>CM066032.1:1475602410-1476291710 GCA_033557465.1 Ichthyophis bannanicus
TGTTGTTTGGGATCTGGGTATATTTCTTGAGACTCTATTGAACTTTCAAGTTCACATTAAAAAATTAGTAAAGACAACTTATTGCAAATTACATTTGTTAAAATGTTTTAAGCCATTTTTGACACCTGATAATTTTCAAACGGTAATTCAAATTTTGTTACTTTTGTCATTTGACCATTAATAATATTCTATTGGGACTTCCTGAAGTGTCACTTCACCCAGTACAATTGGTTCAAAATTTTGAAGCATGTCTTTTGACAGGTTGCAGTCATTCAGTGGGGGTGCAGACATGCAGCTGGGGTCATTCTCCACTTGCTCCGACATGGCTCCAATTGAGAAGTGTGCCTAACATCTTTGGGGATGCTCCAATTATTTCAGTGGTGGCCATGTGGCTCACAAGGTGTCTGTGGAGGGTCATGTTAAAAGAAAGGGACTCTATGAAATTAAGAAGCTTAGAGAAAAATAAAAAGTTGAGGTTTAGAGAGAGAAACTGCAACAGAGTTTCAAGGTCTTCAAAAAAGACTTCTTCAGGGTTCGAATGTACTCTGCATTTTGGAGTTAGTTTTCTTGCCCTTTCATCTCATCTGCGCATGAAACCCCATTTTAGAGTGTAGTTGTACATTTTTACTGCCAGTACCTAGAGGGTTTCCTATGTGTACGTGATAAATGGGTACATCAGAATTATACCTCAATTATGCTAAAACTATGCCCCCAGAAATATCGATAAGCAGACTGCATATAAGTAAGCAAACCCTTTTTGTGCATATATACTTTGGAGGGTCATTTTAGAAGGCCTATTCTTATTTTGGAATCTGAAAATGGGTATGCTGATGTCCAGTTCACAAGGGCATCCCTGGAAACATTTTAAAAATCAGGTATATGATGTCCCTACTCCAAGAAGAATGGGGGTGTGCCAGATGAGCGTCCTAGGCAGAACAGCAAAGATGCATATTGCGGTGCAATTCCAGAATGGCACGTGCACATCAGGCGCTTCTTGATGAGGCATCCATGCCTATACCTGCCCCTGACCATGCATAAAGAGCAAAGGGCCCATTTCCAAAGGGGGAATGTCCTGCCTGCCCGGATGTCCAGGATCTGGACAGGTTGGTCTAGTACCTGATTCTGAGCCCGCAGGAGTTAGATGTTCCCATGGGATCAGAATCGGGTCTATATGGCCAGCCTGTGCCTGGATGGGCAGGCCATCCCCTAATTCTGTGCCTCTGGATGTCCAAGAGTTTCCCTGTACAGGCTTGCCCTGAAGGCAGGGTTGGGTTGCAGTGAAGCTTCTGTACCCACTTGCCCCACTGACCTGGCCCTACACTGCCATCCCACGATGTCCAGGGAGACTTATTCCACCTCTGAGGTAGAATAAGTCCCCCATCCATGTTGGTGACCCCAGACATACAGGGCCAACCTCAGGATTGGCCATGAACGTCCGGGGTCGCATCCCTGCCCACCACCCGCCCTCACTCCTCTCTCAGCCCGCTCCCTCCTGCCTTCATCCAGTGCTCCCCATAGATATCGTATGCATGTGCGGGGAGCTTTGGGCATGTGATACGGTTTCAGAGTTTGGCTGGAATGGATGTCTGACCCGGATGTCCATCCCTGCTAAACATGGCTCGGAATGAACCCAAAAGTGTTCATTTCACGGTGGCAATGTTACTAGGGGGTAGAGCAGAATGTGCTGTCATTGTCACTGTCAGTATTTCCTGGGCAAAGAAACCAGCAAACGGATTACTAACCACCAAATGTCCAAGTGTATGCAATGTCAATGAACATGGGCTTCCCCCTTCTGGAAAACACATCCAAGAAGCCAATTTTGCAGCTGTCCATGTGGAGACATCCATGTTGCTAAAATAGGGCCAAAATATAAATATCCCTGGGGTTTTCTCAGATGATTTGCCCTAGAAGTCCTAAATTGCACTTGGACGTCCTTTCTAAAATGCCACTTCACATGCATATATGTGGTCAATCAATTTTATGAAAGTATTTTTCCATGTGTAAAATGGGCTTTACCCATAGAAAAACGTTATAACCCCCCCCCCCCTGCATATACAATTTTTAAATGCATTTGTGTGGGAAAATGTGGGTTGGCCCACGGAAAAAGGTCTTTTAAAAATTATCCCAAACTCTCAGCATTGAAAAGTATTTAGTTTGCCAACAACAAAGATCGATGCAGGGTCAAGCTACTGTAGATATGGAGAAGCAAGAAGAGGGATTTCATTTTGAAATCCCCATGCCTTTTTTTAACAGATTGAACTCACATGTTGCACAAAGAAATGTTACAAACTGTATGGATTAAAAAGAAACCAGCAGTACTGTGGGCCGCTGATTTTTCAAACAGAAACTCTGTGGGGAGTTTTTCTTTGAAAATCAGCTTTCAGGCAAGGTACCTGTGGGTCTGCTAGCTGCTGGCTCATTGAAAATTACATTCAGAGGGCCACATGTACTAAATATTAGCATGTACAATCTGCTGTAGTGCTCATGTTATTCCTGTGGACATGGTGGCAGATAGCGTGTGCTAATGTTTAGCAAACATGGCCCAGAGGATAACTTGAAGTCATTTCCACAGGTAAAATAATGTTTTTCTTGTAAAAATGTTTCAGTACAATTGTATTCACTCTATACAGCTAAAATTATAAGCATGCAACCTGTATACACACAACTTTGAACACTTTTTCGAGGAAGCATTTCCAAAAATGAGGGTGGGGCAGCATTTACACTTATGTACTGTAATGCAGCGAGGGCTGATGAAAGCCCAGAGGAGAAAAAAGAAGCTGTTTTTCAGAGAAAAAAAGATGTGCACAAGTTGCAATATTCACAGGAACCAGCTAGAGGGAGCAGGAGGGCATTCAGAGAGACTGAAGGGCCACGTCCAGCTGGTCACGAGGAACTGACAACCAGCTCCCAATCCTCAAAGGCAGGAGTGCTTTATAAGGGGAGAGTGGAAGACTGGAAGGGAGAGAGGTTGAAGTGGAAGCCTGATTTCTCCGGAGCCAGAGGATCACCAGGAGTGAGAGGTGACTCACCAGGAGCTGAGGAAGGACCTAAGGAGGGACCAGCTCAAGCTAGAGAGAGAGCTGTTTGCCCGAAGAGGCAAAAGCACTGCACTAATTGCAAGCAGAAGCAAAAGGAGAATCAGCTGGGGAAGCCAAGCCACGCTGAGCAGGAAAGCCAGGAGCTGGGCTTATGCAGATGCAGGCGCTTACCAGGAGAATGGGTTCAAAGGCTGCAGGGTAAACCAAACTTTCAAAGAAAAGGTTTTCATCAAGCTGCTGACTGTGAGAGGCAAGCAACTGAAGAAAGCCATTTACCTGCTTGTTGCTGCAATACAAGGTATGATAAATATATGCCTATGAAGAAAGCTATAAATGTTAAAGACTCTGGTAAAGCTGCTATAAAACCTCTAAGAAGAGAGAACACATTTAATCCTAATACAGCATGTGGCCGACACCCTAGGCTAGGCCAAGGACATTGGCAAGTACTGCAAGAGATATACAAAACCCCTGGAGGTGTTTCCCAAGAAACTAGGGATACAGAGTCAGACATATCTGATTATGAGCCAATGCAAGTGGAACTGGCAGGAGAATTATCAGACCAGGAAATGGATTGTACTCTCTGTGTTTCTGGTAGCATAGAGTCCTTGCCAGACTTGTGAATTGCTTGAATTGCTAACTGAGCATTCTTTAATTGACTAAGCACTGCTATTCCTGTGAAATTCAACAGTTTTGCTTTAAACCCTGAGTTTTCTTTCTTACCTGAATTAAGGACATTTACTTTGAGTTGTAACCCAACAATTGGAACCACTGTGTAAAGGGAATAAAAGCCTTCTTTTTCCCACCACTCTGCTTTAATGGTTTCTTTAAAGATTGGAGCTAAAAACTACAAGGACCAAGTGCCTTTTGGCCCTTAAAAGACTCTCCTATCTTAATATTAAAATTTTTATGTCCCACCTGCCCTGGCGTCCACTGGCCACCAGGGAGGCGTGCCGACAGTACATACATTAGAAAATTCAAAAGTGTGTGCATTTCTTAACTGAGAAACATTTTACATATCCAATAGCAGATGTGATTGTATGCACAGAGGTTGTCTGGTGTAAGTTTTAAAAATGCAAACATGCTTTGGATTTTAAAATTCCCTGAGAGTCCTTTATAGTGAAAAGTGTGCAGACAGCTTTCACTCCTGGGTGAAGTTATACAATTATCCTTTAAATATTTAGCCTCACCTATCCACTACAGCAACTTCTTTCAGTTAAATAATTCAAAAATATGCATTGTGCATTCAAGTGTGTTTAGACAAATCATGGGGTACCTGAATATATTCGGCAATGTATCAATAGTATATTTGAGAAAAGTACATGTATGTACTTATTTGATTTCTTTGTGCAGGAGCAGTGACAAACGATCCAGTCCTGATTTTACTCAAGAGTGTAGATAGACTTGTAGTTTAGATTTTTCAAAGAAAAGCAAGATACCAGCCCATGTTTGCAATGAGGTCAAACCAGGACTATGTCAGTCTGTTTTGAAAATTGAATTCAACAGGCCACCTTATAATATATTTTTCTCTAGTATATGTGCTTGAACTAACATTGATCTGTGAGACAGAAATCATTTCCATGTGTGTTATGGATTTATTGATAACAGTCCATGCTCAGTTTTTCTATTGAATGTTTCTAGGTGACTCAGAATGTATCCTCAGTTGTCCTTACTGAAATATCTTGAGAAATAAAATATAGTCTTGCTGTCACTTTAACTTGAAAGTTTTCACTGAATTCATGAAACAAAGAATCATTTTAATGGTGCTTCTAATCAACATTTATAGTGGTTGATATATTGCATCACCTTGTTCAGAAATAACATTATCACCGTTAGTAAAATATTTCAAAAGAGAGATATGAATAACAACTGAAATTAGATAATTTTAAAATAGCATCACAATAGTTATACAGCATAATAAATCATTCTGTTTATTCAAGGTATTTTTTTGAATCAAAAATAGCTACATCTATATTGGACTCCTGTGGGTCAATTTTCAGTAGGGCAGTACTGTAGGGCTAGAGGAAGCTAAGTTAGGGCAATGGTAAAAACCCATGAATTTTCAAAGGACTACACACCTAGAGGCCAATTCAATTTATGCATGTCCAGCCCCCTGTATGGCTGGGCAGAATAGGGAGTGCAAAGTTAGACCCAAATCTGATCCCGCAGCCCCCGCAGGTCTGGACCAGATTCTGTCCAGTTGTATGTCCCAGCAACTACCCGACTAACTCAGCCGGTCCTATGAATGGAGCTACGGTGCCATGGGATCCCGTTGCCATGGCACTGCAGCTCCATTCATGAGTCACAATCCTGGCCTGCTGAACCTGGATGCCTGTTCCTCACAGCCTGACCTTCAATCCGGCCTTCTAAGGCCTGGATTTGGCTGTGGGGAACCCCTGCGCCCTCTCACCTGTGTCCCCAGGACCCACGCCGCGATCCCTCTTCATCTAGATTCGAGGCCCTGGATGTACAGGGATGAACTCTGAATCGGCCCTGTACGTCCAGGGTCATGGCCTGCCTATGCCCCGCCCTTGCTCCACCTCCAGAATGCCCCCTCCTGTCCCTGTTTAGGCCTCCCCATACTGCAAGTACAGGGAGGGTATTGATGGGTTTGACAGGGGGATGGATAGCGGGGATGGACGTCCCGATAGGACATTCATCACCTCTATTCGTGGGACAGAATGACCCCCTTAGCCATATACGTTTGACTACCCATAAATGTGTAGAGAAATATTTATTTTTCTTGGGAGTAACCACACCATATAGTGTGTGCTAATTGAAAAGTGATGACCCAATTTCTGTTAGCATGATAAGAATGGTCCTAAAGTTTAACATAAAGAACATTAGAACAGAAGAGGTTCCAGGCTGAAGCACATTGATGGTTTTGTCAGTCTGAGACATTTGTTAGAACCTAGAAGATCATAAAGTAAAATTCATTCTTTATTACCAAAGTATGAAGTGGAGACACCCAACTCTGGCTAATAATTGTAAAAGGACCCAGCCTCCAAAAACTTGTAAAGTAGGCCTCAGTACAGGATACATTTTCAGTTTGGTTCATCTTTGGATCTTTGGATCACCCACCCATTTTATTCATGTTAAGGTACTGCATAATTTATTTAATTAGTTTCACTTTCTCCATTAATTTTAATGTGGCAATAGTTTTCGGGGGGGGGGGGAGGGGGTTTGCAGTAAAAGTACAGTTTCCTATCCATTTTCAATGAAACTTGCCTGAAAATGGAGTGGCGGAGAGCAATGGGCTAAGAATCAGGGAAAACAGCGATCAACACTGAATATTCAGCTTGCCCAGACTGCTCTTTTGCAATCCAGTTAGCAGCAATATTCAGCTGCTAACTGGATTGCAAAACTTCCTAAAGTTTTATGGCCATTATAGTTGGCAATTTGATCATTAGGCATATAGATAATTGGGTGGCTGGTGGACGTGAGGATTGCCTGCTAACATGTCTGCCTTGTACAAAGGTAGCAGAACTCCCGTGCCATCAAGGCAACGTTTTAGAGAGATAGTGCTGGGAGGGAGGTTCTGGAAGCCAAATTTAGGGTTTCAAGGTAGGAGGTTGAAATCCAGAACTTCCAGGGTAGCATTATCAGAAATACTTCCCGTTCCATGCGCAGGACCCAAAAGGCAGGCAGAGCTCCAGAATCTCAATGTGCGGATGAAACAGCAGTGCAAGGAAAAGGGGTTTGGATTTGTAAGGTACTGGACAGCATTCTGGGGAGGAGGAGGGGTTGATTTTCCAAAAAGATGGACTCCACCTTAACTGGGATGGAACCAGGTTGCTGGCATTAACCTTTAAAAAGGAGATAAAACAGCTTTTAAATTAGATAATTGGGGAAAGCCGAAAGTCACTCAAGAGTGCATAGTGCAGAATTATGCATTCTTGAAAGATACTATCAAAAGAGGTAAGTCAGGGAATCTCAATGGAGAGGTTCCAATAAAGATAAAAGTAATCCAGATGCCTTTAAATACAGAGCAAAGATGAAGGATTCCAAATTAACCTTGTCATCAAATAGTCAGACTGTTAATATTAGCAAAAATCAAACTTTGAAATGCCTGTATATACATGCTAGAGGCTAAAAAATAAGATGAGAGAGTTAAAATACATAGCATTAAAAGAAAAGTTAGATATAATTGCATCTCAGAGACCTGATACAATGAGGAAAACTAATGGGAAACCATGATACCTGGGTACAAACTATATCACAATGATAGGGCAAATCAAATTGGTGGAGGGGTCGTCCTCTATGTTAGAGAGGGCATTGAGTCAAATAGGACAAAATTTTGCAGGAAACAAAATGCACAATAGAATGTCTGGATAGAAATTCCATGTAAAAAGGAGAAGGTGATAGAAGTGAGGGTGTACTACCATCCACCTGGTCAGAATGAACAGGTGGATGATGAAATGCTAAAAGAAATCAGGAAACAAGTTACAACACAGTAATGGATGATGTCAGTTACCCTGGTATTGAGTGGAACATACTAGCGAGATAAAGTTTCTAGATGAAATAAATGACTTCTTCTTGGAGCAGCTTGTTCATGAACCAACTGCAGAGCTCTATCATGAACCAACAACAGGGGAAACTATTTTAGCCCTAGTCTTTAGTGGAACAGAGGATCTGGTGCAAGAGATAAGGGTGTTGGGGACACTAGGCAGTAGTGATCATAGCATGATCACTTTAACATAAGGAACATAAGATATACCATACTGTGCCAGACGAAGGTCCATCAAGCCCAGTATCCTGTTTCCAATAGTGGCCAATCTAGGTCACAAGTACCTAGCAGTTTCCTCAAAAGACACAGGTTCCACAATGCTTGCATT
Organism: Ichthyophis bannanicus; assembly: GCA_033557465.1. Taxonomy (NCBI): domain Eukaryota; kingdom Metazoa; phylum Chordata; class Amphibia; order Gymnophiona; family Ichthyophiidae; genus Ichthyophis; species Ichthyophis bannanicus. The sequence goes on from CM066032.1 coordinate 1,475,610,281, forward strand.
GGGGCAAGCAGTGGATATCCCGGGTCCCCTTTAATAATGGTGTATTGACCTTTTCTCCAGGAACTTGTTCAAACCTTTTTTAAACCCAGCTAACACTAACAGCTTTTACTACATCCTCCAGTAAAGAATTCCTGAGTTTGATTACACATTGAGTGAAAAAAATATTGTCTCTTATTAGTCTTAAATAGCTTACCCTGTAGCTTGTCATGGTGGTGCCCCTGGTGGCCAATGGCAGTAAGGCCACGCTACACATCACACTTATTTTCCAAGGAGCATGGGGTATTTTAAGGCCAAAATGGAGATTGGTCTTTAGGTATTTCAGCTCCTTGTGAGAACACAATGATTAAGCCACGAGTGTAGGGAAACAAGGCTTTTATTTCCCCTCTGTGCAAGGGTTCATTAAGACCATGGAAATCAAAGAATGTCCTTTGTTCATAAAGGCTCCAGTAATAAACAGATAAAACCAATTGTTAATATCTTCACAATTAGTTGAAAGGTTAAAGGGAGGAATTCAATTCATTCCAGGCAAAGTAATTAAACAAGACTTCTTCTTATTTACAAGGTGGCTATGGATTCTAGGCTAGAAGCCATACACAGACTACAATCCATAGCTTCGTCTTGAGAAATGGGAATAGTGTTTGCATTTTCTATTTCCATAAATTCTGCTTCACTACTTTCCTCCTCAGAGCTCACGCTGCCCCTGGCAGTTACAGCTTTACATGGACTGTCTCTGTTATCTTGCCTCCAATAAGACTGTGCTTTAAAGTCTTTTGGTAGTTCTTCAAACCACTCTGGTTTCTTTCCTCTTCTTATAAAGTAAGTTTTAGCTTTTGCAGTGCTTTTAGGAGTTAAGCTTTCATTAGCAGGAATAAAACTTTCATACCTTGAGTTTCTGTAGCTTGAAGCTCTGGTGCCTTCTCTCTCATGCACGTCTCTGTGACAACAGGTTTTCTGTCGGTAGCTTCTGGGCAGTGCTGGACTTCCTGAAAGCTTAATAAAACCTGGTGCGGATTCTCCAGCTCTATGCTTCAGTGACAAAGTAGCTTTGTTAGAAACTCCTTCCCTTCGGGTACCTGGTAAAGCTTGTTCAGCATACTCCAATGCCTGCAGGCTTTCCTCCAAGCCTGGCTCTCTGTATATGTCTTTCAGCTTTGGACTCAGGAACGTTGCTTAAGCAGGGAGTAGCATACCCTCCAGCCTGACTGCTTTCCTTAGCAGACTCCCTCTGAACAGCTGCTCTCGTAGCTTGGCCCCTCTGAACTCTACCTCTGTGAATTCTGTCCTTTTGGGCTTGCTCAAGGAGGATTCCTTCCTTCGGGTCTCTCCTTCCTTCTTCAGCCGTAATCCTTGTTCCTTCTCTTCCTGCTGCTCCAGCTCCTTCTGTGTCTGCGTCTGTGTCTGTGCCTCCTTCTGCTTTGCTAACATTAAGCTTCCGTTTATAAATGTATCTTCCCTTTGAATCTCCCGGGCTCATTTCCAGGTGCAACTGGTTAGATCTCCTAGCCTCATTAGCTTCTGTAGAGTCAATCCTGCCCCCTCTAGCTGTGCTTTTAGGTAATTGCACACCTAGAGCTCTGTGAAAAACAGAGTTTCTTTTCAACTCTGCAACTTTATTGGCACCAGCCTCATGACAAGCTTCATCGCATGTCCCCTAGTCTTTCTATATTTTGATGGCATAAACAATCAATCTACATATACCCGTTCCATTGCATTCATTAATTTATAGACCTCTATCATATCTCCCCTTAGCTGTCTCTTTTCCAAGTTGAAAAGCCCTAAACCTTTGATTTCATAAATGGAGGGAGAACAGAAAGGAAATCCACAGCACTAGCTTTTAATTTTCAAAAGAGGGACTATGATAAAATGAAGAAAATAGTTAAGGAAACACTAAAAGGAGCAGCTGCAAAGGTTAAAGGTTTACATCAATCATGGTTTGTTTAAAAATACTATATTGGAAGCTCATACCAGATGTATTCCACACTTTAAGAAAGGTGGAAAGAAGGCCAAGTGACTGACAGCCTTGTTTAAAGGTGAAGTTAGAGATGCTGTTGTAGCTAAGAAAGCATCTTTCAGGAAATGGAAAAAGGAGCTAAATGACAAAAATGGGAAACAACTTAAGTACTGGTAAGTTAGATGCAAGGCACTGATAAGGCAGGCAAAGACAGAATTAAAAAAAAAATTACCCTGGGGAAAATATATAATAAAAACGTTTTCAAATTAATTTGTAGCAATGTGAGAGAGTCAGTTGGAAAACACAGGTCTTCAAACAATTTTTTTTCGAGAGCTGTTTTGGTTATTCCACATAATCATTATGTTTTTTGGTGCACTGAATCCGAAAATGACCTCCATTTTGTCATAGGACATCACGTTTCCTGACAATTTAGGTAACTATGTTAAATAAGGCAATACCTCAAAATAAATGGAAATAGACTTATAAAATTAAAGTTTTATTACAATATTTTCATGAAAATCCTTTTTTGAACTGAAATGAGCTCACCTACACACACTAAACTTGATTCTTCTTCCTTGTGAGGCTCCTCTTGGTGCATTTACGCTTGTGAGTAGCATCTGGAATGTCTCTCTGAAGCATCCAACAGTAGTCTGCCATCACTGTAATGCTCCATTTTCCCTGGTATCTCCTTTCCATCTCTTTAATGTCTTGGTGGAATCGTTCACCTTGTTCCTCACTCACAGCTCCCAAATTTTCAGGAAAGTAGTCAAGGTGGGACTGGAGGAAATGCACTTTCAAACTCATCAGGCAACCTAAAGCTTGAAATGCTTTCAGCATTTGTCCGACGATCTTTTTGTAGTGAGGATCTTTGTTATTGCCTAAAACTTTCTGTACGACTTCTTTAAATGCAATCCACCCTTCTTTTTGAGGATCCGTCATGGTATTGACAAACTCTTGATCAACTATAAGCCTTCTAATGTCTGGTCCGACGCACACACCTTCCTTCAATTTTGCCTCCGACAGGCCTGGAAACTTGGTGACCAAGTATTTGAAGCCTTCTCCATCTCTTGGAAGTGATTTTATGAATTGCTTCATCAATCCCAATTTTTTTTTTTTATTATTTAAAGGCAACACAATATTACAAAGAAACATTAGTCGTATGAGTTGCAAGCAAAATACAGGAACAAGCAAGACAATTGAGAACTCACAAACAAAACTTTCAAAGCCTTTTTTTTTTATATGTAGACCCCTACTCCCCACTTATTGCTCTATAGCGATCCCCAACCACCCAACCTATCTACCCTAGTTACCCTCCTAAACCCCTTTAACCCCCTACCCACCCTCCCCCCTCCACCCCCTAGCTACTGCTAAGATTCTCCATGCCTATTAAGATTGGTGAGAGAGCATTAATATACCAGATCATGCGGAATGGGAAAGATGACCAAAGCTCGCACCTCTCGTGGTTGTGCATAGTCAACATCGCCAGGGAGTGTAGCCGGACCTGGGCCTTTCAAGAACCGTACTTCAATACAAAGGCCTCCCACACTCGTTCAAACTGGGGTAGGCATAGTTTTCCAGCCGCCACCCCACACTCCATGGCGTACGTGTCCCACATCCACTCCAACCAGTTAGAGAAGGAAGGCGCCAAGGTCTGCTTCCAAGCAGCTGCCAGCGCCAGCCGAGCAGCATTCAAACCATGTCGAATTAGGGCTAGATGAGGTGTTCTGGCTCCCGGGACATTCACGCCAAAAAGAAAAATACCCGGATCCCAGGGAATGTGCAGCACAACCAATTGTTTTAAGCGACACTGGATCCCCCTCCAGAAGGTGCGAATACGTGGACAGTACCACCAAACGTGAGCCAAGGTGCCCTTCAGCCCGCAATTCCACCAGCACAAGTCGGAAGCCCCAGGATATTCACGCGCAATCCGCTCAGGCGTCATGTACCATCGGTAGAAAATTTTATAGTTAGTTTCGCGGGCGTTAATCGCCACCGAGCTTTTCCACAATCTACCTTCCACCTGTTCCCATCGTTGCTCCGAATAGTGAAGAGCCAGATCGTGGTTCCACTGCTCTCTATGCTTGCCGAGTCCCGAGTGCCGCTCCTGTAGCTGGGTGTACAAGGCAGCGATAAGACCTTTTGTAGTGGTACTCCCTTCACAAAGGCGCTCAACATCGGACAAGTCGCGAGCAACCTGAGAACGAACAGCCCTGGCCTGTACCCAATGAACCGCTTGCGTATACTGGAAGACATGGTGGTCAGGTAGATCAAAGTCTTCCTGGAGGGCCCGAAAAGAGCGCAACTGTCCCTCATCAAACAATTGTCCAGCACGGCTAAGTCCCCTATGCCCCCACATTCGAAATACCTGATCACTCATCCCTGGGGGAAATAGAGTATTATCCACAGTGGGCGCTAGGGGAGTCAATTCTGTCCCCTGAGACCGAAAAGACCTGTCCCAACATTGGAGAGTGTGCAGAATATAGGTGTTACTTGGTCGCGGGCTCGCTCGCAATCCAGAACTGAGCCATAGCCTATCCCCCAGTCCCGCCCCTCCCGAAAGACACTGCTCCAACCGAACCCAGCATTTGGGACTGTCAGCATCCATCCACTCTACTCCCGCACGACATTGCGCCGCCATGTAATACCACTGTAGGTTGGGCGTCCCCATACCTCCACGACGGGTCTGCATATATAGAGTTCGACGTGCTATGCGGGGTCGACGGGATCGCCATATAAACTTCATAAGCATTGCCTGCCAAGTAGCCAAAACTCCCCATGGGAGCGGGATAAGGAGTACCTGGAAAAGGTATAGGAACTTCGGAAGAACCACCATCTTAACCACTGCAATGCGCCCGAACCAGGACAACATCAGACTAGTCCAAGACTCAAGGTCCTGCCGAACTTGCTGGAGTAGAGGGGTGTAATTTTCCTTATAAAGAGCCGCACGATCAACCGTTAGGTTCACTCTCAAATAGCATAAAGTACCAGTGACCCAGCGGAAGGGATATGTGGCCCTCAGTTGCAAGCAGACCGCATCGGGGACCCCAACATTTAGAATCTCAGATTTAGTGTAATTAATCTGGAACCCCGAGACCTGAGAGAAGGTGGCAAAAAGTTGCATAGCAGCAGGGAGAGATACAATCGGGTCCACCAGGGATAATATGATATCATCTGCAAAAAGTGCTATTCGATATTCCTCTGAGCCCACTCGAACACCCGTTATGTCGAGATGATCACGAAAACGCTGTGCCAAGGGCTCCATCACCAACGCAAACAGCAATGGCGATAGAGGACACCCCTGCCGGGTGCCCCGTTCCAAGGCAAAACTCGCAGACAGACCTCCATTAATGCGGACACATGCTCTAGGCTCTTGATACAGGCTATGAACCCAACGCTGAAAATTAGGGCCAAACCCCATCACTTCTAAGACACTCCACAGAAAACCCCAGCTAACGCGATCGAAAGCTTTTTCAGCGTCAACTCCTACCAAAAGCGCAGGCTGAGGGTCCTGTCGCGCAACATGGATAACTTGAAGCATCCGTCGAATATTGTCTGCCGCCTGCCGGCCTGGCACAAACCCTACTTGATCTGGGTGTACTAAAGTTGGCAAGATCCGGTTCAGTCGAGCTGCCAGCACAGATGCTAGGATTTTCACATCCGTGTTGAGCAAGGAGATTGGGTGATAAGAAGCTGCCTCTTGGAGGGGTTTACCCGGCTTAGGTACCATAGCTATAAGGGCTTCGCGCTGAGAGGGGGGCAACGCTACTCCCCTCAGCACTTCATTAAAGAGCACCATCAAAGTCGGCGCCAGCTGCATTCTAAATTTTTTATAGTACTCAGCGGGAAAGCCGTCTGTGCCCGACGCCCCCACGGACTTCAACCGCCTGATTGCTGTTTCCACCTCCTCCACTGTAAATTCAGCATCTAATTGAGCGGCGTCCGTTTGGGTCAACCGCGGCAACGTAACTGATCGCAAATACTCCTGTACCTGATGCAGGTTGACTGACTCGGCTCTATACAGCCATTCCAAGAATTCGGCAAAGACTTCGCGTATCTCCCTGGAGATCGTCCTCTTATGCCCCCGAGAATCTCAAATTTCACTAATTACCTTCGAGGTGTGTTGCTGGTGGAGCCGTAGGGCGAGATACCGACCAGCCTTATTCCCCTGCTCGTAAAACGTTTGACGCATTTTCCGTCGCATATTGTCCAAATTACGTTGCCGACATGCCTCCAACTTAGCCTGGACTGCCCGCCAATGGCGCAGGACACGCTTAGAGCCCGTCCGAGCGTGCTCCAGTTGAAAATGTCGCGACTCTTCCTCCAATTGGCAGCTTTCCTGCTTCCAGGACCGCCGAATACGGGCTGCTTCCGCTATCAGATGACCCCGCGCGGTAGCCTTAAAGGCTTCCCATACCGTTGGCAAGGGGACCTCCCCGGTGTCATTCAGTTCAAAGAATTCTTTTAAAAAAAAGGATATGATCCTGAACAGCACGCTGCCGCCATAAAAAACGAGTATCTAGACGCCAGAGCCGATGTTGTTCGCCGTAAAAATAAGCAGGTAGGATGATCCAGCACGGAGCATGGTCTGACCACGTCAGCGTCCCATGCCCAGCCTCGATCCCCCCATCCAGCAACCGCTGATCGAATAGAAAATAGTTAATACGGGTGTGTACCTGGTGAACAGGTGAGTAATATGTATAGCTTTTTTCCCCCTCGTGTGTATCTCTCCAAACATCATGCAAGCCTAAATCATGCATTAGGTTCCGCAGAGCCTTACTAGGCCCATGCGTCTCCCTCCCAACTTTACCCGTCGTATCCAAATGAGGGATCAGGTAGGTATTACAATCCTCGCCTAGTATAATGGGACCGGTTGCAAACTCGGCCAAATGGGCATTAAGCTGCGCAAAGAAGGACACCTGGCCTGCATTGGGGGCGTAGATGTTAGCCAACGTTAACAGACAGCCATTCAGGCGTACATTTAAAAAGAGCCACCTCCCCAGTTTATCCCTTTGAACATCTTCTACCTTGAGGGATAGGCTCTGATGGAAGAGCAAGGCTACACCACACTTCTTTCGTCCATTTGCATCTGAAGCAACCCATACCTCTTGGTAGAGTTTGTGTTTTAACCATTCTTGCTTACTGGCACGGAGGTGTGTCTCCTGCAAAAATACTATATCTGCTCTTAAGGATCTCAATTCCGCAAAGAGCAGGGGACGCTTTCCTGGGGAGTTGAGACCCTTTACATTCAGAGAAATTATTTTCAACATAATTAATCAACTTGTTCTACCGCCATGGGCCCCCACCCCGCAGAATCACTAGTCGGATACAATATAAACACTCTCTCACCTCCCCAATTTTTTGTATTACTCGGAGATACTCCCCACCCCCACCACCCCCACTTCCTATCCTCAGCAGATATCCAAAAAACCCTCCCCCTTCCCTTCCCCCCAAGTCCTTCTTATTTGTAGTTCTCTCCCATCCCACCCATCTTCCCCTCCCAGCTGTACCCTCTGCCTGTCAAACTGACAGGTCACGGTAAAGCTATCCCCTTATCCAGCTCCACCCGGTTCCCCCTGCTGTAAAATATTAACTTTTAGCGTAAGGATGTGCCCCCCATCTGCAGCATAAAAGCAGATGACGATGATTGGTGCTCCTCATTCCCTATCCCAATTACCGTTTCTTCTCCCCCCCCCCCCGCTTAACATAGAACAACTTTCTAAAGCCCCATGTTAACCTTAAACCTTTAGAATATTAACAGCCTTTGTGGTACAAAGCTGCCTTATGCAAACATGCTTTACTAAATGCTTCTCCATATCCAGAGAGTCTGCTAGAATTCCTTCAATGTCCGGGAGACTGTCCCGAGGAATCCCAGGAGTCTCAAGTTGGTCTTCCCACTCGAGTCCATTTAGAGCGCTGAGGTCTGGCGGCCGGGGGATCCGACAGCGCATTATCTTCCACCAAGCCGGCCTGACGCAGCGCTCTCCATGCCTCCGTATGATCTTTGGCTGAAATTTTTTTGTTTCCCAAGAGGAAGTGAAGTTCATCCGAAAGGGGAAAGACCAGGAGTAACGTATCCCTTTATTATTCAGCACCGCTGTAATTGGTTTCATCTATCTCCGGCAGGCCAGTGTGAAGACTGAAAGGTCTTGGTACACAGATACTGGTGAGTCCTGGAAGTAGACCACTTTTTTCTCTCGGCCCCGTCGCAGAAGAAGTTCTGCGTCGGTGTATCTCATAAATCTAGCAATAACATCTCGTGGTTGGTTGTTTGGGGGCTTCCCCAGGGCACGGTGCGCCCTCTCGACCTCCATCCCGGAGCCCTGTGATGCAAATTCCTCGGGCGTAAGTAGTTTCTCTATCAAGGTATTGAGTACCACCTGTAGATCCTCAGTGCCCCCCACCACTTCGGGGATGCCTCGGAAGCACACATTGTTGCGGCGAGATCTGTTTTCTATATCATCAATTTTATAAGTCAGTTCCAATGTTTGCGAGCGTTGTCTGTCAAGGGCGCACTGTAAATCCACCAGGGTACCATCATGGTCCTCAATTTTGGTCTCGACCTCTTCCACTCGAGTGCCTAAGTCTTTTATATCCACTCTGAGTTCCGCCATTGAATTCATCACCTCCTCGCGCATGGATCGGAATTCATTCACTAGGTCTTCAAAGCCCCTTCGAAGTTCCCTCTGCAAGAGGGCATGAGAGGGGGGTGCTGCTGAATCTTGCTCAAGCTCACTCATTGACTCATCCCCAGATCCGTCCGATAGCGCCTTTCTAGGCGGGATAGTCTGTGCTCCATTCTTGCCTTGCAGGCGTTGAGAGGCCTGCACACCATCCCGGGGCTCAAGGTCCTTGGCTCTGGCAGCCATGAAGTCTACTCCACAGAGTTTCTGAGCAGTGGAGAGTTAGGTTTAGGGACAATTGGAAGTAAAAAGAGGCAAAGTCCCTCTCGTGGCCAGCAGATGGCAGAGCACCCAAAAGGCAGGTAGCAGTGCTCAGTATAGTCAGGGAGGCCCTGCAAGCTAAACAGTGGCTGAATTTTCCACAGCACATTAGAGAACAGTCATCAGTGATGAATCAAAGATCAAGAGGCAGCGATGGAATTTCAGTCTGCGGGGTATTGGTCTTCGCATAGCTGGAAGATGGCAAGCCCTGGATTCAGCTCAGCTCAAAGCCCCGTGTGGGAATAATTCCCGCCTAAAGGGCCTGGAACGCATGGACGCCTGTGCGTTCCAAGGCCATGTGGTGATGGGGTGATGGCCGCCAGCTCTCACAGGCAGGCCAGCTGGGTCCTGCTGGGTCCAGGAATCTTTAGTTAGGGGGTTGGCGTGGGCTCTCACCTCTTCATGCAGCATTTCACCCAGGCCGGCAGCCCCTGGAGGCGTCGGGATGCAGCTGCTGTCCCCGCGGGTCCAAGTACCCCTCACGTTCCGCTCTCCAGGCCTTCACTCCGGGCAGATTGCTGCTCACCCACCGGGTTGTCGACTCTTGACCGCGCTCTCCCGGGCACGCTGGAGCCGGACGATGCAGGCAGGGTCGCTGTGACAGCAGGCCTAGCGACGCGGGTCCCACCGCGCAGATCGGCGTTCTTTCCTCAGGCGTGCACGGTAGTAGGGAGCCGGCACTATGAAGAAGCTCCAGCCTCGGAGGTATGTTTTACTTCGTCCCGCACCTATGTAGCGCCACCGATCGCGCTCTCTCGCCACGGAGCAGTTCCTCACCCTTTCCCGAACTGGGGGGAGAGAGATATGGGGGAAAAGTGTTATCAAATTGCAAATGTTGGCTAATGTTAGGGGAATCCCGGGCCGGAGCAAATCTAAATTGCGGCCATTCCTTCTCGGGCTCAATAGCGCCCCCCCCCCCCCCCATCAATCCCAATTTTATGTGGAAAGGTGGTAGAAGAACTTTATGGGAAGGTACCAAAGTTTCTCAGAGGACATTTTTTTCATCGACTGTTAGCACCCTCGGCTGTCAACTCTTCTTGGTCCAGTGATTTTGTTGGTCTCGACTGTCCCATAGACACAGAAAACAAGGATATTTGGTATACCCAGCTTGTTGCCCAAGCAGCATGCACAAGACCTTCAAGTCCCCACACACTTGCCAACCATGGTCTTCATATTTAAGTTTACAAAGAACCAATTCCAAGTTCTCGTAGGTTTCCTTCAAGTGTATTGAATGACCTACAGGTATGGAAGCGTAAAACCCGTTGTGGAGTAAAACTGCTATGAGACTTCTTTTTGAAGAATCTATAAAAAGACGCCATTACTCTGAATCACATCGGATTTTAAATTGACCCATCAGACCTTCGACATCGATGCAATAAACCAACTTGTCTTCCTGGGCAAAGTAAGGAACAAACTCTTTTTCACGATGTCTGAACCATGAAGATGACACTCCTGGCAACAATAAATTCCTGCTTTTCAGCCTTAATCCGAGTAACTCAGCTGCATCTTTGGGAAGATTCAAGTCTCTTACCAAATCATTCATCTCCTCCTGAGAAAACAATTTTGGTCTTGTATCATCTTCAAAGTCAGAACTTGATTTGTCATCTGGTTCAGGTATGACTTCACCTTCATCGGAGCTAGGTATCTCTTCCAAGGTAGCAGGGGGCTTGGGTACTGGTATATCTGTGCCATGGGGGATGGGACGAATTGCCGAGTGAAGATTGGGGTATGAAATGGAATGCTTCCATTTGGAATTAAACCCTTTCACATTGCATGAACAAAAGTAACAGTCGTCACTATGGTTCTTTTGCTCTCGCCATACCATAGGAATCCCATAACAGAAAGATTTTTTCTTACCCTTGAACCAGTTTCGGAGGTCCTCAACACACCGTTTGCACACTTTATGAGGCGCCCAGACTTTATCTTGATTTCCAATTTTTAGTCCAAAGTATGCAAAGTATACTTTTTTCACAAAGTCTGTAATATTCTGTTGTTGCTTCAACACTGTATATTCACCACAGATGAAACAGAAACTGTCTGGCGAATTAATACCCTTTCAGGGAGCCATAACATAATGGTTGAAGAATGACGAGCTAACATGAATTGCGATGAAAAAGTGTGAACAGCCCAGAACCAAGAACCTGATGATGATTCGTGCACAAGTGTGGCATGCAGGAGAGAGCAGCTCTGTGTCTGTACATGAGACGTCACAGTGCTGGCCACGCCCCCCTGCACTGACCGCAGCTGCTGCTATCTGCCCTGTGTCTCCCTCCCACTGGATTCTTCAGGAAAGATTAACCCCTTCTACCATTAGAAGCATGGACTTAAAACTTGCTTAGCTTATGTATATATTGCTGACCATCAGATTTACAGTGCTATATTTTTTTTACATAACTCGGACAACCAAGGTTTTTTTGGCATTTTATATCTTAAATGCACTTATGTGAATTAATTAATAGTAATTTGAATTAATTAATAGTAATTTGAAAAAAGTGATAAATTTGAAGACAATTTTGCATGTTGTGGCAAATCATAACGTCTAGGAGTTTTTTCAATATTTTATTTGTTTTCAGCACACCAAAATACATGGAAATTAGATGAAAATAATCAAACAGCTTTTTAGTTGCAGACCTGTGAAATTAGATGATAGAGGGGTAAAAAGGGTGCTAAGGGATGACAAGGCCATAGTGGAAAGACTAAATGAATTCTTTGATTTGGGATTTACTGAAAAAGATGTAGGGAAATTACCCATGCCTGAAATGATATTTAACACTAGAAGCCCCAAAAGGCATTTTACCTAGAAACCCCAAAGTGTGTCAATTGATGCATTATCACGACGACTGCATTTAGCATGAAATGCAGATGTGAACTAATGTGGTTACTTATTTGTTAAATACATGCAGTATGTGACATCATTACATGACGTCATCATGTGTTTATTGTTTGTAATCTCGGAGTAAAACTGTAAACAGTGATTGAGATGCGCCACCTAGTGGGAACATGAATTTATACCTAGAAGCCCCAAAGTACGTCGCTTGACGCATCCAAGACAATTGAGTGCGTCAATCGACATACTTTGGGGCTTCTAGGTATAAATTCATTTTCCCTCTAGGTGGTGCATCTGTCATTAATTTTCAATGCACATATTTGAACATCTTGACCTTGCTAACAAAGTCATGGAACATGACTGATACGGTTCTAGCAGTGGCGCTGGTATACAACTTCTAAGATGCATTTGCGTCTATTGATGCACTTTGGGGCTTCTAGTGTTAAAGGTGATGTATCCGAAGAATTGAAAGAAATCTTGATAAACTGGGAAGAGATATTACAACTATTTGATAAACTAAAGAGTAGGAAATCATCTGGACTGAAAGAACTGAAATATGAGACTGCAGACCTATTATTAGCAATCTGTGAACTATCATTAAAATCATCTGTAGTACCTTAAGATTTGAGAATGGTCAATGTAATGCCAGTTTTTAAAGAGGGTTCCAGCGGTGATCCAACAAACTACAGACCAGTGAGCCAGACATCTGTAAATGGCAAAAAAGTAGAAACCATTATAAAGAATAAAATTACCAAACATGTAGACAGTCAATGCTGAAGGGGAGAAAGCCAATATGGATTTAGCCAAGGAAAGTCTATTAGATTTGTTTATTTATTTAGCTGTATTTATATCCTGCTTTTCACCAGGTGAAAGCGGAGATACATTTAACATGAGGGGATATGACACACATACGCTAATACTTACAGGGAACATGGGCAATGGAGGGTTAAGTGGCTTGCCCAAGACCACAAGGAGTACCTATAGGACTAGAAATCCCAGTCCCTCCGGCCTGAGATTGCTGTCCCCAGGTGGGACTTGAACCCCTGGCCCTCTGGCCTGAAGTACCTTTCCTAACCACTAGGCCACTCCTCCCTATTTGTTTGAAGGTGTGAATAAAGAGACAGATAAAGGTGAGTCAGTTGATACAGTGCATCTTGATTTTAAGAAAGCCTTTGACAAGGTCCTCCTTAAAAAGTCATTGGATAGGAGACATTGTACTACTGTGGATCAGGAACTAGTTAAAAGATAGAAAACAATGAGTAGGGCTAAATGCCCAATTTTCTCAGTGGAGAAAGGTGAATAGTGGAGTACCTCAGAGATCTGTGGTGGATCCGCTGCTTTTTAACATATTTATAAATGACCTGGAAATGGGAATAATATGTAAGTTGATCAAATTTGCAGATGACACAAAATTATTCAGACTTGTTAAGACACAAGGAGATTATGAAAAATTGCAAGAAGACCTTGTTGAATTGGAAAACTGGATGTCCAAATGACAGATGAAATCTAATGTGCATAAGTGCAAAGTTATGCACTTGGATGTCATTCCATAACATGAATAAGCCATTTGGATATGTGCCATGGATGTTTTTCTAGCAAAAATGTCCAAGACTATATTCTGAAACCCCATAGCCCCTGCACATGTACAGAGCTACAGTAGTAGTGGGATCTTAGAACAGGAAAGAATGGGGACATGGTCAGCCACGGAGACGTATAAAGCATATTCAGGAAAAATCCATGTTCATTTTCAGTGCTTCCTGCAGATGTCCCCATTATTCCTGTGGAAACATTGAGTAAGGTCAGGATTTGGAAAATATTTTGCTCTGCACTTCAATGTGTTCCATATTGAAGAATGGTTGTGACAATTATGTTATGAACTGGTGTGTCTGCAATCTGGAAAAACACAAGAAGCATTTTTAAAGAACATAAAGCAGAGGTGAGGGACGGTTGTAAAGTACAGGAATTTTAATAAACACCCCTACAGAGAGGCGTAAGTAGAGCAGTAGAGGAGGAGGCGAGGGAAGGCACCCCTAAGTAGAGCAGTAGAGGTATATTCTGGTTCCTGCATGTCCGGCCGCATTGGCTGTGCAAAAACTGGACGTGCAGGAGATGGATCTGATTCTGCTGCCATGGGGCCCAGATGTACCCGTGACAGCAGAATCAGTGACTTGGATGTCTGGATGCTCCCTGCATGCCAGTGAGATCGGTACCCATCACGATGTCAGAATGCCATGGCTGGGGCACGGGAGCTGTGTGTTCTGGCACTATGGCAATGAGCCATCTATCTGACGGCCTGGAATGTCATAGCCCATGTCTGCCCCTGCAGACTATGATCCAGCTGGCACCAGAGGTTCCCATGACACAGATTGTGGTTGCAGGGGCACAGCATGGCCAGATGCCTGTGTTGTGGGGGAGTGTGGTGCAGATTGTGGGGGACACCAGAGACTTATTCCACATTCGGGGTGGAATAAGACGGGCGTGTAGCTGTGTGCTGGTGGACATACCAGACCCTGATCTGAATAGGCCCTGCATGTCCAGGCACCTTGCCACTTCCCTGCTCTACCTGCATTCTGCCTCTGCTCTGCCCTCTCCCACCCCCATCCAGCACTCCCCGCACACACGTTGTTTATGTGCAGGAAGCTCCGGGACCAGAATCACATTCCAGGGCTGAGCATGGGTTGGACGTTCACCCCAGACATCCAACCCCGCTATTCAGGTTACAGAATGCTGGCCATAGTGTTTATTCTGGCTATGCTGACATTTGCTATTTATGCTAAAGGAGCTAATTTAGGGTCCCCTAACAATTCCTATGTTCTGCAAAATGGGCCTGTTGATGTAGAGATAGTATGTGAGTGAGTATGGAAAAGTTTTTTGTTTGGGTGAGAGATGCAGATCAGCAGTTCTTGATAGGTGCAGGGGGAGGAGTGGCCTAGTGGTAGGGGTAAGTTGCCTCAGGCCAGAAGGTCAGGGGTTCACATCTCACTAGAAGACAGCAACCTTGGGCCAGAAGGACTGGGGTTTCTAGTCCCACAGGTGCTCCTTGTGATCTTGGGCAAGCCACTTAACCTTCCATTGCCCATGTTCCCTGTAAAATAGTTATCCCCAAGTTATAATGCCCTGTTCAATGTAAGCCACCTTGATATCATAAGAGGCAGTATATATGAAATGTTAAATAAATAAAATCTTTTTGGCAGAAGTATATTTTTGTTGACTGCAAGTGTGAAAGTGTGTGTGTGTGTGTGTGTGTGTGGTTTGAGTGTTGCATGGGAGGATCTTGTGTGCTTATCTGCAATTCTGGGGGGGCAGGAATGCCTGGCCAGTTCATAGCACATAGGGATGACCGCAGCATCATCACTCACCACGTGCCAGTGTGATCGGGCAGAAACAATCAGAAAAGATTCTCTTTAGCTAAAGGTCAAGACATATCCCTGTCAATAATGTGGGACTCTCAGAAACTCTCAAACAGCACTAATACATGCCCCAAAGCACCATCATTGGTCTCTGAAAAACATGTTTTATGGTCCATCCTTAGCATTGTACAGACTGTTTTCAGAGATAATCAATGCAGAAATAACTAAGAAGATCTTCTATTGCTGTGATGCAAGATATGTTATGACAAACATATCACTTTCTACTTGCTTTTATACTATCTTTATGTGCACTGAGATTACTTTGCAGTGTTCTGGGCATGAAACAGACTAGTATATATATTCTAGTTTGTGTCAACATTTATGTATTATCAGTAACCGGGTAGGGCGGACTCGGTGCTCCAGCCCCAGCCAGGACAACCCCCCAACTGCCCCCCCCCCAAGAACCACACTCCGACACTTATTGGCATTCAACTGGTTGCAGCTTTATTAACCATAAACATTAACCGTAAACATTATCCAAACAATCTGTCAACAACCAAACCATCATCATACGGGTTCCAGCAGCAGGACGAACCCTCACCAGCCGAGTGAGTAGCAAAGTGAGTTCCCTTCCGCTTCCGCCGGGATCCGTCCCCCAGGCAATATCCATCCACCCCTCATCTGGCTTCGCCATATTATTAGCAAAGGCCCCGAGGGGTTCTCCGGGTCGGGGGTACCCCACTCCCGCCCTGCGTATTGCCAAAACTCTGGACCCCAGACACCTCCGGGATCCCATCCCCCCTTCCAGCTGCAACCCCCCAAATCCAACCACCATAGGGGTGGGCGGGTGGGACGCCAGTCCTCTCACCCTGCTCCAACGGACTGACGCCTCGTCGGAAGCTCCCGGCTGCCTTCAGCTCTCTGTCCTCCTGCCCTCCCTCATTGGCTTCCATGCTCCAAAACCTGCGGGAGCCAATGAATTTAAAATGCCTTCCCCCGCCTCCCTGGATCCCACCTCCTCTGAACGAGGCTGGGCCACGCACCACGCCGCCCATCCAGTTATCAGCGGCCGGCAGGTACGTGGCCCCGCGGCCTTCTCGTAACCGGGTAGGGTGGACTCAGTGCTCCAGCCCCAGCCAGGACAACCCCTCTACTCCCCCCCCCAAGAACCACACTCCGACACTTATTGGCATTCAACTGGTCACAGCTTTATTAACCATAAACATTAACCATAAACATTATCCAAACAATCTGTCAACAATCAAACCATCATCATATGGGTTCCGGCAGCAGGATGAACCCTCACCAGCCGTGTGAGTAGCAAAGTGAGTTCCCTCCCGCTTCCGCCGGGAACCGTCCCCCAGGCAATATCCATCCACCTCTCATCCAGCTTCGCCATATTATTAGCAAAAGCCCCAAGGGGTTCTCCGGGTCGGGGGTACCCCACCCCCGCCCTGCGTATTGCCAAAACTCCGGACCCCGGTCACCTCCAGGATCCCGCCAAAGGCTCAGGAACGCCCATTCCTGAGCCCCCCTCAAAAGCAAATCTGCGACCAGCCACCCTGCACTGCAACGCATACCCCCAAGCCTCCTGTCAATCATTCAGGAATAGATCCACCCCTACCGGGGATAAATGTACTCCACCTGGCTGATATAAGCCAGCACAATCCACGTCCACCAAGAATGCAAAATCTGCAACCCCCCCTTTTCCACAAACCCATCGGCCAACTTGCCGATTGACTTTAACCAACCCCGAGACCACCTCCGGTAACCCCAGCAAGCAGGCCTCGGAATTATATCTGACCAGAACAAGACAACATCATAAAACATTAACAACACTTGGTCCAAGTCTCTTTTTGCTGCTCAGATCAGCTGCCTAACATTCCCAGCCCATAACTCGTTGCCTCCGAGATGTTTCAACAGCAACTGTGGGGATCCCCTTGCGCGCTGATGGTGCCGAAGCAAAGGCAAGAGCTGCATCCATCGAAGACCGCATTCGCCAGCCATGATACAGTCACCTCAGCAGAGTCCAGGCCTATGTTTGCCCCGATAGGCCCCGCCGCTGCCCACTGATCCGCCCCGTGCACTAATGAATGGCCAATCATCCGGCAGCGACACTGCATCCGGCACCCATCTAAAAGAAAAAACACAGTTAAACCCAGTCCCCAAGCAGCCCTTCAAAAGCGTACGTACCCCTGGAATGCCGTAGAGCGCCATCTGCCTATCTGCTGAATCCCTGCCCATTCAGGCCTGCCTCCGCGGCACTAGTGGCTGCACCAATCCAAAATGAATGGGCACAAAGTCCGCCCGGCTCCAAGCCCAACTGGCGTTGCATCATCCGCAGGACAGCTGTAAACTGAAACCGTGTCAGACAGCACGAATCCTCATGCAGGAAAAGAAGACCGCCCCCCCCCCCGCGGCCTCACCCACAGGTAAGCTACCATGGCAGCCACCGGACAAGTTGGGGAACCACCAACCGCTTGCATTATCACACACGCCCCCCTGCCCTTCTGATCCGTCTTGAACCGTGCCAACCGTATACACAACTCATTCGTGTACCCTGCACATGATACACTCGTAACACCCCACTGCCCGCTGCAGAGCTAGACATCGCCACCAGCTCCCCCCCCCTCCCGGAAAACCCAGAAAAAAGGCCACTCAAAACACTTTAAACAGCGAGGCCTCACAAACCGACACTGCCACTATAGGCAATGCGTCACACAGCATCAAGAGCAGCTCCTGCATAATCAGCCGCCGCCAATCACCCTGCTGAGGGTTACACCTTTCCCAACCCAGCATCAACCAGCATACCAGGAACCACCAGCTGGACACATCCCACCCCACTGCTCTGGAGAAAAAGGCAAAGCCCGCCACAGGTGCCCGCACCATGAAACGTGCTGTTCCCGCAGGCCCCGCTGCCGCAATGTACAAGCCCAGAGGTAGTCCACGACAGGACCTTGTGCCAACCCCGGGCCACCAAAAATGCCATGATGCTGTCTCAGCCTCTGCGATAAGCCCGCCAGTACGCCGGTGCCACAGAACTCCGCAAGAGATTCAGCATGTCTGCAGACCAAGCTGCCATAGGTGCTCCGGGTCCCGCAGTCCCACGGCGTCCACCTCTGGTGCCAATCTCCGGAACAGGTCCCACTTAAAGCGTGAAAGAGCATCTGCCACCTGGTTAGCACACCCCAGAACATGACGAGCCCTCACCAACACATTCAACTTCAAACAGGCGAGCACCACCGCCCTCATTAAAGCCGCCACCCGCAAGCAGCGCGGTGCATACCTATTAATTGCGCTAACCACCACTTCATTATCACACACCACAGCACCCGTCGATTACGCAGCCTGTCCGGCCACAGCTCCAATACCACCAATACCGGAAATAACTCCAAAAAGGTTATGCTATCGGTTAGCCCTGCCTCGTGCCATGACAGCGGCCAAGCCTCCGCACACCAAGAACCCCCGAAGTACACACCCAGCCCTACACTGCCCGCCGCTTTGGTGAAGAACTGCATATCAAAGGTAGACCTTTCCTGCTCCCGCAAAACCGCTATGCCATTAAAACCCTTCAGGAACTCATCCCAAACCCCCAGGTCAGCCCGCATAGACCTGGAGACCCTGATGCGATGATGCGGTTTAAGTATGCCCGATGTAGCCACCGTCAACCTGCGCAAAAACACCCGTCCCATCGGAATGACCCGACATGCAAAATTCAAGGAGCCTATCAAAGCCTGCATCTCCCTCAGGGTTACTTTAGATGCCCCCATCACATTCGCCACCAAAACCTGCAGCCGCACCACTTTCTCAGATGGCAAGCGTGCTACCATGTCCACCGAATCCAGCTCCACCCCCAAAAATGTGAGGCGCGTCATGGGACCCTCCATCTTACCCATCGCTAACAGGACGCCCCAATCCTGAGCCAAGCCCATGAAACCGTCCAGTAGCTCCTGACATTGCACTGACTGCGCTCTACCGACGAACAAAAAATCATCCAAATAATGGACCACATTTGCACAACCCACCATCTCCCCAAGGACCCAGTGCATGAACGAACTGAACTTCTCAAAGTATGAACAGGATACCGAGCAACCCATCGGCATGCACTTATCGAAATAATAATGGCCCTCAAAACTGAAACCCAGTAAATGAAAGGAAGCGGGGTGTACTGGCAACAAGCGAAATGCGGATTCAATATCCACCTTTGCCATCAGACACCCTGTCCCACATCTCCGCACTAACTCAACCGCTTTGTCAAAAGACGCATACCGCACCGCACACAAATCCTGCGGTATGCTATCGTTAACCCATGCCCCGATTGGAAAGGACAGGTTATGAATCAGCCGGAACTTACCAGATTCTTTCTTCGGAACAATGCCCAGCGGGGAAACCACAAAGTACATGAACGGCCGAACTGGAAAGGGGCCGGCCACCCTGCCCAATTCTAGCTCAGCAGCTATCTTGTCCCTAACAATGTGAACAAAACGCCTCACTGATGCGGCGTTTCGTGCCATAGCCGAACCCCCTTTTCCCACCACCGGTATGAGAAACCCGTTCCGAAACCCCTCTTCTAAAAGCCGCCCATCTCCCTGCCTTCTGTAATGCCTCAACCAAGGCCTGAGCACCTCAAGCTGAATCGGCGTTGAAGCCAGGCCCATCAAGTCGCCACTGCTTGGAAGCAGGCAAGGGGGCCCCCGGGGCCCCTTGCTTGGCACATTTGACCACAGAACGTCCCCGACCGCAGACTGAACAACTATGCCGGAACCTGCAATCTGGAAAAGGGGACAAGGACTTATTGAACGCCAATGAATGCCCCCGGCCCCACCGCCGCCTGCTCTCGGTGTTGTGGGAGTGGCTCCCCCCCTAAAAGGCCGCCCTGCACCCACGGTTGACCCAGTACCCCCTTATTGGCCACCTCCCCCCCTGCACCCCCTCTAGCTGACATCTGTGTCAACCATAAGTTGATGTCCTGGGTTCCCCAAGACAAAAACCTATTTTCCTCCATTTTATCCCGAAACTGCTCATCGTAGTTGAGCCATGCCCAACCATCATGAGTCTGCGCCGCCTCCAAAATCGAGTCAGCGTAAGCCAACAACATCCCATATTGCTCCGGGTTACGATGCCCCCATACACTAGTCAGCCGCAAGAAGGCTCTCGTCCAATTAATGACATTAAGCGATGCCTTCCGGACCCTCCCAGCCTTCTCATCCTCCCGCCTTTTTCGTTTGCTATCCCCAGACTGCTTCCTACCCTCCAGCAGCCTAAAAATATCAATATATCGCCTCCACTGAATCTTCTTCCGCAGCTTACGCGGAACTCCCTCCCATAACTCCGAAAAAGACGTGAGCGAAGCAGTCACCCCGCCCAACACAGCCACAGCCACTCCCTCCACACCAGCTTCTCGATCCCTGGCCCCCGAACTCGAAGAAGATGACGTAGAGGACCCCCACTGACGATGATGCTTACGGGAATGCCGACATTTTTCCTTCGCCTTACCCCCCCGCCCCTTCTGAGGCCTCTCCCCCAGGCCACCGGCCCCCTTGTCCCATTTTCAACTCGCCATCAGGCATTGTCGGAGCCAACAGCCTGCCATATGCACGCTGCCTTTCTTCCCGCTCCTCCCTTGTCTCCACAGCCTGAACACCTTGCGCTGCCTTGGCATCTATCCCGCCACCTCGAACCATCTCCACTCCACACTGCTCCGCCCTCCTCACCTCTTCAGCAAGCACCTGCAAAGACAAAAAAGAAAAGACGGAGGGGGAACCTGCCATGGCCCACGGCGGCTGCCAGGCACCCAGCCACTCGGCCCTGGATGAACCCTGCCTCCCTCCCCGCCAAAGCTCCCGAGCCACGGGATAACACCCCCCCAGGTCCCATCTGCCAGCCCCAAGGGGTCCCTCCCAACCACTACTTCCTGCCAGACCACACGCCCCTCCAACCCAAGCGGGGACGGTCCTGCCCCAACCATTCCCCCCTCCCCCCTCCCCCCTCTACAAGCCCCACACACCAAATTCCCCCCTCGTGCCCCAACACACCCCTCCCCCCCCCCGGATTGCCTGCCCTGAGCGGCAGCCACCCGTCCACCTATCCCCGTACCCTCCCTTGCCCCCCTAACCCCACGCACTGGCATGCCCTCCTCCCCCCAACAACCAAAACAACAAACAAAAACCCAGCTCAAGCCCCAACCCCCCCCCCCCCTCCGGAGCCTCGATTTACTTTACTCTCCTTTTTTTTTTTAAACGCCCTCTTGCTTTATTCTTTAGTTATATTGTTGTGCCGCCCCCCCCCCCCCCCCCCCGCCAGCACAAGACGCATCCCAGCCCTGCTGCCCACTCGTCTGGTCCTCGCAGCCAAAAGGAACTCCCCGTGCTGCACTTCGCACCGTGCCCGGGATCCGGCAGCCGCTCCTCCGACAAGCCACAGAAGAGCACTGGACACAAGGCCCCCCAAATTGCCGCCGCAAAAGCCCGGAGCTCCGCAACGATGCCAGTCCTCTCACCCTGCTCCAACGGACTGACGCCTCATCGGAAGCTCCCGGCTGCCTTCAGCTCTCTGTCCTCCTGCCCTCCCTCATTGGCTCCCGTGCTCCAAAGCCTGTGGGAGCCAATGAATTTAAAATGCCTTCCCCCACCTCCCTGGACCCCCCTCCTCTGAACGAGGCCGGGCCACACACCACGCCGCCCATCTGGTTATCAGCACCCGGCAGGTACGTGGCCCCGCGGCCTTCTCGTAGGCATGTGTAGTTTGCATCAGCACAACACTGTCAGTGAGATGAACAGCTTAGGAGATGCACATTTTAACAGAGGAGACATGGCTGTGGTAGAGACTGACAGGAGCAGAAACGTCCACGTACGGTGAGCATGGAGATGTCTAAACAGTTTGCAGAATATACCCATGTCTCATTTCTCCATAGTGGTTTGCTCGTGCCATGCTGAAAATGCCTGTGTCCCTGATTCCAGAACCACGGGTGCATCTATACCCATGACTGGTATTAACCTTTAAAAAGGAGATAGAGCAGCTTTTAAACTAGATATTAGGGGAAAGCCGACAGTCGCCCAAGAGCGGATGGTTCTGAAGAATGTATCTTTGAAGGATACTACCAAAAGCAGAGAGGTTCCACAAAAGAGTAAAGTAGCCCAAATGCCCTCAAGTATGGAGCAGACAGAGCTTAAAGATCCCAAATTACCCATGTCTACCAATAGCCAAATTAATATGAATAAAATACATTCTCTAAAATGCTTGTATGCAAATGCTAGAAGTCTAAAAAATAAGATGGGAGAGTTAGAATATATTGCACTAAATGAAAGGTTAGATATGATTGGAATATCAGAGACATGGTGGAAGGAGGACAACCAGTGGGACACTGTAATACCTGGGTACAAACTATATCGTAATGATAGAGCTGATCAAATTGGTGGAGGGGTTGCTCTCTATGTTAGAGAAGGCATTGAGTCAGAAAGGATTAAAGTTTTGCAGGAAACAAAATCTGCTGTAGAATCTATATGGATTGAAATTCCATGTAAAAGGGGGAAGGCAATGGCAGTGGGGGTGTACTATCGAGCGCCTGGCCAGAATGACCAAATGGATGATGAAATGCTCAAAGAAATCAAGGAAGCTAACAAAAGTTACAGTGCAGTAATAATAATGGGTGATTTCAACTACCCCGGTATTGACTGGGTCAGTGTCACGTCAGGACATGCTAGGGAGATAAAGTTCCTAGATGAAATAAATGACTGCTTCTTGGAGCAGTTGGTTCATGAACCGACCAGAGGGGAAGCCATATTAGACCTAGTCCTTAGTGAAACACCAGATCTAGTGCAAGAGATAAGGTTGTTGGGGCCACTTGGCAATAGTGATCATAGCATGATCGCCTTTGATTTAATTAGTGGAGGAGGGATAGTAAGGAAATCCACAGTACTACCTTTTAACTTTTGAAAGGGAGACTCTGATAAAATGAGGAAAACAGTTAAGAAAAAACTAAAAGGAGCAGTTGCAAAGGTTAAAGATGTACATCAGGCTTGGCTGTTGTTGAAAAATACTATCTTGGAAGCCCAGACCAGCTGTATTCCACGTTTTAAGAAAAGTGGAAGGAAGTCCAAAAAACTGCCAGCATGGTTTAAAGGTGAGGTCAGAGAGGCTGTTGTTGCCAAAAAATATCTTTCAGGAAATGGAAAAAAGAGCCAAACGATGAAACCTGGAAACAGCACAAGCACTGGCAAGTCAAATGCAAGGCATTGATAACTATTAGATAAACTGAAGAGTAGCAAATCACCTGGGCCGGATGGTATACATCCGAGGGTGTTGAAAGAACTGAAATATGAGATAGCAGACCTGCTATTAGTAATCTGTGAACTATCATTAAAATCATCTCTAATACCTGAAGATTTGAGGATCGCCAATGTAACACCAATTTTTTAAAAGGGTTAAATGATTGATCCGGGAAACTACAGACCGGTGAGCCTGACATCAGTACCGGGAAAAATGGTAGAAACCATCATAAAGAATAAGATTACACAGCATGTAGATAGTCATGACCTAATGGGAGACAGCCAACATGGCTTTAGACAAGGAAGATCTTGTCTTACTAATCTGTTATGTTTTTTTTTGAAGGAGTGAATAATCAGATGGACAAAGGTGAGTCGGTTGATATTGTGTATCTGGACTTTCAGAAAGCCTTTGACAAGGTCCCTCATGAGAGACTTTTGGCAAAACTAAAGAGTCATGGGATAGGAGGCAGTGTACTATTGTGGATCAAGAACTGGTTAAAAGATAGAAAGCAGAGGGTAGGGCTAAATGGCCAATTTTCCCAATGGAGAAAGGTGAATAATGGTGTACCCCAGGGATTTGTGCTGGGTCCGCTGCTTTTTGACATATTCATAAATGACCTGGAAAGTGGAATAATGAGTGAGGTTATCAAATTTGCAGATGACACAAAACTATTTAAAGTTGTTAAAACCCAAGAGGATTGTGGAAAATTGCAAGAGGATCTTGATAAATTGGAAGACTGGGCATCAAAATGGCAGATGAAATTTAATGTGGACAAGTGCAAAGTTATGCACCTAGGGAAGAACAACCCAAACTATGGTTACACGATGCAAGGTTCCACATTAGGAACCACCACCCAGGAAAAAGATTTAGGCGTCATTGTGGATACCATGTTAAAACCTTCGGCCCAGTGTGCAGCAGCGGCCAAGGGAGCAAATAAAATGCTAGGTATGATAAGGAAAGGAATGGAAAATAAAACAAAAGATATTATAATGCCTCTATATCGTTCCTTGGTGAGACTGCACCTTGAATATTGTGTGCAATTCTGGTCGCCGTATCTTAAAAAGGATATAGCGATTTTAGAAAAGGTTCAGAGAAGAGCCACCAAAATGGTAAAGGGGATGGAAGGATACTCCTATGAAGAAAGGCTAAAAAGGTTAGGACTCTTTAAACTGGAAAAGAGACGGCTGAGGGGAGATATGATAGAAGTCTATAAATTAATGAACGGAGTGGAACGGGTAAACGTAGCTCGATTGTTTACATAGAAACATAGAAACATAGAAACATGATGACAGAAAAAGACCACAAGGCCCATCTAGTCTGTCCTTCCATAACAACTACAACAGTCCACTTTTTACCTTTAGAGATCCTCTGTGTTGGTCCCATGCTTTTTTGAATTCAGTTACTGTCCTCATCTATACCACCTCCACTGGGAGACTATTCCACGGATCCACTACTCTTTCCGTAAAGAAATATTTCCGCAAATCACTCCTGAATCTATCTCCCTTCACCCTCATCCCATGTCCCCTCGTCGCAGAACTTGCTTTCAATTGAAAGAGGCTCTCTCCCTGAACATTTATGCCACGGAGGTATTTAAATACCTCAATCATATCACCTCTATCCCGCCTTTCCTCTAAGGTGTACATATTAAGATCCTTAAGTCTGTCCTCATATGCTTTATAATGAAGACCACTAATCATCTTAGTAGCAACCCTCTGCACCGACTCCATCCTGTTCACATCCTTTTGAAGGTGCGGTCTCCAGAATTGCACACCATACTCCAAATGAGGTCGCACCAAAGACTTATACAGAGGCATTATCACCTCCTTTTTTCTGCTAGCCATTCCTCTCCGTATGCACCCAAGCATCCTTCTAGCGTTTGCCGTCGCCTTTTCTACCTGTTTAGCTACTTTAAGATCATCGGACACAACTACGCCTAGGTCCCGCTCTTCTTTTGTGGACAAAAGTAATTCACCTCCTATACTGTATTGCTCCCTTGGATTGCTGCAGTCCAAATGCATGACCTTACATTTTTTAACATTAAATCCCAGTTGCCAAATTCTAGACCATTCTTCAAGCTTAGCCAGATCCCTCCTCATGTTATCTACACCTTCCTGGGTGTCTACTTTATTGCAGATTTTGGTATCATCCACAAAGAGGCAAACCTTACCCGACAGCCCTTCTGCTATATCACTAACAAAGATGTTAAAAAGAATCGGACCAAGGACAGATCTCTGGGGCACACCACTGGTAACATCCTTCTCCTCAGAGTGAGCTCCATTTACTTGTACTCTTTGTCACCTCCCACCCAACCAATTTCTAACCCAAGCAGTAACTTTAGGGTCCATCCCTAGGGTGCTCAGTTTGTTTATAAGTCGCCTGTGAGGAACAGTGTCAAAGGCTTTACTGAAATCTAAATACACCACATCTAGAGCTCTCCCTCGGTCCAACTCCCTGGTCACCCAGTCAAAGAAATCAATCAGATTTGTCTGACAAGACCTGCCTCTGGTGAATCCATGCTGCCTCGGATCCTGTAATCCGCCGGACTCCAGAAACCTCACTATTTTCTCTTTCAACAGCATTTCCATTAATTTACTCACCACTGAAGTTAAACTAACCGGCCTGTAGTTTTCAACCACATCCTTACTTCCGCTTTTGTGTAAAGGCACCACATGAGCCTCTCTCCAGTCCTTTGGCACCACTCCCGACTCCAACGAGGCATTGAAAAGGTCAGTCAGTGGAGTTGCTAGAATGTCCCCAAGTTCCCTCAGTATTCTAGGGTGTATCCCATCCGGTCCCATCGCTTTGTCTACTTTAAGTTGAGCTAGTTTCTCACGAACATAGTCTTCTGAAAATTGTTCAAGATGTCCCTCGCTTCTGTTCTTATTTGTGGGTGTTTTCTGAGGTCCTGCTCCTGGTTCTTCATCTGTGAACACAGAACAAAAATATTTGTTAAGCAATTCCGCTTTATCCTTATCAGCTTCTACATATTCCCCCCCCTGCACCCTTGAGTCTGACAATACCACTTTTGCCCTTCCTCTTCTCACTAATATATCTGAAAAATGTTTTATCCCCCCATTTTATTGCATTGGCTATTTCCTCCTCCTTTTGAATCTTTGCCTTCTTGACTACTTTGCTGGCTTCTCTAAGTTTTTCCAAATACAGATGCCTGTCTTCCTCTCTCTGTGATCTCTTGTATTTCATGAAGGCCTCCCTCTTTTTCTTCACTTTTTCAGCTACTTCCTTCGAAAACCATAGCGGTCTCCTGTTCCTTTTGCCTTTATTTACCATTTTAACAAAAAGGTTGGTTGCCTTTAAAATACCCCCTTTCAGTTTTGCCCACTGTTGTTCTACATTCCCCCAGCTGTTCCCATCCCACTAATGACTCCCTGAGCTATTGGCCCATCTTCGCAAAGTTAGTCTTCCTAAAGTCTAAGATCTTCACCTTGGAATGGATTCTAACAGCCCTAGTCCTAATACTGAACCACACCATCTGGTGATCACTGGATGCAAAATGATCTCCCACTACAACATCAGAAACACTTTCACCATTGGTAAGCACCAAGTCCAGTATGGCCCCTTCACGTGTGGGGTCTGTTACCAATTGCCTGAATAGTTCTCCCTGTAGAGAATCCAGGATCTCCTTACTCCTAGATGATACTGCAGCAGGAATGTGCCAATCAACATCTGGCATATTGAAATCTCCTAGCAGTAGCACTTCCCCTTTCCTAGCAATGCTGCGTATGTCTTCAATTAACTCTCTGTCCACCTCTTCCTCTTGTGAGGGAGGTCTGTATATCACACCAATGCAAATAGATTTCTCTTTCCCTCTTTCTAGTTTAACCCACAATGCCTCCTCTCTCCCTTTTAAGCTCTGTAATTCCAAAGCTTTAATAGTAGTTTTTACATATAGTGCTACTCCTCCTCCCCTTCTTCCTACCCTGTCCTTTCTGAATAAAGTATAGCCAGGTATAGTTACATCCCAGTCATGGTTTTCTGTGAACCATGTTTCTGTAACTGCCACTAAATCTAAGTCAGCCACTCCCACCAAAGCTTCAACTTCAGAGATCTCATTTCCCATACTACGGGCATTAATACACACTGCTTTCCATATGTTACCCCTGTTACCCATTCCCATAAAGGTATTTAATGTATCACTTACCTGGGGGCTTTCACTTACCTGGGGGCTTTCTTCACCCATCCCCAACGAATCTAGTTTAAAGCCCTCTTCAGTAGAAGTCTATAAATTAATGAACGGAGTGGAACGGGTAAACGTAGATTGATTGTTTACCTTATCAGTATATAGAAAGACTAGGGGACATGCAATGAAGCTACAGGGTAAATTATTTAAGACTAATAAAAGAAAATATTTTTTCACTCAACGTGTAATCAAACTCTGGAATTTGTTACCGGAGGATGTAGTAAAGGCTGTTAGTGTAGCTGGGTTTAAAAAAGGTTTGGACAAGTTCCTGGAGGAAAGGTCCATAAACCATTATTAAGAAGGGACCCAGGATATCAATGCTTGAACCAATACAAGCATTGTGGAACCTGTGTCCCTTGGGGAAACTGCTAGGTACATATGACCTAGATTGACTACTGTTGGAAACAGAATACTGGGCTTGATGAACCTTGGTCTGACCCAGTATGGCATATCTTATGTTCTTATGTTCTTATGACTGCATAATTAGAGTGAAATCGGGCCCATTTTTTATTTGAACTTGTCTGTGGGCCAGATGCGTATGTTATGGAATTGGGATGTTAGGGAACAATAACCCAAAACTATGGTTACACGATGCAAGGTTCCACATTACGAACCAATACCCAGGAAAAGAATTTAGGCGTCATTGTGGATAATATGTTGAAATCCTCTACCCAGTGCGTAGTGGTGGCCAAGAAAGCAAATATAATGCTTGGAATCATAAGGAAAGGAATGGAGAATAAAACAAAGGATATTATAATCCCTCTGCATTGTTTCATGGTGCACCCTGAATATTGTGTGCTATTCTGGTTGCCATATCTTAATAAGGATATGGCAGAATTAGAAAAGGTACAGAGAAGAGCCACCAAAATGGGATGGAAGGATACCCCTATGAGGAAAGGCTTAAAAGGTTAGGGCTTTTCAACTTGGAAAAGAGATGGTTGAGGGGAGATATGATAAAGATCTACAAATTAATGAATGGAGTAGAACAGGTAAACTTAGGGGCTTGTTTACAAAACCGCGGTAGCAGATTAGTAAACAAGCCCCTTAGATAGATTGTTTACTCCATCAAAAAGTAGAAAGACTAGGGGCACACAATGAAGCTACAATATAATCCATTTAAGACAAATAAGAGAACATATTATTTCTTGGTGGTAGTTCCTAATGTAGAACCTTGCATCTTGTAACCATAGTTTGGGTTGTTCTTTCCTAGGTGCATAACTTTGCACTTGTCCACATTAAATTTAATCTGCATTTGGATGTCCAGTCTTCCAATGTATCAAGGTCCTCTTGCAATTTTGCACAATCTTGTGTGTTTTAGCAGCTTTGAATAATTTTGTATCATCTGCAAATTTGATCACCTCACTCATTATTTCCATTCCCAGGTCATTTATTAATATGTAAAAAAAAGCAGCGGGCCCAGCACAGATTCCTGGAGTACTGTATAATTCACATTTCTCCATTGAGAAAATTGGCCATTTAGCTCTACCCTCTGCTTTCTATCTTTTAACCAGTTCTTGATCCACAATAGTACACTGCCTCCTATCCCATGAGTTTTTAATTTCACAAGAGTCTTTCATGAGGGACCTTGTCAAAGTCTTTCTGAAAATCCAGATACACTATATCGACTGGCTCACCTTTATCTACCAGTAGATTTGCACCTTCAAAAAATATAACATTTTAGTAAGACAAGACTTTTCTTGGCTAAATCCATGTTGTCTGTCTCCCATTAAGCCATGACTATCTACATGTTCAGAAATTTTATTCTTTCTAATAGTTTCTACCATCTTGCTTGGTACTGCCATCAGGGTCTCTGGTCTGTAGTATCCCAGATCACAACTGGAATCCTTTTTAAAAATTGGTGTTTCAGTGGCCATCCTCCACTCTTCAGGTGATTTTAATGTTAGTTCACAGATTTCTCAGAGTTGGTTCAAGGTGTTGCTTCTCTAGCAAACCTGAAGCTTTACATCCCTCTTGCTGTCAAAATCTATTGTTTTTGCTTTAAATTCCCTGCTCTTTGCCACCCTCCAGAATTTGCTGCCTTAGTCAATCACCTGATGATTGGGCCTTAAAATATCCCATTTCAGTTTTGCCCTCTGCATTTCTACATCTCCCAGATATTCTTATCCAGCTAACAACTTCAGGCATTCCCCCATCTTAACAAAGTTAGTTTTGTTAAGTCTAGAACCATCACTTTTGAATGAACAAGCTCTGCCCTTTCTTAATGATGAACTATTTAAGACTAATAAAAGAAAATATTTTTTCACTCAACGTGTAATCAAACTCTGGAATTTGTTACCGGAGGATGTAGTAAAGGCTGTTAGTGTAGCTGGGTTTAAAAAAGGTTTGGACAAGTTCCTGGAGGAAAAGTCCATAAACCATTATTAAGAAGGGACCCAGGATATCAATGCTTGACCCAGTACAAGCATTGTGGAACCTGCGTCTTTTGAGGAAACTCCTAGGTATGTATGACCTAGATTGGCCACTGTTGGAAACAGGATACTGGGCTTGATGGACCTTGGTCTGACCCAGTATGGCATATCTTATGTTCTTATGTTATGTAACTACCCCATCCAATGTTCACTGGATGCAAGATGATCACCTACTATAATATATAAAATCCTCTCCCCGCTCAAACGCATTAGATCCAGTATGGCTCCTTCCCACATGGGCTCTGTTACCAGCTTTCTGAATAGTTCTCCCTTGGAGAGGATCCAGGATCTTCCTACTTCTAGAAAACAACGCAGCAGGGATGTCACAATCAATATCAAGGAAATTGAAATCTCTCATTAGTACTTCTCCTTTCACAGCAGTATTGTGAATGTCTTTCATTAAATATTTTTGAAGGAAGTCTGTATATCATACCAAGGGTGTTGAAAGAACTGAAATATGAGATTGCAGACCTGCTATCAGTAATCTGTGAACTATCATTAAAATCATCTCTAATACCTGAAGATTGGAGGATCGCCAATGTAACACCAATTTTTAAAAATGGCTCCAGGGGTGATCCGGGAAACTACAGACCAGTGAGCCTGACGTCAGTACCAGGAAAAATGGTAGAAACCATCATAAAGAATAAAATTACTCAGCATGTAGATAGTCACAATTACCGGCTTAGCCGCCGGGCCCCCGGTCCCGCGGCTGCCAGGTAACCGGGTTCCCGGGGCCCGGCCACGTTGCAGGCCGCGTTGCGTTGAGGGGGGGGGGGGGCGCGGCGCAGCCTGATGCGCGCTCTGGCGGCCCCCCCCTCACGTGCTCCTGGAGGGAGCCCGATGAGTGGCCAGTGGAGGGTTGGGGGCGGAGGCGGCGCGAGCAAGGAGGGAACGCCGGCTGGCGTGTTCTTCCCTTTCCCTCCTTGCTCGCGGCCGAGAAGGTTTGTTTACCTGGCTGCGGGGTGCTTTTCGGGGCGGCTGTAGGCCTCGGGAGCCTCGGGTGCTGGGTCGTTGGGGTTGCGGTGGCGGGTGCTAGTTTCGCCGCCAACCCGCGCGGCGCTGGGTCTTCCGTCGGTGCCCGCTTCTCCGGCGTGCGCGCGTGCTCCGGCGCACGTGGGCCCTGGGTCTGCGTGCCTGCTCTGCCGCGGTCATTTAAAATACAGTGACCAGAATTGCATACGATATTCAAGGTGCTAGCTTGGATTCCAGCTGGGGTGGTGGCCAAATTGCCGCTTAGACGGCGACGGAGCCCTAGGGGGCCCCAACGCATCGGTCCTGGGCCAGGGGGCAGGCTCTGCATTACCCAGTCGGGTGGCTTGCCGGCCTTACCGGCCAGCCCCTAGGCCAGTGCGGCCCTTGGGCCACTTACTTGGAGCACACATGGCAAAACATGTTCTTGCACGCAGCGCTGCTAAGGGGCCGCGGGGCGGGGCTCGTGGGCGCGGTACGGCGCGGCGTGGGTCCGCTCCCGCGGGCCGCGCTGGGGCGGTGCCCCCGGCTGCTCCCGCTACCGGGGCCCGGCGGGGCCGTGGGCGCCGCAACATTGGGGGGGCCCGGGGGGGTGGGGCCTCCGGTGGGCGCTTTTCGCCTGCGGACGAGGGGGCCTCGGCGGGTGATCCGGTTACTCCTGCGGGAATCGCGGGGGGGGAGGGGGATTTGGGACTGCTCGAAGGGATCCTCGCGCCAGGCCACTCGGTCGCTGCCGGGACGGGGCCCCCGCAGGATCCTGTGCTCAACTTGCCTCCCGGGTCGGGGAGCGGCTGGCTTACGGCTCCTTCCCCTTCCCATCTAGGGGAGCGGCCTGCTCCCCCTTCCTTGGGCGCCTCTTCTCCTCCTGGGTTTCTCGGTTCTCCGGCCCCTTGGGTGTATGGGGCGGTTCCGTGGGGGGGTGTGGGCCCATGGGGTGGTGGTTGGGGGGGGTGGTTTGGGCAGGGGCAAGGGGGGATTGGGGGTGTGGCGGCATGGGAGGCTGGGGGTTTGGGGCCTTCGGCGCGCGCCTGGGGGGTTGGTCCCTCGGCGGTTCTCAGTACCCCTGGGGCCCCTGCTGCTGCTTTTTCTTCTTTTTCTTCACAGGTTCCGGGGAGCGCGCCGACTGTCGCCGCCATGGCTGCTTCCGACAGGCTCGCGGGAGCGGGCCCTTCAGATGCCACGGTGTCAGCGGGTGTTCCGGCCCTAGCCTCGCCCACTGGGGCGCTCTGGTCGCCCCCGTCGGGGGGAGTGGTGAGTATACTGTTGGGGGGGGGGTTCCCGACTCGGTTCCGGGCGCCGGGGGGCGGGCAAGGGAAAAGCGAAGCGCAAGCGGGCTCGTCGCTGCCGGCGGGCGTCCTCGTCCTCTTCCTCCTCGACGTCCTCCGTGGCCTCGTCTTGCAGCTCCGTCCCAGGGGCGGCGGACGGTGGGGTTCCTGGTGGGACGCCCGTGGTACGGTGCGCCGAGCTATGGGAGTCGTTCGGTTCCGCGGAAGTTGCGCCGGCGGATCAAGCGTCGTCGATATATTGACATTTTCCACTTGCTCGACGGCCGGAAGCGCGCGGGAGAAAGTAGAAAAAAGCGCAGGGACGATGAGAAGGCGGGGCGCGTGCGCAAGGTGTCTCGCAACACGCTCAACTGGACCCGTGCCTTTTTGCGGTTGGCGAGTGTCTGGGGACGCTACTTCCCGGACCAGTTCGGGGCGTTACTGGCTTATGCCGACAATATCCTGGAGGCATCCCAGGCCCACGAGGGGTGGGCCTGGTTGAATTATGACGAGGCCTTCCGGGACCAGATGGAGGAGAATAGTCTCCTGCAGTGGGGGACCAAGAACATCAACCTGTGGTTGACTCAGATGTCCGCGAGGGGCCGCGGCGTCGGTACTGGAGCGGCGGGGGCGAGGGCAGGCTCGTCTTCGCTCTCGCCTGGGGGCCGGTCCTTTCATGCCCCCGGCCCCACGTTGCCATCGCAAAAGGCGGCGGGGGTCGGGGGGGACGTGTGTTGGCGCTTCAACAAGGCGTCTTGCCCCTTCCCGGACTGCAAGTTCAAACACGCTTGCTCCTTGTGCGGCGGCGCGCATGCGGCCGCAAAGTGTAGCAGGAAAGGGGTCGCTGGGGCTCCTGCTGGGGGGAAGTGAGGGGTCCCGCGGCTTAGCGGCTACCCCGGTGCGGGTCGCGGCGATGCAGCCGTGGCTGTTGGAGTATGGGCGTTCCCGCCGGGGTAGGGCGGCCGGCTTGATTCTGGGGGGGTTCACGCGGGGTTTTCGCATTCCTGTCCGGGGGTCCGCCGCTCCGTGTAGTTACCGCAATGCTGCCTCTGCGCGGCTTTGCGGTGATTTTGTGCGCAGCAAGATCTCCGAGGAATGTGCGCTGGGCAGGGTGGCGGGTCCCTTCTTGGACCCCCCCTTTTCCCCATTCACGGTTTCGCCGTTGGGCGTGGTTCCGAAGAAGGAGCCGGGCAAGTTCCGATTGATACACAACCTCTCTAGCCCTCTGGGCGACTCCGTCAATGACCGTATCCCTCGCGAGCTCTGTTCGGTGCACTACGCTTCCTTCGACGCCGCAGTGTCCTTGGTTCGTCAGTGCGGAGCGGGGGCCCTTTTGGCCAAGGTGGATATTGAATCGGCGTTCCGCCTGCTGCCGGTGCACCCTTCCGCTTTCCCATTGCTTGGCTTTCGTTTCGAGGCGAGGTACTACTTTGATATGTGTATGTCCATGGGCTGCGCAATCTCCTGTGCTTATTTCGAGGCCTTCAGTACCTTCTTGCATTGGGTTGTGGAACGGCAGTCGGGAGTCGCCAGCATTGTTCACTATCTGGACGATTTTCTGTTCGTCGGGCCCCGGGGTGCCTCGACCTGTTCCGCTCTTCTGAGCACCTTCCTTCGCGTGGCTGCCGCGTTCGGCATTCCCGTAGCGGATGGCAAAACGGTGGGACCGGTTACGTGTCTTACCTTCCTGGGCATTGAGATTGACACGGTGGCGATGGTGGTCCGCTTGCCGGCAGCGAAGGTCGATCGCCTTCGCGAGCTGGTGGCCTCCGTCTGTGCCACTGCGAAGATTTCTCTTCGCGTCATGCAGTCACTGGTGGGGCATCTGAATTTCGCTTGCCGCGTTCTCCCCATGGGGAGGCCCTTTACGAGGCGCCTTTCTTTGGCAATGTCCGGGGTGCGGCTGCCGCATCATCGGATTCGCGTGTCCGTGGGGATGCGGGAGGATTTGCGGGTTTGGGACGCGTTTCTGGCCGGGTTCAACGGGAGCTCCGTACTTCAGGGGCCGGAGTTGTCGAATCGCGATCTGCAGTTGTTTACTGACGCGGCGGGGGGCTTCGGTTTTTGGGCCTTCTGTCACGGTGCCTGGTGTGCGGAGCCTTGGCCGGTGGCTTGGGTGCGCTCTGGTTTGACGCGCAATATCACCTTCTTGGAGCTGTTCCCTATCGTGGTTTCCTTCTGGGTCTGGCCTGACCGGCTGCGTGACCGGCGGGTCGTCTTCTGGTGCGACAACGCGGCGGTCGTTGAGGTTCTGAACCGTCATGCTCCCCGATGCCCCAGGGTGGCGGCCTTGATAAGGGTGTTCGTGTTGGCTTGCTTGCGGCTGAATGTCACCGCGCGGGCGCGGCACGTTCCCGGTTCTCAGAATTCGATCGCTGACGCTCTCTCACGTTTTCAGTGGGAGCAGTTCCGGCGACTGGCGCCCGGTGCGGACGAGCTGCCCTCGCGGGTCCCGGAGCATCTCTGGACGATTGGGACCCTGCCCTGATGGATCTCTTGGCGTCGTCGGTGGCCCGTAGCACCTGGACTAATTACCGTAGGGGCTATTCCCAGGTGAGTGCCTTTTTGCGGGCGCGTGGGTGGGCCGGGGGGGGAGGTGCCTGATGACCTGGCGGGCCGCTTCGTGCTTAGGGCAAAGAAGGCGGGATGGGCCCGGTCGGCGGTCGCTGGGGCGCTCGCGGGCTTCTCCTTTTTCTGTAAGGCAGCTGGTTGGGGGAATCCGCGGGTCTCCTTTTTGGTCGGGCGGTTGCTCGCCGGTTGGGCCCGTACGCGGCCGGCGCCACCCGATTGGCGGCGCCCAGTATCTCACGGGCTCTTGTTGCAGCTTTGTGAGGTTTTGCCACGGGTGGCCGCCTCGGGCTTTGAGGCGGTGCTGTTTCACGCTTTGTTCACTACTGCCTTCTTCGGCGCTTTTCGGGTGTCCGAGTTGGTTCCTCGGTCGGCGCGGCGTGAGGCTTTTGGGGGGTTGGCCGTGGGGCACGTCCGGGTGCATCCTGCGCGGGTTCGCATTTTTCTCGCTCGTTCAAAGACGGACCAGGCTGGAAACGGGGGCTGGGTCCTGCTGAGCGCTATCCCTCCCCTGTTGGCCTGTCCTGTGCGGGCTCTTCTTGCGTACGTGTCGCTGCGCCCCGTAGCGCCTGGCCATTTTTTCGTTCATGCGGATAGCCGGCCGGTGACACAGTTTCAGTTCACGGCAGTGTTACGCATGGCTCTGCGGGCCTTGGGTCTTGATGAGCGGGGTTACGCGTCGCACTCGTTCCGCATTGGGGCGGCTACCAGCGCGGCGGCGGCTGGGCTGGACCCGCTGGTGATTCGGCGGATTGGCCGCTGGCGATCGGGTGCTTACGCCGGGTATGTTCGCCCGTCCCCAGGCGATGGGGCGGGGTAGCGTGGGGTGTCTGAAGTGGCGGTCTGCCTGCTGGTGGGGGGAGGGGCTGGGGTGGGGGGGCATTAACCCTTTTGTGTCCTATTGCAGATTGGCTGGCTGGTGGCAGTCCATTCTTTCTGCTTTCAGATGGTGCGGCATCCGGCGACTGGTGGATCATCGGGCACTCCTTCGTTTATTGGGCTGAGCGGCGCGCGGCGGTGCGGCCACTGGGAGTGCACTTGGGTCTCGCTGGAGCCGGAGTGCGGTTGTGCTGGATGGGCCGCCGCGGTATGCACTGGGACCAGCTTCTGGATTGTGTCCAAGCGGAACTTGGGCGGCGCCGGCAGCCGGTCGGGCTGCTGTTGCACCTGGGTGGCAATGACATAGCCGGTTGGGCTTGCCGGCAACTCATTGGGGCTGCTCAGAGAGACATTGCCATGTTGCGTGGGGTCCTCCCCGGGGTGGCCATTGTGTGGTCGGACATTGTGCCCCGCCCAGCTTGCTGGACTCAGCGGCGTTGGTCACGGGGTCTGTGCAAGGTTAACAGGCAGATCGGGCGCTGGGTCCAGCGGACGGGCGGGGTCCATGTTCGGCACCTTTGGGCGGATGTTACTTGCGCTGGTCTTTACCGGCTTGATGGGGTTCACCTTGCCCCGGTGGGGCAGGATCTTCTTTTGAACGACTGGCAGGAGGCGCTTGAGTCGTGGTGCAGGTCGCAGCTTTCCTTGGTGGGGGCGGCGCTAGGATAGCACGCTACCTAGCGCCGGTGGCGGGGTGGCGAGCTGGTGCTCGTTGACCCGGCGGCTCATTTCAGCTGGAGGCCGCTTTCCAGGTGAGCGGCACGACTATGTGGGTTGGGAGAGACGTCCCGGTTGGGGTCTCTCCCGGAATTAGGCAACCCCTTCAGCCGGCCTTTGCTAACATGGCGAGGCGGGCGGGAGGGGGTGACTGGTGGGGGTGGGTTGGATGGTGCTCCACTTTGCTATACGGCTGGTGGCAGGCATCATCCGGATGACGGGTGGGGGGGGGGGAGGAGGCTCTTCTTTGTTATGATTGAATTGCTGTGTTGGCCCATGTCGGGCCGGTGTTTTTTCCTTACTGTTAATAAAGCTGCGACCATGCTTTAATACCAACACTCGACGTCTGTTTGCTTTGTCAATGGAGGTGGGAGGGTGTTGGAGGGGTTGGGGGATCCAGGCCGAGTAGGGCATCCGGATACCTCGGTTATTACCGGCTTAGCCGCCGGGCCCCCGGTCCCGCGGCTGCCAGGTAACCGGGTTCCCGGGGCCCGGCCACGTTGCAGGCCGCGTTGCGTTGAGGGGAGGGGGGCGCGGCGCAGCCTGATGCGCGCTCTGGCGGCCCCCCCCCTCACGTGCTCCTGGAGGGAGCCCGATGAGTGGCCAGTGGAGGGTTGGGGGCGGAGGCGGCGCGAGCAAGGAGGGAACGCCGGCTGGCGTGTTCTTCCCTTTCCCTCCTTGCTCGCGGCCGAGAAGGTTTCCCTCCCTCCCTCCCTTTTGCCGTGGGGGGGCCGGGGGGGGGGAGATTTGTCGCAGCTGGGGGGGGGGTGCCAGGTTGGCATGCTTTGGGCCTCGTGAGCGGGGTGGCGAGCTGGTGCTCGTTGACCCGGCGGCTCATTTCAGCTGGAGGCCGCTTTCCAGGTGAGCGGCACGACTATGTGGGTTGGGAGAGACGTCCCGGTTGGGGTCTCTCCCGGAATTAGGCAACCCCTTCAGCCGGCCTTTGCTAACATGGCGAGGCGGGCGGGAGGGGGTGACTGGTGGGGGTGGGTTGGATGGTGCTCCACTTTGCTATACGGCTGGTGGCAGGCATCATCCGGATGACGGGTGGGGGGGGGGGAGGAGGCTCTTCTTTGTTATGATTGAATTGCTGTGTTGGCCCATGTCGGGCCGGTGTTTTTTCCTTACTGTTAATAAAGCTGCGACCATGCTTTAATACCAACACTCGACGTCTGTTTGCTTTGTCAATGGAGGTGGGAGGGTGTTGGAGGGGTTGGGGGATCCAGGCCGAGTAGGGCATCCGGATACCTCGGTTACCTAATGGGAGACAGCCAACATGGCTTTAGACAAGGAAGATCTTGTCTTACTAATCTGTTATGTTTTTTTGAAGGAGTGAATAAACAGGTGGACAAAGGTGAGTCAGTTGATATTGTGTATCTGGACTTTCAGAAAGCCTTTGACAAGGTCCCTCATCAGAGACTTTTGGCAAAACTAAAGAGTCATGGGATAGGAGGCAATGTACTATTGTGGATCAGGAACTGGTTAAAAGATAGAAAGCAGAGGGTAGGGCTAAATGGCCAATTTTCCAAATGGAGAAAGGTGAATAGTGGTGTACCCCAGGGATCTGTTCTTGGTCCGCTGCTTTTTGACATATTCATAAATGACCTGGAAAGTGGAATAACGAGTGAGGTTATCAAATTTGCAGATGACACAAAGCTATTTAAAGTTGTTAAAACCCAAGAGGATTGTGAAAAATTGCAAGAGGATCTTGATAAATTGGAAGACTGGGCATAAAAATGGCAGATGAAATTTAATGTGGACAAGTGCAAGGTTATGCACCTAGGGAAGAACAACCCAAACTATGGTTACACGATGCAAGGTTCCACATTGGGAACCACCACCCAGGAAAAAGATTTAGGCGTCATTGTGGATACCATGCTAAAACCCTCGGAAGTTAAAAGGTAGTACTGTGGATTTCCTTACTATCCCTCCTCCACTAATTAAATCAAAGGCGATCATGCTATGATCACTATTGCCAAGTGGCCCCAACAACCTTATCTCTTGCACTAGATCTGGTGTTCCACTAAGGACTAGGTCTAATATGGCTTCCCCTCTGGTCGGTTCATGAACCAGCTGCTCAAAGAAGCAGTCATTTATTTCATCTAGGAACTTTATCTCCCTAGCATGTCCTGAGGTGACACTGACCCAGTCGATACCGGGGTAGTTGAAATCACCCATTATTATTACTGCACTGTAACTTTTGTTAGCTTCCTTGATTTCTTTGAGCATTTCATCATCCATTTGGTCATTCTGGCCAGGCGCTCGATAGTACACCCCCACTGCCATTGCCTTGCCAGGTATCACAGTGTCCCACTGGTTGTCCTCCTTCCACCATGTCTCTGATATTCCAATCATATCTAACCTTTCATTTAGTGCTCTATATTCTAACTCTCCCATCTTATATTTTAGACTTCTAGCATTTGCATACAAACATTTTAGAGAATGTATTTTATTCATATTAATTTGGCTATTGTTAGACATGGGTAATTTGGGATCTTTAAGCTCTGTCT
Organism: Ichthyophis bannanicus; assembly: GCA_033557465.1. NCBI lineage: Eukaryota > Metazoa > Chordata > Amphibia > Gymnophiona > Ichthyophiidae > Ichthyophis > Ichthyophis bannanicus. Next base: position 1,475,649,153 of record CM066032.1, read on the forward strand.
GCTCCATACTTGAGGGCATTTGGGCTACTTTACTCTTTTGTGGAAAATCTCTGCTTTTGATAGTATCCTCAAAAGATACATTCTTCCGAACCATCCGCTCTTGGGCGACTGTCGGCTTTCCCCTAATATCTAGTTTAAAAGCTGCTCTATCTCCTTTTTAAAGGTTAATGCCAGAAGCCTGGTTCCATCCCGGTTAAGGTGAAGCCCATCCCTTCGGAAGAGCCCCTCCTTTCCCCAGAATGTTCCCCAGTTCCTAACAAATCCAAAACCCTCATCTCTGCACCATTGTCTCATCCACGCATTGAAACTCCGGAGCTCTGCCTGCCTTTTGGGTCCTGCACGTGGAACAGGAAGCATTTCAGAGAATGCTACCCTGGAAGTTCTGGATTTCAACTTCCTACTTAAAAGCCTAAATTTAGCCTCCAGAACCTCCCTACCACATTTTCCTATGTCATTGGTTCCGACATGTACCAAGACAGCAGACTCCTCCCCAGCACTATCTAAGACCTTATCTAGGTGGCGCGTGAGGTCCGCTACCTTCGCACCAGGCAGGCATGTTACCAGGCGATCCTCACGTCCACCAGCCACCCAGCTATCTACATGCCTAATGATCGAATCACCAACTATAATGGCTGTTCTAACCCTTCCCTCATGGGCACATAGCCCTGGAGAAACGTCCTCGGTGCGAGAGGGTTTTACATCACCTGGAGGACAGGTCCTAGTTACAGGATCACTTCCTGCCACACCAGGGTGATGCTCTCCTGTCACGTGACCTCTCTCCTCCATGGCAACAGGGATGTTGCCAGACTGGAGGTGGGATTTCAGGACTATTTCCCTGTAGGTCTCGTCTATGTACCTCTCTGTCTGTCTTATGCTTTTCAAGTCTGCTACTTTAGCCTCTAGAGAATGGACTCGTTCCCTGAGAGCAAAGAGCTCCTTGCACCTAGTGCACACGTAAGACCTCTCACCAACTGGGAGAAAATCGTACATGTGACACTCAATGCAAAAGACTGGAAAGCCCCCATCCCGCTGCTGGACTGCTATCTGCATCTTAGTTTTAAGTTTGTGTTTAGATCTAAGTTCTTTACTTACTAAGGGTTGCTATGGATATTTATACTAATAAAACTGTACCTAATACGTGTAATATACCTTGTTCACCTGAAGCTTAACTAATCTCAGGTCCTTAGTGTATGACTGATTTGGGTAATGAGCTACACCTGAGAGCACCTCCTGCCTTTTAAGATGTGTAAGTACCTATAAAGCTACGATTATCCCAGGGGTGGGTGGGTGGGTGTGGGGAGGGAGGGAGGGAAATAACACTTATTAAAAGAGGGCTGCTACACAGTACCTTGTCTTGTGCTGCTGAGGTAAGCTATATTCTGATTTGATTTAAATTATAGCTCTTAGCTGCAGCTAGGCTCTAACTTCTTATGAAATTTAAACTGCAAGCTCTCTGCTGGGTTTCAAATGTAACCAGAAAGCTCTCTTCTGTGTCTTAAATTTAAACTAAAAGTACTTTGCTGTTACTAGGCCCTGAGTGACTATTAAATTTAAACTACAAGCTCTCTGCTGGGTATGAAATGTAACCAGAAAGTTCTCCTGTGTGTTTTAAATGTAAACTTAAACTGCTGCTACTAGGCCCTGACTGATTTAACAAAAATAGTTCACAGATTAATTAGCTTTAATACAAAGAATTCCTTTTAGAAAATTACGAGAAGTATAAACTCACAGTTGCAGATCTCTCTCCAGAAGTAACAGTCCCTTTTTCTAGTCCTTCAAGTAAGAGTAGTTTTATTAATGAGAAGTTGTAGTCTAACCCAGTATGGCAAATCTTATGTTCTTATGTTCTGCTACGCTTTATCATTTGGAAAGACAGTTTGCGGGATATGGTTAGGGAGCTGATATAGTTTACTTCGCTATATTTATTCCATGGATTTTTTGAGAATAGTAGAAATATGGGAAAGGCGACCTGTGGAGGATGATCTGTGAGATGTGAAACATGGAGGTGAAATGAGGAGGTGCTGTTGAAGAGATCAGATAGATTGAAAATTTGAGTGGAAGAAGTTTAGGGTAGTGGCACATTTAGAGAATCAAAAGGTCTGGGGTGTTGGGGACCTTTGTGTATCAACGGGGCGGTTTACCAATTCAGATATTTAAGGATATAGGGCCCAAACATCAAAGCTCCCCATCCCAGTCAACACCAACATTCACACCATTCATCTTCCTACCTGCACACAGTCCACTGTGTTCCCAATTATGTATATAGCTTACAGACATGTATTCAATGTATATAAGTTAAAATCAAATGTACATAAGTTGCTGTTCTATGTGTTCAATGTATCCTCTTGTTTTTAGTACATCGCTTTGACCTGGCGAAATGCAGTATAAAAGAACAGCTAAAAAAATAGTTATATTTTTGAGAAGTTATAAATAGGATCTTTGCTGGAAGTGTCTGTTCTATCAGACACATTTGAAAGAAGGTTAGATGGATGGGTGGTGAATTAGTGCAATATCACTCTATATCTCAGGCTCAATGTTTATGAGATTATTGGAGGAGGTGGTAGTAGAACAACTAAAGGGTTTTCTGAAAGAGGCACAGCCATTTCATGATGCATAGTTAGGAGTTTGCTTGGGTTATAGCAGAGACAGTATTATTAGCCGTGACGGATGGAATTGAGATGGATTAGGGACTAGGAGCTTGACTCCCAGCAGAGGGACTAGTGCTACTATTGTAAACCCAGGTGGTAGTGGGGCAGAAGCATCTGGAGATCACTCCTGCCCTACCGTTAACTTATCAGGGATAGTCTAGTAAGTGCCAGAAAGGATGGGGGTAGTGGATTTGTCTGATGACCATTGGGAGGGTTATCGGAGTAGGGGAGTGTATGTGAGGTTACTATCAGAGGGCATTTGTGGGTTGTATGAGGCTACCATCAGGGGATCTTTTGTTTGTTTGTTTTTAATAGGCCATGGTAGGCATAAGTGTGTCTGCATAGGTGCATCAGAGGTGTAAGTGCACCCATGCTATCTACAATGGCAAGAGCGCATGGCAACTTTCTGTGCAATAACTGCAAGCACTGACCACATCCTTATCTCTACCATTCTCTACCCTGTTTCTGCCCTTTTCTGTGATAAGTAGTTATATGCAAATTTTATCCCCAATTGAATACCACACTATAGTACTGTAAATTTAGCTATGAAAAGGGAACTATTCAAATCTCTGATTTCATCTTGCTAACCCTAAAACTTAGCAGGACCAAGCCTTTGAACACTGACACCTGTTAATGAAAGCTTTTGTGTAAATTCACAATGCAAGAATGAAAAGTAATCATGGTAGATACATTCATGAACAAGCCCTTCAAAAAATGTGCTAGCCTAGAAACCAAAGCATCTGGGGAATTTGAAAATCTGGAGATTCTATTATAATTTCAATAGCATTTTGCTTTTCTGAAAGTTCTGACTCTACAACCTAGGTGAATAAAATAGTACAGTAGACAAGCAGTAAAGAATATCATTACGTTTTATTATAGCGGAGGGAAAATGTTTATAATCCTGATTTCAGTATACATGAAAATCTTGAGAGCACTAATGTAGCTAGCTATTAGAAGAAAGACTGGCACCTCTGTTCTTTTTAAATGGAGTTTAGTGACACAATAGCCACCTTTTGTTTATAGCTTTTCAATGCATTTACATTTTTAGGGTCATGGTTTTATGTAAGACCTGCTGCAACTTTTATTTCAGCTTGATATAGTCTTCTATTGCTTTTTTTCAAAAGTCTTACACTGTGTAATATGTTAGCCATCATTTACCATTGCTGGAAAGTCTCCAGGGTGTAAGAAATCAAGTTCCTATTTTGTGAGTTAACCTCTTCCCCTTTAAGTAACAAATGCACTGCTGAGGATGCATGGTCAGTAAATCAATGGAAACTTCCAACTTAAAAAAAAAATAAAGAAGACTTAAACCTCTGCAAATAGATTAGTATTTGAAGATAAGCATACAGAAGCTAATTCACCTAAGTTTTTATCCCATTTTTTATGGGAAAATACTTTGATGCATTGAGCCTTAATCTTCATTTTAGAAATGGGCCCCTCCTTCATTTTAGAAACCATAAACTAAGGAGCAGATATTCAGCATTTAATGTGGTGGCCATTGATGCTTTAGCATAGACCTGGATATTCAATGCTGAGGTCATATCTGGCCACTTATGTTGAATAGCCAGTGTGCCCATTTAGAGCTTTAGCAAACCGCACGGTGGCAATATTGATCCACTGCCTGGTTATCTAAACCAGCTGAAGTTATGCCAGCCTCCAAAATGCTCAGCTTTAGCTGGTTTAAGATAACAGGTCAGTAGCTGACTATCACTGCCAATCAGTTATCTCAAGCTACGTCCCCGAAATGCTCCGATGCTATGCGGTTAGCATTGGAGCATTTAGCAGTGTTAGGACGGGACATTGAGCAGCCCCAAGCTATGTGTTGCTGAATATTCACTCAATGCAATTAACATGCGAATCATGTTTAATATGCCCTCTAAGTATTTACTTTATTTTACAAAGTAGAGATTACAAGTCAAATAATGGTTTTAAAGTTTTCACCTTATCTGGTCTTTTATTCTTTGAGATAAATCTCCTTTTAAAATTGGTCTCTCCTCTGACCAGCCTGGCTGGGAGCGGTTGCCGACTGAATGTACAGAGCAGATAAATGATTTTGTTTAAACGTATCAACGGGGGCATATCCAAAATGGTTTTGCCGGTTAGCAGACCTACTAACTGGCTAAGCCACAGTCAGCGGGATATTCACCCCTTTTTACATCTTCGAAAAACTCCTGAGGGCACTAGTAAGAATTGTATGGCAGTGTTCTTTTTAAATAAAGTTGAAATTCTCTGGCTAATGCTGAAGGTCTGAATCAAACAAGAAAAGAAAATCCTATATGAAACCCAAATAATAGAAATGAAAGAGAAAGCACAGTATTTTATAGTCCACAAAGGAATGCATATTGCAATATTAATATAAATACAAAGTTACACATAGGCATGTTTTTTTTTTGTTCATAGAACCAATAGGTGGGAATATTTGAACAATGCCTCACAATCAGATGGCACCTACAGTTCCATGCCTTTCAAACTATCCAAACTGTTAGCTATACTCCAGTTCTATCATGTGAAGATTTAGAATAGAAAATTTGCATGCACTCCAAGATGCTGGCATTTATCTAACAATGTTCAGGATGGCCACAGCACACACAAATATTGATAAAGTAAATGAATGGAATTTGAATTTCAGTTCTGAGCAACTCCCTGGGGCTTGTGTATGTTCTTGTCCCTGATCTGTTTCTAAAACCATGATTCCCTGCTGTTTTTGATCTCTGTGGCTTCTCTTCAAACTTCTTTTCGGCTTTTGTTTGTATTTTGGAGGGTTGGGAGGAAAGCTCTTTTCTTTTCCATGGTTTCTTAGTTCTTCGTTTTTATGTTTTAAATTGAGCACTGCTGCCCCAACCTCACCTATCGTTTTATGATACTCTTCCTTATGCTCATCTACCTCATTCTGACATTTCCATTTGCATCTATAGAATGAGCTGTTTTGCTTCAGGAACAAAGAACAACAATATATGAGGCATTGAGATATATGGTAGCCTTGATTTGAAGATAGGCATACCTGAACATCTGTATATAGCACATTTTTTAAAATATGAACTGCAGCTTATCAGCTAATAATGGCAGGTCACTAAAACAACAGACATTATTACACAGTGTATATGACTAAAATAAAATGTATTTAAAAGCTTTTAGAAGTTGTTCTGTACCTTGACATACAGTACAGCACTGCAAAACTCTCACACACAAATCCTCATTTGCAGAGCAAATTCTCACTGAACTAGACTGTTATGCTAACTTATTACTAGATGGAGACTTTTAGTTTTGATATGATTCTGATAGGTTTGCAGCAGTAGCCCAAAAGACAAACAGAATGTTAGGAATTATTAGGAAAGGAACAGAGAATAAAACAACAATTGTAATGTCTCGTATTGTTCCATTGTGTGTTTGCACCTTGAGTACTGTATGCAATACTTCACACTGCATCTTAAAAAAATTATGGTGGAATTAGAAAAGTAACAGAGAAAGGTGACCAAAATGATAATGGAGATGGAACAACTCCCATATGAGGAAAGGCTAAAGAGGTTAGGGCTCTTTAACTTGCAGAAGAGATGGCTGATGGGAAATATGATAGAGGTCCATAATCCATAATGAGTGGAGTGGAACATGTTCATGTCTATCAGTTGTTTGATCTTGCAGGAAGTACAAAGACTGGGGGACACACCATGAAGTTACTAAATAGCACATTGAAAACAAATTAGGGAAAATGTTCACTCAACACACAATTAAGCTCTGGAATTGCAAGGCCGCGGGGCCTTGTCCTCGCGGCCGGCATTAACCGGGGGGGCGTCTTCGCTCACGCCCGGCATGGCCTGACGTAGAGCGTCGGATGGGGGGGGGGGAAGGAGCAGTTGCGTGGTGCTCCAATTGGCTGCCATTGTTGCTGGGCTGCGCGGGAGCCAATGGGAGCACGGGTACGCTGTTGTTGGGGATTTGAGCGGGGACGCGTCGTGGCTCCGGCCTCTTCGGGGTTGCTGCCGGAGACGCCGGATGCCCGCCCTCCCTCTCTTGGGTAGAGGGGTATAGGCGGGATGCATTGGGATGTTGCAGTTGGAGGGGGTTTGGCGGGATCCCGGAGGTTTCCGGGGTCCGGAGCCGGATGCAAGCTTTAGGGCGGGGGTGGGGTACCCCCGACCCGGACAATCCCTCTGGTTTTTGCTAATAATATGACGAAGCCGGCTGAGGGAGGGCGAGGCGTTTTAGTCGGGCCTAGACCCGGCGGAGGCAGAAGCGGTGTCACCTTGCTAATAACATGGCTGGTGATGGCTCGCTCTGCTGGGGGTGGGAGCGTTGGGGTATGTTCATGTGTTGGATTGTTGTTGGCTATTGTTAAGTTTAATAAAGCTGCAACCAGTTTATGTCCAAATTAATGTGTATTTGTGTTTTGATATAGCAAAAGTGATTGGACCCAAAGGGTGGTGGGGGAGGGGGGTGAGAGGAACAAGGGCGCGTAGGATGGTACGCCGTACCCGGTTATTTGATGCTGGAGGATTTGGTAAAATAAGTTAGCCTAGCTTAGTTTAAAAACTGTTTGGATCATTTCCTGCAGAAATTAGTAAAGCTGTACAGCAGGATTTCCTTGACACTGCAGATGTGGCTGTTTTCCGCACAGGCTGGGAGTGGATCTTCAGGAAGGGGATGTTTTAGTTTCAATAATGCTCTGGATGGCCAGTCAATCACCCTGTGCTGACTATTCTCTAATTGCCTCTCCTCTAATGAGTGTTTCTGCTGTGTCTACAGGCTATGACACTGCTGCAGCAGCACTGGCGGGAATCAAAACACCCAAAAGTATGCTAATGGCAGTGGGGGTATTGCAGCACTGGAAGAAGGTCCCCATGGCTTTAACATACTTCCGGGTGCTTTGAAGCCCGCCAGTGCTGCTGTGGCAATGGCACAACCTGTAGGCACCAGTTCGGCAAACATGGGGAAATGCTGGGTACTGGTTTGCGTGAACCTGTGCGATCCAGCTGATTCCTGTCGCAGACCAAACTGGTTCTTGACAAGATTTAAATCACACCACTGGGTAGAACAAACTACCCCTGTCTCTTTCTATAATGTTACTGCTCCATCCTGAAGAACTGTTGTTCACTTTGGAGGCAACGGAGAATGCTGCAATGCATGCCAGCTTGGGATCCTATAAGGATCAGAGATGATAAGAAGGATGACCTCGCAGTGGTTTCTGATACAAAGGATATGCTATGGAGAAGATGCTCATCAGATGGATATTTAGCTGGAAGAATGGGGACTCTATATACTGCCTTGTGCATCTAAGTCCCTATTGCCTCATACAACATTTTTCTTCAGTCACATTTCCCTCCCCAAAATCAGCTCCTTCAAGTCTTATCCTCCAAGCCAAGCATTAATCCCAGCTCATTTCCAGTCCAAGCCCCCCCCCCCCCAGTATCAGCCCTTTTCTAATATCTGTCTGAGATTCCAAATTAGCCCATTTCCAGCCCCATCTCAGCATCAGCCCTCTTCCAGTCATTCACCCCCCCAGCATAATCTTCCTTACATTCTTCAATGTCCAATCCCTCCAATATCACCCCCCTGCCAGTTCAGCCCCCAGACCCAACATTAGTCCATTTTCATTCCCAGCCTCCCAGAGATCAACCTCCTTCCAGTCCCAGCTCCCCAGTATCAGCCCCCTTCTAGTCACAACCCCTAGCCCAGAATCTTCCCAGCACATTTCCAGTCCCAACCCCCACTCCCAGCCCCCAACCCAGCATGAGCCCCCTTCTAGTCCCAGTACAAGATCCCCTCCCTTTCCAACATCATCATCCCACCATTAACTCCCAGCATCATAACCCTTCTAGTTCTATCGTCCCTCCAGTTTCATCTTCAACCCATTTTCAGTTTGAGCATCAGCTCATTTCCAGTCCCAGTCTCCTCAAGCATCAGCTCTCTTTCAGACCCAACTCCTCATTCAGTATATTTCCAGTATCCCTCCCCCCTCACTCCCAGCACTATGCCCAGCCAGTTACCTCCAGTTCTCTCCATTCCATCCCCACCTGGAATCACCCTCAACCTACTACTGACCACAGCACCCAACCACATGATGCAACCTTCTCAAACTCATGGAATGAGTTTCATCCCATTACATTAGATAATGTATCTGATGTTATTAAAGATTTGAATGCTTCAACCTCTACCCTTGACCGTTGTCCTGTCCCCTGGATCAAATCTACCAGAAGTTCCCTCAGCCCCTACATTCTGAATATCGTACAAACCTCTTTCCAGACTGGTTCCGTACCACCTCCACTTAAGTGTGCCTCTATCCGCCCAATCCTAAAAGGAGCAAAACTAGACCCCACCTCCCCTTCCTCCTATAGACCCATCTCTAGTATTCCTTTCCTTGCAAAGATAGCCGAGAAACTTGTCCAAACCCAACTTCAGAACTATATCGATGACCACTCTCCCCTCGATTTATTCCAACATGGTTTCAAAAAGAATCACGGAGTTGAAACCCTCCTCACCTCTCTACTAGATTCCTTGTACTTACACACCCAGAACCCTGCTCAAGGATGCCTACTTATTTTCCTTGACTTATCCACTGCCTTTGACTCTCTCCCCCACCATCAACTCCTAATCAGACTTCATGAAATAGGACTGAGAGGCACAACTCTAAAATGGTTCCAATCCTACTTAGACACCAGAACCCAACACATCCGTATTGGAAGTGCTACCTCCCTCCCATTTACACTAAAACAAGGTGTCCCCCAAGGCTCTAGTCTATCCGCATTACTTTTCAATATCTTCCTTCAACCTGTCTGCAAGATTTTCCAAAACTATGGCATTCACTACCAATTATATGCAGATGACATGATGCACTTCACCCCATTTAACCTCACTAATCCTAATTTTACTAAACTGAATGAATGCCTAATCAGCCTCAAATCTTGGCTCTCCCAGCACAACCTACTAATTAACCAATCCAAAACTGAGGTCCTTCAGGTTTTCTTCAATCCCTCATACACCCCTCCTCTAACCCTCACCTTTGGTGATCTCACACTCACTATAAAAAAACAAATGAAATATCTTGGAATCATCCTTGATCAGAACTTCTCCTTCTCCGATCAAATAAAGAGAACTACCAATACAGTATACGCAAAGCTACGTACTCTCCGGAACCTCAAACCTCTCTTAAGCCCCGACTCCTTTCGTACTGTCTGTCAGGCCCTCACAACCCCCTCACTTGACTACTGTAATCTGATCTATCATGGTCTCCCCAAGAACACAATCCAACCACTCCAACTAGCCCAGAATACGTTAGTGCGGCTCATAACCAACAACCCCAAATGATCTCATATTACACCAGTCCTCTATGATCTCCACTGGCTCCCGATTCAACACCGAGCTAAATTCAAGGTTCTTACTCTTATACAGAAAATTATCTCAAAGGAGTCAGCTCCATGCCTCTTCCCACTCCTTGCCTTCTCCAACAACACAAGAACACACCGCTCCTTTACCAAAAACCTACTGGCCATACCAACAACTAAAAGACACTGTAAACAATCTACAAGCAACAGGGCCTTCTCTCTCTATGCTCCATCCCTATGGAACACCCTTCCTCATGAGCTGCGTAACTGTGTGAGCCACTCTGAGTTCCGTAAGAAGTTAAAAACCCACCTCTTCCTTGAACATTTTTTCCTACCACCCTAGTACCTAACCCTCTACATCTACCTCCCCGCCCATGCTCCTTCAAATCCTATAACACAACCATCTGTAGCTCTATATATACATATGTAAATAGTTGATCTTTGATCATTGTAATTAGTTCATAAATTAGTTCTTATTGTTTGCCTATGTATCCTTGTTACTTTGTTCTTTGTAAACAGTTGAAACACACTGCCTTTGAAACGTTCTATGTACACCGTCTTGATTTGTAGAAAGACGGTATATAAAAAATGTTAAAGAAATAAATAAATCTCCAGCCAATCACCACCTCTCACCCCCCCCCCTTGATTTAAGCAGTCACATTAATGCTTACACAACTATGGGAGTGTTTTTCTTAGTCACCAGTGCCATGGTATTTTTAAAAAGCAAACAGGGGTAGTTCCTGTCTCTAGCAAAAAACAGGAATTGCCTGTCTTTGCTTTTTTAGAACACCATTGTGTTTGTGGCTGAAGCAAATCACAGCTGTGGGAGTAAAGGAAAACATTCCTACAGCTGTGAAGGGTAATGAGGCTGACTTTTGATGCCCTTAAAACTTGTTCACCCTGAGCCAGTGCTAGTGCCTCACTGGCTCACTTCTAAAGCTAGCCTGCTTCTGAGGAAATCAAAGAGTCATGAGATAGGAGACAATGTTCAATTGTGTATTGGGAATTCTTCTTCTTCTTTAATCCCTAGCTGGCATCTAGAGAGAAGGCCACCATCTCAGCCAATATGCTACTGTAGGTACTCACAATACACTTCCAACTTTGGCCATCAGTGGCAACACTTATGGCCTCATTGGTGGCCAGTCATTGGTTCCTTAGGTCTTCCTCGATGTGTTTGAGCCACATTAAAAGAAAACAAAATGTAGGGTTAGACAGTTTTCTCAATGGACAGAGGTGAAGAGTGGAGTACCCTAGGGATCTTTACTGGGACCACCGCTTTACAATATATTTATAAATGACCTATAAATAGGATGTATGAGTGAGATCATAAGATTTGCAATGTCATCAAAGTTATTAAATTGCATTGTGAAAAATTACAGGAAGAACTTGCAAGACTGGAAAACGGGCATCCAAAAGGTAGACAAAACATTCTGTGGAGAAGTGTAAAGTGATGCCCATAGGAAAGGATAACCCAAATTGTAACTACACAATGTGAGGTTCCATGTTAGAACTTACCACCCAGAAAAAAGATCTAGGCATCATCATGAAAGTACATTGAAATCTTCAGCTCACTGAGTGGCAGCAGTCAAAAAAGCATACAGAAGGTTAAGGAGTTATTAGGAAAGGAAGAATAAAACAATATCATAATGCTTCTGGATCACTCCATGTTGCTACCATATCTATAGCATTGTGAGCAATCCTGGTCCCGGCATCTCAAAAAAGATATAGCAGAGTTAGAAAACACTACTAAATAAACACCACAATTATTGTTGTTGTTGTTAAGTGCTGTTGAATCGGTGTCGACTCATGGCGACCCTCTGGATAGTTGTCCTAAATTGTGTTTGGTCTTCAGTCAGGCGGCTCATTGTTGACAGACTGGTACCCATAGCTACTGTTATTGTATCGATCCATCTCATTGCTGGCCTTCCTCTTTTGCATTGACCTTCTATCTTTCCAGGCATGATGTCTTTCTCTAATGATCTATCTCTTTGCATGATGTGTCCAAAGTATGAAAGTCAAAGTCTTGCCATCTGAGCTTCAAAAGAAAGTTTAGGTTTGATCTCCTCTAGTACTGACTGGTTTGTTCTTTGGGCAGTCCATGGTATACACAGTATTTGCTGCCAGCACCATAATTCAAAGGCATCAATTTTCTTCCTATCTTTTTCACTGTCCAGTTTTCACATCCATATGATGTTATTGAAAATACCATAGCTTAAACAAGTCAAATCTTTTTATGGAGAGAGACATCTCTGCTCTTGAGAATCTTGTCTAGGTCTTTCATAGCGATTCTGCCAAGAGCAATGCGTCGTCGGATTTCCTGAGTGCTTGTTGCTTTTTTATTGATAGTTGATCCAAGTATGCTAAAGTTGTCCACTACTTCAATTTCTTCTCCTTCAACAATGAACTTGTTGATTTTGTCAGTTGTCAAGATCTTTGTCTTCTTTACATTAAGGTGCAGGCCCTTTTTGAGACTGTGTTCTTTGATCATGAGAAGCATATGTTTCAGATCATCTTCACTTTTAGCCAGTAATGTGGTATCATCAGCATAGCGAAGGTTGTTGATGAGTCTTCCACCAATCTTCACACCTCTGTTGTCTTCATACAATCCTGCTTCTCTGATGATTTGTTCTGCATATAAATTAAACAGGTAGGGGGTAAGTATGCAGCCTTGTCTTACACCTTTGCTTATTTTAAACCATTATGTTTCTCCTTGTTCCGCTCAAACCGTTGCTTCTTGATCAATTGTAATATCAAAGAAAATAATAAATCAAGTAACACTCAGCCTTCAAAGTCCATACAATATATCATTGTTTTCACACCAGAAAGGACACATTTTCAATCAGCAAACAATTTAAATAATTAGCTTTAATCAAACACAATTTCTGTTGTTTATATTACTAGAATTCAAATACATTTAATCATATCAAAAATTATGATGTATTTTTTTGTGCTGGTGCTTTCTTCTGCTTAAGGTGTGTGACAAACAGGTAAGTGAATTGTACACACTTATATGGTTAAATATTTGGACTGTTTTGTTTTTGGTGTAAAAATGTACTATGTTATTCTTTTGAATTAGATACCCTGATGAAGCCATTTTCTTGGCGAATAGATACCCTGATGAAGCCATTTTCTTGGCGAAACTATGGGCCCTGCTTGGGTTTGAAGCGGAGTGAAACTTGTGCTGTCAACCTTTGGCTGTGCTATGCTACATTAGCCTTGTGCTGTTGGAGGTGATCTGACCAGCTGGTGGAGATTGTGTTGTCAGCATTATTGCTGCTTTATTTTGAGGAGCTGTAAGTTATATATGCAAACCGTTGGAGTTAAATCATAAGCTGTTGGAAGTTATTCTTCTATTGATACATTTTTTAATTGAATCTTTTGAAGATGTGATAAGAAGAGAAAGGAGAAGACAAGAGAAGATTGGTTATATTCTGTAGCTAGTGGTGTCTTAGCAAGATTGTTTTAAATCAGTGGTTCTCAACCCAGTCCTCTGGGACCCCCAGGCCGGTCAGGTTTTCAGGATATCCACAATGAATATGCATGAGATAGATCTTCATGCACAATTGTATGCAGATCTATCTCATGCATATTCATTGTGGATATCCTGAAAACCTGACAGGCCTGGGGATCCCAGAGGATTGGGTTGAGAACCACTGTTTTAATTGATTGTTTAATGTAGCATGTGAGTTGTATGATTGTAGTGTGCATGGAGACAATCTGATATGTATGAATTGTGTATATGCTTTTGTTGAAAAAATATTGTATCAAGAATTCATTATGAAAGTTACATAAGAATTTATGAAATAATTTTTGATATGATTAAATGCATTTGAATTATAGTAATATAAGCAACCTAAATTGTGTTTGATTAAAGTTAATCTATTTAAATTGCTTGTTGATTGAAAATATGTCCTTTCTGGTCTGAAATCAATGATATATTGTATGGCCTTTGAAGGCTGAGTGTTACTTGATTAATTATTATTGCAGAATTAGAAAAGGCATAGAGAACAGTGACCAGATGATAGCTGTATATTAAAAAAATACTTTGAACAAGTTTCTGGAGAAAAAGTCCATAAAGAATTATTAAGGTAGACTTGGGAAAAGTCACTGCTTATATTTGGAGGCAGGCAACATGGGATCTTGCTACTTTTTGGGGATTCTGCAAGTTACTTGTGAGCTTGATTGACCACTGTTGGAAACAGGATACTGGGCTTGATGGACATTTGCTTTGACCAAACATGGGCATTTCTTATGTGTGTGCATGCAATTTATTTTGGCATAAAAAAATGTAAAGTGCATATAAATCTATTTTATCCATGACCCCTAACAGTGGGTCAAGTTGTCATATTATGGCAGTCCGACACCTAGTAGTAGTACCAAAACATTCCCTCTAGGGGTCACAAGATACATCTTGAACCTGGAACAAGCCTATAAAGGAGCAAATGAGGATTGTTCCAGTCTGTATCCCCTTAGACCATCAGGGAAACATTAAGTTAGGCCTGCGGTGACCTTTGGAGATGTGGAGATGATGAGGTCTTTGGAAAGGGGGTTGTGATTCAAGGTCTGGGGTGGAGGTTCTCAGGGAGGCCTTGAATGGCGTGATTTTTTTGTGGTTGCGGATTTTTAGCTGCAGCCAGGAGGCGGGGACCCTGGACCTTGTGTTTTATTTTTCCTTTTATTAAAGTATGTTCATCTTTAGCAAATGAAATATATAAGGCAAATGTAAAAAAAGTAATAGAACAATAAGAAAAAAATATAAACAATACATCAAGTCCACATCATGAGAAATATTCCTATTTAAAACAAAATCAAGAAATACCCAGACATCCAGAAACAAGAGTTACAAGTCCCAAAATTTCCATATCCTACCCAACAGAAAAATCAGCCATTCTTATTTTTTTTAGGAAATCTTCAAGATGGGATGGATCAAAAAAAGTATAAGAACTACCTCAACATGAAATTAAACATTTTCAGAGAAACGTCAAGAAAAAAATCAGCCCCCAGCACCAAAGCCCGATGCTTTAATGCCAAGAAGGCTTTCTATCACAATTGAGTAGAATGAGACACATCTGGAATGATACTATTCTTTTGACCATAAAATAACTCATTCTTTATCTGAAAACATAGTTTTAACACATGATTACACAGGTACACTACCAAAAAACTGCCTCCAGTTTTGCAACGGATTCCTATAGATTTTGGGGTGCTGAATCCAGGAAAAATAGCCAAAATGTTCCATCACGTCACGTTTTCTTGCAAAATTAGATTTCTTACCCATATAAGGAATGTTCACATAATTTCTTTTTAGCCGACTGCAGTTTATTTTCTTGGCCCAAAATAGAGGTTGTAATGGTTAACTAACTAGAAACACTCCCTCATGATATTTTAGAGTGTTTTGTATTCATTTTATACATTAACAGGACAATTGGGAGGCAGGGGGCTAAATCCAGTACTCGCGCTGGCGCATGTTCTTTCCTGTTCGCCTCGCCTCGTTCGCTTGCTCGCTCAAACACGGTGGTTGCGACATGAACGTTCCTGTCAAATTTCAGTTTCTTGCAAGTTCATTATTACCTTTTGTTTGCTCAGTCGTAATCCAGCTTTATTCCGAAGTGGTTCACTACAGTTGTAGTTTGCAGTGCTGTGTATTTGTGATGGCTCACAGAGCCAGAGGTTGCGTCAACTCTCCGGACAGTTTTTGTTTTATTTGTGGGGAATATACCGTGAAAAAGCGGCAGAGGAACATTTCTGCATTTATTAAAAAAGTATATTTCGCCTATTTCGGTTTGAAGTTAGGCGATCAAGACAAACCGTGGGCTCCTCACAAAGTATGCAAGACATGTGAGGAAGATCTACGCTTATGGATGAAAGGTAAAAAACAAGCATTTCGTTTCGGAATACCTATGATGTGGCGTGAACAAAGAGACCACAGCAGTGACTGCTATTTTTGCTCTTGCATTGTGAAGGGATACAACTTAAAAAATAAGAACGTAATAAGTTACCCCAACCTTCCCTCAGCAATTAGGCCTATGCCTCATAGCAACGAAGTACCTGTGCCTGAACCACCAAAATCTTTGGATCATATTTGTGTGGACGGTTCTGATCATGATGAGACTCATCAGATGGCTTTTCCCGATGAGTCCAGTACTTCCGAGTTTGAAACTGAACCAGATCCGAAACCTGAACTTTTCTCTCAAGCTGAATTGAATGATTTAGTCCGGGATTTAGGACTCCCAAAAGATGCTGCCCAACTGCTAGGTTCTCGGCTTAAACAGAAAAATCTATTGTCACCAGGAACAACTTTTTATTGGTACCGCAACCGCGAGACACAATTTTTGAAGTATTTCAGCAAAGAGGAAGATTTGGTATTTTGCAACAATATATACGGAGTGATGGAAAAGTTTAAACTCAAGTATGATCCTGCTGAATGGCGGCTGTTCATTGATTTGTCAAAAGACAGCATAAAAGGTGTTCTTCATAATGGCAACACATTCGCTTCAGTTCCTATTGCTCACTCTGTTATTCTCCAAGAAAAATACGAGAATTTGGCCCTGATTCTTCAGAAGATTCGTTATGATGAGCATAAGTGGATGATTTGTGGAGACTTTAAAATTCTATCCATGCTATTAGGGCAGCCATCCAGTTTCACCAAATATCCCTGCTTCCTTTGCTTGTGGGATAGCCGGGCCCGCGACCTACACTGGGGGAAAAAAGACTTGCCAATTCGGGAGTATTTGAGACCCGGTGAGAAAAATGTTCTTCATGAGAGCTTGGTACCTCGTGATAAAATTCTATTACCACCTCTCCACATTAAGTTGGGTCTCATTAAGCAATTCATCAAGTCCCTTCCAAAAGATGGTGAGTGCTTTCGGTACCTTTGCTCAAAGTTCCCCCGACTTTCTGAAGCAAAGCTAAAGGAAGGAGTGTTTGTTGGCCCTGATATAAGAAGGAAAAAGAAGCCTGGGATTCCTTCAAGGATGTTGTTCTCAAATTCTTGGGGAACAGGCGGGATGAGAACTATAAGGATATTGTTGCCAGGATGCTCAATGCCTTCAAAGAACAAGGCTGTAACATGAGCCTGAAAGTCCATTTCTTGCACTCCCATGTGAACTACTTTCCCGAAAACTTGGGGGCGTACAGTGAAGAACAAGGTGAAAGGTTTCACCAGGACATCAAGGACGCAGAGAGAAGGTACCAAGGAAGATGGAACACCACTATGATGGCTGATTTCTGCTGGTTGCTGCTGCGGGAAACCCCAGATGAAAAATACGCCAAGCAGCGCACCAAGAGAAGCATTCGGGGGAAGAAGAAACGGGCCCACCAGGAGATTGATTGACCCAAGAATGACTTTAAAATCTAAACTGTGTTGACAAATATCGTGTTTTTACTAAACTTTGAAATAAATATTTGCTAGTTATTACCACAGTGTCGGATCTCATTTATTAGAATTTTATTTTCACACCATCGGGTGTTTGTCTTCATGTATTGCAATGGTGCGGTTTGCGTTTTCTATTCTTACATACATACCTGTACAACATTTTTTGCCCATTTCTTTGCTTTGCTTTGTGTCTAACCTCGCTCTTATATGCTCAATGTTTGTGCACATGTATGTGGCTGTTTTAAGTGCAGACAATTTTGCTACCATCACAGTGTGTTTTGTTGACATTACTCTATTCTTATGTGCTGCCTTGTTACAATTTTCTTTATTCTTATTTGAATAACTACTAAACAATTAGTATAAAGAATTCATCCAAGAAACTTTTATCTCGATCGCACTCAATCTGAAACGTTCACCTCAAACTGCTAACCCAATGTAGCAAAAAATCTGTACGTGATGGAGCAAATTGGTTACCAGATTTGGATTCAGCGCACCAAAAAACGTAAAAATCAATCGAAACATTAGAGGCAGTTTAAAAAAAATTTTTTT
The DNA here is from genome assembly GCA_033557465.1 of Ichthyophis bannanicus. Classification (NCBI taxonomy): domain Eukaryota; kingdom Metazoa; phylum Chordata; class Amphibia; order Gymnophiona; family Ichthyophiidae; genus Ichthyophis; species Ichthyophis bannanicus. Next base: position 1,475,667,041 of record CM066032.1, read on the forward strand.
TAGTGTACCTGTGTTATCCATCTCAGAAATGCAAGAAACTAATAATGTGGCCCATGTAGAAATTTCATCCTTTGATGATTCTAAAAAGACAAACACAAGTTACGCTATCCACTGACACAAGTTGATCCTCCCCTTCTGAGCCTGGAAGGGGAGCTTTAATATCCTAGGTAAAAAATAAATATTATTCACCGGGAATGCCTCAGCTCCCTTAAAGGACAAAACCTCCTTAAGATACTTCTTAAACAGGGTCAGAGGGGACAGATATCTGGTATAAGGGAAATTTAAACAACAAAGATTTTTAGCACTGGAGGCATGCTTTAAAGCCTCCATCTGACGATGGAGAACCAAACTGTCCTTCACAGATGAAGTCACCACAGATTGCAGAGTGGAAGCTGAGCATTGATCTTATTTAGATGAGAATCTACAATGGCCAACTGTTCATTATGTTGAGAAAGTTTTGCCACTGATTCTTTAGTGAATATTGAAATCTGCTGGAGGGAGCCAGAGATGGAGGTCTGAATTCGAGAGACAATGTCCCAAATTTCTTTCAAAGACATTTCTGCATCCACCAGGAAAGGCCTCAGAACCAGCCTTTCCAACGGAGAATAACACTGCCTTGGATAGAGGAACTAACCTCTGACCCTGCTGGTTAGGAGGGCTAATAATTCCTGAAGTCTTTGATTAAGGGCTCAACAACTCTCTCCCCTCCACTGAGTCACAACAGCCCTCCAAATTCTTACTGCTGGAAGGGGGGATAGGGACATACAGTATCCCCTATGACTTTAGAGGATCCCATAGGGGGAACTTGCAGATATAGGAGAAATGCATACAAGTTTAATTTCAGTCATTAAATGCCTATCGATAGGCCCCACCACTTTAACAGCTTTAGAAGGATTAGTGGTACTCACATAAGTAGACTTCTTTTTCATTTTTCCCATTCCAGAGGGCCGATCTTCATAACGACTCCTGAGTGCTCCAAAGGGGCTCCAAAGGGATAGAACCTGACCCTTTGTACATGCCCCTTTGGACACACACCAGCAGGAACATGCCTGCAGCCATGTCCTGCAGCTGGAGCCAAATTCTTATAGGACCCCCTGGTATTGTCGCCAATTATCGAAGCACCCACATATCTCCCGGACTCTAGGTGTGTTGGCAGGAACAATCAAGATAAGGGATCCTTCCAGTGATCCACAGCTGGGGCCAAAGTCTTATAGATCCCCTGGTGATGTCACTGACACGATGAAGCACCCACAGGTCTCCTGCACTCTAGGCATGCTGGCAGGAACAAGCAAGGTAAGGAATCCATCCCCCCCCCCCTTGTTTTGTTGTTGTTGTTGTTTTTAAGTGTCAGCCCCTTTAAGAATGTGGTTGGGAGTATCAAGTCATATGTTAGCAGTCCAGTGTTCCTGGGTAGAAAAATAACTTTTCCAGGAATAACATAGCTTAAACTGTTACAATAAAATAGTGTACAATTTTGCCTCTTGACACATAATGCAAGGCTATTTTGTAATATTCCTTAGAAAGCTAAAGCAGTGGATATTCTGGCTGTAGCAAATTCATTAGATGCTATGAACACATTCACTTGGGAGAAGCTGGAATTTTTATTTCAGTATTTAGATTGCTTTGGTTTGATACATCTTTTTTGTAAATGATATGTACTCTAGGGGCCCTAGAGAAGTTGTTGGTGAATATTATTATTTCATATTGATATAGTTTAAGTAGAGATATTGGACAGGGACATCCCTTATTTCCAGTTTGTTCAATTTGTTGCTAGAACCTTTAGAAATTTATTTTAGATAAACTATTCATATGGTTGATAGTCTTGACATAGAATTTAAATTATACATCTATACAGATGATACATAAATGTATCTAACTGAGTAAGATGTTTCCACTTATAAACTGTTAGACATTATTGCCTTACTTTCAGATCTGTCTGGTTGTAAAATCAATTGATCAAAATCAATGGTTTTCTCCATTAATATTCACTGTACAAAGGTTATTTTAAATCCTTATAATTTAATTTTCAATATTAGTATGCTAGTAGCAGTAGGTGACAGTACTTGGAAGCTATATACCATAATGCTGTTAGACGTACTTGCAGGTTAAGAACATAAGAACATAAGATATGCATTACTGGGTCAGACCAAGTTCCATCAAGTCTAGTATCCTGTTTCCAACAGTGGTCAATCCAGGTCACAAATACCTGGCAGGTTCCCAAAGAGGCACACAGGTTCCACAAAGCTTGTCCCAGGGCAACTAGTGCATTTCCTGGGTCCTCTTTAATAATGGTTTATGGACTTTCCCCCAAGAACTTGTCCAAACATTTTTTAAACCCAGCTACACCAACAGCTTTTACTACTTCCTCCCGTAATAAATTCCAGAGTTTGATTATGCGTTGAGTAAACAAATATTTTCTCTTATTAGTCGTAAATGGGTTGCATAGTAGCTTCATTGTGTGTCTTTCTAGTTTTTGATGACGTAAACAACCAATCTATGTTACCTGTTCCACTCCATTCATTAATTTTTTTTTTTGAAAACTCTATTTATTGAAGTCCACATGTTACATATCATGCAAAACAAAATACAAAAACAGGACTTCTGGTGTTTCTCATCCTCCAATCTAAGTTTCCTCAGCAGATCAGTCATACAAATACAGCATTCACAATTTCCCCCCCTCCTCCCCCCTCCCACCATCCCCCACCAATCCCCTCACCCCCGCAGCCTCACCCTTTGTTATCTGACCCCCCTCAGTGAACATACATAGTGATTACAACACCCTTCTTTTTCCATTAGTATCCCATTCCTCCTTTCCCTTACCCCATCCATTTTCTAGGCCTCCTCAACCCAATTGAAGCACTTCATTTCGGACACGGGGCCTCAATATCTGAATATATGGCTCCCATATCAACAGGAATGAGGCCCAACATCGACTACTTCCTCTAGCCCCCCTCCTCTCCATGAGCATCAGCTGGTGAAAGCTGTTACACCAATACCAAAAGGTGGGACCATTTGTTTCCCTCCACCTATGAAGTATCGGTCCTTTACCCACCAGACATGCTTTCTTGACTAAGAGGCATTCCCATTTCCCTTTTGGGTGGAGTGGTCCAAGCTGATCTAACATCACAAGCGCTGCCATCCAGCGGATCTGTTGCAGTACAACCCTGTTCATAAAATCAGCTATCCTTTTCCAGTACAAGCGAACCACCGGACATCCCCACCACATATGTCCATTCATTAATTTATAGACATCTATCATATATCCCCTCAGACATCTCTTTTCCAAGTTGAAGAGCCCTGATCTTTTAAGCCTCTCCTCATAGGGGTATCTTTCCATTCCCTTTACCATTTTTGTTGCTGTTTGTTGTACTTTTTCAAATTCAGCTATATCCTTTTTTAAAATATGGTGACCAGAACTGCACACAATATTCAAGGTGCGGTTGCACCATGGAATGATACAGAGGCATTATAATATCCTTTGGTTTATTCTCCATTCTTTCTTAGCTGCTGCTGCACACTGGGTGGAGGGTTTCAATGTTTTTTCCATGATGACACCTAAATCTTTTTCCTGGGTGATGGTTTCTAAGGTGGTACCTTGCATCATATAACCATTGTTTAGGTTGTTCTTTCCTAGGTGCATAACTTTGCACTTGTCCACATTAAATTTCATCTGCTATTTGGACGTCCAGTCATCCAATTTTTCAAGGTCCTCTTGCAATTTTTCACAATCCTCTTGCATTTTAATACCATTGAATACTTTTCTGTCATCTGAAGATTTGATCACCTAACTCATTATTCTTATTTCCAGGCCCAGCAAGATCTTTGGTGTACTCCACTATTCAACTTTTTCCATTGAGAAAATTGGCTATTTAGCCCACCTCTCTGCATTCTATCTTTTAACCAAATCCTGATCAGATATGTTAGTGAGAAGGGCAAAAGTGGTATTGTCAGACTCAAGGGTGAAGGGGAGGAATATGTAGAAACTGATGAGGATAAAGCAGAATTGCTTAACAAATATTTCTGTTCTGTGTTCACAGATGAAGAACCAGGAACAGGACCTCAGAAAACAACCACAAACAGGAACAGAAGCGAGGAGCATCTTGAACAATTTTCAGATGACTGTGTTCGTGAGACACTAGCTAAACTTAAAGTAGACAAAGTGATGGGACTGGATGGGATACACCCTAGAATACTGAGAGAACTTGGGGACGTTCTAGCAGCTACACTGACTGACCTTTTCAATGCCCCGTTGGCGTCGGGAGTGGTACCAAATGACTGGAGAGATGCTCATGTGGTGCCTTTACACAAAAGCGGAAGTAAGGATGTGACTGAAAACTACAGGCCAGCTAGTTTAACTTCAGTGGTGAGTAAATTATTGGAAATGCTGCTGAAAGAGAAAATTGTGTGGCTTCTGCTGTACAGTGGATTACAGGATCTGAGGCAGCATGGATTGACCAGAGGCAAGTCTTGTCAGACAAATCTAATTGATTTCTTTGAGTGGGTGACCAGGGAGTTGGACCAAGGGAGATCCCTAGATGTGGTATATTTAAATTTCAGTAAAGCCTTTGACACTGTTCCTCACAGGCAACTTATAAACAAACTGAGCACCCTAGAGATGGACCCTAAAGTTACTGCTTGGGTAAGAAATTGGTTGAGTGGGAGGCGACAAATGGTACAGGTGAATGGAGCTCACTCTGAGGAGAAAGAAGTTACCAGTTGTTTGCCCAAGGGATGTGTCCTTGGTCCGATTCTTTTTAACATCTAACATAGTAAATTACGGCAGATAAAGACCAGCGTGGTCCATCTAGTCTGTCCAGCAATATGGCAGGAGTAGGTGCACCCCTTCCCATGTCTTTTAGAGAGTAGGTGCACCCCTACCTATGTCTTTGCTTAGTGGTGCACCCACCAGGAGCAGGTGCACCCCTCCCCACATCTTTTATTCTTTGTTTGTTTAGGGGTGAACCCACCGCTCCTCCCCCCATTGCTCCATGTAGGACATCCCTATTTGTTGAGAAATTAGATGGTTCAGATTATTTTGATTTAATCTTGTTGCTGTAAAGTGATCCACTGTGTCTGTCCCAGGCCATTTTGAATTCCGTCACCATGTTTGCCCCCACCACCTCCATCGGGAGGGCATTCCAAGCATCCACCACCCTTTCAGTAAAAAAGTATTTCCTGACATTGCATTTCAATTTACCACCTTGCAGCTTCATGTCATGGCTTCTAGTTTTATAGCTTCCCCGTCTCTGGAAGAGGTTTGTTTGTTCATTATTTATCTTTAAGTATTTAAAGGTCTGAATCATATCTCCCCTATCCCTCATCTCCTCCAAAGTGTACATATTTAGGTCTTCAAGTCTCTCCTCATAAGGTTTCTGACGCAGGCTCCAAATCATTTTAGTCGCCTTCCTCTGAACAGCTTCCATTCTTTTTACATCCTTTTCAAGATACGGTCTCCAAAACTGAACACAGTATTGCAAGTGAGGCCTCACCAGAGACTTATACAGTGGCACTAGTACTTCTTCCTTTCTGCTGGTAATTCATCTTCAAATACAGCCCAACATCCTCCTGGTATTTGCCACCGCCTTGTCGCACTGTTTTGCCACCTTGAGATCTACAGAAATAATCACACCAAGGTCTTTCTTCTGCTCCGTGCACACCATTCTCTCGCCCCCTATCATGTACATTTCCTTTGGATTTCTGCTACCCAAGTGCATGACACTGCATTTCTTCGCATTAAATCTTAATTGCCAAGCATCAGACCATTCCTCCAGCTTTTGCAGATCCCTCCTCATGTTCAGCACTCCCTCGGGGGAGTCCACTCTGTTGCAAATTTTTGTGTCATCTGCAAAAAGACAGACTTTTCCATTCAGTCCTTCAGCAATATCACTCACAAATACATTGAACAGTGCCGGGCCCAGGACCAAACCCTGCAGTACCCCGTTAATCACCTTCCTTTCATCCAAGTGAGCTCCATTTACCATCACCTTCTGTCGTCTGTCAGTCAACCAATTTCTGATCCAGTTTACCACCTTGGAATCCATCCCCAAACTACTGAGTTTATTGATAAGTCTCTTATGAGGGACAATATCAAAGGCTTTGCTGAAATCCAGGTAGATGACATCCATCACGTTTCCTTGATCCAGTTCTCTGGTCACCCAGTCAAAGAACTCAATCAGATTTGTCTGGCAAGATCGCCCCTCAGTAAAACCATGTTGCCTCTGATCCTGAAACCCTCTGGTTTTGAGAAAGTTCACTATTCGCTCTTTCAGGAGCATCTCCATTACCTTTCCCACCACCAAGGTAAGGCTCATGGGCCTGTAGTTGACACTTCTTCCCTCTCACCACTTTTGTGTAGAGGTACAACGTCAGCCATTCTCCAGTCCTGAGGAACCTCTCCTGTTTACAAGGATATGTTGAAAACATCCTTTAATGGCCCTGCAAGAACCTCTCTGAGCTCTTTCAGTATCCTGGAATATATCTCATCCAGTTCCATGGCCTTGTCCACTTTCAGTTTTGCAAGTTGTTCTAACACCTCATCCTCTCCGAATTCCCATTTTTATATTTGGGAGTCACAAGTGGTCCTTCTCCAGGATTTTCTTTAGTAAAAACAGAGCAGAAGTATTTGTTTAGCAATTTCGCTTTATCAATGTCATTTTCCTTGAGTCCGTTCCCAGCACTTCTGAGCCCTGCAATTCCACCTCTGATCTTCTTCCTTTCCCGAATATACCTGAAGAAAGTTTTGTCACCGCACTTAACATCTTTAGCCATCTTTTCCTCTGCCTTTTATTTGCTATCCTTATTTCTCTTTTTGTCTCCTTGAGTTTGGTCCTGTAATTATTTCTGTGTTCTTCTGTTTGCAAACTTTTGAATTTGGAAAAGCTGTGTTTTTTGCCCTTATTTGAGCAGCCACTTCTTTGGAAAACCAAATAGGTTTCCTTCTCCTCTTGTTTTTATTTACTTTTATTACATATTTATCTGTTGCCCCATTTATTGCCTCTTTTAGTTTAGCCCATTGCAATTCCACTTCCCTTATTCCCTTCCACTCTGTCAGCTCCTCCTTTAGGTACTTGGCCATTTTGTTGAAGTCAGTGTTTTTGAAGTTTAGGACTTTGAGCTTGTTATGATTGGACTTCACCTTGACTTTTATCTCAAACCATACCGTGTGATGATCACTGTTGCTCACAGGGGCACAATTTCCCAGACATTTGACATGCTATCACTGTTGGTGAGCACCAAATCCAGCGTTGAGCTTTCCCTGGTTGGTTCCATCACCATTTGTCTAAGTAACGCATCTTGGATAGCGTCCACAATTTTTTTGCTACTGTCCAGATTTGCAGAAGGAGTAATCCAATCCACATCGGGTAGATTAAAGTCAACCAATATGATCACTTCCCCCTTTGTTGCTATCTTGGCAATATCTATAATCAATTTGTTATCTCTCTCTTCAATTTGAGTTGGAGGTCTGTAGATTACAGCAGTATGGATGAAAGTGTCATCTCCTCTTTCCAACACTATCCAGAGTACTTCTTCTTTTCCCCATGCACCCTGCTTTTCAGTAGCTTTAATATTCGATTTGACATATAAGGCTACTCCCTCCCCATTTCCATTTTCTCTGTCTCTTCTGAATAGATTATAGCCAGGTATGGCTATTTCCCAATCATGTGATTCATTAAACCATGTTTCTGTAATGGCCACAATGTCCTTTTCTACCATTAGGGCTTCCAGGTCTGGAAGTTTGTTAGCTAAGCTATGAGCATTTGTGCTCATTGCTTTCCAGCATTTAACTGGCTTGTGTATATTTTGCATTGATTTTATTCTACCTACTTCTTCCCAGTTGCTTTTGATGTGTTGTTTAAAAGTGTGGTTGTTTCTGTTATTCTGCTTTTGCAGGGGGTGATGTCCAGAACCTGACCTTCCCCGTCCGTCGCCCCCTTCTTCTAGTTAAATGAAAATCGACATACTGTCTGAATTTTTCATGTAGGATTCTTTTCCCTGCAACAGAGAGGTATAGTCCATCAGCAAAGTATAGTTTCTTGTTGGTCCATGTGTTTTCCCAGTTGCCAATAAATCTGAATCCTTCTCATTTTCACCAGGTCTGGAGCCATGTATTAAAGCTGTTAATGCGATTTAGCCTTTTTTCCCCCTTGCCTAGAACAGGTAGAACTTCTGAGAATACTACAGTGTTAACAATGGGCTTGAGTTTTTCTCCCAGAGATTGGAAGTCCTTTTGGACTGTAGAGGCACTATTTCTAGCCAGGTCATTTGTACCCAAGTGAATTACAACATCAAGTTTGGAGTGTTTGCTTTCTGCACTAAATACATCAATTATTTGGTTTGTATTCCTGCCGGCTGAGGAGCCTGAGAGGCATTTGACTATCTTCTCTCCTTTGAACTGTGTTCCCAAGTTGGTGTCTCTGATGATGGAATCTCCAAGTAGTAGTACTTTTCTGTTTGGTGAGTTTTTCTTCATATTTGGTGCTTTAGCAGGAGATTGGACATTGACTGACTCCTCTAAGGGCCGTTTAATTTATTTCGATTGGGCATCCTCATTAACCAAGGCAGAGGATACATTATGCAGGGCTATCTCTTGGTGTATAGGATGTATCTGTGTCACAGATCGCAATCTACCCGAACCCACTGTGATCCATTTGTTCCTGGTGTGTTTGACTGTGTGTGGGAGCAGTGGTGGACTTTGTTCAGTCTGTATCCTAGAAGAGGTGAGCTTCATTGCAGCCAGTTCTTCCCTCAGTAGAGACAATTATTTACGCATGGTAGCTAGGTCTTCTCTTAGTATAGTCAATTCGTTATGCATGGCCGATGATCTTCGGCACATAGGACATTTTTTTTAGGTGCCAAATGATTCTTCTTGGAATGAAAGTACCACAGGTATTGCACTGAATACAAGACATGCTGGTTGAGAGAATGTGGGTGTATCCCAAGCTTTTGGCCACTATATAGGCAATGCAGCCCCAGGGGTGGGTGGGGTGAGGGGTAGAGTGGGCGGGACCCAAGTGTCCCTGCCCCAGTAGGTTTTTTCCTGAACTGAGGGCACACTCAGAAAACTACACAAGGAAGGCTACACAAGGAAATCAAACAGTTTGACTATCCCCAAATGTAATGTAGGACCAGCAATTAGCAATTTTCCAAATACCTAAGGTTTAACCCACAGCTAATATTCTATATTTGCAATAAAAAAAAAAACAGCAGAGATAGAAAGGAATAACAATCCAGAAAATACAAATCTGAATCAGAATTAACAACAAAGAAGAAAAAAACAACTAAAAGGAACCATCATAAGCAGTCCTCTACAAAGACAAAGAAATAATCCTGGAAGAGACCACAATACGTTGCCCCACCATATGATCCAAGAGAAAAGAAATAGAATATATTGGTTAACCAACACTCAAAAGAAAAAAATTTATCATAGGAGCATAGAAAACATTATATGGCAGCCGATATGGGAGCTTCCCCACCCCCATCCTCTTCCCTAGACAAAAAAATTGTAACAGTTGTCTGACCTCAAAGAAAATGTATTGCTTAGCTTGAAAGTTAACCATACACTTGCAAGGATATCTTAACTTAAACTGCACTCCCAAGGCTACCGTTCTCTGGCGCAAGGCCAGGAACGCCTTTTGCCTTTTCTGCGTATCCCTAGCCAAGTCAGGAAAGATTAAGATTTTTGAGCCCATAAACTGAGTAACAGACAATTTACGAAAATATAATTTAAGTACAGTATTCCTATCGGATTCAAAGGCAAAATTAACTAATAGAGACTTAAGTATCTTAATATGTACACCTTGGAGGAAAGGCGGGATAGAGGTGATATGATTGAGATGTTTAAATATCTCTGTGGCATAAATGTACAGGGGGAGAGCCTCTTTTGACTGAAAGCAAGTTCTGCCATGAGGGGACATGGGATGAGGGTGAAAGGGGATAGATTTATCAGTGATATGTGGAAATATTTCTTTACAGAAAGAGTGGTGGATCCGTGGAATAGTCTCCCGGTGGAGGTGGTAGACATGAGAACAGTATCTGAATTCAAAAAGCATGGGACAAACACAGAGAATCTCTAAAGGAAAAAAGGACTGTTGTAGTTGTTGATATGGAAGGACAGACTAGATAGGTCATGTGGTCTTTTTCTGTCAACATTTTTCTATGTTTCTAATATTACATTGTCTCCAATCTTATGACTTTTTAATTTTGCCAAGAGTCTCTCATAAGAGACCTTGTCAAAAGCATTCTGAGAAAACAGATACACCATATCAACAGCTCACCTTTGTCTACCTGTTTATTCACACCTTCAAAAAAATATAACAGGTTAGTAAGACAAGACTTTCCTTGGCTAAAGCCATGTTGGCTTTCTCCCATTAAACCATGTTATCTACATGTTCAGTAATTTTATTCTTTATAATGGTTTCTACTATTTTGCCCGGAACAGACATAAATGCTTATTGGTCTGTAGTTTCCCAGATTACCCCTAGAACCCTTTTTAAAAATTGAAGTTACATTGGCCATTCTCCAATCCTCAGGTATTTATTTATTTATTTATTTTATTTATGTATTTTATTTATTTACATTATCTTATATATTGCTCTATTCTGCATCAGTGTGGTTTACATTGAACAAACTGAAATTACATTGAACAGGGCATTATAACTTGGAGATAACTATTTTACAGGGAGCAGATGATTTGAATGATAGTTCACAGATTACTAATAGTAGATCTACAATCTCATATTTCAGTACTTTCAAAAACCCTTGGATGTATACCATCCAGTCCAGATGATTTGCTACCTTTCAGTTTATCATTTATAGTACATACTTCCGGTTTATTGATATTTCTTTCATTTCTTCTGCTACATCACCTTTATATACCATTTCAGGCATGGGTAACTTACCTACATTTTCTTGAGTAAAGATCAAAGCAAAGAATGCATCCAGCCTCTCTACTATGTCCTTGTCCTCCCTTAGCACACCGTTTACCCCTCTATCATCCAATAGTCCAACTGACTCTCTCAGAGGTCTTTTGTTACAAATCTACTTGAAAAATTTTTATCATGCTCTTCCACAGTAAACCTCTTTTCAAATTCTCTCTTTGCCTGCCTTATCAGTGTCTTCCATCTAACTTGCCAATGCTTAAGTTGTTCCAAGTATACATCATAATGCTTCTTTTTCCATTTCCTGAAGAATGCTTTTTTGTCAACAATAGTCTCTCTGACATCATCTTTAAACCATGCTGTCAGTTTTTTGGCCTTAAGTCCACTTTTCTTAAGGCATGGAATACATCTGTTCTAGACTTCCAAGATAGTATTTTTAAACAACACCCATGCTTAAAGTAAACCTTTAACCTTTGCAGATGCTCCTTTTACTTTTTTCTTAACTATTTTATGTATTTTATCATAGTCTCCCTTTTGAAAGTTAAAAGATAGTACTGTGGATTTCCCTGCCATCTTTCTTCCATTTAATAAATCAAATGTGATCATGCTATGATCGCTATTGCCAAGTAGCCCCAAAACCCTTATCTCTTGTACCATATCCGATGTTCCACTAAGGGCTATGTCCAAAATAGTTTCCCCTCTTGTCAATTCATGAACCAGTTGCTCCAAAAAGCAGTCATATTTTTCATCTAGAAACTTTGGGGTATGTTTACTAAAGCGTGGTAACAGAGCATCGGTAACGTTAATGCACGTTAACGTTACCCAATGTAATATAACATTACATTGGGTAACGTTAATGCATGTTAACGTCACCGGCAGCGGTAACTGTCCCAGAGGGCAGAGAGAAGGAGGAAAGAAGAGGTCAATGGGCGGAGAGTTGGCGGGGAAAGGTTTCTGCTACACTAATGCCAGAGCACGAAGGCCCAAACATTACCGCAAGTGAAAATCTGTCAGTAGATGCACATTTGCAGGAGAGAGAAACCATTTCATTGTCAGCAATATACAGCACAGACAGGGAGCCCAAGAAAAAGTGATAGCAGTGCTCCATTTGCAGCAACAGCATAGTGCACAAGTACGAAAGGCCACTATAGTGATGGTGCAAATGGGGCATAGGGGGCTGCAGGCAGGACATGCAGTGGTGGCAACTGGGGCATAGGGTAGACTAGGCTGTTGCCTAGGTGGCACATAGAAACCTGAAATCAGCATGACACTCTCTGAGCAAGGTCAAAATGCCCAGTACTCTGTGTACCACAGCGTCCCATCCAGGAGACACGTACCAGCAGGTACCCCAAACATCACACAGGAACCACATTGCCCGTAATGGGGCAAGCAGTGCACATCTGGGGACCACACCAACAAGGATCCACTGACCTTCCCCAGGATAAGTCGCAAATTGTCCGTAAACCCAGCAAAATGAACACCCATCCCACGGCCCCTGGTAAGGCAGTACAGGGTGTGACCACACATTGGGTAAAATATGTAAACACTCAGTAGTCCATAATGGATACACTGGACCCACAGTGCATGCCCCAGCCTGACCACAGTCTGCCGGCAGAACACAATCAACCAACCAGGTCCACCCCAGCCATTTGTTGCCAGTCCACCAACCTCACCCCCCACAGCCATCTCACCCCATGTGGAAGTGACAGAACAGTGGCAGGAGGTGATGGGGGGATGTATGGATGTCCATGTATGCCACCGCACCCCAGACCCTGAACCTAGGCACCCACTTACCTGCACAGTGTATGGCCTCATACTGCACACAACCAGCACAGACAGTATATGGGTATGTCAGCATGGCAGGGGGGGGGGGGGTTGCCGGTGGCAGTGGCACCTGCCTGCCGTGGACTAAGGTCATGACCTGCCCCAGTGTGCCATGTGCAGTGCAATAAACAAGGTCTGTCTAAGAATGAGCAAATGTAGCTCCAGGGACTGCACTGCCTCTGTGGCAACAGTGTGGTGCACTACACATAACTAGCACGTCATGGAGTAGAGGGTCACAGGTTCACATCCCAGCTGTGGACCCTGCAATGCATGTCCCTACATTTTACCCTATATTGCAGATACAACATCAACATGTGCAATCCCAAAAGCATCAGCCAACAGGAGAACAAACATCCACACACACAGGCCCCACTATCCAAAGCTCCATGGAGAGTCAGGCTGTTTTCACCGGCTCAGAGCAGCAGTTATCAGCAGAGTCCACACCTAGATCGTGCACCCCTTAGCACTGCTAGCACTGTGATTGGGACCAGTGTGGTGGTCAGATTTGCCAACCACCCCTATCTTTGCACAATGCTGCAATAGTGGTGGGTGAGTGCATGTCCATCCATTGTCATGTGGCGTCCTACTCTGCACTGGGCCCACAAGACGTACACTGTTGCCAGCCACAGCACGCAAATCTGCATACTGTGGAACAAGGTATTGTGTGTATGGACCAGAGAGGGCGGATCAGGCAGGATGTGTCTGCAGTGCGGGTAGGGCAATGGCTGGGAAATTGTAATGCCCAACCACCACCTGCATGGACAAGGTGGCCACAGCACGTCTTGTTGTTAGGACACTCTCACTCTGACTGAACAGTGACCATGGCACGGCTATGTTCCCACATAGTACTACATAGCATTCATTTCAAGTGATATATATGTGCTCCTTTTTCTGGAGGGACAATCACTAGGGCATCTGCTGGGTGTCTGTGCCATACAACCCAAGTCTTGGTGCACATAGTTCCTCTGTGAACATGCAATATAGACTGGCTAGTGGACTGTCTGCAGTTAGTTTGTGCATGGCTGGAACACTTGGTGGGATGCAGCTGGTATAGTCTAACTGTGCCTGTTGCTGGTGAATGTCAGACAATGTTTGGTGGCTGCGGAGGCTCCTAGCAACAGGTCCAGATCTGGTCTGACCCCCTGATGACATCCACAACCTACAGCACCTTGGTTTTAAGGTATCCCAAGGACTATATGATGCATCAGGTTGACAGGCATGAGCTGGAAGGCACTAGAACGGATGTACCCCTAAACCTGGAGAGAGCAAAGAAGAAGGGCTATGGACAGGTAGTAGGGCACCTCATCCTGTCTACTGTAGTGTGTGCAGTATTATGGTGCTACGCGCATTGCAGTGCTGCAGACATGCAGCGCTCACAGTAATGCCTGTGACATATGTTGTTATGTGCCATAATCTGCCCACATAACCTAAGGCGCCTAAACGTATCTCATAAGGCATGTACGAACGTCTATTACATCACATGTGTTGTTATGCACGCTGCACGCCAGTGGCTCTGCAATGCACGTTGCGGCATACACATGTACGCATGTTCTCCGCAATGCGTGTACGATGATATAGCATAACGCATAACGGATTATATAGCAGACACAATGCGCATAACGGATGATATAGCAGACACAATGGCCACTTGGTGGAACATATTTGCATTGCGCTTGTTGTGGTTGTTTGGGGTAGTGGTTGCAGATGTGCGTTGAGCCACCATAGGTTGTGGGTTTGATTCCCACATGTTCCTTTTCCTTTCTTTTCTTTTCTTCTGCTAACCTTACCATACAATGGCTTCAGCTTTGTTGCTTCTCCACACACCCTTCCCTCTCTTCACTGTGCACTACAGTATGCCCTCCATGCAGCCTATCCGTCACATTTTAGCTGTTACATATGGTCCCTTTCTTTGGGCTGTTTGGGTGGGCAGTTGGCTCAGTGGTTTGGTATTGGGGGTTAAGGAGCTGTGTTTGGACTCCTCAGTGTACCATTTCAGTTCTCACATGCTCCTTTTTGGATCACTTCCCCAATTTGCCCTTGTACATACACCATCCACACGGCTGGCCCTTCAGACCGGCCCCTGATGCCCTTTCAGTTTAATATGTTTACTCTTCTGCATGCTGTTGTCACTGCACACCATTTCATGGCGTGTGTGCATGTATTTCTATGTGGCTCACGTCCCACTTACAGACTGCGATATCAGCTGCCTGTGGTCTACAGCCTTACACCTACGGCTCCATTTCTTATGTGGCACCATGTCTGCACATCCCTCAGGGTGTCTTCTACTGTCTGTGCGCCTTTGATTGCAACCCCTGTGGACGCGCTGCTGCTTCCCATCGACTGGGACGTTAATGCGTGGTAATCCAGGGTGGCCTGTACCACACATTAATTGGCCAGGGTGCCCTGTACCGCTCATTACCGGACCAGGCTTGCCTTAATGCCGCACCACCCACTTCTTTATATGGGCATCTGTAACATTAGCGTGGCACTCATCGATGGTAACATTACTGTGCTTTACTAAATATACCCTTTATCTCTCTAGCTGTGACATTCACTCAGTCAGTACTGGGGTAATTGACATCACCCATTCTACTGTGTTGTAACTTTTGTTTGCTTTTTTATTTAGCTTTATTTATATACCACCTTTCTCCAGGTCAAGGCGAGTCAATCAGCTTCCCTGATTTCTTTTAGAATTTCATCATCCATCTGTTTATTCTGATCAGGCAGTCAGTAGAACATCCCTACTGCCATCAACTTCCACTTTTTTCATGTAACTTCTATCCATGTTCTTGAGGCTTTATTCAAGCTGATCTCATTTAATCTCTCCCTAGTACACCTACCTAATCTAGGTTATAATTTCATTTATTCATTAACATTGCAACTAATCACAGGCACCTGGATATTTTGTGTAAGGGAATAGGCAACTTTTCCTTTCCTCATCATTTGAACCCTGGCTAACCTCCTTAATGGATGTTGTTTTTGTTGTTCTTGTTAAGTGCCGTCACGTTCGAGTCAACTCATGGCGACCCTCTGGATAGCTATCCTAAATTGTGTTCGGTCTCCAGTCAGGCGGCTCATTGTTGACAGACTGGTACCCGTAGCTGCTGTTATTGTATCGATCCATCTCATTGCTGGCCTTCTTCTTTTGCGTTGACCTTCTATCTTGCCAAGCATGATGTCTTTCTCTAATGATCTCTCTCTTCACATGATGTGTCCAAAGTATGAAAGTCGAAGTCTTCTCATCTGAGCTTCTAAAGAAAGCTTAGGTTTGATTTCCTCTAGTACCAACTGGTTTGTTCTTTTGGCAGTCCATGGTATACACAGTATTCGCCGCCAGCACCATAATTCAAAGGAATCAATTTTCTTCCTGTCTATATTTTTCACTGTCCAGCTTTCACATCCATATGATGTTATTGAAAATACTATGGCTTGAACAAGTCAAATCTTTGTATGGAGAGAGACATCTCTGCTCTTGAGAATCTTATGTAGGTCTTTCATAGCCATTCTGCCAAAAGCAATGCGTCGTTTGATTTCTTGACTGCTTGTTGCTTCTTTATTGATAGTTGATCCAAGTAAGTTAAAGTTGTTCACGATTTCAATTTCTTCTCCTTCAACAATGAACCTGTTGATTATGCCAGTTGTCATGATCTTTGTCTTCTTTACATTAAGGTGCAGGCCCATTTTGAGACCATGTTCTTTGATTGTGAGAAGCAAATGTTTCAGATCATCTTCACTTTCAGCCAGTAATGTATCTTTAGTATAGCAAAGGTTGATGATGAGTCTTCCACCAATCTTCACCTCTGTTGTCTTCATACAATCCTGCTTCTCTGATGATTTGTTCTGCATATAAATTAAACAGGTAGAGGGAAAGTATGCAGCCTTGTCTTACACCTTTGCTTATTTTAAACCATTCTGTTTCTCCTTGTTCCATTCGAACTGTTGCTTCTTGATCAATGTACAGATTGTGCAAAAGAACGATCAGGTGTTCTGGTATACCCATGCTTCTTAATGTGGCCCAGAGTTTCTCATGGTTTACACAGTCAAAAGCCTTGCTATAGGAGAGTCAGGGAGGGAGGGAGGGAAAGAAGGTGTATTAAAAGTTGGCTGCTACACGGGAGGAGACTATCCAAGATGGCTGCGGTGTTCTTGTTTCCTTGATCATCTATGCCTAAGAGAAAGGGGAAGTTGAGGGCTTTTCCCTCTGAGCCTCAACCACCCAGCCTTGGTCCTATGGACCGTTTTGTTACCTTGTCCTCGGAGAAGAAGCAGGAGATATGAGCCTGCTTGGCCACGCTGAGTGCAGAGGCTCTGACACGGCCGTTGGAATCTGATACTTCTCTCTCTCCTGTAGTGAGAAGTGTACCACCACGCCCTGCTGCGTTGGAACCCTCCTCAGAATCTGCGACACTGACGTCTCCCAAGGTGGGCGCACTGACTGTGGAGAGGGTGCAGCCTGAGCAGTTGGGTTCTTTGACCTCTGATAGTCTCGGGGAGGCATCGGGTGGATGTTTGGAGCCGTGTACCTCGGAGGAAAATCTTGCCCTGCAGTTTGTTTCAACGCTGTTGCTGGCATTACCATCTCTGGTTCTTCTCCAGTTTTTACTTTGGAGTCTATCTGGGAAGCGATTTCCTCTCTTTCAAGTTCTATAAATGCACAAACTGCAACGTTGATGACCCGAGTCCAGGAAAATGCAGTTAACATCCAGAAGAATGTTGTAAATATCGATATGGCTTTGTCTACATGTGAGCAGCTTAAGGTACAAAATATTGCTTTCAGTTCTCAGCTTGCTACAGTTTCAGACGTGTCTTCGGTTTTGACTAAGGAAAACGGCTTACTGAAGTACAAATTGGAAGTGTTGGAAAATGCTTCCAGAGCAGCAAATTTAAGTGTTTTGAATTTTCCATGTCTTCCTGGGGTCACGGCCCTAGACATGTTCAAAAGGTATATGAAGGAGGTTTTGAAAATTTCTGTTGATTTGATTCCACCTCTTAGTAAGGTTTATTATTTGCCGCGACAGAAGAAGAAAGCTGAGACTGTAGAGTTGGTGTCTAATGTGAACTTTAATGTTTTGGATGTCACCGGTCTTCTTGAGGACACTGGGGGAGAGAGTTCAACTGTAACATCTTCAACTTTGTTAGTTCAATGTGCGCTAGTATCAGACAAAGATTGGCTCCTAAAAATGTTTTTTAAGAAAAGATTGGAAACCTTCCTAGGTCTTAGAATATCAATGTTTCCAGACTTAGTTAAGGAAACTCAAAAGAGGAGGAAGCAGTTTTTGTTATACAAATCTGGTGTGTTAAAAATTGGGGGAACTTTTTTTCTTAGATATCCTTGCAGATGTTTAGTGTTTCATAATGCTTTGAAATATGTTTTTTCTGATCCTATTGATATAAATGCCTTTATTAATGCTAGACTTTCTGCTGTTGCTTTACCCAAGTAACATTGGTATTTATAACATCTAAACACTCCTAGTTATAGTTCCGGGGTCACCCGTAGTCACTTGGTTTTCTTTGTTCTTAGTATTTTGTTGGTTTTAACCAAAGGCTCTGTTTTGGTTGTATATTTCCCTTCTTCCCCCCCCCCCCCCACAGTAACGAACTACTACAGTGTATGATCTGTATATCTGTTCTTTTGTTGTTTACCTTTGGTATTATTATTAACATACTCTGTAATCTGAGCAAGGAATATTTGTTCTTTTGCTGTATAATTTAAAATTGCATAAATAATTTTTTTTTAAAAAAAGCCTTGCTATAGTCGATAAAGCACAAATAGATATTCTTTTGGTATTCTTTAGTCTTTTCAAGGATCCATCTCACATCCACAATGATGTCTCTCGTTCCTCGCCCTTTCCTGAACCCTGTTTGCACTTCAGGTAGTTCTTGTTCCAGGTATGGTTGTAGTCTCTTTTGAATAATCTTCAGTAGAATCTTGCTGGCATGTGGGATCAGAGTGATTGTGCGATAATGTCCACAGTCAGTTAGATCACCTTTCTTTAGTATTGGAATAAACACAGATCTTTTCCAGTCAGTTGGCCATGATGTTGTCTTCCATATTTCTTGGCAGAGCCTTATAAGTACGGTAACAGCTGCATCCGATTGCTGTAATACTTCTATGGGAATGCTATCAATGCCTGGTGCTTTGTTCTTTGTTCTTTGATAAGGCTTTCAATGCTACTTCAACTTCTTCTTTCATACCCAATGGTTCCAGATCATAAGGTACAGGTTGAAACGGCTGTTGGTCCACTTGATCTTTATCATATAAAAACTCTGTATATTCCTTCCACCTTTTCTTGATCTTCACAGCATCATTCAACATAGAACCTTGAGCATCTTGTAAAATTCCAGTTTGAGGCTGGAACTTTTTCTTTAACTCTCATAGCTTTAGGAAAGCCGATCTTGTTCTTCCTCAAATAGTTTCTGCTTCTATTTCCTTGCATGCGTCATTGTAGTACTTGTCCTTGTCCTGTCTTGCTGCACGTTGGAAATCTCTGTTGAGTTCTGCAATTGTCTTTCTTTCTCCTCTGGCTTTAGCTTCTCTGTGTTTCTGGGCAATTTTCAGAGTTTCTTCCATCATCCATTGTGGCTGTGTTTGCTTTTTCACCTTTTGTGAGACTCCTCGCTTTCTTCCAACACAACTTTATTGATGTCATTCCATAACTCTTCTGGAGCTCTGTCATTTGTACCTAAAGCAGCAAACAGATTTTGCAGGCAGTCTTTAAATTCCAGTGCTGTATTCTCAAGGTCATATTTTGCTGCATTCATGAGTGGTTTGCTCTTTTTCAACTTTAGCTTGAGTTTGCATACTAGTAGTTGATGATCTGTACCACAGTCAGCTCCAGGTTTTGTCTTTGTTGATGTTACAGAGCGTTTCCATCGTTGACTTCCACAGATGTAGTCAATTTGATTTTTATATAATCCTTTGGGTGAAGTCCATGTGTACAGTCACCGCTTGTGTTGCTGGAAGAAGGTGTTTGAGATGAATAGATTGTTGGTCTTGCAGAATTCTATGAGTCTTTCTCCAGCTTTATTTCTGTTGCCAAGTCCATATTTTCCAACTACTTTGCCTTCTTCTTTGTTGCCAACATTTGCTTTCCAGTCATCAATGACTATCAGGCTATCCTGTTTGCATGTTCTGTCAATTTCAGCTTGTACTTCTTCATAGAACTCTTCATTTTCATTCTCTTCTGCAGCTGTTGTTGGGGCATATACTTGAATTATACTTGTGTTGATAGGCAATCCTCGTAGACGAATAGAGATTAAGTGTTCGCTGACTGCATTGTATTTCACTACAGTTCTTGAAAGTTTTTTCTTTATTATAAATGCAACACAATTTCTTCTTTGTCTTTCATTTCCAGCATAGTAGACCATGTGATCATTTGATGCAAAGTGCCCAATGCCAGTCCATTTCAGTTCACTGACACCCAACAGATCAAGTTATACACGTTCCATTTCATTCTTGACAACCTCCAACTTCCCTTGGTTCATGCTTCGTACTTTCCATGTTCCAATTTGTAAGACATCTTTACAGCTTCTGACTCTCATTTCATGTGCAGCTACATCAGTAGTCAGACATCCTGAGGGCTTTGATCCAACCACCTCATATATGCTGGCTTTACTCTGAAAAGTCTTCAGCTCATCCCCAGTAGCTAGTTGAGTGCCTTCCGACCTGGGGGTCTCATCTTCCAGCACTATAGCACAATTTGTTCTATTGTAGCTATCCATTGGGTTTTCATGGCAAGATACAGAAGTAGATTGCCGGGCCTTTCCTCCGCGCAGTTTAAGTTTGGTGTTGTTGCCATTGTCACAGAAATGTGGTCCTCCGCCGTCAACACTATCCCATTCTGCTGCTGCCCAGATGGGTGGAATGGCTATGGTTACATGTCTGTGATGTCGATGTTACCTCCTGCTATTTAGAATGATTGGATTTGGATTTAGCTTGTGCTCTTTTCAGTGATAGCGCAAGGTGAGTTATATTAAGGTATGGTAGGTATTTTCCTATTCCCAGAGGGTTTCCAATCTAAGTTTGTATGTGAGACAATGGATAATTATGTAATTTGCCTAAGATCATCTGTTTCCTATCCTGCTGCTCTTACCATTGGACTACTCTACTCCCAGCATGAGGACAACAACATACCTTCTAGTCTTCAATACCTCCTCCATGTTCCAAGGAATCCTGGCCAACATTTTGGGACTCCTAAAAGGGCCCTTGTTAAAAAAAAAAAACATTTCACTAGACCTACTGCACATCAATACCTGCAGACCTATCACCAACTTGTCATTTGTTGGAAAATTGATCAAGCATGTGGTCCATATGATCTGCTTGACTTCTTATTTGGATTGGTCCTCTGGACTTTAACCATTCTGGATTTAAGCCCAGCTGAAGCACTGAATCTAAATTGCAAGCAAAATTCTCAATAGGTGATATGATTTTCTGCTTATCCTGCTTGACTTCATAGCAGCTTTTCACATGCCCAATCACAAAATTCTGCTTGACTGTCTAAAGACTCAGGAATAAGTAAATGTGCTTACATATGGTCTGAGTCCTTTCTTTAGAACCAAATTCAATCATGAGATTGGGAAATGACTCATCTGTCCCTTGATGGTTAAGCTTCAGCCTCCCAAAGGGTTCAGTTCTGTTTCCTGTGCCCTTTAATATTTATGTCTATCCCCTTATCTTGCAGCTGTGTATCTAGTATCATCTATTATATGTACATAGATGAAATCTAACTGGCAATTCTAATTGGGTCAAGCTAACAGTAAGAAACTGCAAAAACAAACATCTAAGTAAAAGCTTGGTGTGGTCTCTCCAGAATAGACTTAAGCTAAACCTCAAAAGAGTAAGGTGGGGATATTCAAACACATTTATGCAGTTTGCAGACCTGCAAACCACAAAAATTCCATTCACCACTGAATATTCCCAGTTTGGATCGCTAAACACTCTGATACTAAGTGTCATTCTACAAGGCTTAGTCATGGTTTGGAGCTCTGCAGACATGCACCTGGACATCGATATCACAGACATGTCACCATAGCCATTCCACAAATGCCATTCACAGACATCTCCAGTACAGGGATGTTCAAGTAGTCACAGTGATGAGGTAGAGGCATGTCTGGGGAGGGGCAATGGACTTATAGGTCCCTGTTTGATCCCAAAAGCAGCAAAGCCATCTGAAGGCACATGCATGTTAATTCCTGCTCCAGGCATGAATAGATATCAGGAAAGTGTTTGTTTTCACCTCAATTATCCAGAGAGTGTAGAATTAAGTAACTAGCTTTACATTACAAAGCTCCACACTGGGTTCTGAATCGTGGTTATCCATCTCTTAAACCACAACTCTAGCCATTATGCTATTAGATGTCTTGGGTCCGAAGCGTTCCCCTGGGGATGTCTATATAGACATTTGATGCATGTGCATATTGGGCATGTCCACATTTCTGGAATTGTGCCTGAACTCTCACATGTCTGCCATTCTTTTCAGACATTCTGGCTTTGACGTCACTGATTGCATTTGGATGTCCCATTTGAAATACGCCTCTAAGTGCTTTGCATCAGAGTATTTTGTGGGCGGAACAGAGATGGCACCGCTGGTTAACTGGGCAGTGACGATATTCAGCTGCTGCTCAGTTACCCTAACCAGCTGAATGACTGGCCTTATTTTAGCCAGTTCTGCAATCTGGCCAGTGGCTGTATATTGTCACTGATAATATTGCAAAATTGGAATCTGGATATTCAGTGCAGTAGCCTGGATATGGCCCTGGCATTGAATATCTGGGGCAAAGTTAAAGCGGCGATGGCCAGCTGCTCTAACTGTGGCAGCACTGCTGCTAAACTCCCCCCTCCCCCTAAAAGTCCTTAGGCTCAGTAAACCTTTTATCCAAGCACATCTTCTTTCATTCTTGCTGATGTTTTTGAGGTCTTGGGATTTCAATAGTTTTCTTCTGATGGTGTGATCTTTAGCCAGATGGACATAAAAAGATTTTTGGGTGCTCATCAGCTACTAGTTTGGTGGAATGTAATATGTTGAAATGTTTTGTTATATAGGATTTTTGATATGAGGTGGTCTAAGAAGTGATTTAGATGAGTATCTACCATGAGTCAGCACAGACGATCAGGCATTATATTATATATTGCATGCAGAGCGATTCTAAACTCTCTGTTATTATTTCTTGTTTAAAGAGTTCCAGGGCTGTGGCAGGCTGTTTTTGATTGCTTGACCTTTAAATTGTTTTTTAAAGATGAGTTAAATACAAGTTTAAATTTTAAGTTGGGCGCTCAGTTTAGAGCAGCATGGTGTCGATTGCGATGACCTGCTATGTCTGGATGAAGGGAGTCGATAGTTTCTATTGTGGGATATGCTTTATGTATTGGCTGATTTAGCACATCACAGTGTAGATTTTCATTCTATGAATGGGGAGAGTGATTATTGTTTACATCTTCCTGAGGTATTGATTGGTTAGTCAGAAGTGGACAATCATTGCCTAGTAATAAACCAAATATTATTGGTTGCTATTGGGATGAATCGGTTTGCATGGGCTGTGTGGTTAGTAATAAGTAGACTGTTATTGGCTAGTAATAAGCTGGATATCATTGGCTTCTATTAAAATGAGTGGGTTTCTATATATTGATGGTCTGAATGGATGTTTAGTTTTTTGTGAATGGCTGGAGGGTGTGCCGATGGATTCTTACAACAGATTGGTGGTTCTTCCTTTATATGGATTGGATGTTTTTCTTGGTATTATTGTTGTAGGGCCATATGATTGGCGGCCTAAGCATTGGTGTCAGCTGTTTACCTTGTGTTTTTTTGGCGCTCATACTGTAACTGTTTTGCTATTGTGAATATTTGAGTCGGTTAGTTTTCAACGTGAAGAAATTTGGTTTCAAATGAACTATCATTGTGTGTGGGAGTAGACCTTGAGTAGACGGCAGTCATTGAAGGAGCCTGGCCCTGGTCACTTTTTTAAGCATTTTAATGTTGGGATAAAAATGAGTGAGTTTGTGTTTCTGTTGGCATTTGAATGAATTCCCTGTTCATTTTTTAGTATGGGGTTCTTTATTTGGCTCACCTGGAGTTGTATTATATTTCCTTGGCTGGCCAATTCTTTAATTTTATTTTTGTTAGTCTGCTTTGGAATGTGTTTTGCAAATGTTTCCTCTTAGTAATATATTGAGGCAGAGGCAATTGATCATTATAGCAGGCTGGGGTTTTTTTTGTCACCTGTGAAGATATGTGTGTGTTTTTTAACAACTTTCTGATGTATGTGTGTATTTTTGGAAATATCACTGGTTAGACTAATGATGTCATGTTTAGGGCATTATGTGAGCCATCTTGCCTAAGTCTCTCCATTGGAGTACTGAGATCAACCATGAGTTTTTGGTTAATGAAAATATAAAGTAGCAAGTATTTCTTTTGTAATAGCAGTTGTGTTTTCCTATATCACTAGAAATGACATACTCCTGCAAGCAAGCTCTAAATGAAGGACTTAAGGAGGCCATCGTAAAAGCATCTCATGTATAAATGATGGCATTTATGGATGTAGATCACATACATGTGTAAATGTTGATTTCAGAAAGCTGCTTTTTAGATTTGAAAATCCACGAGGCATAGGGATTTCAAGGGGGCATGATATGGGTATGGCTCGCAAAGGCTGAACATTAATAATTGCATTCCTCATCTTATAATGGGAATGTTATGTATATTCAAACAAATTTTTTAATCTGTTTTTGTACCAGCTCAGAGCCATGTGTAGATTTTAAAACGCTGCTTGTTTCAGCTAGGGCTTTAAAAGAGGGATTATGGGAGTAATCAATATTTTAAAGTTTAATCAAGCTTCGGAGACAAACATTTGGAAGACAAATGTGAATGTTCCTTATCTAATGGTAAAATATTGAATGACACTTAGAAGGAGCAACTAAATAATCTGGCCCCATTATGATGGGTAAATAGTCAAGGAGGAAGATTTTTCCTTGGCATTCAGATGACTTATTGATCATAAAACAGAAATGTATGAAAATGGAAAGATTGTGGAGGATTACAGGGCCAAGAATCAAACCAAGTGGAATGAAGATTAAGGTGAATTATTATAAAAAGGAAATGAATGTGAAAAAGAAATTCTAGGCAAAGCAGATATTGGACGGACAGAATGCATGTTAAGAATTACAGTCAGTCCTCAATATTGACGTGTTCCATGTTCGGGGATATGCCTATTCACATGAAAAAAAAAGTAACCCATTTTTTGCTATTCACGGGCACCTCACGGCTATTTGCGGCCATGCACAGTAGGCAAACATTTTTGAGGTTCTTTTTAGGGCAACCAAGGTCGAGAGGTTTAAATAACAATACAATGTCCTCCTAATGTCCTCACCATTAAAGGTAAGTTTCATGTCTCCCAAGAACCTATCCCTCTTTTTCCCATAAGATCAATGGCTCTATATTTGCATTTTCAGTATTCACGGGGTTTTCTAGGAACCCATCCCTCATGAATACTGAGGATTTGCTATATTTAAAGTTATCAGTAACATTCTATATGCTCTAGATGTGACTAAGATGCATTGGAATATAATGTCATCAACAGATTAGCTAGTTAAATAATTTTAGATATAAGGTAGCAGGTTTGCAGAAAAGATTGAAGAAAAGAAGAGTTTAAGAATTTGATTAATGGAAAAATAAATAGGAGGGTGAAATTGGGACAATATATACCTAAGATCAGAGTGGACACTGTGGGGAATGTTTATAAAATTGTATAAAGAGTTGGCATGGGTTTTAATACACACTAATCATTAGCATGGGCCCACATTAAGGGCTACCACATGCAGCGTGGTAAAAATCATGTGCTACCTGTTTAGTGCATTCTAGGTTGAGATCTGGATGGGGTATGGGTGGAAAGTATGAGTGAACAACACAGACAACATGTAATACATTATTGCATTATGTTGAGGCTGCTGATAGCATGGGTGCACAGAGGGCCCAGGGAAAATGTTTGGGAATGGCCACCAAATTCCCAGGTCCCACCCCCTGTTCAAAGGCCCTCCCCCATCTGTGTCCCCCTCCCCTTGCCACAGCTGCCCTTCTCCAGGATCTTCAGCAGTGCAATATATTTAAAAAGGCACCATGGCACCGGAGTTGCCTTCTCTTCCAGTGCCACAGTGCCATTCATGCTTGCACCCCCTCCGATTCCACCAGGGGGGCAGAAGCATGAACAGCACTATGGCGGCAGAAGAGAAGGTAACTCTGGCACCACAGTGCCTTTTTAAATGCATTGCCACTGCTGACTATCCCAGAGAGGGGCAGCAGTGGTGGTAATAGGTGCGGGGGCAGGAGCAGGGCAGTGCTGGGAATGAGGTTTGCCTAGGGTGACCCATACCCTTGCACTGGCCCTGAACAGGGTCACTTTAATCTATGGGCAGCTGGGCTCCTGTTGTCCACAGGTAAAAGCAGCCCTGGATGCCCTTAATGCTACCTCAAAAGGCTGCATTAAGTGCAACAACATTACGGGCAGCAGTTAGCATGATCAAGGCCCCCCAAAAAAGAAACCTACTGCTACTTCTTACTATTTATCATTTCAGTACTGCTACACATGAATCCATCAAACAACCTTGATGCATCAATTAACTTCCCCAATACCATAAACCCCCCTAAGAAAGATCCCCCAAATGCCCTCACCCACCCCCAAGACAGCACTCCTACAGATGTCATCACCCACCTCTTAGACCTTCACGCATCCCCACTTGGACCATTACCAACCCCCCTAGACTAATACACAACCTTATCTTTACCCATGACCCCCTTAGCACTTACCCAGGTGTATCTCTGGTGGACTAATAGATGAGACTGGAGCAATCCCATTCTACTCTATGCTCATTTCTGTCCAGGTTCAAAATGGCAGCTGCTGTATGACCCCTAGCTGTAGTCTCACAGTATTAACACTAGAGGTCCATCTACAAAATAAGGAAGATCACACTTATTTGGCATATTGATCCCTAGTGGTAGTACCTGAGACTACTGCTAGGAGTCATAGATTTGATCTTAAACTCAGACACTAATGGGGTGGGAGTGGAAGCTTATCACATCTGTCCAAGCTGCCATGCCACCAGGGATACCCCTGGGTAGGTGCCATGGTTTTTAGGGGGTGAGGAGTGAGTAATGGTCTAAGGGGAATTGGTGATGGTCTAAGGCAGTGGTTCTCAACCCAGTCCTCTGGGACCCCTAGTCCAGTCAGGTTTTTAGGCTATCCACAATGAATATGCATGAGATAGATCTGCAAACAATGGAAGCAGTATATGCAGATCTATCTCATGTATATTCATTGCAGATATCCTGAAAACCTGACTGGCTTGGGGGTCCCAGAGGACTGGGTTGAGAGCCATGGGTCTAAGGACAGGGTTCTGTCATTGGGGGTGGATGCTGGCATTGGGATGAGTGATGCATCGGCATAGTTGATGGCACTGGGGTGTTGAGATGCTTCACTGTGAGATTTTTTTAAAATTGATTTTAGGAAGTGCTGAGATACAAGTTGAAAGCATCAGGAGATAATGCAGAAGCATCCAAGCTATCTTCCAATACATTTAACACAGTTCTATGTGGTTCACGTTTGTCCTATGCAGTAACTGTAGGAAATTTGCTGGCCACACCCCAACATTTAGCATACAGCCTTGTCACTTATCCTGCCTTAGAGGCCTTTTTACTAAATACCGCTAACTGGTTAATACACATCTTAGTATTATGTAACTGGCAGCAGTGAATGCTAATTCACATGCACACCACCTATCAGCCACTAATCTACATGGTAATTGGCCATCACACATTATGGTGACGAGTGGGTGGTTTAGGCGTGGCGAACACATTGCCACTAGTGCGAGGGAAATTGTTGCATGCTCAGTGGGTGTTAAGTGCACCCGCATTAATCGTGCTATGTGTTAAATTTTGTGATTGTGTGCTGACTGCTGGGAACTTGCTAGGCATGCCCCCAAAGCTAGTGCACAATGAGTATACTTACCACACATTGGTATTGCTGCTAATCCTGCGGTAAGTGCACATTTTTAGTAAAAGCATCCCTTCGTTTTTTTACCTAACATTTGTTAATGCTAAAACTAACCACACTTTAGTAAACATTTCTATGTTTATCTAAGGGGACATTAAGTAAGACTCTGGAAGGAGCTAGAGGAGACTGTGTCTGTTCTGAGTACAGGGAAGTTCCTTATGTGGAGACTGAGTATTTATTAGGTTACTTGAAATACTACCATTTAAGCAATAAAATTGACATCATTGCAGATTACAATTTGTGTTTCCTTAGTGTATGGGCAGAGAGACCCAGATGTAGAAAATAAACAGGAATTGCAGATGAAAAGGAATACACAGAACAGCAGTAGCAACCTCAGACAATGAGCATATAGAGGGTAATTTTCTAAAGTCCTCCATAGTTAACAACATTTTGTGTGCATACGTTTACACCTATTTTATAAAGTAAAGTACACACAAACTTTACTTTATAAAATAGGGGGATGAGTCAAAAACGTGTATCCAATTTAGTTGTGATCACCTACACTAGCCTGGTGGTTGATGTAAATATACACACCTAGACATATTAAGAATGCATGTACAGTACATTATAGGATTTTATAGTTTTGAAAGGTGCACTTATGCACTCCATACATGCTCCATCCAAACTCTGCCCATGTGCACACCTACTGTGAAAGTACACACAATCAGCCTTATGTGAGTACCTATAAAATAGCAACTATCTCAAGTATGCGCATAAAGACGCATTTACACACACAGCTCACTAAGATTTATGCATGTAGATGGCATGCAACTTTATGTAGCTCCTTATAAAATTACCCCATAGAAGGGTAATTTTATAAGTCAAACCTAGTTAATACACATTTTCACACACCTATTTTATGCCTATTTATAAAGTTAGGTAAATGCGTACTTGACATTATAAAATGATAGCATACATGGCAGGCAAATTACCTGATATTAAGATGAGATCACCTACAGCAGCCCTAGAGTTGGTGTAAATGACCACAGCTACTTTTAATAAGTACATACATACAGTAAATTATAGTATTTTATAATCAATGTGCTGTGATGTGCAAAGGTGCACATCAAGGCAGTTCCAGGTTCCTGTCACTAGAGGTTGCTCTTGCAGCTGGCTTAAGGCTCCAGTCCTGAGCACCTATAGGAGCAGAGCTAAGGGAAACCAAGTTTTCTTGAAAACCCTATTAAGGAAGGTTCACTTTAAGAGGGGAAGCAATGCAGGTAAGTAAAGCAGCAAGGTGTAGTCTGCTTGCTTGTTTAAAAAGCAGAACAGGACAGTCATGGGGGAGATCCTGGGAAGGATGGAACCTCCAAGAACCCATCAGGTTGGGGCAGGAAGTCCTACAAGCTGGGTAGGGGAATGGACCCTCCAGGAATTGGTAAGGAGGGGGATATGGCCTGTAACCTTGAGAGAGCTAGGGCTGTAGAACCTGTAAAGAAAACCCCTTTATGAAGAGTGGGAGGAGTTTACTGGACAGTAGCAGTCTGCAGGTAAGGGGAAACAATATCTTATGGCAGTGTGTTGTAAAAGAAGTGCTACTAAATGTGCTCCCCTGTGCAACTAACAAATCTGATGCCTCTCTCTGCCCCAGCCAGGGGTAGTAATGAACTCTTTTTGAGTTTCCTGAAAGCCCAGTGATATCAGCGCCCTTTCTATGTTTGTGCCTGTGCGGCTGCACCGCTCGCACAGCCCTTGGTACGGCCCTGATAATTGGTATGCATGAGCCCCTGTGTGTGAGAAAAGAACAAAAGGACTCTGTGGACTCCAAGTTTGGAAGCTTTAGGAACTTGCTACATGAACTGAATGCATGACTTTTAAAAAGACAGTGTTCATTTATACCGGCTACATGCCAATCACTTCTGGGTTACCGTAACCTTGATGAAAAGTTAACTTTATTTTGGTTATTACAAAACCTGATGATCCTTGCAGCTTTCTGGGTCATACTGCGTCTTCATAACTGGAACTGGTGTTTCAACCACCATATTGTGGCCTTCTTCAGGGTGCAATGGTTAAGCAGTGGATGTTTGTTCTTTTATATAGTAGTCCTCAAATTGGATTGGTGGGATTGAGGTGGGAAATTTGAATTTGAATTTTGGTGGGAATGCTTGTTGGGGAAAGACTGGAGACCTCTCTGTTTCCATAGATAATAAGGCTGAGTTTAAAGATGCTGTCCCCAAAGAGGTTTTTTTTTTAATGTTTTATTGGGCTTCCGCAGCTAGTATAATGATCTTTTCAGTTTTCAGAGTCATTCTGCGTGTGCTGTCCAGTTAGCTTTAGTGGCAAAAGTTAGGCTAGCCTTTGCTGTGCCTGACTCGCCACATTGCAATAACTAGGACATGCCTAAATATCACCGCTGCCCACTTGTTACTGGGTGGTGCCCCCGGAATGTGCTGATGCTGACCGCTTAGCAGCAAGGCATGCGGCGGCAGCATCCACAGATATTCAGCAGCACTAACTGTGTTAGTGCCGCTGAATATCCTGGCCAATTGAATTAACATGGGTTTTCCCAGGCATAGTGTTCCATAACTGCTTGCTACTATTAGCTGAGACTGGTTGTGCTTGTAGGGGAAGGAGGTTATTTCCCGCTGAGGCTTTGTGAATAGACCAGGAACTAGACAGATATCTGCAAGCATGTGTGTTCCCCTTCTCTTTTGAAGTCCCCTCTTTGTGAGGGGAATTACAAAGAGAGCGTTTTAGCTTAGGAGGTCATTACAGAACATGAATAAAGGGTTCCTTTTTGGGCGAGAAATGGAGATCATATTTGTAGTCCTGGTAATCCATGCAATTATGTTATGTCATAGCTGTTATGTATAGGTTCAGGACATTTCTTTAGCAGAATCATGTTTTTGTGACAGAGAGTGAGTGTCTGTCTTTGTGTGCATAGTTTTGAGGGGGGATCTGGTCATACGCAATTCAGGGGGAACATTAAAGCCTGGTTAGTACCTGGACAGTATGGATGACCACACCGGCACTAGGTGCCAGTGTGATTGGGCAGTGAACCCAGAAAGGGTTCACTATGGCTACATGTCAAAAACATATCCCTATCAGTAATAACGGACCCTCAGAATAAGGGCACTGAACAGTGCAAACAGCACTAATGCATGCCCATAATGCATATTTTGTGGGGCCAATGGTGTTTCTGTTGAGCATGTATTAGTGCTGTTTGCACTACTGAATGCTCTTATTCTGAGAGTCCCTATTATTGACAGGGATATGTTTTGACATTTAGTCATAGGGAACCTATTCTGATTCCTCCTGGATCATTTTAGATAGGATACTCTAATTAGATCAGATATTGTTGGCAGTGTGATAGGGCAGCCATACATCCGCTGAGTTTGGCACTGGGAGACATGACTGATGTAGTGCCAACATTCCCCGATTGTCCCATGTGGCCTACATTCCTATTCAGGCCAGGATCAATGAGAGTGGTGGTATATCTGCAGTCTGGCTATTTGGTGTGATGACACAGGGATCTCCCCTCCCATGCCCACACAGCCATGACTAGGGGAGCAGTGCCACAAAGCTGGCTGTAGGAAGGCAGGTATGGTTGACCCACAGATAGTGGATGTATACAGACCGACATAAACCATGATGGGACAGGTGTAGCTACTGTGAGATTTACCAGTACCCAGATAGGTGAGCCTCAGATGCCATAGCCAGAAGGCTGTACTACAACTACAGCTATTTCTGATCATTTGTATAGTGCTGCAAGGCATACACAGTGCTGCATAGACAAACGCAAAATATGGTACCTGCTCCGCAGAGCTTAAAATCTAGTTGGGACAGACAACACAGCAGCTGTGAACAGGTTACATCCAGGGGGAATGGTCAGGAAACACAAGGGAGCTTAGGCAGATCTAATCCAACAGCGGCACCAATGAAGTGAGAGCTCAGCCTGGATTTGAGAGGGGTCAGGACAAAGCCTGATGTACACTCGGTTAGTTTGTTCCAGGCATACAGAGCAGCAAGGTGAAGGGAGTGGCATCCAGATTTGGCAGTAGAAGAGAAGGGCACAGATAGAAGCAATCTGACAGAAGCGCAGTGCTCACAGGGAGGGGTGTAGGGAGAGATAAAAGGGGAATGTAGTACAGAGCAGCAGAATGAGTGCACTTATAGGCCAGGAGCATGAAAAGGACATACATTTGTTGCTCAGCATTATTATGCATCCTTTGGCGACCTGCAAGGTTAGTTTGGGGTTTTGTGGAAGTGGTGAGCGTCCATCTCTAGTAGATTAAGAAATGTTTGTAGAGATGATGAGGGTAGGAATCACTTGGGCCGGTTCCTAATTCCACGTACCATTTGATGCAAGGTACTATATGTTCTGACATACGTGTTCATATTTACATCCTTGTATACCATATTGCTGTGCACTAAGCTTACCTAGCATTTTTCAAGACATGAGGGGGACTGGCATAGGTCTGTGTTGCAGCAGCTATCATTTCTCATTGGTATGTATGTCTGGTGTACATCAGCACACTACTGTCTGTGATGGGTAGCTTAGGAGATGCACACTTTTCCTGAGGGGCATGGAATCCATGGGCACATCACGGAGACGGTCAGGATCCAAACGTGTAATGTTTCAGAATACAATGGGCACGAGGATGTCTAAGATGTTTACCTGCATCCAAGGCACAGGGCGGACTGGATAGCACTTGCACATGCCCGCCTAACATGTCTATCTCCCTGGTTCCAGCCCCACGGGCATGTGCAGCCCCACAGATGTGGAATTAGGTTCAAAGGGGGACCGTTTTCTATTTAGACGTTTTCATGGGCTGAATGTGCACATTATGGAATTTTGCTAAACTTCTTTATTTGTGCTTGCTTTGGATGTTGAGTTTATTGGAAGTTATTTGATTGTATGAGTTTGTGTGTGTGTTTATTTATTTATTGATTTGTGTTTATTTGTAGTATGCTCTGCTTCTGTCCTACCTGTTGCTTTCTGCTTTCTTTCTAGTTTTTTTGCTGAATCTGCTAGTACTCTCTATGCCTTTTCTCTCCCCTTACTCACTAAATACAAAAGTATTATTAAGATAATGAACCATTATTAAACTTGGTTCATTCCTTCTGATCTTCTGACTTTCTAAGTCCCTTCCTCACTCCTCTTGCCTGCCCATCCCATGTTCTGAATTTCATAGATAACATTCTTCTGACTCACTAACACTATTTTTCACAGGTGGGGCTTCCTCACCTGCCTTACTATATCATATCATATCTCCTCAGGTCCATAGTTTCTCTTCCCTATCCCGTCCCCCCCCCCCCCCCCGATTTTAATCAGTGGCTGATAATGAGGGATGCTAGGCTCAAATCTTACTGCCACTCTTCTTGTGATCTTGGGCAAGCCACTTAACATTCCATTGTCTCAGGTACAAACGTAGATTGTAAGCCTTCCAGGGACAGGAAAATACATACAGTACTTGATTGTATTCATCTTGAGTTTCTGAGAAAGGTGTGAGCCAAAATCATTCCATGGTTCCATACTATTTTTACTCTTTGATGCTAATTATTCCCAGTCTTTTCCCTTCATTCACACAATTTCAAACCCAAAGTCAAAATCACCGCGTCACTAATTTTTCCATCTCCCCAGCCATTTTGTCGTCTACCCTTTTGTCTTCTACTTTATCATCTTCTTTTGAGTTTTAACATTTTCTTCCTCTCATTCATCCATCTTCACTCTATCTGAGACCACCATATCCTGGTCTCCTTCATCCCTCTTCTTTTCCTCCCTGCATTCTCCTGCTCCTTTTTCTCTCATCTGAGTATATGAATCCCAATCCTGGTGCCCCTAGGCATCTCTCACACTCCTTGTGCAGATACAACCACAACCACTCTAATCTCTCTCTCTTTCTTTCCTGTTCTGACCTTTTCTCATGCAACCTGTGGAATGTCCACTCTGCCTCCAACAAACTTACCTATATTCATGACTTTTTATATCTCTATTGTTTGCCATATTTTTGCTTTAACCAAGACTTCACTACTCCACAAAGACTGATTCCATAGCTGTCCTTTGTTATGGAGGCTACTTTTTCTGCCATACACCTCACCCCACTGGCCATGGTGGTAGTGTTGGGTCACTACTCTCTCCTTATTGTAGATTTCATCCCCTTCTTTCACCTCAGTCTCGCTCCTCTTTCTTCTTCTGAAGTCCATTCCATCAGCTCATTTACTTCACTGTCTCTCCATTTATTAACGCTCTGACAAGTCTTCCTTTCTCACTGACTTTGGCTCCTGTTTTCTTTTTTTTTTCTTGAACCATTTTCCCTTTTCCTCATTCATGGTGATTTTAACACTAATGTTGCTGACCTCTCTGACTTGTATGCCTCAAGCTGCTTGCCTTAACCTCCTCATTCAACCTCCAACTGTGTTCTACTGCTACTACTCAGTGGCATGGCCAGTTCCGAAACCTTGTCCTTTTTTCAAGCTGCTCATCCTGAAACTTCTCCACCTCAGTTCTTCCCCTACTTGTTCATCATCTTCTAACTTTCACTCTTATCTATACCCTGTATCCAATCTCCACTGACACATTTAGGAATCTTTAACTCTCTCCAATGCAGACTCATCTCCTCTCTCAGCCACTATGCCATTTGATTCCGTAGATGAGGCAGTCTCTTCCTATAACACTAAACTTCCTTCTGCTTTCAATGATCTTGCTTCTCCCATTCCATGCTTTGTGAAGTGAACTGTACCTCAACATTGACTGACCTCCAAAATTCACTATCTATATTCCTGTGCCCACACTGCTGAATGCCTCTGGTTTAAATCCTGTGCCTACTCTGACTTCATAATTTTAAATTCATGCTAGCCTCCTTCTAGTCTTCAATAGCATGCACCCTGCAAGAGTACTGTTTCCATCTAACAAAAACTCTCTTGCCTCTGACTCTCACTGTTCTTTGCAACACTCAACTCTTTAATTAAAGTGCCTCTACCTTGACCCCTCCTTCACTTTCTGCACAGACCTTTGGCTGATTACTTCCATGACAAGGTTCACCATACTATTCTTGAGTTCTCCAATGGGTCATCTCCATCTCCCCTCCCCCCTTTTCACTCTCAGCTCCTTACTTCAATCTCTGTTGCTCTTTCTTCCTTTATTAAAATCACTGAAGAGGAAACTGCACAACTTCTCTCCTCTTACAACCTCGCCATCTGCCCCTCTCATCCCATTCCCACCTCTCTACTAAGCTCTATTTTCTATGCTGTTGTCCTTTCCATCTGTTATATCTTGAACCTATTGCTTTCCACTGCAGCTGTTGCTGGTGCCTACAAACATACTGTGGTTACATCACTCCTCAGAAAACCTTCACTGTCTTTCAGTTATTGGCACATCTTTCTCCTCCCTTTTGTATTCAAACTACTGGAAGATGCACTTTACCACCACTGCCTCAGCTTCCGTTTCTCTCAAGCCATTTTGGATCCACTACAATCTGCCTTTTGTCCCCCTACATTCTACAGAAATGGCATTTGCCAAAGTTTTTAATGACATGTTCCTGGCTAAGGCCAAGGAATTTTACTCAGTACTAATCCTTCTTAACCTATCTGCTGCTTTTCACATTGTTGATCACCGCTGTCTTCTCGACACCCTGGTCTCACTTGGAGCTTGGGGCTCTGTTCTATCTTGAACTTCTTCTTATCTCTCCCATTTCACTTACAGTGTATGTTCTGGTGGATCTTTCTCCACTGTTATCCCACTTTTCAGTTGGTATATCCCAGAATTATGCCTTGGGACCTTTTCTCTCTATATATACTTGTTCCCTTGGTGCCCATGGTTTTCAATACCATCTTTATGCTGATGACTCTCAGATTTGCTTTGCTACCCCAGAATCCAGGAATCCAGACCTGAATCTCATTCTACTTGTCTGGCATTGCTCCCTGGATGTCCCGCTGCTATTTGAAACTGAACATGGCCAAGATGGAGCTTCTTATATTTTACCCTAACCCAACTCCTCCGTTCCTCCCTTCTTTATTTCTGTGAATAACACTGTCATCCTTCCTTTTTCCTTGGCTCGCAACCTTGGGGTCGTTCTTTGACTCGTCTCTCACTTTCTCTGCAGAGATCCAAAAGATAGTTAAAACCTGTCATTTCCTTCTCTATAACATTGTCAAAATTATGTCATTCTTCTCAGAACACACTATCAAGATTTTTATATACTCTCTCTTCACCTACCAACTAGATTATTGCAACTTGCTCCTCACTGGTCTCCCATTGAATCATCTCTCTCCCCTTCAATCTGTTCAAAACTCAGCTCTACAGTTAATCTTCTGCCAGTGTTGCTATGCTCATATATATTTTCTTTTCAAGTGACTTCATTGATTCTCTGCTTTTTCTGCATACAGTTGAAAAATCTCCTACTGACTTACAAATGCATTTATTCTGCAGTTCTTCATTCCTGCTTCTCTCATTTCTTCCTGCAACCCTCTCAACAACCAACAACTGTGCTTGTCATGCAGATCACTTTTAACTATGCCCTTCTTTTCTGCCAACTCCAGACAACGCTCTTTCTACCATGTTGCACCATATACTAGGAATAGACTACCCAAGTTAGTACGTCTCTGGTCCTATTCAAAATCCAGGCTAAAATCTCATCTCTTCGAGGCTGTCTTTGGATCTTGACCCCCTTATTCTCCTGTTTATACCCATATGTGTTTTTAACCACTTCCCTTAAAGAATTGCCCTAGTCCACTGTTTATTCTGTTTGTCTGTCATAGCAGATAGTCCTTTCTCCACAGAGCTTTTAATCTCTCATGTGAATGTGTACAGCACTGTGTATACCTAGTAGTGCTATAAAAATGATAAGTAGTAGTTGCAATAGTAGTAGTAGCAGTAGTAATAGTGATATTGATCTGCATAAAAGCCCAAAGAACAATCAATAATTCCCAAAGAGCACGCAGATAGATTGAATAATACCAGTGAAAGAGAAGAGCCTTGAGGGACATCACGTATGCATACTGCATAATGTTTTGGAGTCAGATTGTTCAATAATGGTGAGGATGTTTGAGAAAATAAATGCCATATTAATCTCCAAGCAAAAGGGTATAGTATTTCCACCCATAGGTAACCAGTTTACCTGGCTAGATTGCAACTAGTGAGTTCCCCACAGACCTTTGAGCATTCCTCCTCTTCTTATTCTGTTGGTGTTTTGCAGGAATGCGTTTATTTCATGTTTGTTGCAGCACAGCTACGTCCACATGTTCAGTGCAGACATGCCTTTCTCTTGTTCTGTGCATCAGGGGCATTCGCTGCCTCCTTCACAGCAGTGTGGTTTTGGCATTTTCTCCATGAGGCTGTGAAGGAAAAAGAGGCCGGTCCCGCTCTGGTGACATCATCCAGCTACAATTGCAGTAGTGTGATAGCATCATTGGAGCACTGCACAATAGGGTGACTTGTAGGGTTTATCGCTTATAACCAGAAAACTCAAGTCTTCCAAACAGGATGTTTTATCAAGGTTTCCCAGTTGTAACCAAGAATCAAAAGACCTCATTATAAATGTAATAATCTTACTCATTTCTTTGTAAAAAAGAAAAAAGTTGATTAAATGGTTAACAAATATGGGAATGTAGATTTTTGCCAAGACAATTTGCATTAGTTCATTGACATGCAACATCACATATGGGAACATTAAGTTTAAAGATGTCAAAACACTACTACTGTGTTAACTTATATTTCTTGCTTTAACAACATTTTCTGTTTTTCAGTGATCATGTTCATATTGACTTGCATGCTGCCTGGAAAACAGAGTCACATTATGCCATTTTTGGCAATGATGTTCATTATGCTCTAGAGAAAATTGATTTGCCCTGTAATGAATAGTAGGTATTGACTATTATGACATGTGATGAAGAATGGGACTTGCATTATCTTTCCATTCTGCTTGAATATTTGCTTTTCAGTTTAATCAATCTCTAGAATTACCTTTCATATGTGTTCTGGCTGAACGGGAAAAAATGAAATGCGTGAAGATAATTTTATAGTTAAACAGACTTAACATACACAAACACATACATACATATGTACTATGAGGACAATATTCAAAAGCACTTACGCACATACGGTCTTTAAGAATTGTTCCCGAAAAATTGTTACATGCCCCAGATTTACTCATCTGGAATGGAAAGGGATTTGGGGCATTCTGCGTGTGGTGTCACTTAAACGTATGAAGGCACATCTTAGATCAGATATGAAGATCAGAATTGAGATGCCAAGGTCAGAATGTACTCAGTTCGGTATTTTAGGAACAGCGGTCCTAAACATGGAGCTGATTCTATAATAACACCTCCATGTGCAGTGTGAGGAGCCATTTCAGATATGGGGAAACCCAGCGACTAAGAAATGTAAGTGCCAGAATTTCGCAATGAATAAGTATAAATATCAGAACTTATATGTGCATCCAGACTCGCTACAGCTTTGCAACACTCTGAGTTTGACTGCCCTGTTTCTTCCTCTATTCTGGACTCTCTCTGCCTTTCCTCTGCTTTCTTTCTTCATCTGCAGGCTTCAAAACAAAAAGGGATGCTTATCTTAAGCACGTAAGATTGATATGCCTCTAGCATGGGAGTGCACAGGAGACCCCAGAGGAGGAGACCAGGATTTCCTTGGCCTGTAACAACTGACCAAGGTAGTCTTTGGACATTACATGGCCATTGATCTCACGTTTGGTGGTTCCCACAAATCCTTCATTCCTAGACCTCTATTTGTCACACGGTTCCATTAAAAGTGGGATAGTAGCTCTTGCCAACTAGAACACCTTTCAGTTCAAGTGAGAAAGAGGCCTTGGGGATGCAGCCTCATTCTAACTTAAGGCTACCATCCTGTGGGAACTGCCCTTCTCTCTCCAGAGAGACATTGCCCTTACCCATAGTAGAGCTTTTCCACTATATGCCCCAGGTGGAATTCTTTACCTGACAAGTTATGGGCTAGTAGGGATCTGCTTGGATTTTGAAAGGGACTGAAAACGTACCATCTCAGTGAATGTTTCAGTACTGAATTGTAATGTGAGATGCATTTTTTTTCTTATATACTTTGTCGTTGCTGTTTGGTATTTGATTGTTTATGTTGTTTGTAATACGCTTAGACCTTTTTATGATTGAGCGGGATATACATTTGTGAGATAAAAATTAAAATTGCAACAACTCATGTTGCCCAGGATAAAATGGTGCCCCCCTCCCCAAGCATATGCACTGCAGCTAGAGATGATCATAGGAATAGGGCACATAATGCAGATGAAGATAACACTCCTGCCACAGATAAAGGCCATGGTGAACTTGTTCATACACCTACTACGTCAGGCGATAAGTCTTAGAAATTATTGAAAAAATTAAATGGATTGACAATTAAGTGGATCCCATAGATAAAAAAGGAGATGATGTACTGCTATTTTTATACTACAAATTCTATATTTAAATTGAGAGCATGTACAAAAAGAATTCACCAAAAACTGGAAGAAAGAGGAATATCGCCACAAGAAAAACTGCAAAAAGCAACCGATACAAATGTAAGATGTCAAGAATAGATCAAAATAAAGATGTATGTAAATGGAAAAAAAAATAGAGAAAGAAGGAGGCGACCTAGGTAGGAGCACCAGAAGGGAGGCATGCTCAAAAAAAGAAAGAAGCGTCTCTGAAAGGAACAAAAGAAGAAAAACTGGTATAGAAAACGAAACAAAGAGAATTAGAAAAGAGCACCAGAGAAAAGACTGGTGCACAGGGAGAAGGAGAAGATCTGGAAAGAAGCAGAAGAAGAAGAACTGAAGTAGGAAGACTAAGATAGAGATGTAGCTAAGAGACAGCGAAGGAGAGTGAGATAAATGGGCAGGCCAGGCAGTCCACTGAAGAGGAAGAACAAAAGCAGGAAAAGGAACCAGAGGTGGAGGAATTCAAGATTAAACTCCTATTTGTTGAAAAATATGTGGGTTGTGCATCCAGCAAGGGAAAAATTACCCAAGATGAATTTGACATCTAAAGTTAAGAGTATGATAAGTCATATGAACAAATCTATAGCCTGTATAAAAGGATCATTTATTGGCATCATGGAAATAAATTGAATTTATTTATTTATTTATTTATGTTTCTTTTATACCGCACTATTTGAAATCAGCGCCGTTTACAAGTAACGCATTTGTCTAGTGTAGGCAAGGGCCTTACTGGACTTACAATAAACAGGTTCATTATACAGGGTTCAACAGGGTAACTATATACATTTGGGTATAGCAGTTCTTTATACAGGGTTAAACAGGGTAACTATGTATGTTCTTGGGTGTCGCGGGATGTTGTGGTCCGCTTATAATTATTTACATGCTAACATCGTCAACATTTACATTCTCTCTGGTAATAGTTCTTCTTGTCTACATGTGGGGTTGGCTGTACATGGGGGGGGAGGGTGCACACAGGGGGAGGGTTTGAGCGGGACTATCGAGAGCAGGGGCTGGGGGTGAGTACTGGGTTGTGCTGGAGGTGCTGGGCTGGGTCATGAGTGTGGTAGGCTGGGAGAGGTCATTTGGTTCGGTGTGGTACTGAAGGAACAGGTGGTGCTTCAGTGCCCTTCTAAACTGGGAGAGGACATTGATGGCTCTAATGGACGGTGGAAGGGCGTTCCAACAGGAGGGGGCATAGAAGATGAAGGCTCTGTTTCTCGTGGAATGGGAGCATCTGGTGATCGCCTTCGGGAGTGTTAGGGTGTTGATGGCAGCTGATCTCCTTACTCTGTTGAGGGGGGTGGTACGGATGAGATCAGTAAGGGAGGAGGCGGAGCACTTGTTGATGGCTTTGTAGGTCATCGTTAGGATCTTGAAGGATATCCTAGACTGTACCGGCAGCCAGTGTAGCTGTTTTAGCACAGGGGTGATATGGTCTCTTCTTGATGCACCGTGGAGGAGTCTGGCTGCTGCGTTCATAGCAAGTTGTAAAGGGTTAAGAGAGCTTTTTGGGAGGCCATGGAGTATTACATTGGCATAGTCAAAGTGTGGTATTACTAGTGCTTGATAGACTGTCTGGAAATCTTCCGGCTCAAGCAGCTCTCGTAGGTGGCGGAGCATCCAGATTTTCTGGTAAATCACCTTTACCATATTGCCTATCTGGGCCTTCATGTTGAGTTGTTGGTCCAGCGTGACCCCTAGGTAACGCATTGTGGGTTTACTGAGGAGTTCTTCATCGTGTACTTTTATTGTGGAGGGTGGGGTAAAAGCTGGGTTCCTGGAGATGAATAGGACCTCTGTCTTCTTGAAGTTTATTTTGAGCTTCTGTGTATGAAGCCAGTCCATGATGGCATCAAAGCAATAGATCAGCGGGGAGAGGTCGGGGTTCTTAGTGGAGTTAGGCATGTATAGCAGCACGTCATCTGCATAGACTAGGCAGTCAATGTTGAAGGATCTGATTATATTACAAATGGGCTGCATATACACGTTGAACAATAGATCTGAGAGTGATGCACCTTGTGGAACACCTTTCTCATGAGGGAAGGGTGTAGAGGTGGAGGGTCCAGACTGGACATGCTACCATCTGTCCGTCAGGTATGATGCACACCAGGAAAGAGCTGAGCCATGTATGCCCTTCTTTAGGAGGCGTGAAAAGAGCAGATCATGGCTGATGGAGTCAAAAGCAGCAGCAATGTCCAAGAAGATCAAGGCAAATCCGCATCTTATGTTGTCCAGACCTATAGTTAATGTGTTGACTAGGGTGATCAGCAGTGTCTCTATGCCGTGTGCCTCCCGGAATCCATGCTGACAGGGGTCGAGGGGTGAATTAGCCTCGATGTGGTGTTGAAGTTGGTGTTGGACGATCTTTTCAATGATTTTTGCTAGAAGTGGAATGCTTGAGGTTGGCCTATAGGAGTCCATCTTTGCAGGGTCCAATTTGCTGTTTTTTAGTAGTGGTCGGATGGCTGTTTGTTTCAGGGTTTGGGGAAAGGTCCCGGTCGAGAAGGAAAGTCCTATAAGTTTGGTCAGGAATGGGCTGAGGTCAGTACGCAGGGATTTTACCCAGAACACTGGGCAGGGGTCATTGGGGGCTGTGGAAGTGTTTATATTTGTGATGATGTCTTGGATGTCTCTTTCGGTTGGGGCTGTGAAGGCAGTGATGATTTGTTTGGTACCCTTTGGTGCTTGCATCAGCGTGGGTGATGGAGTCAATTGGGGTGCCTCTTCTGGGGTTTGGGGGTTTGTGGGTAAACTGGACTGGCTTGATTTGGCTCGCAGATAGTCTGCATATTCCTGCAGATCCGAGTGGTTTGGTTGCCCGCAGGAGGGCTCTTTTGCCAGGGTTTTAACTGTGTTGAAAAGCTTGTGCGGTTTATTTAGGGAGCGTTGCAGTAGCTCTGTGTGAAATCTTTTCATTCCTGTCGAAACTGCTAGCCGGTGTCTCTGTAAGTGGGCAGTGTACTCTTCTTGGCTCTCCGTTGACTTGGTTCAGCGCCAACGTCTACAATATTCTTCAGCCAAAATTATTACTGAAAGAATTATACCAAAAAAACAATGACCAGAAGAAAAACTGACATCTCCTTGGAAAAAGTGCATTGAAAGAAAAGTAAAATCACCAAGTGCTGAAATATTCCTGATAGACAGGTATCTAAAAGGATTAAGATCACCAAAGATAAAGAAGAAGATTCAAAACATCAAACTGAAACACACTGAATTAACAGAAGAAGATAATAAATTCATATATTCTAACAATAAATTGAAAGTAGAAGAAAAAGCACAAAAACTGACAAGAATAGAAAGGACACATATCTATATGTTTTTTAAGTGCTTTCAAGTCAATGCTGACTCAGCAGCCCCTGGATTTTTTTTGGCAAGGTATGACCAGAAGTAGATTGCCAGGCCTTTCTTCTGAGGCAATGGATGGTATAGTGACTAGCCCCAAGGCATGCCAGTGGGAATTGAACCCAGATAGTCTGGGTAGGAGGCTGTTAGCTCTAACCACTAGGCTACTCCTCCAAAGCCTTGCTACAAGGAATTGGGAAAGGTCATTGGTATGGTATAACGTTCTGGAGACACATTCAAGGACCCTGTAGAGCACAATTCAGAAACAGAATGGCTATACTACATATGGGAGAATTTAGAAAAGATAAACATCAAATCTATGAAATAGCATGAAGTAACAGCAAAAAGAGGTGGCAAGCAGGCTAAAAAGAGCCCCAAACTGGAAAGGCCCTTCTCCAGATGGAGTGACTATCTTTTGGCTCAAATAGCCAGACTTAACATCACAATGGCTTATAAACAGGAAACACACTTCTCCTTCCAAAGACAGCTCCAAGTAATCTTCCTAAAATTTTCAGAGCAATAACTTGCATATCTAAAATATATAATCTGTTCACTGCAATAGATGTAGAGAGAATATATGATCATATTCATTTCAATAGCATGAGTACAATAGAGCAGAAGGGCAATAACAAGTTGAATTACCAAACAATTACCTGCTGTTTTGAGTCCAGCTGTGTTGCGAAACTCAAAGTCAGAAGGTACAGCACGAGAAGAGGAGAGAGGTCATCGATGATGCGGACATTGCAATATGTGTGCAATAAATAGTGAATTACAAAGTTTTACGTACCACAATGTGGTCTATAAATTGTTTGGTAATACAACTTGTGACACAACTCATGTGGTTTACGCTATCCGTTGCCCGTGCAATCTGCTATATATTGGTAAGACTATTAGGCCCCTAAAAGTTAGGTTAGGGGAAC
The DNA here is from genome assembly GCA_033557465.1 of Ichthyophis bannanicus. Classification (NCBI taxonomy): domain Eukaryota; kingdom Metazoa; phylum Chordata; class Amphibia; order Gymnophiona; family Ichthyophiidae; genus Ichthyophis; species Ichthyophis bannanicus. The sequence goes on from CM066032.1 coordinate 1,475,710,445, forward strand.
ATAAAAGCCAGATTAAATGTCGGGTTAAGGAAGCCCCATTGGACAAACACTGTGAGGAGTTTGGACACTCCTTTGAGGAGATGCGGTGTTTTGTGATTGAACAGATAACAACAGGTAGAATGGGGAAATCGCGTGAACAAATTTTAATCCAGTAGGAACAACGATGGATATTTAAGTTAAAATCCATAATTCTGACAGGTTCGAATAACACAATAGAATGGAACGTCTGTTTGGGCTAATAGAGTGAAGTTTGATGTTAGTATAACGTCATTCACATGGGGCTGGGTGGATTTACATAAAAGAACGAGGGCGAAGAGTAATCCGCATGCGCGTCATTTTTTCGACCTGGATGATGATCCATGGTTTGTATACTGAACGTGGGCAGCATTGAGGTACAACATTTTCATTATATAACATTATGCTGTTAGATATTAGGAAAAGAGGAATGTTTGGTTATGAGTATGTTAGAATGGATGGCATGCAAAGTGTTATGAATCTTTCTGATAGAAGGGGTGTTGTTTTAAATCCCCCCCTTTTTTTTTTAATTCTTTTAGAAAGCAATTTGATGATATTCAATGGAACCTTTTTGATAAATGGAAACCCGATGGATGTTTACCCCGACAGATGTTAAAAACTTCAGAAGTAATAAAGGAGGATAATTCATTAGGCTGAAGGAAAATAAACTTCTGGGAATGATACACAACAATACATCTACATGGAAACCTTAGTAGGAAAGAACCTCCCATCCGAAGCACCCCCGTACGTAATAAGAGAAAAGCTTTTCGCCGCTTCTGCATTTCCCTAGATAGATCAGGGAAGATAGATATCTTCTTACCATAAAACAGACTAGCCCGTTTAAAAAAAAAAAAAGTGAAATAACCATTCTCTATCAGAGGAAATAGCGAAAGTAACTAATAACGTAGAAACAGAGATATCATTTTCTTTAGGAGACTGAAGCAATGCAGAGACATTCAGGGAGTCAGATTCTAATTGACCCACAACCACTTTCCCCTCCTTCTTAACCAAAGGAATAAAGTAAGCTTTCACAATTAGTGGGATCAACTCTGAAGGAACAGACAATGATTCTTGTAAATATCTTTTAAACAATTCAATAGGAGCTACCCCTGGAATCATAGGAAAATTCAATAAACGAACATTAGCCGCACGAGTAGCATTTTCCAATGTCTCTGTCTTCATTTTTAATGCAATATTGTCCTCCTTTATTACTTCCCATGCAGTTGCATCTTCGCCTGTATGATGCCGGTATTGTTCTAAGTGTTTTGTGTGGCGTCAGGCTCCTTATGCTATCTTATTTCATATATGCAATTTCCTTTTGTATTGGGGTTCTCCTCTCCCCAATTGTATTAGGGTATCCTCCCCCCTCAAATGTGGGCTAAAATTGCAATTGTATTTGCCAATGGGTTATTCTTTAGATTTTTCCTCTTATATTTTTTTCTTTTACAAATTGCATGATTTCAATACAAGTGTGTTTGCTTGTTAATTTTTGTAAAATGATAATAACAAAAAAAAACCTTCAGAAGATCTATCCCCTGATGAAACTTTAAAGTGTGAAACGTGAATAAGCGCTTTATCGGCGGCGTTGGGAGAACAACATTTATGAAGATAAGTAAATTTTATATTGGGACTGTATTCTATATTGTGACTGTATTCCATTATGAAATGACATTCTATTGGGACATATTGTTTATTAAGGGATTGGTCATTGATGCTATTGGGCACTGCTAGTTTCCGATATTCGGTAGCTAGTGTTCATGGTGTCGGGAAGTCTGAGACCATTCCCTTTATTTAAAAAGTAGTTCATTTGATATTTTGGATAGGGGTTTTTGATATTTATGGAGTGAACCAGTGGTTTATTAGAGATTATATATTTCTATTGTCAGTTAGTAGTAATTTTTTCTGTACTTAATAAGGGTCTCTTTGTGCTTAGATTGTGTGACTAAGGTCAGGTATTCTGCTAGCAGTGAGTGTCTGTGTAGGTATTTGAAGTAATGCAGCTTGTTTAATTTTCCCAATAGGACATACAATGTATTTATAGTGCTACCTTTTCCTAGTTCGGTCCTCATTGGTGCTGTTATGGAATGGTAGATTTGTTTTATCCAGACAGACTTTTGCAGGGTGTTGTCTTGCTTCATAATAATCCCAGTACTGAAGAAGACTTATGTTGCTGTTACTGTTCTATAGGAAAATGTCCTAGTTCTGTTCTAGAGGGATGGAGTATAAAATTACAAGTTAAAATAAATCATAGAAAGCTAAATATCATCATTTTGTGGTGCTCCTTTCATTTACAAAGCAATACAACCTGCAGATCTTTCCAAATGTATATCACAAAAGCGCTGTGAGAAAAAACACACTTATCTGCCTTCAATCTCACTGATTAGGATGGCAACCCTTGGCATCTCTGAAGCTGTGGCTCTCAAGCCAGTCCTTGGGACACACAGAGCTAGTCAGGTTTTCAGGATACCTACAGTGAATAGACACAAAATAAATTTGCAAGCATGCTTCCAATATGATGCACGCCTATCTCATGCATATTTGTTGTAGATATTCTGAATAGCTGAATGGCTGGATATGTCTTAAAGATGGACTGAGAACCACCTGCATTAAAGTTAAGCATTTAACTTTGGTCAGAAGGAGTGCTGTTCTAAAGCTAAGCAGATAACTTTGTTTGGTTAACTTTAGCTAGTGATTCTCAAAGCTGCAGATTCAGGAGGCTAGTTACTAAGCTGCGGTAAAATTTCACTACCACAGCTGAATTTATCATGGGAGTCACCCAGCTGCAGTAAATCAGTACCACAGGTTATTAACTCCCATGGCAAATGAATAATGTAGCTTGCAATTATTCTTACAAGCTGCATTATTCTAATCCTGTGGAGCCTTCTTAAAAGGACTGGCATTAAAAAAAAGTGTGTGGTCTGGAGGTCCTCCTACCACCAGCTACAGCAAACATTCAGTGCTCTTGGCCCTGTTCCCCCCCCCCCCAAGCCACAATGAAAGTTCCCCCACCCTCAAAGACCCCCACCCCCTGGACCCCCAATCAAGCACTACCAAACCCTCCTGAAGACCCCCACCCCCTTGGCCATCCTAGGATTTATCATAATTATCCTTAGTAGCCTAGAGGGTTTCTGGATAGGAGCAATCCCCAGTTCGTCCTGCACATTGAGATCGGGTGATGTCAGGATCCAAGATAGCTACCTGAATATGAGCCCTGGTGGGTGCGGTTGTTGAAGCACTTCATTAGTCGCATGTTTGCATAGCCAGAGATTAGGGAGGTGTGTTGTGGGGAAGAGGAGAACCTCGGCGATTGATTGCAAAGAAAAAAGTTGTGGATTTGAAGGACTATGCTTTTGCTACCACGAGCTTGCTCCAGCTGGCTCTGGAGAAAATGGCATCTGTAGCAGGTTGAAGCCCAGAGCGAGAGACATGTGACTATGAGGGGAACCTGGCCGAGGGGGTTTGTATCAGGCATTGGCATTCTGAAGCAAAATATCTGAGGTGGCTTTCCAGACAGACATGCAAGTGCTGCTGAAGGAGCTGAAGGCTGACCTTGCACAGGTAAAAGAAGAATTGAACGGCTCAATGGATCTGCTGCACAAGGACATAGGCGAGTTGGTGACGCAAGTGGAGGATATGAAAAGATGGATGGAGGAATATAGTAAAGCAGTGGGAGTGGTGGAGCAGCATATCACTGAGCTGGAAAGGGTGAAGACGTTTTGGATAAACTTGAGGAAACTGTTCTAGAAGAAACAACCTGTGGTTTTGAGTTGATCCAGAGGACCCAGAGTTTATTGACTTTTGCACGGTCATGAAGAAGTTATCAAAAGCAATTCTATTGGAGGCCAATGAGATTACTGACAGGGATTTTTGTATTGACTAGGATCACTGGGTGCCTGGCCCAGCAGGTCTCAATAAGCCTCAAGGCATTATTGCCTGCTTGCATGATTTCAACATGACAGAGAAGGTGTTGGGCAAACTTAGGGGCTTGTTTACTAAGCAGCGGTAGTGGCTTCTGACCGATATCGGAGCCACGGCCCCTTAGAGTCATTAGTGCTTTTACATGGAAATCTCACCGGAGGTATTTGTTGACCTGGCTCAATCCACGTTGTGGAGGCAGAGGGAGATGAAGCATTGCTGCTGAAGCTGCGGAAGAAGGGGATGAGATACAACTGTGCCTTCCCTTTTGGTATAATTTTTACATTGAAGGGACACAGGTTCTGGGTGCGCACTAGGGAAGAGGCTGTGAAGCTCTACTGGATGCAGGTATACCAGGCCTAGAGGTCAAGAACAATCAAGAGGAGGCATTGTGGAGAGAAAATCCCAGGTGGCAGTGGGTGAATCATGGCTGGTGGAGGCTACAGCGCATTTCATCAGAAGCTGGGAAGGTCATGGCTTAGGATACTTGACAGTGGGGTGAACTTCTGCTTAGTTTGGTTCTAAAAATGTTTTTATCCTGATGATAGGTAATGCTCTTGTGAAGGATTATTTTGATTTCCTTTTTTGCTGGACCTAGACATGGTTTGTAAATGAACCAAAGGCTGAGGGAGGCTTACTATGGCAATTACTTGCAGTGGGAGAGAGAGGGAGAGTTGACAGAAGAGATCCCTGGTTTTGTTATATTACCCTCCCTACAATACCATTAACATTGGTTGTTTTTCTTTTTTTTTCTTTTTCTTTTTCTCTTCTCCCTGGAAGCTGTTGGGGAGATGCCGCATTGTGAGACTTATCACTTGTATTATTATCTTTTGACTGCTATCCATAGATTATTTTATTTTATTTTCATATACACAACTTTATTATTTGAGGATTGGATTGTCTGTCATTTTCTATAGTTTGTTATGGTTAATGTAAACTATTTTATGTGGGGAAGACGGTTTGTGTGTGTAGTGGAGGGTGGATTTTTGAAGGGTCTGGGGTAGTAGGACAGGGATTTAACTGAGGCGGAGGGGCTGAACGAGTGTTTTGTGAGTTAGTGGGGAAATCAGATAAGGGATATGAGAGAGGACTTGGGGGTTGTTCGGGTAGGGGGACAGTGGGAGCTCTTGGGGGGGGGGGTTAGGGGTGGAATGAGGTAGCTGCAGGTACATGGTGGTGAGAAGGGGTAAATGGGCCAGTGGAGACTGACATTCTTGATCTCATGGTGATCTCCTATAGAGGTAGTGGGCAGGAGTGGGGTGGGTAGGGAGTGAAAGGAGTTGGGGTTAGGGGGGGAAGGGTCTGGTGTGTGTGCTGCTGTTGGGTGGATTGGGGGAGGAGAACCACTTGGTGGGTGTGAACTGGAGTATTGGGCGCTAGGGTTTATTGATGGGGGATGAATTGGTAGTTGCTACCCTTAATATGAGGGGCCTCAACTCTCCAGTCAAATGATCAAAACTCTATAGGGAAATGGAAAGGATGAAGGCTTCTACTTTACAATATGGTACAAGAAAGACTCTCGTTGTGGACGCAAAAGTGTTATGGTAGTTTTCTTTGCACCCAATGTGCTTGAAAGAAAGAAGGGGGAGAGGGGTGTTTTTCATTTCAGATGACTTGAATGCAGAAATAGGAATGGTGATAAGGGACAAGGGGAGTCGTTATCTTTTGGCTCATCTGCAGATAGAGGACGAGCAGTTTGATTTGGTAAATTTGTATGCTCCAAATAGCCCCCAGGGAATTTTTTTTGAGACAGTGGGGGACATGCTTCCATTTCTTAGTGAAGGGAAATAATTCTGTGTGAGGGGGGGCCTTGAAATTTTGCAAGGGATGCTATGGGTGTGGAGAAGGAGAGGGAGAAGAGGAAAATGTTTAAGGGCTTCTTAAGAGATCAATGGATGGAGGATGTGTAGTGGTTATTTCACCCAAGCTCAAGGCAGTATACCTGTTTTTCAGATGTGCATGGCACTTATTCTAGATTGGATATGTTTTAGTTGGGTAAAGATTTGGTGGCAAGGGTTAGAGAGTTGGAAATCAAATCAATCACTTGGTCTAACTAGGCTCCTTGCTGGATGAGGTTTAAAATGGTGGTGGGGGAGAGGGGGATCTGGAAGCTCAATGAGATTTTGCTGGATGAATATAGGGTTGTCAAAGATATTCAGAGGGTGATAGGGTATTTTGAGTGGTATGTGAGTGAACATAAGAACATAAGATATGCCATACCGGGTCAGACCAAGGTCCATCAAGCCCAGTATCCTGTTTCCAACAGTGGCCAATCTAGGTCATATGTACTTAGCAGTTTCCGCAAAAGACACAGGTTCTGCAATGCTTGTACTAGGTCAAGCATTGATATCCTGGGTCCCTTCTTAATAATGGTTTATGGACCTTTCCTCCAGGAACTTGTCCAAACCTTTTTTTTAAACCCAGCTACACTAACAGCCTTTACTACATCCTCCGGTAACAAATTCCAGAGTTTGATTACACGTTGAGTGAAAAAATATTTTCTTTTATTAGTCTTAAATAGTTTACCCTGTAGCTTCATTGCATGTCCCATAGTCTTTCTATATTCTGTTAACGTAAACAGTCGATCTACGTTTATCCGTTCCACTCCGTTCATAAATTTATAGACTTCTATCATATCTCCCCTCAGCTGTCTCTTTTCCAGGTTAAAGATCCCTAACCTTGGGGGGCGGAGCCTGATGTCCAGCGGGTAAGACGCTTCGCGCTGAAGCTCCCGAGAGGCCTACTTAGAATCCTGACTTAATACCTATACAAACTTACTATTTCGCTCCGGGCTGACCGGGGTACCTCGGGGGGGGATGGCGGCCCATAAACCAGCGCGCTTGGACTTCGGGTCTCCTTCTTCTTCTCACGGAAAACGCTCCAAAACAGAGGTGTCCTCCCCACAGAAGATGGTTCCATTTCGTGAAAACCCCGAAATGCACCTGGAGATTTTGGAGGAACTACGCGGCGTGAAGGAATTGGTGCAGTCCAATGGAGAAGCGCTTAGAGCCCTGCGAGAAGACTTTGGAGTGCTCCAGGACCGACTTGAAAGTCTCTCATTACGGCAGGACAATATGGCGGGGGTCCTCGACTCGCACGCGGTGCGCTTGGGCGCACTGGACAAGGCCGAGCGCCAGATACAGAATCTGCAAAAGGAGTTAGAAGATAGCAATAATCGAGCCCGTCGCAACAATGTGAGGCTCATTGGAATACCGGAGGGGGTGGAAGCGGGAGATATGAGAGAATTCCTGCTCAAAACTCTTCCCTCCTTGCTGAAGATCACCTTTCATAAAGAATTGGAAATCGATCGTGCACACCGTGTTCCTACCCACATGGCGCTCAACCGAACGACCCCCCGGCCTATTATCTTTCGCTTGCTACGATATCAACAAGTGGAACAAATTTTAAATGCTGCCCGGGCGAACCATCATTTGGAATTTGAAGGTCACAAAGTCTCCTTCTTCCCTGATTTGGCAAAGCCTACCGTTGACCGACGGAAGAAACTCCTTGCTTTTCGCCCTCGACTTCAACAGCTACAGGCTCGCTTTGGCCTGTTGTAATCCCGCGAAGCTCCGAGTGACTCTCCACAACCAAACCAGGACATTCGAAGATCCTGATCTACTATCAACATTTTTAGACTCCAAAGAAGCAGAGCAGATGCGCTAATCCAACGACGTGGACTTTTATTCGCCGGCTCTGTCCGCCATTTTGAAGGGCCCGATGCGGCGGTCATAGTCAAGCACAGAGACTTCCTGGACTTTCTTTCTTTCTTTCTATGACTCTTGTTTTGTGGTCTCCTCTCCCTCCATGATATGTGCCTCGGTCGGATTCGGAGCACGCACAGTCCTACAGGTTATGTGTTTTTCAATTTCGGCCTTCTCTGGGGCTTCTCCCCGCAGACACATGGTCGCCAGTAATTTTTGGGGTTCTGCTTCTTCTCTACCGCGCTGCGGTTTTTCTTTTTTAATGTGGGGCGCTTCATTGTATTATCTAAGCTTATTTTCTTTTATGCCATATGTACAGCCTGATACAGTCAATATGAGGGACATTGTGAAATTAGGTGCGCTATCATGCTCAGAATTTTTAACTTGTCTGAATGGCTTTATGTAAAATTTTATCACTCAACGTAAAGGGCATTAATAGTCCAATCAAAAGAAAGAAAATCCTTAGCTATCTTAGCCATGAGCATGCTGATTTAGCGTTTCTTCAGGAAACGCACTTAAACTCTGCTGAAACACTGAAACTCAATGTTAAGCCTTACATGGTGGCTGCCTATTCTCCCGCCGTTTCCAAACGGTGCGGGGTGTAGCAATTCTGGTTAAGAAATCTTTGCAAGCTACTGTAATTGATACTAGCGCTGACAAGGAGGGTAGATGGGCCCGAGTACATCTTAAGGTTGGAGATAGTGAATTTACATGTATTTGCATTTATGCCCCGAATGTGGACAACCCTGCTTACTATGCAAGTATTGCGCAGTTGGCACAGGCCTCTGCCAATACTCCATTAATACTTGGTGGTGACTTTAATCAAGTGTTAGACCCTCTGATAGATAGACAGCCGCCTAGAACGAGTAGTCCACCCAAGAGTCTTGCTACCCTTACAGCTCTGATGCAAGATCTTGCGCTGGTAGATATATGGAGGCTGCTTCACCCCTCCGACTTAGAGTTCACTTTCTTTTAAGCCCCCCATCACTCACTCCCAATCTAGAATAGATTTCTTTCTCATTTCCAAAGCACTGATTTCTCAAGTAGACACGACTAGGACTCATCCTCTCCATATTTCAGATCATGCTGCCATATCTTTATCATTACGTGTCACTGCGCGGGACGATTCTCCCCGAGCTTGGTTTTTTGATAGATCCCTACTGGGTCAAAAAGATTTTCAGGTTGATATAAAGGCCGCTATCCAAGATTATTTTCATTTTAACTCACCCCATGACACAGCGGGCTGGGCTTGGTGGGAGGGTTTTAAAGCATCTATCCGTGCCACTATAACTAGCTATCAAATTCGGCAGGGGAAACAAAGAAAGCAGCATTTACTGATTCTAGATCAGCAGATACAAGCTGGGGAGCGTCTCCTCACGTCCCGTACTGACCCATGTATTTTACTCCTTGTACACCGCTTGCGTTTTCAATACAATCAGCTTTTGCACACTGCTGCTGTTAAAAATATTGAATCACAACAAGGGCTATATTATCGGGAAAATAATCGTGCTGGCAAATTATTAGCAAATGCCCTAAAAGGTCGAAAAGAAGCCAAGCGTGTTACCGCCCTCCGTAATCCGTCGGGGGGGGGCTTGGTCACAAAAAATACCCGAAATCTTAGAACTCTTTCGTGACTTTTATACTCGGCTTTATCAATCTGAATGTGATTTTGAGCCAGATGTATTTGAACGCTTACTTTCAGGAGTACAAAGACCGACCCCTATCTGACGAAGATAGAGTGGCCTTGGACACACCATTTACTGTCTCAGAAATTCATTCTGCTATCAAGAAATGTGCCTCAGGTCGAGCCGCAGGCCCAGACGGTCTCCCCGCTGAATTCTACAAAACCTTTCACGCTGACTTAGCTCCAGTTTTGAAAATTTATTTTTCTGCTCTGGCCGAGGAGGTTTCTCCTTCTGGGTCCTTTTCAATGGCAAATGTAGTAGTTTTTGAGAAAGAGGGGAGAGACCCGCAACTAACAGCTAATTATCATCCAATTTCCCTCCTAAACGCGGACTATAAAATCTTTGCCACCATTCTCTCTACCCGGCTCTCGGATAGGATGCCTACCTTAATACACCCAGATCAATGCGGTTTCATTCCTGGTAGATCAACTGCTGACAATGCTCGGACTCTATGCCATGTATTGACTACCGCAGTTAATCTTGATCGCCCATTTGTTGGCCTCTCACTTGATGCTGAGAAGGCCTTTGATCGCTTAGAGTGGCCCTTCCTGTTTGCAGTCCTCCACTGGTACGGATTCGGGGAAGGTTTTCTCCGTTGTCTTCGCACCATGTACGCTCAGCCTACAGCCAGTATATGTGCAAATGCTTTAAAGTCTCAGCCTTTTCCCCCTTCAACGCGGCACTCGCCAGGGATGCCCACTGTCTCCACTCCTCTTCGATCTTGCACTCGAACCCTTGGCTTTACTAATCCGGCAATCGGAGGAGATTCATGGAGTCCCCTTCACCCATAGGGAAATCAAAATTTCAGCGTATGCTGATGATCTTATGCTTTTGTCTCTATAGACTCAGTACCGGCTGTCCTAGAGCAAATTGGTAAATACTCACAACTGTCCGGTTATAAGATAAATTGGACCAAGTCGGTAGCCTTTCCATTAAATCCTTTGCTTCATCAGGCAGATATGCAATCCTTCCCCTTTTTATGGCAACCTCGCATGGTCAAATACCTTGGGGTTCACTATTGTTCTCCTTTGGAAGACACTATCTCCTTCAATGCCAAAGACTTAACCTCTAAAGTCCGGGCGCTTACTCACCGCTGGACTCCTTTAACGCTTACCTGGTGGGGTCGATTAGAAACCATAAAAATGATGATTGTTCCGAAAGTGAATTATATCTTAGAAATGGTGCCCTGTCTCTTCCCTCGACGTATATATAAAGATATCGAGGGCCTTCTGACTAGATACTTGTGGCAAAACAAGACACCTAGGATAGCGAAACATAAGCTGCAAGCAGATAAGGAAAATGGGGGTGTCAGATTCCCTGATTTCCTGAAGTATCATCAATCTTTTCTTCTCAAACAAGGTGCTCATTGGCTGGAAGATCCAGTACCGAGTAGACCTGTGTGGCTAGACATAGAAGAGGACCTTTGCAAACCGCTTCCTCTTACTTTTCTCCCTGGTATGACTCTCCCATCAGACTCCCACCTTCCGCCAATGCTTTTAGACACCTTAGGTGCCTTTAATAATCTTATGCAATCTTTAGACTCCCGACTCTGTCCGTTAGACAAGCTCCCACTTTGGTACAACACTCGATTTCGAATACAAAATAAGCCGATGGCGTGGAGCCCCTGGTACACTAGGGGCATTTGGATTCCTAGTCAGTTGTTCCATGAAGATCGCTGGAAAACTTTTAGTGAATTGCAAATTGAATTTGGTCTCCCAGCGAAACACTACTTTCAGTTGGTGCAACTTCAGCATTGCCTTCGGAGTGCTAAGGTGCTCCCGCCATCGGCCTCCCCTACACAAGGTTGGTTGGAGACTATCCGATCTATCGGTAGTTCACCGGGTGTAGCATCAAATTTTTACAAAACCTTATGTAATGCTATAACTAGGGATACCCCTATAGCGCAGAAAGCATGGGAGAGAGAATTGCATGTGACTTTGACCCCGGAGCAATGGAGCCTTGTCTGGAGTAGAGTGACACGGGTCTCCCGATCCGCCTCACTCACTCAGACACTCTTCTTTCTAGCCCACCGGTGTTTTTACACTCCTGACAGATTAGCCAAATGGAACACTACTCAGGGCAATAATTGTTGGACATGTCATGCGGCCATTGGTTCACTACCTCATGTTATGTATGAATGTCCCGCACTACAGTATTACTGGAGTCGGGTCTGGGGTCGTATCCAGTCTATTTTGCACTTTCAAGAGCCCCTTTCTTGGAGGATAGTGGGACTTCGCTCAGCTGCGGGGATCCCCTCTCTTCCAAAAACGGCTTACTTCCTTTTGGACTTTATGCTAGGCATTGCTATTTCCCTAATTATGAAATACTGGAAAAATAGCTCCCAACTGAGCCCCAATGAATGGTGGAATCATGTCTGTCTCTACAGTAAATATGAACAAATACCTCGTATGTTTGCTTCCCCCATTCAGACTCCATCATCGGTCTAAATGGAAGATGCTCAATGACTATGTACATTCTGCTCAATGCTCTCATCTGACTGTCTAAATTTATATATATCTTTGTCCCATGATTATTCTGTATCGCAGATACTCTTTTGATTGTTTTGATGTACAATCACTGTTGTTTGGAAGCGCTCACATGCTGACATAATCAGCTAGAGAAGAAGCGTGGGGGTGGGGGGTAATTGGGTTTACTTTTCTTTATTGTATAATTGTTTTGTCTCCTTTGGTGTGTTGTTTCTTTTGTTTGTTGCAAAATGAAAATAAAAGTTTCAAAAAAAAAAAGATCCCTAACCTTTTTAGCCTTTCTTCATAGGAGTATCCTTCCATCCCCTTTACCATTTTGCTGACTCTTCTCTGATCCTTTTCTAATAATGCTATATCCTTTTTAAGATACGGCGACCAGAACTGCACACAATATTCAAGGTGCGGTCTCACCATGGAACGGTATAGAGGCATTATAATATCTTTTGTTTTATTTTCCATTCCTTTCCTTATGATACCTATCATTCTATTTGCTCTCTTGGCTGCTGCTGCACACTGGGCCGAGGGTTTTAACATGTTATCCACAATGACGCCTAAATCTTTTTCCTGGGTGGTGATTCCTAATGTGGAACCTTGCATCGTGTAACCATAGTTTGGGTTGTTCTTCCCTAGGTGCATAACTTTGCACTTGTCCACATTAAATTTCATCTGCCATTTTGATGCCCAGTCTTCCAATTTATCAAGATCCTCTTGCAATTTTCCACAATCCTCTTGGGTTTTAACAACTTTAAATAGTTTTGTGTCATCTGCAAATTTGATAACCTGACTCGTTATTCCACTTTCCAGGTCATTTATGAATATGTCAAAAAGCAGCGGACCCAGCACAGATCCCTGGGGTACACCACTATTCACCTTTCTCCATTGGGAAAATTGGCCATTTAGCCCAACCCTCTGCTTTCTATCTCTTAACCAGTTCCTGATCCACAGTAGTACACTGCCTCCTATCCCATGACTCTTTAGTTTTGCCAAAAGTCTCTGATGAGGGACCTTGTCAAAGGTTTTCTGAAAGTCCAGATACACTATATCAACCGACTCACCTTTGTCCACCTGTTTATTCACACTTTCAAAAAAACATAACAGATTAGTAAGACAAGATCTTCCTTGTCTAAAGCCATGTTGGCTGTCTCCCATTAGGCCATGACTTTCTACATGCTGAGTAATTTTATTCTTTATGATGGTTTCTACCATTTTTCCCGGTACGGACGTGAGGCTCACCGGTCTGTAGTTTCCCGGATCACCTCTAGAACACTTTTTAAAAATTGGTGTTACATTGGCGATCCGCCAATCTTCAGGTATTAGAGATGATTTTAATGATAGTTCACAGATTACTAATAGCAGTTCTGCAATCTCATATTTCAGTTCTTTCAACACCCTTGGATGTATACCATCCGGCCCAGGTGATTTGCTACTCTTCAGTTTATCTAATAGTTGTAATACATCTTCCCGATGTATCGATATTTCCTTCAATTCTTCCGCACCTTTAAATACCACTTCAGTCATGGGTAACATCCCTACATCTTCCTCAGTAAAGACCAAAGCAAAGAATCCATTCAGTCTCTCCGCTATCGCCTTGTCGCCTCTTAGTGCCCCTTTAACTCCTCTATCATCTAATGGTCCAACTGACTCTCTCACAGGTTTTTTGCTACGAATGTACTTGAAAAAAATCTTTATTTTGCGATTTGCTTCCGCAGCAAGCTTCTTCTCAAATTCTCTCTTTGCCTTCTTTATCAATGCCTTGCATTTGACCTGCCAGTGCTTGTGCTGTTTCCAGGTTTCATCGTTTGGCTCTTTTTTCCATTTCCTGAAAGATGCTTTTTTGGCAACAACAGCCTCTCTGACCTCACCTTTAAACCATGCTGGCAGTTTTTTGGACTTCCTCCCACTTTTCTTAAAGCATGGAATACAGCTGGTCTGGGCTTCCAAGATAGTATTTTTCAACAACACCCAAGCTTGATGTAAGTCTTTAACCTTTGCAACTGCTCCTTTTAGGTTTTTTTAACTATTTTCCTCATTTTATCATAGTCTCCCTTTCGAAAGTTAAAAGGTAGTACTGTGGATTTCCTTACTATCCCTCCTCCACTAATTAAATCAAAGGTGATCATGCTATGATCACTATTGCCAAGTGGCCCCAACACCCTTATCTCTTGCACTAGATCTGGTGTTCCACTAAAGACCAGGTCTAATATGGCTTCCCTTCTGATCGGTTCATGAACCAGCTGCTCCAAGAAGCAGTCATTTATGTCATCTAGGAACTTTATCTCCCTAGCATGTCCTGCCGTGACACTGACCCAGTCGATACCGGGGTAATTGAAATCGCCCATTATTATTACCGCGCTGTAACTTTTGTTAGCTTCCTTGATTTCTTTGAGAATTTCATCATCCATTTGTTCATTCTGGCTAGGCGGTCGATAGTACACCCCCACTGCCATTGCCTTCCCCTTTTTACATGGAATTTCAATCCATAGAGATTCTACAGCAAATTTTGTTTCCTGCAAAACTTTAATCCTTTCTGACTCAATGCCCTCTCTAACATAGAGCACAACCCCTCCACCAATTTGATCAGCTCTATCATTACGATATAGTTTGTACCCAGGTATCACAGTGTCCCACTGGTTGTCCTCCTTCCACCATGTCTCTGATATTTCAATCACATCTAACCTCTCATTTAGTGCTATATATTCTAACTCTCCCATCTTATTTTTTAGACTTCTAGCATTTGCATACAAGCATTTTAGAGACTGTATTTTATTCATATTAATTTGGCTCTTGGTAGACATGGGTAATTTGGGATCTTTAAGCTCTGTCTGCTCCATACTCGAGGACATTTGGGCTACTTTACTCTTTTTTGGAACCTCTCTGCTTTTGGTAGTATCCTTCAAGGATACATTCTTCCGAACCATCTGCTCTTGGGCGACTGTCGTCTTTCCCCTATTATCTAGTTTAAAAGCTGCTCTATCTCCTTTTTAAAGGTTAATGCCAGCAGCCTGGTTCCATCCCGGTTAAGGTGAAGCCCATCCCTTCGGAAGAGCCCCTCCTTTCCCCAGAATGTACCCCAGTTCCTAACAAATCCAAACCCCTCATCTCTGCACCATTGTCTCATCCACTCATTGAGACTCCGGAGCTCTGCCTGCCTTTTGGGTCCTGGGGTGGAGAGATCTCAGGGGGAGGGGGTAATTTGGGATGAGTACAAAACTACAGTGCAGGAGAAGTTTATTAAGTGGGGGGCTCGGATTAAAAGGGAACTAAAAGCTGAGGTGTATAAGTTAAGGGAGAAGCTTCAGAGTTTGGAAGAAACTGATTTTCAAGATCCATGGGTGAGGTTTAGCAGGGCTTTGTTAGTGGCTTGGCCAAAACTGAATGTGCTGGAAATGGCTGATATTCAGCATAAAATGATGTTGGTGTAACAAGGATACTTTGAGATGGGAAACAAAGTGGGGAGACTGCTAGTCTATCAGCGCCAACAAAAACATTGCCAGGCACAAATTACAGCATTTCAGGATTTCCAGGGATGGCTGTTAATGAGCAAGCAATATATTCAAGCAGAGTTTGTGTACGATATCTTGGGGTCATCCTTGAAAACCACCTTAACCTCCAAGCCCATATCAAGAAGACAGCTAAGTCAGCCTTCCAAAAGCTTGCTACTTTTAGGAGACTAAAACCCCTCCTCAACCAAGATCACTTCCGGACAGTTTGTCAGGCCATCATAACACCCACTCCGGACTACTGCAATGTCCTTTTCCAAGGTCTCCTCAAGCAAACTATACGTCTCCTGCAGCTAGTTCAAAATACTGCTGCCCGAATCATCACTGGATAATCCCAGCACGATCACATGACCCCCTCTCCTGAATCAGCTCCACTGGCTTCCAATTACTTCCAGTGCCAAATATAAATTCGCTCTCACCATCTTTAAAATTAAAAACACCTTATCAGCTGATATTTTACAAGGCCTGATATGTACCAAGCCTATTAAGAGACCAACAAGACATAGCACCATAAATACCATGCCTACACCCAGCGTATTCACCAAGGTCAACAATTTCTTTTCAAAAAGGGCTCCTTCACTTGCTGCCCCAGCTATCTGGAACTCCCTGCCAGAAGGTCTGAGAACCACCTCAGACATTAAAGACTTCAGGAAGCAGCTAAAGACATTCCTCTTCAGAATACTTGGGTGGGGACACCAAACTTCTCCAGTAGCCTCTGGACTCATGTACTTACTTCACAAGCAAATTTAATCATCTGTTCCACTCTATATATGTTGTGCTACTCCACACCTCCTGCTTGTTCCCCCTCCCCTTGTTCTCCTTAGAGAATTCCTTGTAATGGTTTGAATCATGTTCTTTCATATGCAAGTTCTATGTAACAGTTCTATGTAACAGTTCTTTTGAGTTTCAATGTAAACCGCCTTGATTAAATGAAAAGGTGGTATAGAAAAATTGTTAAATAAATAAATAATAAATATATTTCTATGAAAACCTGTATAAAGTTTGGCCCCTCAAAGGAATATTGATAACTTCTTGTAGTCTATTCCCTTGATAAAGTTGGAGAGGGAGGTGGCCATGGGGCTGGAGCAGAGTATTTCACAGGAGAACATGTTGGGGGCAATTTGGGTTCTTAAATCAGGGAAAGTGCCTGGGCTTGAAGGCTTTTTGGCATGTTTTTATAAGAAATTTAGGGATATGTTGTGTGGGCCTTTGACTTGTGTCTTTCATTTACCTCAGAAGGGGAGGGAAGTTGGCTGAGACTATGGGGGTGGGCGGGCATTAGTTTGATCCCCAAAAAGGGCAAGAACCCTCAGTTATGTGCCTCTTATCGACCTATTGCATTATTAAATTTGGATGTTAAGCTTCTGGTGAAGATCCTTGAAGATCGACTCAACAAGGTTAGATAGTACCTAGTTTGATACATGATTTTTTTTTTAATCACTTTATTTATAACAAAAATTACAAGTCACCAACAGTCCAAAATCAACAATAACAGGCCTCCAGACAAGGTTGACTCTTATCCCCGTCAAGAGGCCATTGAGCGACATCAAAGTGACAAAAGTTATGAACCAACATTAACATACTGTAATTATAAAGTTTTATACAATATGGAAAGATACACATTAATCCCTCCCCCTCCCCACCCCCACAACCAGTTGCAAATCTAAAGCTCTTCACCACCTCAACCCCCTATGTTAAGCCCCCTCCAATACTCCCCCACCCTAAGCCGCTTTCCCAAACCCTATCTCTAATGGTCCACACTCAATATTTCATTACGGCACCTTGGCCCAGACTTTGTATATAGGGGTCCCATTGCAACAGGAAGGTAGACCATCTCTGTACATTGCCCCTTGCTCTCCATCTCTCTGCCAACATAAGTTGATGAAAACTATTATGCCATTACCAAAAGGTTGGCGGTTTCGGTTCCCTCCATCTACGAAGTATTGGGCCCTTACCCACCAGACAAGCCTTACCCACAGCCTTGCCCATCTCCCTTGTATAGGTGATCAAGAACCACCAGGGAGCCCGACCAAGGAAACCTCTGTTGGAACCGCTCCATTATCCACCCCCTAATCCGTGCCCAATATGACCGAAGATATTTGCAATCCCACCACATATGTAATAAACCAGCCAGCGGCTCCGCACATCTAGGGCAACTCCCATCTGTGGTGAGAAGGCTACGCAAAGCTCTTCTGAGTGAAAAATGTGTTCTAGTAATACATTTAAATTGGATTTCTCTCCAGCGAGCCCCCTCTGCCAGATCAGCGATCCCCCCCAAGGCTTTCAAAATAGTACCTGTGGGCACTGTGATAAGGAAGCTTATCATAGCTCAGGAAGGAGCTATAGAAAAGGTGAAGTGACTCTGAACAAGCAACCTGTCAGTTCTGGTAGAAATAAGAAAACAGAATTTTCCCATAAAAGACTACCAGTCCCAGAATGCACAGGTTTCCAACAGCCATTAGAGGAGCTGAAGTGGGGAAACGTGTGTTCAATCAGGAGGGCTATGAGGTAATCCCTAAGCACTCATCTCAAAGGGCAGGGCCTGATTCAGCACAGCTGCGCTGTATTAGGGGGGAGCACTCATCTGGGCAGAATAAAGGTAGAGTTTATTCTACAGAGAATCAGCTTGAGCTTGATCCTCATCCTCAGGATCATCATCATCTTCATGATCAGCTTGGATATCCTCAGTTTCATGTGGAGGATCATCAGAAGCAGAAGCCAAACCGGACGGACAGAGAGGGAAAGAAACCCTTTGGAAGAAAGAGGAGAAAAGCCTTTGAGAGGTCTCAAGGAGTTCATAGCAGTACGTATACTGGAAGCATTCCAAGGGCCAGCATACACCATTGGACTGGGGAAAGCCAGAGGAATGGTGCTGCAGAGCTAGGAATCTCCAGACGGTACCTGTGAGGGAGACGGCTGCACGTGGAAGGGACCCTAAGACCCGTGCCAGAAGGTATGTGAAGAGAGATCCAGTGTCCAGTGATCTGGATTGGAAGGCCTGACATAAGAACTGGACTACATACTGGCCAGGCTATATAGAGAGGAACTCTAACAGCAATGGAAGCTCAGGTATGAACACTGATCTATGCCCTAGCTATAACCTTGAAAGACAGCAGGGAAACAAGTATTCTCCTGAAAGTGCTCCATTGGGAGATTCATCTGTGCCAATCCATGATATTGAACCCATGCTTGTTGAAGAAGGGGGAATGATAGCAGATGAAGAATGTGTTTACATGGACTGCTCTCTGTCTAAACTCCTTTGGTGATTTTCTGTTACAAAGTACAGCAACCATCACAAAGAAATACGAACTTGTTCTTTAATCTACTCAGAAAAGCTCCTGAGTAGGATTTTTAGCCACGCAGTAGAAAGCAAGCCAGCTAAGGGGTTTCAGCTGGATAACTGCTAGCAATTGAGCCTTACCTAATTGTTTGTGAGCTCTGAGAGAATCACTTCTGAATCTATGTGGGAAGATATAAGAAGTTAACCTGAAAAGAACAGTTTTTCTTTTCTTTGTGGCTTTTGGTTTGTTGTTTGATACATTGCTAAGAGAATATTAGCTAAAGCCTACAGAAAAGACCAGTTTGTTGCCAACCAGGTCTTATTTCTTTTGCTTTGATTGCCTGACAAGTTCAAATGTTGTTTCCTGATTTTGCTTTTCCAAGTTTAACACTGAAAGCAAGTAACCTGATTTATGTGCTACCAAGCATATCTGTGTTGGGAGAAATAACCCCATAAATAAATATCTTATTGGCTTTACCCTAAAGCACAACTATTTATTGTGAGCAGCTGTGTCTGGTGTGAATGGACTGCATTGCCCACAATCCCTTGCCAATCATATTGATATATGCACTTGCCAAGACTGTGAAGATTCTCACCCAGGCAGCCGTCTGACAGCACCTCCCGTCTTAGTTCCAAAGCCCACGCCCTCTCTACTCCTCTGTAATCCGGCTGAAGTCGATAGCACTCCAAGCGGGCCCGCAATTTAGCTACCGATGGGGGATCTTCCCCTCCCAGGTCAAAAAATTCTATAATCTGTGCAGATCGCTCAACCATGAGCTCTCCCGTCGGCAGTCCCGCCACATAGCCAATTGCATGTATGCAAAATAATGAGTTGACCGCAGCTCATATTCTCTCATCAGCACAGGCAATGATTTGCATTTTCCAGATAAATCCACCACATGTCCTATATTTCTGATGCCCTTTTTGTACCAGATTCGAAACACCCGCATCTCTGAGCCCGGGGGAAAACACACATTACCCTGCAAGGGCAACCAGCTTGATACCATTCAGTTCCGTTTCCAGTATACATTAATTTGTCTCCATGTACGGCGCATGGAATTTAACAGCCCGCTCCTTTTGATGCGATCCGGCAGTCTAACATTCTCCATATGAAGCACTGCAAGAACCGTATAAGGACTTACCCAGGCCTCTTAAAAGGCCAGAGGCGTATAATTCTCCGTCCCCCCCCCCCCCCAGCAGGTCTCCAATGTGTCTAGCCTGACAAGCTAAGGCATAGGCCCAGAGATCTGGAAGCCCGACACCTCCTTTCTTCCAAGAGACCACCAGACGATTTAGAGGTATATGAGCTCTAGCCCCCCTCCACAGAAACCCCTGTATCTCCTTCTCCAAGTTTCGTAAATCTCTCCTCAACAGCCACACTGGGAGAATCTGCAACCAGTACAAAATCCTCAGCAAAATCACCATTTTAACTGCCGCTACCCTCCCCAACAAAGACAACGGGAGTGGAGACCAGGCGCTCAACTGGGTCCGCAGTCGCATCATAATTTTCTCTAAGTTACGACAATATAACTCTTGTGGCAGTCTTGTCAAAACTATACCCAAGTAAACAAACTGATCAGAGGCCCATTTTAACGGGAAATCCCCCCCCCCAATGCCCCCGAAGGTGACCTAATATATCAAGCGCTTCTGATTTCTCTTTATTAATGCAAAACCCCGCAACACTTCCATAGGACTGAACTCAGCCAAAAGTCGAGGCAAAGACTCCTTTGGGTCCAGCAAATGAACCAGCAGGTCATCTGCGAATGCTGAGATTTTAAACTCCTGCACACCTATCTGCACTCCACCTATTCGATTGTCCAGTTCTATTCTATGAATTAAAGGGTCCAATGATAGAACAAACAGAAGTGGAGATAACGGACACCCCTGCCGAGGGCCATGCTCCAGAGGGAGGGGATGAGATAGAACCCCATTACATAGCACCCTGGCCATCGGTTTAAAGTACAAGGTCTTCACCAAATCACAAAAAATCGGTCCTAACCCATATTGTGGCAATAACTCCAATTAACCCGGTCAAATGCCTTTTCAGCGTCAAAACTGACCAAGAGCGACTGCAACTTCCGCTCATGTACCCATTCCAACAAAGCCAGTATTTTGCGCAAATTACGCACCGTGTACCTCCCTCTGACAAAACCAACTTGGGAACCATGTACCAAATCGCCCAGTACCTCAGGCAGACGTTCTGCCAGAATTTTAGCCAATAACTTTGAATCAAAATTCAGCAGGGAGATCGGTCGATAGGACGCCGCCTGAGTCAAGTCCTTACCCGGTTTAGGGATCAATACTATATGTGCCTGATTGCTACCCCAGCGCAATGAACCAGCTTCCTTACGTTGGCCAAACATAGCCTCCAACAAAGGGCCTAACCCATCCGATAATAATTTATAGAATTCGGCCCCGAACCCATCGGGGCCGGGTGATTTGTAACAACTCGCCTTCGAAATCACCTGCTGCACCTCCAAAAGAGTAATAGGCTGCTCAAGGCATTTAGCTTGCTCTGCAGTCAATTTAGGCAAAGAAAGATCTTGTAAATACTCTTCCATGGCACTAGGGGTTTCCGTCTCCGCACTATACAACTTTTGGTAAAATGTTTTAAACACTTCCACTATCTCCCCCCGCCCTCTGCACAGGTCTCCCTGCACATTATAAATAGCCGCCACCGTTCTTCCCCCTGTTGGGCCCCTTAAACACCGTCCTAGTATTTTACCCGGCTTATCTCCAAAACAGTACAATTTATATCGGTAATAGAGCAACGATTTCTTAGCTCGCTGATGTAACAACTTGTTTAAGGCCACTTGCGTCTCCCAGAACCGTTTCTTATTCTGAGCTGTGGGCAAACACACACAAAGATGCCGCAGCCTCGACACCTGCTGCTCCAGTCTAATAATCTGCTCCGCCATCACTCTCCTCCTCCTAGCCACATATCCAATGATATCACCTCTCAATACAATTTTAGCAGTCTCCCACACCAGTTCTGGTTCCTCCTGATGGCACCTATGGTTCACCTCAAACTCCTGCCAGCGTTGGCGAAGAAATTGGGAAAACTGGCTATCCTTATAAAGATCTATGGGAAAATGCCAAATACGGCAAAAATTCACCCCCCTCCCCACTGCAATTCTAACCAAATTGGGGCATGGTCGGAGATCTCCGTGGGACCAATCTGTGCCGCTCCCACCATGGAAAAGAGACTCCCCGCGACCATCAAATAGTCTATACGTGCGCTGGTTCCATGTGCCCTAGATTGATGAGTGAAATCCCTCTCCAGGGGGTGGAGCAACCGCCATGAGTCCACCAACCCCAGTCTCGCCCAAAATCTTTGCAAGACCTTAGCTGTCCGGTTCCTCTCCCGTGAGGCCGACTCCTGAGAGATATCCAGTTCAACATCCAAAACCCCATTAAAATCCCCCCCCCAAAAAAAAAAAATAAGCAGGAAATCTTCAAACTGTTCTACTTTCGCTGCCACCCGATTATAAAAAGCTGGGTCCAACATCATAGGACCGTAGAGGTCCCCCAGAATCACCCCCCGTTCCTCCAATTTTCCATGCAGTAACACAAAGCGGTTGTTGGGGTCTACTACCTCCCTAAGCAGGGAGAAACACACCCGTTTATTTATTATTTATTTTATTTTTATTTATTTATTACATTTTCTTTTATACCGCGCTATTTAAGATCAGTGCGGTTTACAATAAACATTAAATCTACACATCTCAGTTTAGTGATTTGTGCTTACAATAAACAGGTAAAAATAACTTGGGTATACAATAAACATGTTTCTTAACAGGGAGAACATGATAACTATATACAAGCCAGTTAATGTAACTATATACATGGTTAAGTGCACAGTTTATGAACTAAGATAGCCACCCCCCCTTTTTACCTACTGCCGCGGCTCCCCATACTTGACCCACCCAATCCCTGCACAACTTACTGTGCTCTTCAGCCGTCTGGTGGGTTTCCTGTAACAGCGCAATATCACAACGCTGTCGGGCCAAGGCCTTCAAGATTTTATATCTCTTCACTGGGCTACCTAAACCACAGACATTCCATGAGATGATCTTCAGGTAGATAAGGAATAATCAGGTCCCATCCACAGCATAGAACTCAGCATTATGGAAAGGGCCCTCCCAGCCTGGGCCCCCCCCCCTAATCCCTCCTCTCAGAGCTAAAACCTGCCGTTCTGGAGCATCTAAATTGCGACTATCCCCCCCCAAGCCCAAAAACCCCCTACCCCCCATCC
This sequence comes from Ichthyophis bannanicus, assembly GCA_033557465.1. Classification (NCBI taxonomy): domain Eukaryota; kingdom Metazoa; phylum Chordata; class Amphibia; order Gymnophiona; family Ichthyophiidae; genus Ichthyophis; species Ichthyophis bannanicus. Next base: position 1,475,733,285 of record CM066032.1, read on the forward strand.
CTCCGCCCTCGGTCTCACCCGTCCCCCCAACCATTCCTCCTCCCCCCTCCCTAAGCCTTTCCCCTATCCCCTCATCTGCCCCCCTCCATCCCCCTACCTCTTGCCCCATCGCCATGCTCTCCCCTACTAACCAATCACCTTGATGTGTCCGGGCTCCCCAACCCCCTTAAATTCCCGTTCCATATCCCCCCCATTAAACATCCTGCACCCCAAGCAGAGCTTAGCTAACCATAGTGAATTAATAACACCTGTCGCGCCCTCGCCCCACCTAGGTGGTTGCCTGACAAGGAAAGGGGGCGAATGTTCCTTTCAATTGTACTCCAGGGCAAAGGCCTCTGGGAGTTGTAGTTAAATTATAGTTGTAATGAAAGTGCTGAGCCGAGGGTTGAAAGCAAACACAGGAATTTTATTCACCTCCCGTAATAAACAGGAACTTCTTAATGAAGCTTGGCTTTTCACGTGTACAGACTTTTTACAGGAAAATAAAAGATAACAATGGCTCTTGCTTACTTCAGCAAGGCACATGTGGTTTCTTCAAAAGTAAAGCTTCAATTCACATTGCTTAACTGAAACTTAAATGTCCATTGAAAACCTCAATGCTATAAAACTCAAGCAATAAACTTTTCTTCTTAGCTTATTTCTTTAGGGGTTTTAATTAGCTTCCTAGAGACTTCAGGCAGTCCTCCTTAATAAGTCTCTTTTCAAGCAGCAACCACGCTAATTAAAACTTCCTGGCTTCTTAGCATAACATGCACAGCAAACACATGGATTTTCTTCAAGGTTAGAATTTTCCAAACATTCTTACTTTACTGCTATGGACAAATCACACTCCATTTCTATCTCAGGCTGACTCAAGACAGTATCATTCTCTCCCAGTTCCATTGATTCACATTCTGAACACGATGGATCTGTGACGCCGTTGTAAAACAGCTGTTCCCCTCGAGATCCCTCTCGGTACACAGAGCTGTTATTACCACAAGCTACTTCCTGGTCCTTTAACAGACCTATTAAAAGCTTTAAAACATTCAGCCCTTGTTTGTTAAGAGGTTTTCTTACCAGCCCTTCCTGGGTTCTTGAACCACCTGCAGGCTTCCTGTAACCCTGGGTCTGGTCTGAATGTTGGAGCTGCCTTTGGGGATATCCTTCCCTCAAACTGCCGTCTGGGAACCTTTCCTGAGAGCTTTGGCTATAATCCTTTTGAGCAATATCTTTGGAGATTCTTTTCAGCAGTGCTTCACTGCCACTCCCCTGGCCATGCTGGTTCCTGGATGAGTTAGCCTTCACGTCTCTCTCCCTCCTGCAAGAGTGAAACTCTTGCTCAGACTGAGGTTCCTGTTCAGACTCCGCCTCTGAATCAGACTCAGCTCTCCTCCTCTCGTGCCTTCCTGTTACTCTTTCTGCTGTCTTGTTCCTGTTTCCTGCTCTCGCTGTTAATCTTGCTGCTAATCTGTCTTTCCCTGTTCTCTGGGGTTTATATGAGTGGGACTGACCTGTATCTTTCCACCCCACCCCCAGCTGCCCTGCATTACCACCCTCAGTTACCATGGAGCTGGGGCGTGGCTTTTGGACAACAACTTTTGACAGGTTTCTTTCCATGTTAGCTGCACTTTTAAAGTGACCATTTCTTGCATTTTCCTTCTGACTATGGGAAACTGCTTGCGCTTTGAAAAACAGAGAGGTTGTATAAAGCCAAGGTAGAGAATGGGAGGAGTTGCTTGCATCAGTGTGGGCAAGTTAGAAATTACATCCATATACTACTACTACTATTAATCATTTATATAGCGGGTCAAGGTGTAGGAATGTCCCGAGGTACAGGAATACTGGGACGGGATGGTAAAGGTAATGGAGGAGATTTTGAGGCTGATGCTGGGATAAAGGAGAGGAGAAGGAGGACTGGCACCACTATTAAGTGTTCTAGGCAGCCACCTAGAGCACTGGCCTTTTAGGAGTGCCTATTGCTTCAGCTGCTGCTCCTCTCTGGAGCCAGCAGCTGCAACAATGGCAAGGGTACTGTGATACAACACTTACCATAGGCTCTGGTGCTGCATCGTGGTTCCTGCTAGCTATTATTGGACACTTCCACCCTCTCTGAAACAGACTTCTGGTTTGCCAATGCAGAATGGGGGAGGGGGAGGCAGGACAGTAGGGAGTCCTCTGCTCTTTTGCCTTTTGAGATCACATTCCTGCAACTTAGCAACCTGCATCTCCTTCCAATAAGTTAGAGCATTAGACTAGAGTGATCATCCCTTTAACCTTTAGGTCACAGGGGCTGCAAGCATTTAGGAATCCAGATGGGTAAGTATTTGAGTTATTGTTGAAGTTGCAGCTGCAAGAACCCCGCCAGCACTGTCAGAAACTATGTAACCTCTCCTCTTGCAGGTTAATGGACCTCCTCCAGCAAGCTGAATGATCTCACTCAGGATGGATGTGCAGAACTCAGGACCTCTGTGGTATCCTTCTAGAAATTCAGGGCATACACTGCCTATGTTATGTATAGCCAATTTTTGTTCATATATTTTTATTGATTATATATATGCATATACACTACCGTAATAGGGCACACAAACTTAGCAATTCAACTTAAGAAGTAATTATTATCATATAATGTCCAAATTTAGTTATTCATTATCATGTCATACATAACCAAAAAAATAGATCCAATATGGCAAAAGAAAAGGAAAATAACACATAAGCTGTAGTCAACAGCTATCTGAAAAAATACAGAGAGATTTCAGTCCTCAGAAGCCGAACTATGCTAATCAATCTTGTCTTGTAGAAAAACTATCAATTGGTCTGGTTCCAAAACCACATAATTATGCGCACAATATTTTATCTTACATTTACAGGGATAGTACAAAGTAAAGCTAGTACCTAAACCAAGTACTTGAGAATGTATAACAAGAAACCATCAGCATCAAACTTGAGTTGGATAAGATACATCTGGATACATTCTTGTAGTACAGCCAAGACATTTTTTTATCACGGAGAGGAAAAAAAAAATCTTACAAACCCAACCCTTATGGGACCCAAGGAAGATAGTTACTAACAAAGTGGCTTTAACAAGAGAATCCAGGACTAATTGAGCAGAAATACCATGCAAAGACAAAATTATTAGACTTATTCATATAAATTGAAATAGTATTAGACACAAAAACTTTAGCTGGTGGAGAAGTTTTAGTTGGTAAACAATAAACAGACAGCACTGCAGGCAAAGTGACCTCAGGAATTTCCAGAATCACATGCATATGATTTAAATAAATTTATAGGAGACATCTTATGCAACTTAGGAAAATTGACAACAAATATTTTTTTGTCTTAAAGTGTTCTCCATAGTTTCTAGTTTACAAGTATTGATCATGGATTTCAAAGCCTCAGCTGATTCTGAATTCACCTATTTAATTTCTTTAAAAAATTTACAAGAATCTTATACACATGACTGTACTCTATTTTCAAATTCTGACAACCTAGGGGCATGTTTACTAAACATTCCTAACGTGCGGGGCCGTGCTAGTGTGCCTGTGCCATATAAGGAGTGGGCGGTTCAGGCAGAAAATAGAAAAAAAACGGTAGTAAGCAACCGGACGTGTGTGCCTCGCGCTAATGTGCGGGGGTCGACATTAGCGCGTGGAAAGGCAAAGTGGCGCGCTGCTGAATATACAAAACAACAGAGCCGTGGTACAACGGTGAAGACACTGACCAATGGTGCAGGGGCCATGGGTTCAATCCCCCAGTATGCGCAACGACAAAGGTCAGCTGAGGCAGTAACTGTAATGATTAACATTGTTTTAGGAGGCAAATTAATTTGGAACGGCATAAGGCGGCGCACAGTTAATTTTGGGCAGCAGAAGGCGGCGCACTGGTCCCCTTGGGCGGCAGAAGGTGGCGCGCTGATAGGCACAAGGCGGCGCGCTGATGCACAAGCACAGGAACAGAGCCACAGCACAATGGTTTAAAACATGACCAATGGTACAGGGATCATTGGTTCAACTCCTCACAATGCCCAGTGAAAAATGCCTGCTGAGGCAGTATGTATTATTTGTGGAGTGCTGTAGGAGGCTGTATAATTTTATTTTGTTATCACTACTAGCAAACGCACTCTCCCAGCATGTTAACATACGGCGGCCCATAAGGCACATGTTACAGTGCACTGTTCACCAAGGCACCCTTGAATGACCCCTATAGGGCAGCATGTATGTTGCGACACAGGATAATGTATAGTGCACCCTATAGGGATGGCAACCATAAGGTGGCCTACAGGGCGCCCTATGAATCACCCTCAGAGGCACCTATGGGTATAGTAGCTGAGGGTGGTCTTGCCGGCATAGACATATGTACAGTAAATAAACTAAAAGCTGTGGACAGCCCTACCAAAGGGCCTCACTGTGGGTATGAACCCCTGACCTCTGGCTGCACAGTCAGTGATGTAACCATTGCGTTACAGCTCCATAGCTGTAAGCAGGCCCCTGGCTGGCTGCAGATAGCCTAACACGTCACCTCACAGACAGTCTGCTGGTGTCAACAGGATAGGGTTAGGCCACCCGTACCCATGATGCACTGCACATGCAAATTAGCTGTCCGCAGATGGACACAAGATGGGGAATGCACCCCCACAGCACCTCGGCCCTGTTGGGGGAAGTGACCGGGTGCACCCACACAGCACCTTGGCCTAGTAGGGGGCACTGACCGGGTGTTTTACTGGCACAGAGTAGCCACCACACCGTTACATCGTGCGGGTACTGTGCTCACCCTGAGTGTGCAATGAGGTGGCCAGGACCAGGTCAACAACACCTGCCATGGCTGATGGAGGCCAAGCGGGCGTTCCAAAGCAGTGTTAATGTGTAAGATGGCTAGTTTTTCTGCACAAACACCATGGATATCCCTGTCTGCCACCATCCAGGCACCACCCCCCCCCGTGGCAACATGGTCCCCATCAAGGGATCCACACTCTACCTACCCTCCCTGCAAAGGTGGCAGTAGAGGGCAACATCAACCCCAGTCCTGCTGAGGAACACCACCACCACCCCCCCCCAGGCCAGCAGCTCCATACACAGCCATAACACAATAGCAGACAGACATAAGCCCAGGGTATGGTAGCTGCACTCCACCACCAATATTCCCCTGCAGCAAGCCAACAGCCACTGCACCCTGCAAGCCATTATAGCAAGACATTTACCAGCTACAAACAGTCTGCTGGTTAGTCCATAGTGCATGTTCCCAATTGAAGATGCATGCACCCAGAACTGGGCTGTCTGCATACACAGCAAAGCAGATAGATCAGTGACTGGGCCCCAAAGAGAAACCCATATCTATCACATGAGAGAACTACTATACAGCACTATGGGGGGGGGCCTAGCCATGCTGTGGTCACTGCACAGTCAGGGTGAGCGTGATCCCCCAGAAGGACATGCTTTGGCCACCCTGTCTGTGTAGGTGGTGGCCGGAACTACAATATCCCAGCCAATGTCCCTGCCAGGGCCCTATGCCCAGTGCAGATGCATCCTGGCCACGCCACCCTGCCCTGGCTATACCCATGGTACCTTGCACCTCATTATGCACATTGACTGGCCAATACTGGCAACAGTGCTGGCAGTGCGGGCTGTTGAAGGGCCTTGCAGCCAACACCCACTGTATAGACAGACACACACTTCCACACCTCTGCCCTCATGGTGCTACGATTGAGGGGGTAAGTAGCCTTGCCCACCAAACCGGTCCTGAGCACGGCAAGGCATGGATATGGTACGCATTACAGCTGGTGGTCACTCCCCAGGGTGGTAAGCACCGTCAGAGGCCAGGCCTGGAGCATGCCCCGCACACACCTAACAGATTGTTTGGATGGGGTCAACTAGCAGTATGTACGTAACGTATGGATAACTGCCTGCCTGTGCTCCTAGCAACCGTCTCCGAGCTGTGTACCGTATACCGCAGGTGTAGGGTGACATTGGTAAGTTATGAAGTGCTCGTTTTGGGTGCTGCATGCACGGTCCATGTTTCTGCCTTTCCAGGAGACATTGGCCAATGGGGCCTGTGGGTGTGGGTGTGTCTGCCCTTGATGGCTGCTGCTTTACGGCACAGATTCCCAACTCCAGTCCAGGTTTGCATCACACTGTTCGGGTTTTCCTGCTATCCCTCATGAATATGCATGGGCTACATCTACATACCATGGGGGTGGTGCATAGATATACAGCACAGGCATTGTATGAGTGTCAGCATGGAACCTGACTGGTGTGTGGGCCCACCAGGACTGCATTTGGGTGATTCTGCTCTAGGTACTGCCCCTGTTCATGGTGTCTGTGCTCAGTGGGGTAAAAGATAGATGTCTTACCATTGCATATGTCCCCGCCATGAAAGGTGTGTCCTTACTATCACTGTTTAGTTGTGGGAAAAAATATGTGGGCAGGGATTGGCAGTAGCCCCAGCTGGGCTTTGAACCTGTGACCTTCTGTTTCTTGTATGCACTGTCTGTGTGCACTGCCACACTGTGTAGCCACAGATTGGTTGGATTCCCTGGACTGTCCATGACTGTGGATCCGGCAGGACCTGTCTGTTGCAGTGGACTGTGCCAGCCTGCACATGGCTAGGCCTCTGTCTTCTGTGGTTAGCAGCCACTGCCCCCTGCACACCACATGTACTTGTCCGCCAACATGCTTGCATGAACTTCTCTCAGAAAAAGCAGTTGACCTGATTGCAATGTGGCAGTATGGGACGCATTTGGGGGACTTGGCTGTAGGTAATGCCCATTGTTGTGGTGTGTGTGCGGTGTTGGGTAAAATATGGGTGTTTTCCCCATGCATACAGGGGTGTCTGTGCTATCTTTATTTAGTGGTGGGTAAAATATAGGGATTGGGCTGGCAGGTGCCCCAGCTGGGTTTTTGAACCTCTGCCCTCTGGTCCTAGAGGTAATGACTCTGTCCGCTGTACCACACTTTGGCCACAGAGACAGTGCAGCCCCTGGAGGCAGTAAGCCTGGCAGGATGGAGTCACAAACCCTGCTCTACGCAATTCTAACTGTGGGCATATGCACCCTGTCTGGTGACAAACGTGCACATAAACCCCGGAATGACCACGGGAAATGTGGGACAAAATATCACCACGCTGGGCAACAGTGATATTATGGGCAACCATAGCAAACACTCCCAGGAAAGCTCCAAAACGTGGAAATGTTTTTTGGAAAAGTCTCCTCTCAGTAGAACCCTTCCAAAATTCATTTCTTTTTTCTGGAGCTTTGCTGGTGTGATTTCTGTATTTGCCCATCACTATAACTGTTCCCCAGCTGAATTAACTATTTTTAATAGTTCTGTTGTGGTTCATTTTCTATTTTTATTTTCACTTTTGTGCTGTGCACATGTATCACACACTGCTCACGTTTTGCTGGTTTCCCCGGTTTTCCTGTACATTGCTGACGGAAATGGTTTCTCTTCTCTTCCTTTAAATGCTTTCTACCGCGAGTGTTTTCACTCGCGGTAGTTTTTTACATGCATATTCGGGCCCGATACTGTGCGGGGAGCCTCTCCCCTCCCACTCTCCACCCATTGACCCCGTCCCTCCGCCCCTCCGGAGGCCTTCCTCCGCCCTCCTTTCGCCGTTCACGCCTCTATCGACATTTGCGGGCCCGCACTTGTACGGGGCCCGTTAGTGAGCCGCGTACCTGTGCGGGGGTGACACGCACGTGTGCGGGGCGTTTAAACGCGTTTCTGCGCGTTTCAGTGCCGCGTTGCCGTGCGCTATTTTGCGGCGCGCTATTTTGCGGATTTTAGTAAACATGCCCCCTAGTCTCACATTTAATGACAACATCATACTGTAGTTCTAATTTAGTTAGCATCAACTTTTCCAGTCTAGAAAAAACACTCACTGTTATTTCAGCAGACAAATTACCCATATCCTAATTATCCTACAATACCAACATTTGAGATGCTGAAACAGTGTTTTTGAGGCTTGAGGTTGAACATACTTTATTATGGTTTGAAGAAGTCTGAGATGATACCTTAGAAAGAACTGAAGCATTCAGTGAAAAATCAGAAGCTGCCGAGAAGCCAGGCGTAGCATTATAAAAGGTTCCGACCTCAGTTTTCTTAGTTGTTGACATTTTATCCAAGCGGTGAGCAGATGAAAGAATACTTGAACACCGCAGAGCAGCATCTGCACTCAAGCCTTGCAAATCACTCACTGATTCAAGCAAAGGATTAATGGAAGCCAGAGCTGAAGAGCAGTTCTCCAACAACTCCTTGTCATACTCAGAAAAAGATGGCCATCAAAGTGGAAAGCTCACCACTGAGGTAGCAGCTTTGGAAGAGTCCGACAATAATGGAGACGACTGTCAAGGAATTTAAGTTGCTTGTAGAACTTCAGAACTGGGAGCTGGAATGCAGGGAAGGAAATGCGCTGAAGAACTGCAATCCTCTTCCTTACCAGCTGTATTCTCAGAATTTTTGCCCAGCTTAGACAAGAAGGGGAGAATGAATGGCTGATGCAGTTCTCCCAATGAATTAGGAGAAACAACCTTCCTTTTAGATATTATAGCCAAAACAAACTGGACAGCTCAGGCAAACAGCATCTAATCAGCAGCTGTATTGGATCCCCATGTATAACCAATGTTGATACTCCAAGGAGTGATTCAAACCAATGTTTGTCTCTAGGGACAATCCAGGAAGGTGTATCTGTTGCTTCACTAACTTTTGCATCATGAGTTAGTTAGAATTTCATTTGTTGCTATTTCCTCAATACATTTTTAGGGGTGCCCAGTGCCCCCAACTTAGCTGCTGCCTTCCCTTCATACTATGATTTGAAATGTCCAGCTAGTTCCCTGCACCTCTGTATCAGATCCCACAGGATGAAACTGTTTTCCTCTTTGTTTACGTCTCCCTCTCCCCATCAAACAGAAAGATGTCAAAACCAGGTGCAACAAGTGTACAAATCATTGTACCACCTTCTGCCTCCCATATCCACTGCCCTAATCATATTACTGCAGCCATCTGCAATAAAAAAAAAAGATAGGGATGATTTTCTCTTTCCAGTTTAGCCATTCCTCTGTCATCCTTCTGATCATCACTCAAATATGGGAGAAGGCATGCCTCTAGTCCATCAACTAGGTATGCCACATAGTCCACCTTTACTATGCTAGGGCACCCCCAACTAGAATTTCTGTCTTTCCCTGCCTCATTTAGCTGCCACCAGTACACCATCTGGGAGAGCTAGGCATGCATGGACTTTTGGTTGGTGCAGAGGTTGCTTGTAAAATAGGTACCACTTCCTTCTGCTGTGACCAGCTACACCTGCATCCAAGTATTATTTTATTTTATTTATTTATCTTTTCTTTTATGCCACTTTATCTATAAATCAAAGTGATTTACATATAGAAAGTTACATGAAGTTTTACATGGAACCGTTACATCCAACTGCATCACATGTATTCATTACATACAACCATTTTTAGCAATAAATGATTTAACGAAGAATGTAAACGTATTAAACAGGAAGAACTCATGGTCATGGGTAATCATTTCAGGGGAACATGTTGAGATGGCGTCATAAGTAGGGCTAATTGAAGTTCCTTCAAAGTGCTCTATGAATAGGTGTGTTTTTAATTCTTTGTGAAATGTTGATTGGTCAGATATGTTTCTTATTCTTTCAGGGAGAGAATTCTACAGATTGGGTGCATAGGGTGAGAATGCTCTTTTTCAGGTGTTCTGGGTGCTCTTTTTGAGTTCCATGGGCAAGGCTAGGTTGTTCTGTGTACAGCATCTTCTTGTCCTGTTGTTTGAAGCTCTTTATATGAGTGATTTTAAGTAATGTGAAGATAGGTTGTGTAGGATTTTGAATGCATTTAGCAGGACCTTGTATCTGATTTTGCATTCAATTGGGAGCCAGTGTAATTGTTTTAGAATAGGGGTGATAAGTTCAGATTTTGGAGCTCCGTAGATGAGTCGAGTGGCTGTGTGTTGTGCCATTTGTAATTACTATAAAACATGCTTCGGCCTGGAAAATACTGTTGCAGAAGTCGAAGTGTTGGAAGGTCATTGTTTGTAGCACTGTGTGAAAGTCTTGTGGTAATAGGAGTGGCTGTAAGTAGTGTCTTGTTATAGATTGCTCTAGTAGTGTTGCTGACGTGAATGGTTAAGTTTATTCGTTGATCTAAGTTTATTCCAAAGTATCATACTTCCTTCATTTCCAAGGTTGCTTCCTTAACTTTTAGTGTAGTTGGAGGGGTGAAGTTCTTATCTCTAGTACTGTATAACATCTCTGGGTTTTTTAACTAGTTCATGGTTAACATATTTGTCGATAGCCGGTTTCCAACTTCATTGAGGCATGTTCCTATTTGAGTATGATTTGGTTTAGAAGAGCTGTATGGTAAGTACATCATGATGTCATCTGCACATATGTGTTACTGTACCTTGTGCTGCTGAATGAGGTTTGTGGATTGGCTGGAGGATAGGACCGAACCTTGAGAGACTCCCTGCTGTTACTGATATGGATTAGATTTGCTTGATCCTATTTTTGCTTGTTGTTTTCAGTCTATTAAGTATGATATGAACCAGAGTAGGGTTGTGTCTTCTGATTCCGATCTCTTGATCTGACCTTGGTCTGACCCAGTGTGGCATATCTTATGTTTTTATGTTCTTGCTAGAAGGATGTTATGACAAATGGAGTTGAAAGCCACTGCAATATCCAGGAATATTAGTATAAATCCTTGTTTTGGCTTGTCTATCCCCTTTATAAGAGATGCGAGCCGTGTTTCTACACTGTGTGATGGTCTAAAATCATGTTTTTGTGGGTCAAGTGGGGCGTATTTATCGATATGCTCTTGGAGGTGGTGTTGCACTACCTTTCCTATTTTTGCCATGAAGGATAGGCTATATATTGGTCTGTATGAATTTCAGTTTGCTTTGTCTAGTGCGGGCTTCTTTCATATAGGGTGTATAGAGGCCATCTTGAGCTCCTTGGGCATGTAACCTTGAGTTAATGATAGCTATACTATTTTAAGAAGTATGGGTGAGAACGCAACTCTAGATATTTTAATCCATCTTACTGGGCAAAGGTCAAGAGGAGATGTGGTAGTGTTTAGGTTGGTAATAATATCTTCCTATCACACCTATATCTGTAGATATAGGTGTGAATGATTGTCATAGTGTAGCAGTGATGCTATTGTTGCTCTCTGGTGCTGGCATGGTAGAGATACAGATAAAAGTTGGCTAGTATTTGTGGGCCAGGTGTAGTATGTACTCTCTCGGGGTTAGGAATTCCTATGATAGGGTAAGGATCATAATCTTACTAAAACTTGTTCCGAAAGGTACTTTGTAATTTGGTACTAACAGCTGAAGCAACCAACATATTTCTACATGTTTTACTACCTGCAGGGCTTGATCATCCAGTGTGAACATTCTACCAATGCCCTGTGTCCCCACTTTCACTCCTACCTGCCTTTTGCCATGGGTCCACAATGCTGAATATCACTTCATCCATTCCATGTTATCTTGTCACTGATGATGATGTGATGCTGGGGATTGTTGGCCTGCCACATCTCACTAGAGTATGGGCCAGGGGTCAGCATGAGTAATGGACTTCCTGGTTCCTGTAGCTTTCCTGCTGCTGCCACTGCTTTGAATAGAGAATGAGGTCCCTGGACTATGAACCCACATTAATGGACACTTTTTGCAAATTATATTCCATGGCACTATTTGAAAGATGGTCCACAATCTTTCTTCTTCTGATGGTCTTTCAACAGCGACTATGTATTCGCTGACTATTAACTCAGAATACTTTATCTACTGCTATGCTGTTCTGTGTACCACACCATCTTCTGTAAACAGAGAGAGAGAGAGAGGGAGTTACAGTGCACACTAAAAAAACCCACAATCTCTGTCAGAGAGTATTTCTTTCCTAAAGACACCTGGTAGAAAAGTTTGGCAAGGGCTAGGTTTCATCTCTCAGCTGTCCTACGAACATTCTTTATTACTGTAAAGTCGCACATGTATGTCTCAAAGCCTATAGCTTCCAGTAGCATGACAGAGCGCACCCTTAGTTTTATCTTTAACTGCTGAGAAAATAGTTTCTTTGTCTCTATTATCATTCTCTGAAAGCTCTCACACAAGGGACTGGCTGCAAAATAGTGCCTGTGGAAGCTCCTCTTTCAGTTTCATTTTGTGACAAGTAGAATTGGCTAGCTATAAAACTGTCTGTGAGGGATTGGATCTGGGCCTTTCCCTATTCCCAGGTGATTTAAACTTTCTAAATTACAATGTAAATATGTAGTGCTTTTGTTGTCATATAGAATTTAATGTCCCTTAGGGTCCTTTTCACTGAAGCCAGCTATGGATTTGCCAATAATGTGCCAATCTCACGTATGTCAATGGCAAAGGCAGCATGTTAGCTGTTAGGGGCATGTTCAGTAGGTCCCGGCAGCTAACATGTGAAAGGTTTTCCTAATATGTGCTCCACTAGGTAGGGGTCACTTAACAACTTCTATAGAGGCGTCATTAGGAAAATCTACATTAGGAGCTGTGTTGCCGCTGAGTGCATGGCAATTGCCCTGGAGCTAGTGGCAAAGTACTCTTCATGCCATGCTTCATCTGTTCCATGGCCCATCCTGCGATCACCGATTAACGTGTTCTAGCATGTGAAGGCAATTATTATTGGGTGCTATTGTTCCAGACTGCCTAGAGCTTCATGTTAAAACACCTGTTAACCAGCTAATGGGCTTTAGTAAAAGAAGCGCTTAGACTTGAATGGTTAGATGCACCTAACAAACCAATAGCATAAAAATCCATGTGCATTAAGTGCCAAATCAACTGTGTTAATTGTCAGGGTTGTGTACAGCATGTTTCCAACAGTTAACATGTGGTGCTGTACCCTAATGTGGGAAGCTCTTGTCATGGGTACACTTCACTTACTGATATGGAGATAAATGCACCGTACTAATTCTCATAGTGGCAGTGTTCAGTGTTTACCCCAATGGTGACTGCAAGGCACTTACCATGCCCACTCTCCACCCCTAACTTGCCCATTTACCAACTCAATGTGCGAGTCACAACTCATGAATAACATGTTAACTGCTCTGCCACCCTGCTAACAACTACCCTGTGCTTCAGCATGTAAATATCACACTTCTAAACCCATGCTAACTGCTTAGTGCACTTCAGTAAAAGGACCCCAAAATTAATATTTCATTGATGATATTTCATTTTCTTTATAAACAAAATGAACTGAAACAGCCTTTTTCATTGCATTTTTCAAATACAACTTTTACTGCAATGAAAGAGAAACTTGAATGAGGCTAGTTTGTTCCTTGAAGCTGTAATTTTACCTGAAAAGAATAAAAACAAACAATATGTGAGATGTTGGTGATTTGATATGACTGGCATAAAGCTGTGTGTCAGCTTAGCTAAATCTGTCTTCTAGGGATGGCATAACAACTTTTGGTTATACAGAATATATATTCATATTAAAAGCCTGAGCTGCTGTGAATAAGGGCTTAAAGCTCTTAAGGTATTGTGCTGTTAGTGTCTGAAGGATCTTATCATAGAGGAATTGAACTGGACTATTGGGCAAAAGTAAATTCTGCCACACTGGTTGTAGGTAGCCATCTTGACACCTGTCAAAATGTGCAATCATGAACTAGGGCCGGACATACATAGTCACCTATTATACAAAGATTTTCTTTTCTTCATATTCATGCTTTCTTCTTTCCAGTTCACCATTGCACTCACTAAGCAAAACTATTTGCTCCATCTGTCTTGCCTCTAACCCTTGCCATCTCTTTTCTACTCTCAGTTCTCTTCTAAAGGCTCCTCCATCTCCAATCCTTCTTTCCCACTCTGCCCAAACCCTAGCAGACTATTTCCATGATAAAGTGCATAAGATTACTCTTCAATTTCCCACTAAATCTTCTTCACTCCCTCTTCCCCCTCTCTATTACCAATTTGTCCCCTCAACCTCTATCAACCTTTCATCCTTTTCTCAAATCTCTGTTGAGGAATCCTCTCTTCTTCTTTCCTCCTCTAAACTCACTACCTGTTCTTCCGATTATATCCTCACCCATCTCCTTAACTCCATATCCTCCTCTGTCATCCCTTTCCTCTCACGTATTCTCAACCTTTCGCTTTCCACTGAAGCCTTCCCTGCAGCCTTCAAGCATGCTGTACAGAATCACTCCTCTCCTCAAAAAGCTCACTTGATCCTATTTGTCCTTCTAATTATTGATCCATCTCCCTTCACCCATTCATTTCCAAAATTCTTGAATGTGCAGTTCTCCACCACTGTCTCAAATTTCTCTCCTCTCAGGCCCTCCTTGATCCACTTCAATCTGGTTTTCATCCATTTCATTCTATTGAAATAGCTCTTGCCAAATCTCCAGTGATCTGTTTCTTGCTAAGTCCAAAGGCCTTTACTCAGTTCTCATTTTTCTCGATCTTTCTGCTGCTTTTCATACTTTAGACCAACTCCTCCTCCTTGACACTTTATCCTCTCTTGGATTTGGAGGCCCTGTACTGTCTTGGTTCTCTTTTTATCTCTCCAATAACTCTTTCCGTGTTTATTCTGGAGGTCCCTCCTCTTTTTGCCATCCCTCTCTCAGTTGGTGTACCTCAAGGGTCTGTTCTGGGCCCTCACCTTTTCTCTTGGTGCCCTCATCTCTTCCCGTGGTTTTCAGTATCATTTTTATGCTTTTGACTCTCAAATCTATCTACACCTGACATCTCTTCTTCACTCCAAACACGGAACTCTACTTCTTATCTGACATCACTGTCTGCATGTCTCACCGCCACCTAAAATCGAATATGGCTAAAACTGAACTTCTTATTTTTCCTCCTAAACCCTCTTCTTCTTTTCTCTATCACTGTTGAAAATACTCTTCTTCTTCCAGTTTCCTCAGCCTTCAACCTTGGGGTCATCTTTGACTACTCCCTTTCCTTCTCCACACATATTCAACATATAGTAAAACCTGTCATTTATTTCTCTACAACATTAACAAAATGTATCCCTTCCTCTCTGAATACATAACGAAGGCTCTTGTCCACTCTTTGGTTACCTCCCATCTTGACAACTACAACCTACTACTTGCTGGTCTCCCTCAGTGTCATCTTTCTCGCAGGACCCAAAAGGCAGGCAGAGCTCTGGAGTCTCAATGCGTGGATGAGATGATGGTGCAAGGAAGAGGGTTTTGGATTTGTTAGGAAATGGGCAACATTCTGGAGAAAGGAGGGATTTTTCCAAAGGAATGGGCACCACCTTAACCGGAATGGAACCAGGCTGCTAGCATTAACCTTTAAAAAGGAGATAGAGTAGCTTTTAAACTAGATAATAGGGGAAAGCCGACAGTTGCCAAAGAGTGCATGATTCGGAACAATGTATCCTTGAAGGATACTAGCAAAAGACTGAAGTCAGGGCACATCAACAGAGAGGTTCCAATAAAGACAAAAGTAACTAAAATGCCATTGAATACAGAGCAGACAGAGCTTAAAGATTCCAAATTACTCCTGCCTATCGATAGCCAGATTAATATGAATAAAATACAGCCTCTAAAATGCTTGTATTTAAATGCTAGAAGTCTAAAAAATAAGATTGGAGAGTTAGAATATATAGCACTAAATGAGAGGTTAGACATGATTGGTATCTCAGATACATGGTAGAAGGAGGACAACCAGTGGGATAATGTGATACCTGGGTACAAACTATATCAAAATGATAGAGCAAATCAAATTGGTGGAGGGGTTGCACTCTTTTTTAGAGAGGGCATTGAATCAAAAGGATTAAAGTTTTGCTGGAAACAAAATTCACTGTAGACTCTCTGTGAATTGAAATTCCATGTAAAAAGGGGAAGGGGAAGGCGGTGGCAGTGGGGATGTAGTATCGACCGCCTGGACAGAATGAACAAATGGATGATGAAATGCTCAAAGAAATCATGGAAGATAACAAAAGTTACAGCACCGTACTAATAATGGGTGATTTCAATTACCCCGGTATTGACTTAGTCAGTGCCATGGCAGGACATGCAAGGGAGCTAAAGTTTCTAGATGAAATAAATGACTGTTTCTTGGAGCAACTAGTTCATGAACTGATCAGAGGGGAAGTCATTTTGGACCTAGTCCTTAGTGGAACATAAGATCTGGTACAAGAAATAAGTCTGTTGGAGCCTCTTGGCAATATTGATCATAGCATGATTGTGTTTGCTTTAATAAATGGAGGAAGGGTGACAAGGAAATCCACATTACTACCTTTCAACTTTCAAAAGGGAGACTATGATAAAATGAGGAAAATAGTTAAGAAAAAACTAAAAGGAGCAGTTGCAAAGGTTATAGACTTATATCACACATGGTGTTGTTTAAAAATACTTCAAGAAAAGTGGAAGGAAGTCCAAAAAACTGCCAGCATGGTTTAAAGATGAGGGCAGAAAGGCTGTTGTTGCCAAAAAAAACCCATCTTTCAGGAAATGGAAAAATTAGCCAAATGAGGAAAACTGGAAACTACATAAGCACTGGCAAGTTAGATGCAAGGCACTGATACGGCAGACAAAGAGAGAATTTGAGAAGAAGCTTGCTGTAGAAGCAAAAACACATAATAAAGACTTTTTCAAGAACATTTATAGCAAAAAGCCTGTGACAGAGTCAGTTAGACCATTAGATGATAGAGGGGTAAAAGGGACACTAAGGGGTATGTTTACTAAGCTGGGCTAATGGTTAACCCGGGCTATCTGCAACTAGGTCCCATGTTATTCAATGGGACCTAGTTGCAGATAGCCCGGGTTAACCGTTAGCCCAGCTTAGTAAACATACCCCTAAGAGGGGACGAGGCCATAGTGTAGAGGCTGAATGAATTCCTTACTTCGGTCTTTACAGAGGAAGATGTAGGGGTGTCACCCACGACTGAAATGGTATTTAAACGTGATGCCACAGAAGAATTGAAAGAAATATTGGTACACCAGGAAGATTAAAACTAATTGATAAACTGAAGAGTAGCAAATTACCTGGACAAGATGGTATACATCCAAGGGTTTAAAGAACTGAAATATGAGATTACAGACCTACTATTAGTAATCTGTGAACTATCATTAAAATAATCTGTAATACTTGAAGATTGGAAGATGGCCAATGTAACGCCAATTTTTAAAAGGGCTCCAAGGGTGGTCCGGGAAACTACAGACCAGTGAGCCTGTCATCAGTATCGGGGAAGAATGGTAGAATCCATTATAAAGAATAAAATTACTGAACATGTAGATAGTCATGGCTTAATGAGAGATAACCAAGGAAGGTCTTGTCCTACTAATGAGCGGCTGGGCCGCCGGGCCCCGGTCCCACGGCCGGCCTGGTAACCGGGTTCCGGGGCCCGACCACATGGCTGCCGCTTTCAGCTGGGGGGGCGGGGGGTGGGGTGAGAGCGCGGGCGCGTGTGTTCACGCGCGCTGGGCTCCATGCTGCCTTGGCAGGGCCCTTAGATTGGTCCGCGTAGGCGGACACGTGGTGCTGCAGCGCAAGCAAGGAGGGTTCGCCGGCCGGCGATCCATCTCTTCCTCCTTGCTGGCGCTGCGGAAAGGTTTGGTGGGGGAGTCGCTCTTCGGGTACGGGTGGGTTTTGGGGCCTTGCGGCCTGGTTGCGTCATCTCGGGCGGTCCGCGGGGCGGTTTTGGTCCCCAAAAGCTTAATTAAAAAAAAAAAAAAAAAAGGAGCAGGAATTTTTCTGTCCTGCTTAGTTCCTGCCCGGCAGTGCGCCACGTGTGCGTTGGCTGCCGGGCACGTGGTGGGGGTTGGCCAGGCCAGGCTCTTCTGAGGCCTTGCTTGGGGTGGGCGGGCCATCTTGCCAGCCGGGTGCCTGGTCTTTGCGGCATCCCCCTGCTGCTACAAAAAAAAAAAAAAAGAGGAAAAAACCTGCAAGCACCTGCACTACAAGCACTTTCATGGCTTGGAGCAGTGCTTGTAGTTGGGGGCTGGTCTAGTGGCTGCGTGCTCCTATTCATGGCCCGGCGGGGCGCGGCCAGGGGGTCGGGGGGGTGCTGCCCGGGGGCGGGGAGCTGTGTGGCGTGGGGTCTTGCCCGGGGTCCGTGGCAGGGTGGGCTGCGCTGCGCCCCAGGCCCCCGGTGGGCTGCCTGAGGCTCGGCAGAGCCGCGGGCGGAGTGGGGTGCGGCGGGCTCAGGGGTGGGGGACCACGAGAGGGCTTCCTGTCCCCGTGGGTGCGGCTGTGCGCGCACCTAGGAGCGAGCGGGCCCCTCCTGTGGGGCCCCCGGCAGGGGTCACCGCGCCGGTGGTGCTGGGGGGCGAGGAGGTGCTGGGCGGCCCGGTCATCAACGGCCCTGGGTCTCCGCGGGCCCTGGCCCCCAGCCCGCTTCCTGCGGCAGGTGAGGGCTGGCCTTTGTCCTCACCCCCTCTCATGGGCGCGGGGGGTCCTTCCCCCTCCCCCTGGGTTTCCCCTCCTCCGCCCGGTTTTCTAAGTCCGGCGGGCCCTTGGGCATTCGGGGCGGCCCCGTGGCGGGGTACGGGGCCTTGGGGGGGGTGGCTGGGGTGGTTGGTTCTGGGATGTGCGTGGGGCGGCCGGGGGGGCAGCGGCTTGGGAGGCCGGGGGGTTGGGGCCTTCGGCTCATGTTTGGGGGGCCGTGCCGCCTGCAGTGCCCAGTACTCCTGGTGCTCTGGCTGCTTCTTTTTCTTCCTCTTCTTCGCATGTCCTGCAGACTTCGACGCCTTCCACCTCCATGGCTTCGTCTGGTATGCCGGCTGGTGCGGCCCCATCGGGTTCCACGACTGGGCTCGAGGTTCCGGCGCCTGGCGTGTCCACTGGCGGGGCCCCAGTCGCCCCCTCCGGGGGGAGTGGTGAGTATGCTGGTGGCGCTGCGGGGGAGGGCCCTTGAATCTGCTCCGGGCCCCGGGGGGGGCGGGAAAGGTGGCTGGTAAGCGCAAGCGGGCTCGGCGCTGTAGGCGTGTCTGTTCTGGGCAGCTGCCACTGCCCCCTCCACCACCAGTACCCCTCTGCCATCCTGCTCACATGCCCTTCTGCTGGTGGTGCTGGTGGAGCACAGTCTCAGGCCATCCAGTGTGTGGGTAGGCGCCTGCCTATGGTGCGGGTTCTGGGGTAGGGGTGCCTGCATAGCTGTCCACGCTTCTCCCCAGCACCGCCTGCCAATGTCCTGTGCCCTTGGGGGTACCTGCTGGGTACTATACCCTGTGACACTGTGGGAAGCACACTCATGCCCATGTTGGGCCCTCATCAGTTTCTGTCTGTCTGCACTACTGTTTCAGCATTCCTATGGGACACCTAGGCATCACCCTAGTCCGCACTGTGACCCAGCTGCAACACAGCATGTGCCGCCTGCAGCCCTCTGTGTCCCCTTTTCAAGCATCTGTCCAGTTGCCCATTCCAAGATTCTCACCCTGCTGTTGTGGAACATGTGCATGACATAGGAAACCTGCCCAATGGAGAGGGAAAACCCTGCTCAGCGCAGTTTCACTGTGGGCTCATTCACCTTGTATGGGGACGGAGCATAGACCCTTCCAAAATTCCTATCTTTTTTTTTGGAGCTTTCTCGGGGGGGGGGGGGGTTGATGTTTACCATTAATATCACTATTGCCCAGGTTGGTTATGTTTTTTTTCAATTTTGTTCCGGTCATTTTCACTGTTTATTTGCCCTTTTGTTCCGTGCACATTTATCACACTTATCACTTTTTGTAGGTTTCCCTGGTTCTGCTGTACATTGCTGACGGAAATGGTTTCTTTTCCCTTTAAATCAGCGTTAGTTTTCAGCCTCAAATTTCACAGTGTTAGTGTGCAGGGAGCCTCTCCCCTCCCACTCTCCGCCCATTGACCCTCTCTCTCTGCCCCTGGGCAGCCTTACTCCGCCCTCCGGGAGCCTTTCCCTGCCTTCAGCGCTCGTTTGCGCCTCTGCACGCGTTATCTCACGCTAAGGTACCTCTGCACCCGTTAAAGCGCCATTATTGCGCGATAAGGTACCTTATCGCGCGATAACATGTCAGAGCGCAATTAAGACGGTTTAGTAAACATACCCCTTAGTGTCAGAGTTATCGGTGCGTATATCGGCCTTGTATGTTTCTCATATGTTGTCGAGACTAGTTGCTGTCACACATTCGGTTCTAGGTGTTTCAATGGTGCAATATCAACGCACTGCTTCAGAGGTGTTTTCACGTGTATCATATTCCGCCATCAGAATGGACTGTTGACAAACTATATTATATCATAATAAATGAAATGAAATGAAAATTGCAGTTTCAATAGTATCATACACTATGTCCATGAATATTGGAACTGAATCATAACTTTTCTGATCATAGAAACATAGAAATATGATGACAGGGGGGGCGGAGCTTGCCGCGATCAGAGATGGCTGCCTAAAAGAACTGCTCCCATCCGATCCCCAAGTATCCTGCCACTATCCCCCCTGACATACCTTAATTGCACCGCTATTCTGCAGCATAAACATCCGGTGTAATGTCCTCCTTGAAACCGGCAAAATTAGATTTCTCGCCGGCTGCAGGGCACGCCACCAAACGGACTAAGCAAGAGGCGGCCTCCCCGCACAAAATGGCGTCGGAAAGGGAAACCGCGGAGGGCATCCGGGAAGTATTGCACGAACTGAGGTCAGTTAAAAGCATGGTGGCAGAGAGCAGAGAAGCCTTAACCCAGTTACAGGGAGACATGCAAGAAGTGAAAAATCGGATGTCAGAGGTATGGGAACGCCTGAATAAGGCAGAATTTGCAATTGAGCAACATGATGCCCTTATTGCCCAGATAAGCCCGCTGCAAAAAAGAGTCAAAGATTTAGAGGAACAATATGAAGATCAAAATAATCGGGCCCGCAGAAACAACTTGCGGATCACTGGCATTCCAGAGGGCCGGGAAGGGTTAGATTCTATAAAATTCCTGCAGAAGTGGATTCCTGACCTGACGCAGCTAGCCTTTGCAGAACCATTTGAGATAGAGAGGGCCCATCGTGTGCCATCACACATCCCAGAGAAGAAGCCGTACCCACGCCCCTTCATCATTAAGGTTTTGCGATATCCACAAGTGCTCCAGATATTACAGGCCGCTAAACAGAGGTCCGAGCTATGTTATGAGGGACACAAAATAAGCTTCTTTCCAGATCTCTGCAAAAAGACGACGGATCGACGAAAAGAACTGTTGGCATGTCGGCCATTGCTACAGAAAGCGCAAGCTAAATACGGTCTTTATTACCCTGCACGAATGAGAGTAACACTGGGGAATGTGACAAGAACCTTTGACACGGGAGAGAACCTACGAGCTTATCTTCACGAATGGGCCCAAATGGAGACGGAGCCTTCCCATACCTGAGGACATTATCGCGCTGTGATATATCATGCTTTCACTGGTGCCTAAATGGTAGGCTGGAAGGTGGTTCCTGCGGTGAAGGCAGTATAGCGGTTGTATTTTGCATTATTTCTATCTGCTAATATTGGGGGATGGAGTGTGATTCTGTTTATAACCAAGATTTACGTGATCGGGTGGGAGTAGGACCTGAGGGTGGTGGGGGAAGGAGGGCGGATCAGGTTCCACCATTGTGATACTGCAGTTAACGGCTGTCCGCATACCGAACAGCTTAGATACCTTCTGTTTTAATATCATTTTAGTTTTCTGTTGTTCACAGGCGACGAGCAGCATCCCCAGAGACATGACCAGCTACCATAACAGGTAATGAGAAACTGAGAGTGGTATCCCTCAATGTGCAGGGAATCGGCACTCCTGCTAAACGAAAGAAAATTTTAAATTATTGTAAGAGGTTGAAAGCGGATGTGGCCTATATCCAGGAAACTCATTTAACGCTATCGGAGTCGCACAAAGTAGCGGGGAATGGCTACCAGAACATATTGTCAGCACCAGCACATCAGAGAAAGGGGGGAGTCATAATATTAGTGCGAGCTACATTGCAGCCCAAAGTAGACGATACGGTGATAGATCCAGATGGGCGCTGGGCCAGAGCACGAGTCCAAATATCTGACATAAACTATACTCTCATGACTCTCTACGGACCCAATCAAGACGATCCCATTTTCTTTGAAAAGATTGCTCAGGAGGTGTTGCTAGCGGGAGCCACTAATATTATACTCGGAGGCGACTTTAACCTTATTCAAGACCCACTAATAGACCGAGTACCTTACAAGCATCAACATAAACCACGATCCAGTAAGCAACTGAAGGGCATGATGGAAACACTAGGTCTCATTGATCCGTGGCGGCTCTTGTATCCAGTAGAGAGAGATTATACCTTCTACTCCATGCCGCATCACACGCAGACACGAATCGACTATTTCCTGATATCTAAGACCTTAGTATCCCAACTGCTGGCTACAGACATCGCTGCTAAGACGGTTTCGGATCATGCTGCAATTACCATGGACATCCGTTCAGGGCAAGTACAGAAGACTATTCCTAGATGGCAATTTGATCGTGCCTGGCTCGATAACGCAGAGTTCTGCGACTCTCTACGCCCAAAGATTGAGGATTACTTTCAACATAATACACAGCCAGCTACCCCCACCTGGGCATGGTGGGAGGCGTTTAAAGCTACGATACGGGGCTGCATCACATCTTATAGTATCCGTCAAAAAAAAGTGGCGGCCGCACAGTTGAATCAATTGGAGCGGGAGATACGCACAGGAGAACGGGTGCTGTCTAAACGCTCAGATGCGCTTGTTTTGCTTCGATTACAGAAGCTGAGATACCAATACAACTCTCTCCTCAATTCAGAAGCATGCCAACAAATTCAGGCCCAACAAGGTCTGTACTATCATGAAAACAACCGGGCAAGTGTGCTGCTGGCTAGATCACTAAGGGCGAAAAAAGTCCAGTCTCATATCACTGGTTTGAAAGACATTGGAGGAAAGCTACAGCGGCGAGACGATGAGATACTGAAAATCTGTGAAAAATTCTACTCGCAGCTCTATCAAACGGAAGGAGTGTTCACAGCGGAGGGATTTAACAACTTCACGACAAATCTACTTGGCCCCAAACTCACTGAAGAGCAACAGCGTCAGCTATCAGAAAACATTACATGCGCAGAAATACAACTAGCAATGCGGCAACTTGCTAAAGGGAAAGCGACCGGACCAGACGGTCTGCCAGTAGAATTCTACACCACCTTCTCCCATGAACTGCTTCCTGAACTGTATACCTACTATATAGAGTTGGTAAAGGAATGTCCAGTAGTTGGATCCATAGCAGCCGCTACAATAGTAATACACCCTAAGCCGGGCCGGGATGACCAACAGATAGAAAACTACCGGCCAATCTCGCTTCTAAATGCAGACTACAAGATATATGCCAAAGTCTTAACCAACCGTCTTAGTTCAGTGATGAGAACCCTGGTCCAGCCGGATCAATGTGGCTTCATGACAGGCAGGTCTACTACTGACAATGGACGTCTCCTGGCACATATACTTGGGCAAGCTTCTCTGCTGAAGGAGCCGATTGTGGGGCTTGCACTTGATGCTGAGAAAGCATTTGATCGTGTAGAGCTTCCCTACCTCTTTCGGGTACTACAGTGGTTCGAAATACCGGAGGCCTTCCTGGCAAGCGTCAGAGTACTTTACTCCCGTCCTATGGCGAGTATAGCGGCAAACAGTGGACTCTCCTCTGAATTTCACCTGTCAAGGGGCACACGACAAGGCTGCCCCCTATCCCCCCTGTTATTCAACCTGGCAATGGAACCATTGCTGATAAAAATCCGTCAATCTCCAAAAATTGAAGGGGTCCGCCTGGGAACCTCCCAAGTCAAGCTGTCAGCGTATGCAGATGACCTTTTGCTCTTATTACACCCAGGGTCTCTGGACGCAACACTATCGCTTATCTCCGACTACTCTGATATATCTGGCTATAAGTTAAATCTGTCCAAAACTACTATCATCCCACTGAATGAACACGTCTCTAATGTAATGCTACACAGTTACCCGTTTAAAATTGAAAACCTGTCATTCAAATACCTAGGAGTAATGTATGGGATCACTCTCCTAGACACCGTCCGAAGATCCATGGTCCAGTGTGAAAGTATAGTGGAAGAATACATAGGTAAATGGTCCCCGTTAAACTTAACTTGGTGGGGCAGAGGAGAAACGATTAAAATGGTCATTGTGCCCAAAGTCTGTTATATCCTCAATATGGTTCCGGTCCTATTCGACAGGACATTCTACAAGAGACTCGAAAAAAGGCTGATATCTTTCCTATGGTGCAACCGGCCGCCTCGTATTGCGACGTGGAAGCTTAAATCCCCAAAGGCCAGAGGAGGAATACACTTCCCTGACTTCTACTGGTATCACCTGGCATCCCTCCTTAAGCAGGGTGCCCAGTGGAGTGAAGACTTCATAGGCGAAGAGGCCCCTGTTTGGCTGCAGTTAGAGAACACTCTGAGCCAACCAATTCCTTTATGGATGCGTTTAGGAATGGATTATCGGCATACCGGCGTGACCAACGAGATTATGCGAGACACCCAAATGGCTTATCGAACGCTACGACAATCAATGGAAATGGATCTAGAATTCTCCGAATCCACGGGGCTATGGCGCAACGAACGGTTCAAAATAGAAGGTCATAGTATCCTATGGCTACCCTGGTTACGAGCCGGAATTTATAACCTCGGACACCTGCTTACTGACAAGGCCTATAAGCCCTTTCCATCTCTTCAGCAAGAGTATAACTTACCTAATGGATGTCTTTATCAATGGTATCAGCTGCGACATTGTTTGAGCAAGGCGGGAGTCTTGCCCATGCTACTGCCTAAGGGCCGCCCCTTCCATCTGGAGATACAAGACTTTATGACAGGATCTAAACTTCTTTCCAGATTCGTTGGCATGCTTAGAGAAGCTGGGAAGAAACGATGTACAGGATTGCAAATGGTGTGGCAAACAGAGACGGGGCCGACTGAAGATATTGACATCTGGGAAGAGCTCTGGCAATGGCAAAGGAGGTTAACCAGATCGGCTTCAATCACTCAAATGCTGTATTTCCTCACCCATCGTGCCTATCTCACGCCAGTGCGCATTGCCAAGTGGAGCACGCAGTCAGATGCGCGATGCTGGACCTGTGGAACAGACACTGGTACCTTAGCTCATATGATATACTTCTGTCCTGCACTTCGCGAATATTGGCAGGCCGTCTGGACACGCATCTCCCTGTTATTGGGGCTGGACACCACATTGACATACCGTATAATCATCTACAAATCGTTAGCCGGAGTGCCAACATTAAAAAAGCAAATGTCCACTATATTTGACTTACTTTTAAGTCTCGCTCTGAAAGCTATACTGAGCCATTGGAAAAATTTTGAGGGCCTGTCAAGTGAATACTGGTGGAACCTGGTCTGTTATCATCGCACCTGCGAGAAAGCTTACGCAATGCGGCAACCTACTTTTCGGTCCATGTTGAAAAAGTGGGATGCCCTCAGTTCATAAGTATCTTGCCAGAGCCTGGGTGGCTGGTCCGGATGGGGATGGTGCTCGTCGCTGAAGGATGTTTTAGTTCACTGTTTACTGTTTCTTCAGTGTTGTATTAACTAGAGGCTTCAGATACTAGTATATGTCACATAAGGGGTATCGATAAATCCCTTAATGAGCACGCATGCTATGTTATTGTATACCGACTGTAATAGACCCTAAACATGTAATCCTTATGTTTGTTCTTCTTGTTTTCTGATTGTTTTTTCAAAATGAGAAATAAAGCATTTAAAAAAAAAAGAAATATGATGACAGAAAAAGATCACATGGCCTATCTAGTCTGTCCTTCCATATCAACAACTACAACAGTCCCCTTTTTACCTTTAGAGATCCTCTGTGTTTGTCCCATGGTTTTTTGAATTCAGTTACTGTCCTCATCTCTACCACCTCCACTGGGAGACTATTCCATGGATCCACTACTCTTTCTGTAAAGAAATATTTCCGCATATCACTCCTGAAACTATCTCCCTTCACCCTCATCCCATGTCCCCTCATAGCAGAACTTGCTTTCCATTGAAAGAGGCTCTCTCCCTGAACATTTATGCCACGGAGGTATTTAAACATCTCAATCATATCACCTCTATCCCGCCTTTCCTCTAAGGTGTACATATTAAGATGCTTAAATCTGTCCTCATATACTTTATAATGAAGACCACTAATCATTTTAGTAGACACCCTCTGCACCGACTCCATCCTGTTCACATCCTTTTGAAGGTGTGGTCTCCAGAATTGCACACTATACTCCAAATGAGGTCGCACCAAAGACTTATACAGAGGCATTATCACCTCCTTTTTTCTGATAGCCATTCCTCTCTGTATGCACCCAACCATCCTTCTAGCTTTTGCCATCGCCTTTTCTACCTGTTTAGCTACTTTAAGATCATCAGACACAACCACGCCTAGGTCCTGCTCTTCTTTAGTGGACAAATGTACTTCACCCCCTATACTATATTGCTCCCTTGGATTGCTGCAGCCCAAATGCATGACCTTACATTTTTTTAACATTAAATCCCAGCTGCCAAATTCTAGACCATTCTTCAAGCTTAGCTAGATCCCTCCTCATGTTATCTATACCTTCCTGGATGTCTACTCTATTGCAGATTTTGGTATCATCTGCAAAGAGGCAAACCTTACCCGAAAGCCCTTCCGCTATATCACTAACAAAGATGTTAAAAAGAATCGGATCAAGGACAAATCCCTGGGGCACACCACTGGTAACATCCTTCTCCTCAGAGTGAGCTCCATTTACTTGTACTCTTTGTCGCCTCCCACCCAACCGATTTCTAACCCAAACAGTAACTTTAGGGTCCATCCCTAGGGTGTTCAGTTTGTTTATAAGTCGCCTGTGGACTTGGAAGACAGACATTGGACCAGTGTATGAAAAACATACACTATGTGAAACTTCTATTTTCTGCAATGTTTTAATATTTTTTATTATTGCCTGTATTTCATAGTTGTTTGAGTGTAACAAATCTAATAAATCATCCAGAACAGAGAAAGAATATGCAAGCTGTCCAAAATTGGAAAGAAACTGCTGAGGGAAGATATGATAGAGGTCTATAAATTAATGAATGAAGTGGAGCGGGTAAACGTAGATTGATTGTTTATGCCATCAAAATATAGAAAGACTAGGGGACATGCAATGAAGCTACAGGGTAACCTATTTAAGATTAATAATGGAAAATATTTTTTCACTCAACGTGTAATCAAACTCTGGAATTCGTTACCAGAGGATGTAGTAAAAGCTGTTAGTGTAGCCGGATTTAATAAAGGTTTGGACAAGTTCCTGGAGGAAAGGTCCATATACCAAAGGGGACCCAGAATATCCACTGCTTGCCCCCAATACAAGCAATGTGGAACCTGTGTGTCTTTTGGGGAAACTGCTAAGTACTTGTAACCTAGATTGGTCACTGTTGGAAGCAGGATACTGTGTAGATGGACCTTGGCCTGACCTAGTATGGCATATCTTATGTTCTTATCTTCAGTCTATCAGAACTCTGCTGCCCAGCTAATCTCCCACCAGCCCCGATACACTCATATAACCCCTCTCCTAAAATAACTTCACTGGCCCCCCTTCCATTTCCGTATCCAATTCAAACTTCTCCTTCTAACATATAAATGCATTCACTCTACTGCCCCTCATTACCTTTCCTTTCTTCTCTCTCCCTACACCCCTCCTCGTGTACTCCACTCCTCTTCTGACTTTCTTCTTTCTATGCCTTTCCTTTTTCTGCAAACTCCAGACTTCAGTCTTTTCACTTTGCTGTTCCTTATGCATAGAACCAACTTCCTCTATCTTTACATCAAGTCTCTTCTCTCCCTCTCTTCAAATCTATGATAAAGGCGTACCTTTTGAGGCCGCATTTGGATCCTAATCCCTTGTTCTCCTTGTGTCTTCTTCCCTATTTGAACCTCCCCTTGTTTTTCTTGTATTGTTATGTTGCTCTTGATTAGATTGTATGCTCTACAAGCAGGTAGTTTCTTCTTTATATGTTTGTGTTGTGTAGGCATAGTAACACTATGGGGTATGTTTACTAAACTGCGGTAAACTTGAATAACGCGTGTTGTACGATGTTAATGATCATTAGCACGCTATAGCACGCTGTAGCACATTAATGATCGTAAACGCGCTATAGCGCGCCTTATCATGCGCTAACGAGCGTGATGCTCCGCGGCGCAGTGAAACAACGCAGAAGGCAGAGAGAGGGCGGAGAGAAGGGATCAATGGGTGGAGAGTGGCCGGGGAGAGGCTCCCATTACACTAACGCGCTGAATTTCAGAGCTGAATTCCAACGCGAATGAAAACCTGTCGTTAAAGGCATATTAAAGGGGAGAGAAACCATTTAAATGTCAGCAATGTACAGCCTAGGCAGAGAAACCAAAAAAAGGTGATACGTGTGATACATGTGCACAAAACAAAAGGGCACAGAAACACTGAAAATGACCCCAACAAACTGGAAAAAAACAGCAACCATGCTGGCCAATGAGAAACATCAACCCCCCCTCCCCCGAGTAAGCTCCATTGAACAGATATTTATGTATTTCTTCATGTTAGTTATGTATTTATAAACCGTGGAAGGGTCCATACCCCGTCCCCATTCAAGGTGCACGGGCCCACAGTGAAATAGCACTGTTCAGGGACTTCCCGACCATTGGACAGGGTTCCTATGGCGTGCACATATCCCGCAACATCAGGGCGGGCATGTCGGAATGGGCAACCGGTCAGATGCTGGAGAAGGGGATACAGAGGGCTGCAGGCGGCACATGCTGTGGAGCAGCTGGGCCACAGTGGGGACTAGGGTGATGCCTAGCTGGCCCATAGAAATGCTGAAACAGTAGAGCAGCCAGACAGCAACTGCTGAGGGCCCAACATGGGCAAGAGTGTGCTTCCCACAGTGTCACAGGAAATAGTACCCAGCAGGTACCCCCAATGGCACGGAACATTGGCAGGTGGTGCTGGGGGAAAGCGTGGGCAGCTATGCGGGCACCCACACCCCAGAACACGCACCATAGGCAGCCGCCTACCTGCACACTGGATGGTTTGAGACCGCACACCACCAGCACCACCAGCAGAAGGGCATGTCAGCATGGTGGCTGAGGGATACCGGTGGTGGAGGGGGCAGTGGCAGCTGCCCAGAGCAGACCGTGGCCTATCCCCCTTCACGTGGGTGCAGTGCACTCCAACAGACAGGCCCTGTATGACCAACAGTCATGTTATCACCAGGGAACGCACCATCTCTGTGAGAACATGGTGGTGCAGTGCACAGAACCAGTGTATTCAGAAGCAGAGGGTCACAGGTTTAGGTCCCAGCTGTGGTTTCCGCCAACCCAGTCCTAATATTTTACCCACTACTAGAACGGGCTAATACAGAGAGAACCGGTCTTGCAGATGACGTAAACATGCCCAAAACACCCACATTTTACCCTACAGAGCACAGACACCATAAACATGCACATTACCTAGAGCAGAGCCTCCCAAATGCAGTCCTGGAGGGCCAAACACCATCCCGTTTTCATGCTGCCTCTGATAAAGATGCCTGTGCTGCATTTCTATGCGCTACCCCCATGGTATGCAGATGTATCTCATGCATATTCATGAGGGACAGCATGAAAACCCGAACAGTGTTTGGCACCACAGTACTGGAGTTGGGAACCTCTGCCGTAAAGCAGCAGTCAACAGGGGCAGACACACCCGCACACACAGGCCCCATTATCCAAAGCCTCCTGGAGAGGCAGGACTTTGGGCTCTGCATGCATCTCCCAATACTAGCACATGCATACCGTATTAATGCCACCCTAAACCTGGGAATATGTTACACAGCTATCAGAAGGTTGCTATGAGCACTGGCAGATAGCAATTCCTAGGTTAAGTACAATTTCCTCAGTGAGCTGCATCATAGCAACCTTTCTGATGTCTGAGGAGTGTGCTACAGGTCCTGTGTCTAACAGTGTTTACCAACCTGGGGAGTGACTCCGACAGTATTGCGTACCATAGCCATGCCTGCACTGTGCCCAGGACTGGTGTGGTGGCCTGGGCTGCCCAACACCTCTAGTGTTGCACAGTGCTTGCATAGGTGTGGGGAGTGCTTGTCTGTCTATCCAGTGTGTGGTGGCTTCCAACACCCTCCACAGCCCACACTGCTAGCACTGTTGCCAGTATTAGCCTGCCAATGTGCATAATGAGGAGCAAGGTACTGTGGGAATAGCCTGGATAGGGTGGCCTGGCCTGTCCGCATCTGCACAGGGCATAGGGCAATGGCCGGACATTGTAGTGCCTGGTACCACCTGCACGGACAGGGTGGCCATAGCATGTCCTGCTGGGAGGTCACTCTCACCCTGACTGTGCAGTGACCATGGCATGGCTAGGTTCCACCATAGTGCTATATAGCATTTCTCTTATGTGTTATATATGGGTTTCCTTTTAGGGACTAATCACGGACTTATCTGCTTGGTGTGTATGTTGATATCCCCTATAGGGCACACATTACACTTTGCCCTATATTCTATGTATTATATGCCATTTGAAAGGAATATTTAGGTGCTCTCTATAGGGCGCGCCTTACACTTCGCCTTATAGGGAGCGCCTAAATATTCGTATCAACTGGTATATAATACATGACCATGTCAGAGAGAACGTCACTATTGGAACATATTTCATAGGAAGGGTACACTTTTCCTGACATATGCAAACTGTAACCTGCCTGCAGACTGAAATACTATAGTCTGCTTTCAAAGGGTTAAACAGGATGCCTCAGCCAGCCTTACTCATTGGGCACACTGGGGAATTGAACCCATGACTCTTGTACCATCAGTCTGTGTAGTAACCATTGTGCTACATCTCTGTTTCTGTCTTTGTGTGTCTGCGTGCTGTCTTAAGCGTGCGTGCAGTAGCGCGCTGTAACGATCGTTGCTGCGCGGCACGCAATAACGCGCGTAACTGTGCGTTATTGGTTATGATGTCCCGCCCATGTCCTTTTTTGGCTTTCCTTTCACTAACGCGGCTCCTAACGCGAATTGCACTAACGCAGTTTAGTAAACATGCCCATATATAAATGACACAGGTACACTACCAAAAAACTGCCTCCAGTTTTGCAACTGATTCCTATAGATTTTGGGGTGCTGAATCCAGGAAAAATAGCCAAAATGTTCCATCACGTCACGTTTTCTTGCAAAATTAGATTTCTTACCCATATAAGGAATGTTCACATAATTTCTTTTTAGCCGACTGCAGTTTATTTTCTTGGCCCAAAATAGAGGTTGTAATGGTTAACTAACTAGAAACACTCCCTCATGATATTTTAGAGTGTTTTGTATTCATTTTATACATTAACAGGACAATTGGGAGGCGGGGGGCTAAATCCAGTACTCGCGCTGGTGCATGTTCTTTCCTGTTCGCCTTGCCTCGTTCGCTCGTTCAAACACGGTGGTTGCGACATGAACGTTCCTGTCAAATTTCAGTTTCTTGCAAGTTCATTATTACCTTTTGTTTGCTCAGTCGTAATCCAGCTTTATTCCGAAGTGGTTCACTACAGTTGTAGTTTGCAGTGCTGTGTATTTGTGATGGCTCACAGAGCCAGAGGTTGCGTCAACTCTCCGGACAGTTTTTGTTTTATTTGTGGGGAATATACCGTGAAAAAGCGGCAGAGGAACATTTCTGCATTTATTAAAAAAGTATATTTTGCCTATTTCGGTTTGAAGTTAGGTGATCAAGACAAACCGTGGGCCCCTCACAAAGTGTGCAAGACATGTGAGGAAGATCTACCCTTATGGATGAAAGGTAAAAAACAAGCATTTCGTTTCGGAATACCTATGATGTGGCGTGAACAAAGAGACCACAGC
The DNA here is from genome assembly GCA_033557465.1 of Ichthyophis bannanicus. Classification (NCBI taxonomy): domain Eukaryota; kingdom Metazoa; phylum Chordata; class Amphibia; order Gymnophiona; family Ichthyophiidae; genus Ichthyophis; species Ichthyophis bannanicus. Next base: position 1,475,765,053 of record CM066032.1, read on the forward strand.
AGTGACTGCTATTTTTGCTCTTGCATTGTGAAGGGATACAACTTAAAAAAAAGAACGTAATAAGTTACCCCAACCTTCCCTCAGCAATTAGGCCTATGCCTCATAGCAACGAAGTATCTGTGCCTGAACCACCAAAATCTTTGGATCATATTTGTGTGGACGGTTCTGATCATGATGAAACTCATCAGATGGCTTTTCCCGATGAGTCCAGTACTTCCGAGTTTGAAACTGAACCAGATCCGAAACCTGAACTTTTCTCTCAAGCTGATTTGAATGATTTAGTCCGGGATTTAGGACTCCCAAAAGATGCTGCCCAACTGCTAGGTTCTCGGCTTAAACAGAAAAATCTATTGTCACCAGGAACAACTTTTTATTGGTACCGCAACCGGGAGACACAATTTTTGAAGTATTTCAGCAAAGAGGAAGATTTGGTATTTTGCAACGATATATACGGAGTGATGGAAAAGTTTAAACTCAAGTATGATCCTGCTGAATGGCGACTGTTCATTGATTCGTCAAAAGACAGCATAAAAGGTGTTCTTCTTCATAATGGCAACACATTCGCTTCAGTTCCTATTGCTCACTCTGTTATTCTCCAAGAAAAATACGAGAATTTGGCCCTGATTCTTCAGAAGATTCGTTATGATGAGCATAAGTGGATGATTTGTGGAGACTTTAAAATTCTATCCATGCTATTAGGGCAGCAATCCGGTTTCACCAAATATCCCTGCTTCCTTTGCTTGTGGGGTAGCCGGGCCCGCGACCTACACTAGGGGAAAAAGACTGGCCAATTCGGGAGTATTTGAGACCCGGTGAGAAAAATGTTCTTCATGAGAGCTTGGTACCTCGTGATAAAATTCTATTACCACCTCTCCACATTAAGTTGGGTCTCATTAAGCAATTCATCAAGTCCGTTCCAAAAGATGGTGAGTGCTTTCGGTACCTTTGCTCAAAGTTCCCCCGACTTTCTGAAGCAAAGCTAAAGGAAGGAGTGTTTGTTGGCCCTGATATAAGGAAACTCATTTCAGATGGAGCATTCGCTGAAACGATGTCTGAGAAGGAAAAAGAAGCCTGGGATTCCTTCAAGGATGTTGTTCTCAAATTCTTGGGGAACAGGCGGGATGAGAACTATAAGGATATTGTTGCCAGGATGCTCAATGCCTTCAAAGAACAAGGCTGTAACATGAGCCTGAAAGTCCATTTCTTGCACTCCCATGTGAACTACTTTCCCGAAAACTTGGGGGCGTACAGTGAAGAACAAGGTGAAAGGTTTCACCAGGACATCAAGGACGCAGAGAGAAGGTACCAAGGAAGATGGAACACCACTATGATGGCTGATTTCTGCTGGTTGCTGCTGCGGGAAACCCCAGATGAAAAATACGCCAAGCAGCGCACCAAGAGAAGCATTCGGGGGAAGAAGAAATGGGCCCACCAGGAGATTAATTGACCCAAGAATGACTTTAAAATATAAACTGTGTTGACAAATATCGTGTTTTTACTAAACTTTGAAATAAAAATTTGCTAGTTATTACCACAGTGTCGGATCTCATTTATTAGAATTTTATTTTCACACCATCTGGTGTTTGTCTTCATGTATTGCAATGGTGCGGTTTGCGTTTTCTATTCTTACATACATACCTGTACAACATTTTTTGCACATTTCTTTGCTTTGCTTTGTGTCTAACCTCGCTCTTATATGCTCAATGTTTGTGCACATGTATGTGGCTGTTTTAAGTGCAGACAAATTTGCTACCATCACAGTGTGTTTTGTTGACATTACTCTATTCTTATGTGCTGCCTTATTACAATTTTCTTTATTCTTATTTGAATAACTACTAAACAATTAGTATAAAGAATTCATCCAAGAAACTTTTATCTCGATCGCACTCAATCTGAAACGTTCACCTCAAACTGCTAACCCAATGTAGCAAAAAATCTGTACGTGATGGAGCAAATTGGTTACCAGATTTGGATTCAGCGCACCAAAAATCGTAAAAATCAATAGAAACATTAGAGGCAGTTTAAAAATATATATTTTTAGTGTACCTGTGTGATTAATAGTAGTAGAAGTAGTATATTTATTTCTGCTTCAGGTAGATATGGATTATTTAGCTGTACTGTGTATAAATGCTAAGGTGGAGAAATGCAGTGTAGTACAGTCTACTTCCCAATCATCACTGTGTGGTTTCTGGAACAGGTTGATCTATGCTGCTACGTTTTCATCCGCACCATAAATGTGATGCCATAAGATAAGGATTCTGTTTAATTTTACCCCCAAATAAGCTGTAGTTCTTTAAATAACAGAGGAATTATATGAAATTTAACAGTGAATAATTTATTTACTTCCCAGTTGTTAAGTGGAAGACTGTGAAAATGTTTTTCTAAGCCACTGCTGATAATTATGCAGCAGTTTGTAAGGAGAGGTCAGTCCTACACATGTATTATAATTACATGTGTAGGACTGACCTCTCCTTACAAACTGCTGCACATCTTCAAAGGGTTTGCTGGTGTGGAGGACAGCAATATTATCATCGTATGCAAGTTTCATATGATCAGCCATAGAAAGACTGAAATTTGCAGGAGCCAAAGCTGGTTCTTGTGGGGCATCAACTTTTTTTAAGGATTCTTGTCTAGCTGCCCTATCAATTAAATAAAACAAGTAGCAATTAATGATAATGTCTAATAATACTATGGGTCAATATTCAGCCTTGGTGTTTGTCATTTTTTTAAAAACACAGGCCGCTGCAGGTGAAAAACATCTAGATATTTAGCTCCAATATTCTTATTGTGGCTAGTGATGAATTTGTGGATTCAGCGTTTTCTGCTGGCACTGTCAGGATAACAATGATATTATTTAGCTTGTTATTTAAAAATTTGGCCTTCCAAATACCATCATTGCAGTTTGCAATATGGAAAAGGCAAAGCCAAATACAGAAACAAACATAATATAATTAACACAAAACAAACTGACTGGAACATGATGTGGGAATGCATGGCACAATAATGTTTCCTTAGACTATTGATGACAGAAAAACATGAAGAAAATCAATTATTTAATAAAGAGTAAAATTGTATAGTGTATTAAAAATGAATCAAAGGATTCATGGAAAAGCCAAGTTTTTAAATCTTTCTTGAACCTTTTAAAATAACTTTCTACCCAAAGATCATGTGGGAAGGGGGCTCCACAATTGGGGAGCCTGGTAGCTGAATGCTACATTCTGGAAAATGGTTTTGCTAGACAAGACCAGGAAATTGCCTTGCAAAGATCTCAAAGGTCTGACTGGGGAATAAGGGCTTAAGATAGAACTAAGATAAATTGGAAAACTGGAAAAGAAGATATGATGGGTTTACATAAGCAACTTGAATTTAATATGAGAGGTGATAGGAAGCCAGTGCTTTTTTTTTTTTTTAAGAAGAGGGGTCACATGGTCACATTTCTTTGCTGAGTATAGCAATTTAACTGCTGTATTTTGTATCAGCTGAAGTCTCTTTACCTGGTACTGTGACACACTGAGAAGCAAAGCATTACAGTAGTCCAAGTATGTTGCTAGTAATGTGTGAATTAACGTCTTTAGAGCCTTGTTATCAAAAAAAGGCTTTAGAGACTTTATTTTACATAAAGTTGCATATATGAATCCTGATCATTTCAGATATCTGGTTCACAAAAGTCAGTTTGTTGTCCCATGTTACTCCAAGAACCTTCAACAGTTCTTTAATTTTAACCAGAACTGGCTTGTCCCAGTGTTGAGGAGTAGCCTAATGGGTAGAGCACTGTCTTAGGAACCAAGAGATTGAAGTTCAATTCCAATTAGCAGTGCTTTTGACTTTGGGAAAGTCACTTAACTCTCATTGCCCTAGAAAAAACTGAGCTATTAATGTACTTTTTTAAAACGCACATTAACATGTTTAAGTTACAATGTAAACCACTTTGACTGAAATTATAAAGTAGTATAAAAAATTGTTAAATATTTTATTTCCGTAATGAATGGAATTTTACTTCTTTGAAAGGAAATGTAGGGCGCCTTGGTCTTAGATGGATTTAGGACTATTTTATGGTCATCAATCCAGGCTGCAATTTTTTGCAAGCTGGACTGTAACTTGTTTTGAAAGTGCAAGTCATAGAAACATAGAAATATGATGACAGAAAAAGACCACATGGCCTATCTAGTCTGTCCTTCCATATCAACAACTACAACAGTCCCCTTTTTCCCTTTAGTTACTGCTTGGGTTAGAAATTGGTTGAGTGGGAGGCAACAAAGAGTAGAGATAAATGGAGCTCTCTCTGAGGAGAAGGAAGTTACCAGTGGTGTGCCCAAGGGATCTGTCCTTGGTCCGATTCTTTTTAACATCTTTGTTAGTGATATAGCGGAAGGGCTTTTGGCAAAGGTTTGCCTCTTTGTGGATGATACAAAAATCTGAAATAGAGTAGACACCCAGAAAGGTGTAGATAACACGAGGCGGGATTTAGCTAAGCTTCAAGAATGGTCTAGAATTTGGCAGCTGGGATTTAATGTTAAAAAAATGTAAGGTCATGCATTTGGGCTGCAGCAATGCAAGGGAACAATACAGTATAGGGGGAGAAGTACTTTTGTCCACTAAAGAAGAGCGGGACCTAGACGTGGTTGTGTCTGATGATCTTAAAGTGGCTAAACAGATAGAAAAGGCGACAGCAAAAGCTGGAAGGATGCTTGGGTGCATACGGAGAGGAATGGCTAGCAGAAAAAAGGAGGTGATAGTGCCTCTGTATAAGTCTTTGGTGTGGCCTCATTTGGAGTATAGTGTGCAATTTTGGAGACCCCACCTTCAAAAGGATATAAACATGATGGAGTCAGTACAGAGGGTGTCTACTGAAATGGTTAGTGGTCTTCATTATAAAGCATATGTGGACAGACTTAAGGATCTTAATATGTACATAATAGAGGAAAGGTGGGATAGAGGTGATATGATTGAGACATTTAAATAGCTCTGTGGCATAAATGCACAGGAGGAGAGCCTCTTCCGATTGAAAGCAAGTACTGCCATGAGGGGACATGGGATGAGGGTGAAAGGGGATAGATTCAGGAGTGATATGCGGAAATATTTCTTTATGGAAAGAGTGGTGGATCCGTTGAATAGTCTCCCAGTAGAGGTGGTAGAGATGAGGACAGTATCTGAATTCAAATAGCATGGGACAAACACAGATGATCTCTAATGGAAAAAAGGGGACTGTTGTAGTTGTTGATATGGAAGGGCAGACTAGATAGGCAATGTGGTCTTTTTCTGTAATCATTTTTCTATGTTTCTAAGTTCCAGGCATATGAAGGAGCAAGGTGGAATAAACAAAGTCTGGAGTTGGCAGTGGCAGAGAAGGGCACAGATAAAAGAGATCTGCCAGAAGAGTGGATTTCCTGAGGAGGGGTGTAGAGTGAGATAAGAGAGGAAAGGTAGCGAGGAGCCACAGAATAAATGCACTTGTACGTCAGAAGAAGTTTGAACTGGATGAGGAAACTGATAGGGAGCCAGTGAAGCAACTTGAGAAGATGGGTTACATAAGCATAACTAAACTGATGGAAGATAAGTTATGCAACTGAGTTTTGAATAGACTGAAGGGGAGGAAGATGATCCTGAGGGAGACTAGCAAGAAGCAGGTTATAAAAGTCAAGACTGTAGATGACTAATAGTGGATAAGGACTTAGTAGTGTGTGTATAAAGGAAGGGATGAATTTTGCTGATATTATAGAGAAAGAAGCGATAGATTTTAGTAATCTGTTGGATGTGTGCAGAGAAAGAGAGAGTAGAATCAAACATGACTCCAAGGTTGCAAGCTGAGGAGTCATTCACAGAAAAAGACAAAGGGGGATGGGAGTTGTGTAGAGTCCTGTCTGCCTGTGCAGGCTGCCACACAATGTCCTGCACTGCTGCCCTTTCCTGCATTGTGCTTCATTGTGCTTGCCTTGCCTGTGCCTGATCTGCATGGCACCACCACTCCTCTGTCCACCCGTCAGTGTAACTATCCTGCCACCTCCGCCTCCACTGGGGGACACATATTCCCATCGTCTGCCACCAATTGTCTTTCCTGTACTTTACATTGCAAACACCCTGTGCTGTGGTACAGTTGCCCCCATCATGTTTGTCATCAGTACTGGCAGCCATATGGGATGCCCGCAGATATGGCAGGTCCAGTTGCTCCCAGCTCTCCCTCCTTCACTCACCCGTTCATTGCCTTTTCTGAGTGCTCTATCTAGTATTAGGGCTACATCTGTCTCTGTTCCTCATAGGTCATGCATGTCATCCTGTGGCACCTTGCAGACCTTAGGGCACACAAACCTAGGGCACTGTAACCTTGTTAGGCCACCTTAACCTATGGTTCCATAGCCCAGGGTGCCTTATACATTGCCTTGTCCAGGGGTGCCTAATATGCCTATAGGGTGCCTTATGAGGCACCTTACAAGGCACCTTATAATGAAACTTACAAGGCACCTTACAAGGCGCCTTACAAGACGACTTACAAGGCACCTTTCAAGGCGCCTTACAAGACGCCTTACAAGGCGCCTTACAAGGTGCCTTGTAATGTACCTTGTAAGGTGCCTTATAAGGCTCCTTGTAACATGCGTTAGTCTAAGGCGCCTTTTAACGTGCATTTAGCTGATACGGCTTGCTGTAATGATGCACCGGCCATGCCTTTATATGGGCATCTGTACCTTTACCGCGGAACCTAATGCGGGTGACATTACCACAGTTTAGTAAACATGCCCCTTAGTTTTATTCTACATTCCTTTCCTTATGATTCCTAGCATTCTATTTGTGTTCTTGGCCACTGCTGTACACTGGGCAGGGGGTTTCAATATACTATCCATGCTGACGCCGAATCTTTTTCCTGGGTGGTAGTTCCTAATTTGTGACCTTGCATTGTGTAAACTTAGGGGTATGTTTACTAAATGGTGCTAACTTCGCAGCTGCGACATTATCGCGTGATACGTGATGTTATTGCGTGATAATGGCGCACTACCCTGTGAGAACGTCACGTATCATGCGATAACGTCTCTGGCAGCATTAAAGTGTGCAGAAGGTGGAGTAAGGCAACCCAGAGGGTGGAGTAAGGCTCCCCAAGGGTGGAGATAAGGGGTCAATGGGCAGAGAGTGGGCGGGGAGAGACTCCATGCACACTAACGCCGTGAAATAAAGCTCTGAAAATTAGAGCCAATGAAAACCTTGCGCTAGAGCAGGGGTCTCAAACTCAAATTGCTTTGAGGGCCAAATGAGGACTTGTAGAGTAACCCGGGGGCCGCACAAGACGCAGGCCTCATTTGCATAAGGGCATCATTTGCATAAGGGCATCATTTGCATAAATATTTGCATAATGTTACCATACACTAACTTTGAGTAAACATGCCTCTTAATGAGTGTATGGATAAAGAAAGACTAAAAGATTTCTACATTACTATAAACCAGTGCCAACCACCAGGCACATTAGGAACTACTAGAAACACTGCTCATTTAGAACCCATAGCAAACCTGCCATGTCCTAACAGCACTACCAGGACTCACAAAGCACCATACCCTAACTATCAAAAGGCAACACTGCAAATATTAAATCAACACATTTCAGAGAATAACAATACATGACCTACTCGGGAAAGAGAACAAGTGGCAATGTCAAATAGGAATTACATAAACAGAATACCTCAGCTCAGTTACACATGCAGAACATACACCATCACCAAACAAGGAATCACAATTTAGAAACAGGAAGACAATTAAACTGGGAACCCCAAAAGCCAAACTTAGAATGTACAACACTGTAGAAATAAAACTATACATTGATTTCCTCTTGTATTAAATAAAGTGCAGACGTTAAAGATGCACATTTCCAAGAGCTGACATATTTCAGTTAATAAATTCAAAATAAAGAGATATTTTTCTACCTTTTGTGCATTTTTTTTTCAGTTGCAATTGTTCCAGCCACTTTCTTCTGGTTTCTTTGTGTCTTCTGCTAACTCTCCATCGTCTGCTGTCCATTTGTCCTTTCTTCTTTCCCAGTTTTTTTCCATTCTCTCTACATCTGCTTTAACATACTAATCATTCTTCTTTTGCTCTTTCCTCATTCCTATTTCATCCACTCAAATTTTACCCCTCCATCCTCAATCCCCAGCTATTTGCAGTTCAAGCTCCCCCTTCTACTCGGCCTATTTCCAGTCATAGCACCCCCCCCCCAGTCCATTACCAGTTCTAGCCCCACCCCCCCATAGCCCATTATCGGTCCTAAGCCCTCCAACAGCCCACTTCCAGGCCTAACCCTTCCATCGCCCCATCTTCATTCTTAGCCCCCCAATCAGACCACCTCCAGTCCTAACCCCCATCTGTCCATTACCAGTACTATCCCCCCATCACCCCATTTCCAGTCCTACCCCCCCAGCAGCCCACATCAAGTCCTGCTCCCCCCAGCAGCCCACATCAATCCTGCTCCCCCCCCAGCAGCCCAATCCTGCTCTCCCCCCCACCAGCCAACTTCAATCCTGCTCCCCCCCAGCAGCCCACATCAATCCTGCTCCCCCCCCAGCAGCCCACATCAATCCTGCTCCCCCCCCAGCAGCCCACATCAATCCTGCTCCCCCCCCCAGCAGCCCACATCAATCCTGCTCCCCCCCCCCGGGAAACTTAAACTTTAGAAAACAGCTGGCTGCTGCTCCTGCCGCTGCCGCGGCGGTAGCAGCAATACCGCATGTCCCGCGGCCCCCCCCCTTCCTTGCCTGTCAGTTCTTCTCTGCTTCGGCTTTCAGAGCCGCGAAGGGAGAGCTTCTCCCTCGTGACTCTGTTAAGCCCGCTGGGGCTTATGGGAAATTTCCCATCTGCCCCGGCGAGCTTAACAGAGTCGTGAGGGAGAAGTTCTCCCTTCGCGGCTCTGAAAGCCGAAGCAGAGAAGAACTGACAGGCAAGCAGGAAGGGATCGGGGGGGGCCCGCGGGACATGCGGGACATGCGGTATTGCTGCTATTGCCGCTATTGCCGGGCAGATGGGAAGGGGCCGCGGGACAGTTGATTCTGCTGCTGCCACGGCAGCGGCAGCAGAAGCCGGGTTTTTTTTTTCCCCTGTGTATCGCGGGCCGCACAAAGGTCTCTCGCGGGCCGCGTGTTTGAGACCCCTGCGCTAGAGGCACATTGCAGGAGAGAGAAACCATTTAAATCAGCAATGTACAGCAAAGCCAGGGAGACCAAGAAAAGTGATAGTAGTGCTACATGTGCAGCAGCAAAAGGCACAACGGCAAGGCCTCAAATAGGGTACAGGGGGCTGAAGGCGGGACATGCATTGGGCCAGCTGTAGAACAGGGTGGACTAGGCAGATGCCTAGGTGGCATATAAGAACACAGAAACTGCAAATCAGCAAGCCAGCAACTGACCAAAGTCAAACATGCCCACTAGAGTGTGTCCCAGGGGACATCACCCAGCAGGTACCCCAAAGGGCACATAACAGTGACAGGCGGTGGCAAAGGGAAGTGCAGATGTTGTATGTAGGCACCCCTACCCCAGATCCCACACCAGAGGCAGCTGCCTACAGGCACAATGGTTGGCCTGGGACTGCGCACCACTGGCATAAGGGCATGTCAGCGTGGTGGCGGAGGGGTGCTGGTGGTGGAGGGGACAGTGGCATCGGCCCACAACACACCAAGGCCAAGTCCTAGTCAGGTGGGTGCCGTGCACTGCAACAGACAAGGTCTGTCTGATGAACAGTCATGGTATCCCCAGGGAATGATGTGCCTCTGTGACAACAGTTTGGTGCAGTACACACAGCCAATATATTCAGGGCATAAGGCAACAGGTTCAAGTCCCAGCTGTGGCCCCTGCAGACCAGGTCCCCACATTTTACCCACTACTAAACCGTGGTAATAAAGACGGAATTTTTATTGCTGATAAAAGAAACACACCATAAATGACTATACTGTACCCTACAGAGCACATACACCATAAACATGTACAATCCCTAGAGCAGAGTTTCCCAACTCCAGTCCTAGAGGGCCAAACACCATTCAGGTTGTCAGGATGTCCCTAATAAATATGTATGAGATGTATTTGCATGCACCGCCCCATTGTATGCAAATGTATCCATGCATATTCATTAGGGACAGCATGAAAACTTGAACCGTATTTGGCCCACCAGGACCGGAGTTGGGAACCTCTGCCCTAGAGCAGCGGCCAACAGGGGCACAAACACCCACACCCATAGGCTTCACTGTCCAGCGGCTCATGGAGAGTCAGGCTGTTGAGCCCTGCGTGGAGTAGCATCTATCAATACTACCACCTGCAAACCTTAGCAATGCTGTCTTAAACATGGAAACAAGTTCCACATATATCAAAAGGTTGCTATGAATAATGTCAGATAACAAATCCTAACTTAAACATAATTTGTTGACAGAGATTCATCATAGCAACCTTTCTGATATCTGTGTGTTTCAGGTTTTGTTTCTGACACTGTTTAACACCCCGGGTAGTGACCCTAACAGTATTGAGTACCATAGCAATGCCTGCACTGTGCCCAGGATTGGTGTGGCGGCCAGGGCTGCCAACCACCTCTATGTTTGCACAATGCTGAAATAGGTGTGGGAGTGTGCATATGTCTATCCAGTGTTTTGTGACTGCCTACACCTTACTGAGCCCACACTGCTTGCACTGTTTCCAGTGTTAGCCTGCCAATGTTAAAGACCCATCTCTTCCTTGAGCATTTTTCTCTCCCACCCTAATACCTAAATCTCTTACTTTTTACCTCCTTGTCCTTATCCCATTAATCTTTACAATGCTCCCATCCATAGCTTTCCACATATATATGTATATATGTATATAGTTGATCATTGTTCATTGCAATTAATTGTATAATTTAATTCTTCATGTTGCGTTACTCTGTATCCAGTTATTCGTTCCTTGTAAACAGTTGAAATATACTGCTTTTTATTGTTCTGTGTAAACCGTCTTGATTCGTAGAAAGACGGTATATAAAAAATGTTAAATAAATAAATAAATAAATGTGTATAAAGAGGAACAAGGTACAGTGGGTATGGCACGGACACGGCGGCCTGAGCAGGATGCATCTGCACAGGGCATAGGGCAATGGCTGGGACATTGTAGTGTCTGGCCACCACCTGCACAGACAGGGTGGCCACAGCATGTCATGCTGGGAGGTCACTCTCACTCTGACTGAGCAGTGACCACTTCATAGCTAGGTTCCCCCATAGTGCTCTCCTGTATTTTTCTCAAGTGATATCTATGGGTTCCCTTTTCTGGGGCCCAATCACTGATGTACCCGCTTGGTGTGTGGGCTCACATTCCATTTTTGGATGCACACAGTTTCTCCAGGAACATGCACTATGTATTAGCTAGCAGTCTGTCTGCATTTAGCATTTTTATGGCTAGAGCACCTTGCAGGGGGGAGACTGACTGTGCCCTCTGCTGGTGAATGTTAGATAGGGGTGTGGGGCAGCTGAGATTTTCCAGACCTACTGCCCTATGTGATGCATACATATCTGCATTGACTGCCCTGTAGGGTGCCCATTCTCCAGCAGGACTGGGGTTGATGATCCCCTCTGCTGCCACCATTGCAGAGATGTAGAATGTGGATCTCTTGGTGGGGATTCCTGACCCCCACCCTGACCCACAGAGGGCGGGTTGGGTGCTGCTACATAATCCGCTTTGGGGTCCAAACACCACCCTTCACTTATAACATGTGAGCATGGCACCCACACAGAATATGCACTATTCTGGGTGCATCATAGTCCACAAGGGCTAGACGTGACTGGGAAATACAGATGTACACAGGTGTATCCTAGTTGTGTCTGCAGGGACTACCCATCACACACTGGCACTGAAGGGGACTTGCAGTGCAGCATACCTCTGCCAAGCCAGGTGCTGCAGACCTAATGCTGGGTGCCCCACCTCCCCTCAGGGTGAGCACAGGAACCCGCACAATGTCACAGTCTATAGCTACTCTTTGCCAGTAACACACACGGTCAGTTCCCCCTACCAGGCCAAGGTGCTATAGAGGCGCATACCCCATCTTGTGATCAGATGTAGACTGCTGATCTTCATGTGCAGTGCATCATGGCTACGGGTAGGTTTACCCCAGAGGTACTCAAATCCAATCCTGGAGGGCCGCAAACCAGTCAGGTTTTTGGGATAGCCCTAATGAATATGCATGAGATATATATGCATTAGAAATATCCTGCCAACCTGACTGGTTTGTGGCCCTCCAGGACTGGATTTGGAGACCCCTGCCTTACACCTCTGTCATTTAAGATTGTGAGTGGACAAGGTGCAGATGTCCTAAACATCAAAAAGGGTTGATAGAATTAGTCACATTCCTTCTCACTTCTCACCACCACCAAAATGTTGTCTATATTTTACCCTACAGAGCACAGGCACCATAAACATGTGCAATCCCTAGAACAGAGTTTCCCAACTGCAGTCCTGGAGGGCCAAGCACTATTCAGGTTTCATGCTGTCCCTAAGAAATATGTTTGTGCTACATTTGTCTGTACTGGCCCAATTGTATGCAAATGTATCTCTTGCATATTCATTAGGGACAGCATGAAAACCTGAACCGTGTTTGGCCCACCAGGACCCGGAGTTGGTAACCTCTGCCCCAGAACAGTTGTAAACAGAGCACAAACACCCACAGGCTCCACTATTCAAAGCTTCATGGAGAGTCAAGCTTTTGGGCCCTGCGCGGAGCAGCATCTCCCAATACTAGCACCTGCATACCTTAGCAATGCTGTCCTAAACCTGGGAACACATTCCACATATATCAAAAGGTTGCTATGATTAATGTCAGATAACAAATCCTAAGTTAAACACAATTTGTTGACAGAGATTCATCATAGCAACCTTTCTGATATCTGTGGAATGTTTCAGTTTTTGCTTCTGACAGTGTTTACCACCCCATTGAGTTTCCCCAACAGTATTGCAAACCATAGCAATGCCCACACTGTGCCCAGGACTGGTGTGACAGCCAGGGCTGCCGAAAACCTCTATATTTGCACAATGCTGGCATAGGTGTGGGAGTCTGTGTATGCCTATCCAGTGTTTTGTGGCTGCCTACACCTTACTGAGCCCACACTGATTGCACTGTTTCCAGTGTTAGCCTGCCAATGTGCATAATGAGGAGCAAGGTACTGTTGGTATGGCCCGGACAGGGTGGCCTGGGCAGGATGCAGCTGCACAGAGCATAGGGCAATGGTTGGGACATTGTAGTGCCTGACCACCACCACCTGCACAGACAGTATGTCATGCTTGGGGTGGGAGGGGGTCACTCTCACCCTGACTGAGCGTGACCATGGCATGGCTAGGTTCCCCCATAGTGCTATACATTATTTCTCTCAAGTGATATTTATGGGTTCCTTTTTTTCTGGGGCCCAATCACTAACATACCTGCTTGGTGTGTGTGCTCACATCCCATTTTTGGGTGTACACAGTTCCTCCAGGAGCATGTACTAGCTAGCAGACTGTCTACATTTAGCATGTGTATGGCTGGAACACCTTGCAGGGTGAAGTGGGTGGAGACTGACTGTGCCCTCTGCTGGTGAATGTCAGATAGTGGTGGGGGGACAGCTGAGCTTTTCTAGGCCTTCTATCAGTGCCGATGCATACAGATCTACATGGACTGCCAGCAGGACTGGGGTTGATGGTCCCCTCTATTACCCCCATTGCATGAGATGTAGAATGTGGATCTGTTGGTGGGAGATCCTGTCCCCCACCCTGACCCACTTTTGGGTTCAACCACCACCCTTCTCTTATAACATGTGACCATGGCAACCACACAGGATATGCACTATTCTTGGTGCATCATAGTCCACAAGGGCTAGACATGACTGGGAATTACAGATGGACACAGGTGTATCCTACGAGAGTCTACAAGGACTACCTATCACACACTGGCACTGATGGGGACCTGCAGCACAGCCTATCTCAGCCAAACCAGGTGCTGCAGACCTGGTGCTGGGTGCCCTACCTCACCCTCAGGGTGAGCACAGGAACCACACAATGCCATGGTCTGTAGCTGCTCTATGCCTCTAACACACATGGTCATTTCCCCCTACCAGGCAAAGGTGCTATAGAGGTGCATACCCCATCTTCTGAGCAGCTGTAGGCTGCTGATCTGCATGTGCAGTGCATCATGAGTACGGGTGAGTTTACCCTATCCCGGTAACCACAGCAGAGTTTGTGTGGTGACCTGAAGTCTTTCTGTAGCCAGCCAGCAGTCTGTTAAGACATTATAGAGATATAGCCCACTGGTTGCTTCAATCACTGTGGAGGCAGAGGTCATGGATTTGATCCCCCAGTGGTGTTATTTAACAAGGCTGTCTGAGGCATTTCCTTTTAATTTAAATCAGTGCTGCCAGCAAAACCACCCTCACAGTGCCATAGCCTAAGGTATCTCATAAGGCGCCCTATAAAGCACCCTATAGGGCACATTATAAGGTACCTTGGCGGAGAGAGCACTTTATAATGTGCCCTATGGAGTGCCTTTTAGGACGCCTTATGTGGTACCTTAGGTTACGTCACTGTGAGGGTGTTTTTGCTGGCAGCACTGATTTAAATTTTAAAAAAGGAAATGCCTCAGACAGCACTGATTTAAATTAAAAGGAAATGCCTCAGACAGCCTTCTTACATAACACCACTGTGGAATCAAACCCATGACCTCTGCCTCCACAGGCATTGCAGTAACCAGTGGGCCACATCTCTATTGCTTCTAGCACTGCGCTGGCATGAACTTAGGGTTAAAACACGTTAAGGTGCCACGGCACCCACTATCATACGATACAGATTCTTGCTACCTTGACATCAGAACGCCCACTCCTTATATGCCATTCTTCATATTATCGCTGCAACTAGTGCCGGTAACATTAACATGGTTTAGTAAACATACCAATAAGAGCCGTATGCTGGTTTAAAAAGTTTTCTGACATCCACCAGATCAAGTTCTGTGCGTTCCATTACATTCTTGACCACTTCCAGCTTCCCTTGCTTCATGCTTCATATGGTTCATGTCCTCTTTGCATCTTCTGACTTTCATTTCAGCAGTCAGATCTTTATCTTTACTGACTTTCTTAATATACCGCACCTTCGGAAACCAGCAGGGTTGTTTACAATGCATTCAAAACACATAGGACCAGGCATGGCCAGGAAGCAGAAAAGAACTACAGTTCTTGATAGGAAAGCAGCAAGCACACCAAACAGGAAGAGGAAGTGAAAGAAGGGAGAGAGGGCAGGCAAGAGGAGAGAAAGAACTAGTCGGGAGAACTGGATGGGAGATCATAGGCAAGACAGAACAGATATGTTTTAAGAAGTACCTTAAATTTGGGATAAGATGGTTTCTGATGGAGGGGAGGAGGGAGGGAGTTGCATAAGGATGGTGCTATGAAGAAAAAGGCAGCATTGCAGGTGCGCTCCAGATGGGCACATGTGGGGGAAGGAAGCTCAATACGGTTGATATGGAGAGACTAGAGACTGCGAGGTACTGAACGAAACTGCAATGAGTCAGCCAGGTAGTGCGGTGTGTGGGTGTGAATCACCCTATGAGTCAGAATTAGGAGTTTAAAGATTAACTCGTATGCTGGGAAACCGGTAGTTAGTGAAGTTGAATTAAATTAAGCGTTATATGATTGTAATGGAAAGTGTGAAAAATGATATGGGCAGCAGTGTTTTGAATAAGTTGCAGGTGATGTATCTGGTATTGGGGAAGACTGGTGGAAATAACATTACAGTAGTCCATACATGAAATAACCAGTGTGAGAAGAAGTGTAGTGAGTAGGGAAAGAGACTAACTGCTCTGATCTGACGGAGACATAATAAAGAATGATGTGCAACAGCAAAAATATGATCGTGGCAGGACAATTCAGGGTCAAAGACTACTCCCAAGTACCGAAAGGAGGAAATCAGTGGTATTGGGTTGCAAAGAAGTAAAGGAGCTAAAGAAGGAGTGGAAGAGCTGAAAACAAACCACATCACTGATATCTTTGAGGGGTTAAGGTGGAGAAGATTGAAAGAAAGCCAGTTCACAACAAGAGTCAGACAGGTGTTTAGTGGTGAGAGAACTGGGGACACTGAAGAGGTATGATGGAGAAGGTAACATCATCAGCATAGTAATAGGCTGAAATTCCAGTTTGCTGTACCAGGAGTGCAAGGGGAGAAAGAAAAATATTGAAGAGCAAAGGCACTAGGACTGAGCCCTGGGGAACCCCACAGGACAAGAGTAAAGGGGTAGAAGTGTTGGATGAAGAGACTACAGAAAAGGTGTGGGAGTAAAGAAAGGAGTGAAACCAGCGAAAGACCACACCGTGCAGACCCGCATCCCGAAAACACGAGAGAAGGAGAGTGTGGTCAACCAAGTCAAAAGCATAAGACAGATCCAGGGAGACAGCCAAAGAGATGTCACCTTGATCATGTGCAATGTGGATCTCATTAAGAAAGGACAAGAGAATAGACTCGGTACTGCGACCGGGGTGAAAACCAGATTGGTGGAGGTGCAGAAAGTGAATGCACTTAAGGTGTGTGGATAATTTGGGAGAAAACTGCTTTCTCCAGCATTTTAGAGGTGAAGGGAAGATTAGAGACAGGGCAGTAGTGGGCAGGGTCAGTGGGGTCAAGGGGTTCTTGAGGAGAGGGCAGACCATGGCATGCTTCCAGGGGGGTACCAGAAAACAGACAAGCATTAAACATGGAGTGTAGGACAGGGATCAGTGTGAGGGATGGCTCCAACAGCCACTTAGAGGGAACAGAGTCAAGGGCACAATAAGTCTTATGTGAGGTGGTCAGTAGTCTGGACCATTCAGAGGGAGATATAGGCCGGAAAAAGTACCAGGTATGGGAGGTAGAAGGAGAGGGAGGAGGCGAAGGAGGGAGGCGGCCCTAATGGGGGGAGGACAGAGACTGAAAGGGAGGTATGGAGACATTGAACCTTGGCAGTGAAGAATGAAGCCAAGACTGAATGGCTAGGAACAGAAGGTTGAGTGTTATTGATAGAAGAGGCATGGAGGGAATTAAGGAACTTAAAGGAGGAGTAAAGCTGGCAGGTAGAGTTTGATGATGATGAGGTCTTATCAGAGAAATAAGAGCATTTGGCCTTGATAATGAGAGAATGGTAATATTGGTGACAATGGTTGAAGTGCTGGAGGGAGTCTGGAGTTCTGTCCTTCCTCCACTATCTCTCTGCATAACGAAGCTGTTGCCGCTGTAGCAGTAGGCTAGGATGATACCATGGCTTATGGGAAGCATGTCGTGAACAGCGAGGACAGGGAGGGACAAGAAGATTGGAGGCAGTGGAGAGACTTGAGTGCCAAAGGGACGCTTGGTACTCAATCTCAAGGGTGGAAAAATCTGCAGGAAAGAGCTGATCAGCAGGAGGGAAGAGCAAGAGGGAAACAGGGGGGAGACACCGAGGGAGACAGGAGGAGGGAGGGCCGGGGTGGAAGGGCAGAGCTGATCCCTTGAGCCTAAAGAACCACGAGAGGGCACAGATGGTATCGTAAAGGTAATGCAGGAGTGGTCGGTCCAAGATAGTGGTGAAGGAAGGAGAGAAATGGGTGCAAATGGAAAGTCAGAGGAGGTAATGAGAAGATCCAGAGTATGTTGAACAAAATGTGTGGGTAAGGCAACATGCTGCATGAGGCTAAAAACCTGGAGAAAGGCAATGAAAGCCCGGTTATGGACCGAGGAGGGGGACTGAAACTGTATATTGAAATCTCCAAGGAGGAGTAGATTAGGGAATTGAAGGGAGGAGTTGGAAATGGTGAGAAGAGCATCCCAAAGAGGGGAGCGGAGAGCAGGAGGGGAATAAATGAGGAGAAAATGAAGGGGCGGAGAGGTGTTCAGGCATAATAAATAATGAAGGGCAGGGGAGGAAATCTGAGTGAAAGACAGATTTGAACGGAACAGAACAGACCTAAGGACTTTATTCCAACCTAATCATAAATGCTGGCTTTACTCTGAAGAGTCTTCAGCTCTTCCTCAGTAGCTTGTTGATTGCCTTCTGATCTGAGTGGCTCATCATTCAGCACTAAATCACAATTTATTTTGTTGGGTTTTTGTGTATACAGTAGAAGTACATTACCAGGTTTTTCTTCTGCACAGCTAATGCCAGTGTTGGTGCCGTTGTCACAAAAATGTGATCCTCTGCTGACAACACCATCCTATACTGCTGCTGCTTAGACGAGTGGTTTGTCTTAGTCTGGCACCTTAGCTGAGACATGTCCATCTTGAGAGACCCTACCATATGTTAAGCTAATTGATAGCATACTGTAGCTGTCAGCATCACTGATGCATGGAAGCTCTCACAGCACAAGCCACAAATCAAACGAGGGCCATACAAGCAGCCCCTTCCTTTTGTTTTTAGGGTTGCACCTATTGCTTCATGCCAGTTACTCCCTCTGTGCCTTTGTTTAGGGTTGCAACTGTGTCTCCATGCAGGTTATCTCCGCCCCTTTTTTTTTTTTTTTTTTAGAATTGTAACTACCATTCCAAGCAGGTTACTGCCTCCTTTGTTTTAAGGGTTGTAACTTCCACTCCTTCGGGCTATCCCCCTAATGCCTTTTATGAAGTGTGAAAATCTTTTACATTTTGTTCTTAGTGGAATTGCTCTATACTTTAATTCTATCCTTTTGTTATGTAGGTATCCTCGGTGCTTATCACATGCTTTTTTGTATTCCATCACAGGTTTTTTTGGGAGAGGGAGGGGTTGACAGTGGGGGGGGGGAGAGTGACGGGGGGGGGAGGGGACATTCAAGGCATCCACTACCTTTTCTGTGAAAAAGTATTTCTGTGCTGGTTACCCTCCCCCATGCGTTTGTTTAGGGTTGTACTGTCACTCCATGTGGGTTACCCCCTCTGTGCCTTTGTTTAGGGTTGCACCAGTATTTCTGGTGTTTTATATGAATTTGCCTTTTTGCAGCTTCATTTCATACCCTCTAGTTTGATAACTTCCCCATCTTTGGAAAAGTTTGTTCTTTAGAAACTTTCAAGTACTTAAACATCTATATTATGTCTCCCTGTCCGTCCTGTCCTCCAGGGTATACATATTCA
Organism: Ichthyophis bannanicus; assembly: GCA_033557465.1. Taxonomy (NCBI): domain Eukaryota; kingdom Metazoa; phylum Chordata; class Amphibia; order Gymnophiona; family Ichthyophiidae; genus Ichthyophis; species Ichthyophis bannanicus. The sequence continues at coordinate 1,475,784,093 of CM066032.1, forward strand.
GGTCTTCAAGTCTCTTCTCATGTGTTGATGACTATTTACATATAGGCATGACTTGATGTGATGCCTATTTACATATAGGCATGACTTGATGTGATGCCTATATGTAAATAGTTATCCCGGTTTTACCCAAGTTTAAGCACCTGTTCATTGTAAATGCGGAGCAGATTCCTGCACCGTATAAGTTTTCTGTTGTCATGTAAACCGCACTGATGTTGAATAGCGTGGTATAAAAGAGACTGTAAATAAATAAAATAAATAAATGTGTCTTCTGGTGCAGACCCCATACCATTTTGGTCACTTTCTTCTGAACCAGTTCAAGTCTTTTATATCCATAATGGAATGCTATGAGTAGTTCCAAGGGGAGATTTGGGTATCCTTTTCAAGGGCTAGACTTTTATGTCAATAACTTATTTTTTGCTGGTTTCCCTAAGTAAAAGTGAATGCTTGGAGAAAATGTATAATTGTGAAGGATCATTTTTCACCTCACTGATCAGAGGATCCTGTAACACCGCAGACGAGGAAATCAAAATTGAGAAACATTTGACAGCATTCCAGATATTCCATTGCTGGTGCATAAATGCTTACAATTTTTTTTATTTTTTTTTTATACTCAGAGAAATAAAATTTACAACCCTGCTTTCTTTAGAATGTAGGGAGGGAGGAGTGGCCTAGTGGCCTAGCTACCTCAGGCTGGGGACTCAAATCCCACCAGAGGGCAGCAACCTTGGGCTGAAAAGACAGGGGTTTCTAGTCCCACAGGTGCTCCTTGTGGTCTTGGGCAAGCCACCCAACCCTCCATTGCCCATATTCCCTGTAAAATAGTTATCTCCAAATTATAATGCCCTGCCCAATGTAACTTCAGTTTGTTCAATATAAACCACCTTGATATCATGAAAGTCAGTATATAAGAAATGTTAAATAAAAAAGTTAATTGTTTGAGGAATCAAGTTATGGTTTCAGGATTTTTTAGACAAGAGAACAACTTCATTTTAATACCACCTTTCATCTTTAGAGAATCCTTATTCAAGTAAGCACACTGCATCCTTATCCTTATTAATATTTTAATTTCTGTTGATTTTAATTGGGTGATTAATCCCATTCATTTTTAAAGATAGCAGCATTATTTTAGATATAGCCATCATTCCCAAATAAACGTATAGTTGTTGATTTCCATGTACAGAGAAGGAAATACAATTTTAACTCAAGACTGTACACTGTGGACTCTATTTACTAAACCACACTAATGTTTTGCCATTAATGAACATTAGGGATGCACATTTATTAGCACACATTATGTTGTTGTTGTTGTTAAGTGCCGTCGAGTCGGAGTCGACTCAAGGCGACCCTCTGGATAGCTATCCTAAATTGTGTTCGATCTTCAGTCAGGCGGCTCATTGTTGACAGACTGGTACCCGTAGCTGCTGTTATTGTATCGATCCATCTCATTGCTGGCCTTCCTCTTTTGCGTTGACCTTCTATCTTGCCAAGCATGATGTCTTTCTCTAATGATCTCTCTCTCCGCATGATGTGTCCAAAGTATGAAAGTCGAAGTCTTGTCATCTGAGCTTCTAAAGAAAGCTTAGGTTTGATCTCCTCTAGTACAGACTGGTTTGTTCTTCGGGCAGTCCATGGTATACACAGTATTCGCCGCCAGCACCATAATTTAAAGGCATCAATTTTCTTCCTGTCTATCTTTTTCACTGTCCAGCTTTCACATCCATATGATGTTATTGAAAATACCATGGCTTGAACAAGTCGAATCTTTGTATGGAGAGAGACATCTCTGCTCTTGAGAATCTTATCTAGGTCTTTCATAGCCATTCTGCCAAGAGCAATGCGTCGTCTGATTTCTTGACTGCTTGTTGCTTCTTTATTGATAGTTGATCCAAGTAGGTTAAAGTTATTCACGATTTCAATTTCTTCTCCTTCGACGATGAACCTGTTGATTATGCCAGTTGTCATGATCTTTGTCTTCTTTACATTAAGGTGCAGGCCCATTTTAGGACTATGTTCTTTGATTGTGAGAAGCAAATGTTTCAAATCATCTTCACTTTCCGCCAGCAATGTGGTATCATCAGCATAGCGAAGGTTGTTGATGAGTCTTCCACCAATCTTCACACCTCTGTTGTCTTCATACAATCCTGCTTCTCTGATGATTTGTTCTGCATATAAATTAAATAGGTAGGGGGAAAGTATGCAGCCTTGTCTTACACCTTTGCTTATTTTAAACCATTCTGTTTCTCCTTGTCCCGTTCGAACTGTTGCTTCTTGATCAATGTACAGATTGTGCAAAAGAACGAACAGGTGTTCTGGTATACCCATGCTTCTTAATGTGGCCCAGAGTTTCTCATGGTTTACACAGTCAAAAGCTTTGCTATAGTCGATAAAGCACAAATAGATATCCTTTTGGTATTCTTTAGTCTTTTCAAGGATCCATCTCACATCCGCAATGATGTCTCTTGTTCCTCGCCCTTTTGTGAACCCTGCTTGCACTTCAGGTAGTTCTCGTTCCAGGTATGATTGTAGTCTCTTTTGAATAATCTTCAGTAGAATTTTGCTGGCATGTGGGATCAGAGCGATTGTGCGATAATTTCCACAGTCAGTTGGATCACCTTTCTTTAGTACTGGTATAAACACAGATCTTTTCCAGTCAGTTGGCCATGATGCTGTCTTCCATATTTCTTGGCAGAGCCTTGTAAGTATGGTAACAGCTGCATCAAATTGATGTAATACTTCTATGGGAATTCAATCAATGCCTGGTGCTTTGTTCTTTGATAAGGCTTTCAATGCTGCTTCAACTTCTTCTTTCATCACCAATGGTTCCATATCACAAGGTACAGGTTGAAACGGCTGTTGGTCCACTTGATCTTTAGCATATAAAAACTCTGTATATTCCTTCCATCTTTTCTTGATCTTCTCGGCATCATTCAACATAGAACCTTGAGCATCTTGTAACATTCCAATTCGAGGCTGGAACTTTTTCTTTAACTCTCGTAGCTTTAGGAAAGCTGATCTTGTTCTTCCTCTAATAGTTTCTGCTTCTATTTCCTTGCATGCGTCATTGTATTACTTTTCCTTGTCCTGTCTTGCTGCACGTTGGAAATCTCTGTTGAGTTCTGTGATTGTCTTTCTTTCTCCTCTGGCTTTAGCTTCTCTGCGTTTCTGGGCAATTTTCAGAGTTTCTTCCATCATCCATTTTGGCCGTTTTTTCTTTTTTACCTTTTGTATAGACTTCTCGCTTTCTTCCAACACAACCTTCTTGATGTCATTCCATAACTCTTCTGGAACTCTATCATTTGTATCTAAAGCAGCAAATCGATTTTGCAGGCAGTCTTTAAATTCCAGTGGTATATTCTCAAGGTCATATTTTGCTGCATTCATGAGTGGTTTGCTCTTTTTCAGCTTTAGCTTGAGTTTGCATACTAGTAGTTGATGATCTGTACCACAGTCAGCTCCAGGTTTTGTCTTTGTTGATGTTATAGAGCTTTTCCATCATTGACTTCCACAGATGTAGTCAATTTGATTTTTATACAATCCATTGGGTGAAGTCCATGTGTACAGTCTCCGCTTGTGTTGCTGGAAGAAGGTGTTCGAGATGAATAGATCATTGGTCTTGCAGAATTCTATCAGTCTTTCTCCAGCTTCATTTCTGTTGCCAAGTCCATATTTTCCAACTACTTTGTCTTCTTCTGTGTTGCCAACCTTTGCGTTCCAATCACCCATGACTATCAGGATATCCTGTTTGCATGTTCTGTCAATTTCAGCTTGTACTTGTTCATAGAACTCTTCAATTTCATTCTCTTCTGCAGCTGTTGTTGGGGCATATACTTGAATTATAGTTGTGTTGATAGGCATTCCTCGTAGATGAATAGAGATTAAGCGTTCGCTGACTGCATTGTATTTCATTACAGTTCTTGCAAGTTTCTTCTTTATTATAAATGCAACACCATTTCTTCTTTGTCTTTCATTTCCAGCATAGTAGACCATGTGATCATCTGATGCAAAGTGCCCCATGCCAGTCCATTTCAGTTCGCTGACACCCAACAGATCAAGTTGTACACGTTCCATTTCATTCTTGACCACCTCCAACTTCCCTTGGCTCATGCTTCGTACGTTCCATGTTCCAATGTGTAAGACATCTTTACAGCTTCTGACTCTCATTTCATGCGCAGCTACATCAGCAGTCAGACGTCCCGAGGGTTTTGATCCAACCACATCATAAATGCTGGCTTTACTCTGAAAGGTCTTCAACTCTTCCCCAGTAGCTAGTTGAGTGCCTTCCAACCTGGGGGTCTCATCTTCCAGCACTACAGCACAATTTGTTTTGTTGTAACTATCCATTGGGTTTTCATGGCAAGATACAGAAGTAGATTCCCGGGCCTTTCTTCCGTGCAGTTTAAGTTTGGTGTTGTTGCCGTTGTCACAGAAATGTGATCCTCCGCCGTCAACACTATCCCATTCTGCTGCTGCCCAGATGGGTGGTTTGTCTTGGTCTGGCATCTCAGCTGAGATCTGTCCATCTTGGGAGACCCTTCCAGTAGTTAAACTACTGATAGTTTAGCTCTCAGCATCACTGATGCACACAAGCCCTCACAGCATGACAAGCTGCAAACCAAGTGAGGGACACATTATGTTAGTTCCTTTTAAAAATGTAGTGCATGTAAAATCAAATTAATGCACAGTAACCTACAAAGTAATGAAGATATAATCAATTTATGTGTGTGCAACAGTTACAATGCATGTTTGAAAAAAAAATTATTAAACCAAATGTGTGAAAAGAACCATAAAAAACCCAAAACAGAAATAAAAATGATGTGCATACCTCTAGAATTCACCCTACCATTTAACGTGTTAACAGCAGAATATTTATTCTATGGTTTAGGATAAACATGGTACCACTTTACAATTATGTTAAACATTATTGGCACCCAGATGGAGGCTCATTTCAAATAGGACATCCAAGTGCAATCTGGGATGTCAAAGCCAGAACTTCTGAAAAGAAAGGCAGGCAGGTGCAAGTTCAGGCACAATTCAAGAGATGTGGACATGCCCTACTGTGTATGCACCTGTATCAACTGTCTATATAGAAGTCCCCAGGAGAACATTTTGGCCTCAGATGTCTCATAGCATAGTGGTTAAAATAGTAACTTATAAACTGCTTGAGCCAGGGTTCAAATCTCAGTGTGGGACTTTGTAGTCTAAAACTAGTTACTTAATTCTTCACTCTGGACATTTTAAGGTGAAAAGAGATCCTTTCCTGGTGCCTATAACTATGTAAAATAGTTATCTCCAAGTTATAATGCCCTGTTCAATGTAATTTCAGTTTGTTCAATGTAAACTGCACTGAAGCAGAATAGCGCGGTATATAAGAGAATGTAAATAAATAAATAAATAAAATATTCCTACCTGGAGTAGGAATAACATGTGCATGTCTACAGACAGCTCTACTGCTTCTGGGATTGAACAGGGATGTGCAAGTCCATTGTCCCACCCCTGTGCTTATTTCAATGTCCCTGTAGTGGAGACATCTGCAAAGGGCATATGGGGAATGGTTATAGAGACCTGTCTGTGATTTTGGAGCTCAATGTGCATGTCTGCAGAAATCCAAACCATGACTAAACCTTTAAGAATAACCCTCTTAAAGTCCAATATCTCCTAAAAAAATAGTGGCCAGTGAAATGGCTTTGGACTATATGCACACATATTTGACACATAAAAGATTCAAATAAAACAAGGCCAATTTAAATAGAAATAGTAAGAAATAGTATAAAAACTGAGACCTTGCCAGGACATGATTATTGGTATCCTTATAAACAATTCAAATCAGTTTGAACAGAAGAACTACATTCCCACTGTAGTAAAATTAGATGTAACTGTGATCAATTGTCAGTACTCACAGGACTTGAATCAACCAATGAATGATGGCTTGAATGTTTAAAATGGCCCCATTCACTCCCTGTTCCATTTTCACAATGATGAAGACAAGAAAACTGCCTGAGACCATCTGAAAAGACATTATCACCAAACATTAAACTTCAAAGGGATACAAGGCCATCTCCAAAGACCTTGGGATTCCTGTGTCTACAGTTCACAATGATATTAAGAATTTTTCTGCTCATGGAACTGTCAAGAATCTCCCAGGACATGGTGGAAAGAGGAAAATTAATCCAAGAAGTCTTTGAAGGTTAGTGTGAAGTGTTGGAAAAACACCACATAAAGCATCCAAAGAGCTTAACGTTAACCTGGAGCAATCTAGAGTGGTGGTTTCAACCCACACCATATGCTGCACACTAAACAAAGAAGGACTTCATGGGCAAAGGCCAACGAGGAGCCCACTTCTCAAAGACAGACATAGAAAGGTACACCTGATCTTTGCCCAAACTCACCTTGAGAAACCACAATTCTTCTGGGAAAATGTTCTGTGGAAAGATGAAATCAAACGAGTTCTTTAACTAGGCAGACCAGCGATACGTTTGCAGGCAAAGAAATAAATCTTGTAAGGTATGTGATGCAGCAAGGGGTACACAGCTCATGGAAGGGCAGGTAAAAGAAAGACTTACCTCAGATTCAGCATTGGAAAAGAGCACTAGGCACTCTGAATCAGTTGAGCAAAGGAAATTGTTACTGCGTAACAAACAGAAAACTCATCAGGAACACCTGATTGAAAATCTCCAGGTCACGTGCAGGGCTAGGGATTACTTAAGACAGGGTTCCAGTCAGAGAGTAGCAAGAGTGGTGGCAGGAAGAGTTGCAGAGGGAGCAGCAGATGCAGTTGCACCAGCAGATGCAGATGAAGGCAGAGAGAGAGAAAGGCACGTTACAACTCTCGAGCAAGGCAAAAGCCGGGGAGAGAGTGGCAGGAGGTGTGGCTCTCATCAGCTGAGCAGAAACCCCAGGGGAGTGCTGGGAGGAAACTTTTCTCACGGAGAACCAGGAAGTGAATCTGGCTCCAGCACTCAGGAAGAGAGGGTCAAGGCAAGCTGTACTAGGAGAAAACCTGCTACCAGAAATAGCCTTGAAGGGAAGCCAGGAGGGTCCCACTACACAAGAGACCGGTATGTGCCAGCTCTAAGCACAGGTCAGTGTAAGAAGAAAGTGTCGGGGGATGGGAACTCCAAGCACATCTGCAGCCTAAGAAATAGTTGTAAAGCTAGGACCAATTATACTTCTGCACAACCAGCCTGGGAGGCTAGAACCAAAAGATATAGGGAGCCAAGTACTAAGGCAATCCCTACAGAGAGAAAGAAACCTCCTTATGCTTATAGGGAGAAGTTTAAAACTTATAACTGCCAAGGGCGTGGTCCTGACTATAACCGCACGAAGCAAGGTGGTTCAAAGCTGTTGTTCTGGGAGGAAAGCCCAGGCAGAAGCTACTACAGAGGGAGGTATAGACCCGAAGGGAGAAGAGCCTCCATTGATTACCATAGCGAATTGTCACAAGACGCTGTGTCTGAACACTGTTCACAAGAGGAGTCTGACACAGGGAGTTTGGGAAGTGCTGGAGAAAGCATGATATGGGAAGATGGTAGCAGTCTTCCAGAGCCCATTCCCATGGATTGCAGCATGTGTTATAAATGCAGCCTTGATATTTGAGTAAAAATGCAAAAGAGAACTTTGTGCATGTAACAAAGAATATATGTTTGCCACTATTTTTGTTACTTCGCTTACGTTTTAAAGTTTCTGTTCTTCTTGACAGTCCGAGTGGGACGGGGAATAAAATCCCACTTTATTTTCATTCAATTTGCTCTGAAAGACTCTTTTATTTATAAAGCCGGAGCAGTTACTTGTCTTATAGACCCTAGGCAACCGCCTATACAGGGCTAAAAGGGCTCTAACCACGGGCCCCATCACAGGTAAAAAAATCACCCTTCCTATAGTTAAATATGGTTCCATAATGTCGTGGGGCTGTTTTGCTGCCTCAGGGACTGGAGACGTGGAATGTATTAAAGGAATCATGAAGTCAGAGGACTACTAAGGTATTTTGAAGCAAACTGTGCTACCTAATGTCTGAAAGTTAGATCTGGATCGAAGATCATGGGTCCTCCAGTAGGACAATGACCCAAAACATACATCCAAAAGTACAAAAGAATGGTGAAAAATGAACAGATTGACTGTTTTAAACTGACTGGACTGTTTTAAACTGACCAGCAATGAATCCTGATCTCAATCCAATCTAGAACCTTTGGAAAGAACTGAACCCTGTCATTGGTAAAAGGAATCCTGGAAACATTCATGAGCTGGAACAAATCACAGTTGAAGAGTTGGAGAAACTATCTACAGACATTTATACAGTACAAAACTTATAGATGACTAAAAGAAACATTTGGAGGTTGTGCTCACTATCAAGGATTGTGTAACCAAATATTAGTGAAGGGTACCATTAATCCTGTCCAGGTCATATTCTTTTTTCTCAGATATTACTATGTCAAAATTGCACAGACGGTTTTTTTGTTGTATACCTTTGAACATACTATTAAAATAGTATGTCCAAAGGTTTACAACAGGAGGCTCAAACCTATCATAAACCAGAATCATTTTCGCTCGGTATATCAAGCAATAATCACACCTATATTAGACTATGAAAACTTGCTTTACCAGGGTCTCCCTAAGCAATCCCTTCACCCTCTCCAACTGGTGCAAAACACGGTGACCCGGATTACTACAAACACAGCCAAAAACAAGCACATCACAACATCACATCTTTCAGTCACTACTATCAAAACCAGCACCTCACAAACAGCAATCCAGAGAGTGAATGCTACAGCCCTCACCTTTGGAACTCACTCTCTGCCCACCTAAGAACTACTACAGAAATAGCTAATTTCCAAAAACAATTGAAGACCCACCTATTCATAGATTACTATGGCACAATATCAAATACACAGCATTAAAGATAATGAACGACTTACAACCACACCACCTCAATACCACACAATGCCTAGAACATATCGCTACTTTGTAAATAGTTCTTCAATGTTGTACTGTAATTGATTATATGTCTTGTGATTGTTACTGTTTATTGTAAAATAGTTCTGAAGAACCTGTTCGTGTAAAATTGTTTGAGTTCATTGTAAATCACCTTGATAAGCATGAAAGGTGGTATATAACCAATGTCAAATAAATAAAATAAATACTCCAATAGTTACACTGGCTGCCCATTCATGCATATGCAAGATATAAAGCAATCCTAAATATATTTTAAATCATCCAAAACATTTAAATCCAGCACAAGGCCCAGGCAAAGCAGCATGGAAAATGAGATCATCACACATGCAGAATACCAAAGAACCAACCAAGCCACGTCCAGAAGAGCACCGTCACTCTCCGCACCCGTGCTATGCAACTCAATTCCTGAAGCAATGAGAGCCACGAGTGATACCAAGAATTTCCGAAAGATGCTCAAGACGTTGCTATTCACAGAACACTTTGGACATAATCGTAGACAACCTACACCTGATTTACTTGTAAATAGTTGTATTTAAGTACATTCTAACCCCCCTCACTCCTTCCCTTCCTTCTCCGACATCCTTAAATGTACCCAAACAAGTCACACTGTAAACCACTTTGACTGAAGGATAAGATGGTATATAAAACTGGTTAAATAAATAAATGAATGAATGAATTAAAATATTATGATGACATACAGTTTGAATATGTCCAATTATTTCTCAAAATAATGTACACAACATGACCACATAAAAACTGTATAAAAGCTGTTAAGCACAACTCAGGAGTTGGTTAAAATGTTATGGTAATGATATATGTTAGCTGTAGTATGAATTATTTTGATGATTATTTTTATTATTGAATTTGTATTATTGAATTTGTGTTATTGAATTATTTTTATAATTATTTCATTATAATTATTTTGTTTTCTTGTCTCTTAGTCATTTCTTTGCTGCTTTTACATAAAATTCTGCATTAGCAATTTCACATAGATTTTAACACGCATTAGCAATTTTAATGCTAAAGTTCAAAATTTACCAAACATTTGCAGATGTTTTCTAAAGTGCTCTAATGAATAGTGTGTGTTTTAGTACATACTGTACTAACCATTAGCACAGTCCTCATGGTAGTTGCTACCATGTGCTAAAAGCAATCAGCATAGTAAAAAATCCCAGAATAATTGCTTTTCAACATGTTGGGACAGGGTCTATGTTCCTTGATCGTGAGAAGCAAATGTTTCAGATCATCTTCACTTTCAGCCAGTAATAATTAATTACTGAAGTGAATTTATTAATTATTTATTGTTTGTCTAACTGTTTATTTAATTATTTATTGTTTGTCTTAGTGGTGTGCTAGTTCAGCCTTCTCAGCTATAACTTACCTTGCCTCTCTCAACTAACTGGGCTTTGTGTGGTAGCCAGGTTAACTGTTCATTTTAAATTAAATCTCTCTCCTCAGAACCTGCTGTGTGAAACTTTTTTTCTTGTCCTAGCCTGCCTGAGTGAATCCTCCCCCTCCCCCCCCCTGCTGAGGTATTGTGTAGCCTTCTTCCTGTTTCCTCCACGTGTGCATAGTCTGTTTTAGTCTGCTTTTCTCTGATCAGAGAAGAGCAGTGCTTTTTACAGTGCTCTGCTAGAGAAGTGGATATTTGTCTCCTGTGACACCTTGCTGTGAGTTCTAGCTGTTTATTAATTATTTATTGTTTGTCTAACTGTTTATTTAATTATTTATTGTTTGTCTTAATGGTGTGCTAGTTCAGCCTTCTCAGCTATAACTTACCTTGCCTCTCTCAACTAACTGGGCTTTGTGTGGTACCCCCTTCCCCCCTGCTGAGGGTTCAGGACAGGGTACCTTGTAACTGCCCTCTTTAATAGGACTTATCTCCCTCCCTCCCTCCCCAGCACCCACCCACCCCTGGGGTAATTGTAGTTTTATAGGTACTTGCACATCTTAGAGGAAAGGGGCTGCTCTCAGGTGCAGCTCGTTATCCAAATCAGTCATACACAGAGGACCTGAGATTAATTACTTAAGCTTCAGGTACACAAGGTGTATTAGGGGTATTAGATACACTTTATTGGTATAAGCATCCACACCAATCCTTATTATATACAGAATTTAAAAGACCTAAACACAAGCTTTAAACTAAGATGCAGACAGAAGTCCAGCAACGAGATGGGGGTTCTCCGGTCTTTTGCATTGGGTGTCACATGTATGATTTTCTCCCAGTTGGTGAGAGGTCTTATGTATGCACTAAGTGCAAAGAACTCTTTGCTCTCAGGGAACGAGTCCATTCTCTAGAGGCTAGAGTAGCAGACCTGGAAGACATAAGAAAGACAGAGAAGTACATGGACGAGACCTACAGGGATATAGTCCTGAAGTCCCACCTCCAGTCTGGCAGCATCCCTGTTGCCATGGAGGAGAGAGGTCACGTGACAGGAGAGCATCACCGTGGTGTGGCAGGAAGTGATCCTGTAACTAGGACCTGTCTTCCAGGTGATGTAAAACCCTCTCGCACCGAGGACGTTTCTCCAGGGCCATGTCCCCATGAGGGGAGGGTCAGGACAGCTGTTATAATTGGTGATTCAATCATTAGGAATGTAGATAGCTGGGTGGCTGGTGGACGTGAGGATCGCCTGGTAACATGCCTGCCTGGTGCGAAGGTAGCGGACCTCACGCACCACCTAGATAGGATCATAGATAGTGCTGGGGAGGAGTCTGCTGTCTTGGTACATGTTGGTACCAATGACATAGGAAAATGTGGTAGGGAGGTTCTGGAGGCTAAATTTAAGCTTTTAGGTAGGAAGTTGAAATCCAGAACTTCCAGGATAGCGTTCTCCGAAATGCTTCCTGTTCCACGTGCAGGACCCAAAAGACAGGCAGAGCTCCGGAGTCTCAATGCATGGATGAGACAATGGTGCAAGGATGAGGGTTTTGGATTTGTTAGGAACTGGGGAACATTCTGGGGAAAGGGGGGCTCTTCCGAAGGGATGGGCTTCACCTTAATCAGGATGGGACCAGACTGCTGGCATTAACCTTTAAAAAAGAGATAGAGAAGCTTTTAAACTAGAAATTAGGGGAAAGCCAACAGTCACCCAGGAGTGCATGGTTCGGACAAAGGTATCCTTGAAGGATACTACCAAAAGCAGTGAGGTTCAAAAGGGAGTATAGTAGCTCAAATGCCCTTGAGTAAGGAGCAGACAGAGCATAAAGATTCCAAATTACCCCTGCCTACCAATAGCCAGATTAATATGAATAAATTACAGTCTCTAAAATGCTTGTATGCCAATGCTAGAAGTCTAAACATTAAGATGGGAGAGTTAGAATATATAGCACTAAATGAGAGGTTAGATATGATTGCACTCTCAGAGACATGGTGGAAGGAGGATAACCAGTGGGACACTGTGATACCTGGATATACACTATATCGTAATGATAGAGCTGATCAAATTGGTGGAGGGGTTGCGCTCTATGTTAGAGAGGGCATTGAGTCAGAAAGGATTAAAGTTTTGCAGGGAACAAAATTTGCTGTAGAATCTCTATGGATTGAAATTCCATTTATGAAGGGGAAGGTGATGGCAGTTGGAGTATACTATCGACCGCCTGGCCAGAATGAACAAATGGATGATGAAATGCTCAAAGAAATCAAGGAAGCTAACAAAAGTCACAACAGAGTAGTAATAATGGGTGATTTCAATTACCCCGGTATCGACTGGGTCAGTGTCACAGCAGGACAAGCTAAAGAGATAAAGTTTCTAGATGGAATATATCACTGCTTCTTGGAGCAGCTGGTTCATGAACCGACCAAAGGGGAAGCCATACTGGACCTAGTCCTTAGTGGAACGCCAGATCTGGTGCAAGAAATAAGGGTGTTGGGACCACTTGGCAATAGTGATCATAGTATGATCATGTTTGATTTAATTAGTGGAGGACAGATAGTAAAGGCATCCACAGTACTACCTTTTAACTTTCAAAAGGGAGACTATGATAGAATGAGGAATATAGTTAGGAAAAAACTAAAAGGAGCAGTTCCAAAGGTTAAAGACTTACAGCAAGCTTGGGTGTTATTTAAAAATACTATCCTCGAAGCCCAGACCAGCTGTATTCCACGCATTAGGAAAAGTGGAAAAAAGTCCAAAAAACTGCCAGCATGGTTTAAAGGTGAGGTCAGAGAGGCTGTTGCTGCCAAAAAAGCAACCTTCAGGAAATGGAAAAAAGTGCCAAATGATGAAAACTGGAAAAAGCACAAGCACTGGCAAATTAAATGCAAAGCATTGATAAGGCAGGCAAAGCGGGAATTTGAGAAGAAACTTGCTACGGAAGCAAAAACATGAAATAAAGACTTTTTCAAGTACATTCGTAGCAAAAGGCCTGTGAGAGAGTCAATTGGACCATTAGATGATAGAGGGGTAAAAGGGGCAGTAAGAGGAAACAAGGCTATAGCAGAGAGACTGAATGAATTCTTTGCTTCGGTCTTTACTGAGGAAGATGTAGGGATGTTACCCAAGACTGAAGTGGTATTTAAAGGTGATACTGCAGAGGAAATGAGAGAAATATCGCTACACCGGGAAGATATATTACAACTATTTGATAAACTGAATAGTAGCAAATCACCTGGACCGGATGGTATACATCCCAGAATGTTGAAAGAACTGAAATATGAGATTGCAGACCTGCTATTGGTAATCTGTGAACTTTCATTAAAATCATCTGTAATACCTGAAGATTGGAGGGTCGCCAACGTAACACCAATTTTTAAAAAGGGTTCCAGGGGTGACCCAGGAAATTACAGACCAGTGAGCCTGACATCAGTACCAGGAAAAATGGTAGAAACCATCATAAAGAACAAAATTACACAGCATGTAGAAAGTCATGGCCTAATGGGAGACAGCCAACATGGCTTTAGACAAGGAAGATCTTGTCTTACTAATCTGATATGTTTTTTTGAAGGTGTGCATAAATAGGTAGACAAAGGTGAGTCGGTTGATATAGTGTATCTGGACTTTCAGAAAGCTTTTGACAAAGTCCCCCATCAGAGACGTTTGGCGAAGCTAAAAAGTCATGGGATAGGAGGCAGTGTACTATTGTGGATCGGGAACTGGTTAAAAGATAGAAAGCAGAGGGTAGGGCTAAATGGCCAATATTCCCAATGAAAAAAGGTGAATAGTGGAGTACCCCAGGGATCTGTACTGGGTCCGCTGCTTTTTGACATATTCATAAATGACCTGGAAAAGGGAATAACTAGTGAGGTTATCAAATTTGCAGATGACACAAAACTGTTTAAAGTTGTTAAAACCCAAGAGGATTGTGGAAAACTGCAGGAGGATCTGGATAAATTGGAAGACTGGGCATCCAAATGGCAGATGAAATTTAATGTGGACAAGTGCAAAGTTATGCACCTAGGAAAGAACAACCCACACTATAGTTACATGATGCAAGGCTCCACATTAGAAACCACCACCCAGGAAAAAGATTTAGGAGTCATCGTGGATAACATGTTAAAACCCTCCGCCCAGTATGCAGCGGCGGCCAAGAAAACAAATAGAATGCTAGGTATCATAAGGAAAGGGATGGAGAATAAAACAAAGGATGTTATAATGCTTCTGTATCGCTCCATGGTACGACTGCACCTTGAATATTGTGTGCAATTCTGGTCACCGTATCTTAAAAAGGACATAGCGTTATTAGAAAAAGTACAGAGAAGAGCCACCAAATTGGTGAAGGGGATGGAAGGCTACTCCTATGAAGAGAGGCTAAGAAGGTTAGGGCTCTTTAGCCTGGAGAAGAGACGGCTGAGGGGAGATATGATAGAGGTCTATAAATTAATGAATGGAGTGGAACGGATAAACGTGGATCAATTGTTTACGCTATCAGAGTATAGAAAGACTAGGGGACATGTAATGAAGCTACAGGGTAAACTATTTAAGACAAATAAGAGAAAATATTTTTTCACTCAACGTGTAATCAAACTCTGGAATCTGTTACCGGAGGATGTAGTAAGGGCTGTTAGTATAGCTGGGTTTAAAAAAGGTTTGGACAAGTTCCTGGAGGAAAGGTCCATAAACCACTATTAAAAAGGGACCCAGGATATCAATGCTTGACCCAGTACAAGCATTGTGGAACCTGTGTCTTTTGGGGATATTGCTAGGTATGTATGACCTAGATTGGCCACTGTTGGAAACAGGATACTGGGCTTGATGGACCTCGGTCTGACCCAGTATGGCATGTCTTATGTTCTTATGTTCTTAATGTGGTATCATCAGCATAGCGAAGGTTGTTGATGAGTCTTCAACCAATCTTCACACGTCTGTTGTCTTCATACAATCCTGCTTCTCTAATGATTTGTTTTGCATATAAAATAAAGAGGTAGGGGGAAATTATGCACCTTGTCATACACCTTTGCTTATTTTAAACCATTCTGTTTCTCCTTGTTCCGTTCAAATTGTTGCTTCTTGATCAATCTGCAGATTGTGCAAGAGAATGATCAGGTGTTCTGGTATACCTATGCTTCTTAATGTGGCCCAGAGTTTCTCATGGTTTATGCAGTCAAAAGCCTTGCTGTAGTTGATAAAGCACCTTTTGGTATTCTTTAGTCTTTTCAAGGATCCATCTCACATCCACAATGATGTCTCTCATTCCTTACCCTTTCCTAAACCCTGCTTGCACTTCAGGTAGTTCTTGTTCCAGGTATTGTTGTACTCTCTCTTGAATAATCTTCAATATAATCTTGCTGGCATGTGGGATCAGAGCGATTGTGCAATAATTTCCACAGTCAGTTGGAATACCTTTCTTTAGTATTGGTATAAACACAGATCTTTTCCAGTCAGTTGGCCATGAATTTGTCTTCCAAATTTCTTGGCAGAGCCTTGTAAGTAGGGTAATAGCTGCAATACTTCTATGCAAATGTCATCAATGCCTGGTGCTTTGTTCTTTGATAAGGCTTTCAATGCTGCTTCAACTTCTTCTTTCATCACCAATGGTTCTGTTTCATAAGGTACAGGTTGAAACGGCTGTTGGTCCACTTGATCTTTATTATATAAAGACTGTATATTCTTTCCACCTTTTCATGATCTTCTCAGCATCATTCAACATAGAACCTTGAGCATCTTGTAACATTCCAATTTGAGGCTGGATTTTTTTAAACTCTTGTAGCTTTAGGAAAGCCATTCTTGTTCTTTCTCTAATAGTTTCTGCTTCTATTTCCTTGCATGTGTCATTGTAGTACTTTATCCTCTCTTGCTGCACGTTGGAGATCTCTGTTGAGTTCTGTGATTGTCTTTCTTTCTTCTCTAAATTTAACTTCTCTACTTTTCTGAGCAATTTTCAGAGTTTCTACCATCATCCACTTAGGCTGTTTTTGCTTTTTCACCTTTTGTAGAGACTTCTTTCTTTCTTCCAACCTAACCTTCTTGATGTCATTCCATAAGTGAAAGGGCGCGGGCAGGGTCCCGGCACCCATGCATAACCGGGTGCCCGGCCCGGCGCGGGACCCTGCACGCGGCCTTGGTGCATCGGGGGGGGGGGCGATGGTGCGTCAGCAGGGGGAGCATGGTGCGGGGTTTAAAATGATTGGCTCCGCCGGGCTAGTGGAGTGAGCGGAGCCAATCAGGGAGTGGAACGCCATGTGCCGCAGCCGGAGCTAAGTGAAGGGAGCACATGCAGCGTGGCTGGAGATCAAGCAGTGTGCAGGATCTGGAGCGCGTGGCGGCGAAGTCGGTGGCATTTCCAGTTGGAGAGATGGCGGGGGAGCGTTGTTTGGAGAGCAGCAGCGGCGGTATGTAAGGTTGGATTAGATGTCTCTGTTGGTCTGAGCAGGCGAATGCAGTGTTTTAATCTTGCCGGCACGTGGAGAGTGGTGTGGGTGATTGGGACTCAATTAAATTCAGTAAGCAAACAGTAACGTTACGTTGAGGTGCTGTTCGCGAGGGGGGGTGGGGGTACATCACCTGCATTGCTTTATATAAAAAAACAAAAATACCCAAAAAGGATGTCGGCGCCTTGCGTGGTGCCCTCAGCGGTGGATTCAGTTGAAGGACGGAGTCTGGCATCGGCTGCCACCGTTGCAGGAGGAGCATTGAGCGTGTTGGAACAGGATCAAGGAGCATGGGGTCAGCTGCTGCTTGTTCAGCCTGCTACAGGAGTTCCGCTTTCGGCGACTGGTGGAGTGTCAGGTGAGCAGACGGATGAGTTACCAGTGGTCGTTGGCGCGGACGATGGGGTGAGTGGGGGGCGGGCCCGACAGGGGGGGAAGATGCGGCAAAAGCGGCGGCATGCCTGTCGGCATCAGCATTCTTCCCGGTCATCCTCTTCTTCATCCTCGGAATCGTCGGTGTCCTCTGCCGGAGAAGCAGGGAATCAGGAGTCGGCGGTAGGATTGGGTGCTGCTAGTGGGCAGGCCGGTGCTGTTTCAGCTTCTTTTTCAGCTTTATCGGAATTATGGGAGGGGGTGCCCAAGAAGTTGCATAAAAGAATTGTGAAGAGGAAGTATATTGATATTTTTCGATTGCTCGAAGGTCGGAAGCGTTCGGGCGACAGTAGGAAAAAGCGTAAGGAGGATGAGAAGGCCGGCCGTGTTCGCAAGGTCTCTCGCAATGTGGTTAATTGGATCAGATCCTTCTTGCATTTGGCGAGTGTGTGGGGGTCAGCATTTTCCGGGGCAGTATGGTATGTTGCTTTCGTATGCGGATTCGATCCTGGAAGCGTCACAAGCACACGAAGGATGGTCGTGGCTTAATTATGATGAGAAGTTCCAGGATAAGATGGAGCACTTGAGTTGGGGTATGCATGACATAAACCTGTGGTTGACTCAGATGTAAATTAAGGGGGGGGCAGGGGGTGGGGTGGAGGGGAGGGCAGGGCTAGCGGCGGTGTCAGCAGCGGGTCATTCTTTTTGGGGTGGAGTCTCCCCGGTGCAGACGAAGTCTGCTCTCGGTGCAGGCAGTGATGTCTGTTGGTGGTTTAACAGGTCGATGTGCCCCTTTCCAGACTGTAAATTTCGGCATGCATGCTCGGTCTGCGGGGGGCTCCATTCGGTGACAAAATGTCACAAGAAAGCAGCTGGGGCTCCGGCTGGGTTGGGAAATAAGTGAGGGTTGGGAGAAATTGGCCCCTTCACCGATACGGGTGACGGTGTTGTGTAGCTGGCTCCTGGGGTACCCAAAGAAAACAGATAGGTTTACGTTGAAGTTTGGTTTTCAGTACGGTTTTATTATTCCGGTTCAGAGGGTTGTTGCGGGGGGGGGGGGGGTAGCGGCGCGTAATTCTCCAAGTGTGCGGCGCTGGGCAGCGGTCGTGCGGGATAAGCTAGATGGGGAGTTGCGGATGGGGAGAATTGCGGGTCCTTTCATGCACCCTCCTTGTCGCTATTTTGTGGTGTCACCATTAGGGATTATACCTAAGAAGGAGCCTGGTAAGTTTCGGCTGATCCATAATTTGTCTTTGCCTTTGGGATCCTCTGTAAACGACTGTATCCCGCGGGAACAATGTACTGTTCGCTATGCGTCTTTTGACAGAGCGGTGCAGTTAGTCAAAGAGGCAGGTCCTGGGGCATTGATGTCGAAGGTGGATATTGAATCGGCCTTTCACTTGCTGCCAGTCCATCCATCGGCTTTCAGGTTGTTGGGTTTTCAGTTTGAAGGTGCATACTACTATGATAAGTGCATGCCTATGGGTTGTGCCATATCTTGTGCATACTTCGAGAAATTTAGCACTTTCCTGCATTGGATGGTGGTGCTGAGAGTCGGTGTTGCATTATTTGGATGATTTCTTTTTTCTTGGAAAGGCCTTGTCGGCGGGTTGCAGTTGCTTGCTGGAGGGTTTTGTTGATCTGGCAAGGGAATTTGGGGTCCCTTTGGCTGAGGGCAAGACAGTGGGCCCGACGATGACTATTACATTCTTGGGGGTGGAGATCGATTCACAGCATATGGAGGCGTGGCTGCCATGGGAGAAGGTGGTGAAGCTGCATGTTATGGTGGCTAATGTCCTGGCTTCCTCTAAGATAACTTTGAAAGAAATGCAGGCTCTTATGGGATCGCTCAATTTTGCATGCAGGGTCATCCCGATAGGTCGGGTGTTCATTCGGCATTTTGCTGCATCGACGTCCATGGTCAGGAAGCTTCATCATCGCATTCGGGTCTCAAGGGATATGCACAATGACTTGCGGGTATGGGACTTGTTCCTGTGGGATTTTAACGGGACTGCTCTTTTGCGGGAGGCTGAGATTTTCAGTGAGGATTTGCAGCTGCCCTCGGACACGGCAGGGGGGTCAGGGCTTGGAATTTACTTCAAAGGTGCCTGGTGTGTGGATACCTGGCCGAGGGCATGGGTGGATGAGGGGATAGACCGTAATATTACTTTCTTGGAGCTGTTTCCCGTGTGGGTGGCATTGGCGTTATGGCCGGATAAGTTGTGCAATCGCAGGGTGGTGTGGTGGTGCGATAATGCGGCTGTCGTGCATGTCATTAATTGTTATTCACCTCACTGTGGCCTCGTAGCGGCTCTGATGCGTCAGATTGTATTGGCATGTTTGCGCTTGAATGCACGTCATATACCTGGGCATGCTAATGCAATTGCTGATGCTCTTTCCCGTTTACAGTGGGAGCAGTTTCGGAGGTTGGTGCCGGAGGCGGATGAGAAAGGGCTCGGGGTCCCTTGGAGCTTGTGGAGCAGTGGCCTGATGAGATGAGGACGTTGCTACGGCAATCGGTAGCAGAACATACATGGGAGGCGTACCGGTGTGGTTGTCAGAGGGTGATGGACTTTCTGCATGTGGTTGGTTGGGGGAGTGGGGCGGTTCCAGAACAACTGTTGGGGCGGTATGTTGGTTGGGCAAAGGTGCAGGGTGTTACGAGATCGGTGGTACGGAGTCATTTGTCTGGGTTCGGATTTTTTGCTAGAAGGGGTTGGCCGGGGGTCCTTGGCGTGGCGTTTGCTGCAGGGGTGGGCGCGTTCTCAGCCTTTACTGCGGGACAAGCGGCGGCCGATTACGCATGAGTTGCTGGTTGGTTTGTGCCAAGAGCTTCCCGGGGTTGTTGTGTCGCCATATGAGGCGGTGCTTTTTCGGGCTGTTTTTTGTCTTGCGTTTTTCGGGGCCTTTCGAGTGGGCGAATTGGCCGTCGATTCTGGCAGAGCCGGATTGGGTAATTGTTTGCATTGGCAGCATGTTTGGATTGAGAAGGGTCGGGTAAGTGTTCTGATGGCAAAATCCAAGACGGACCAGTCTGGTAAGGGGTTATGGGTAGTTTTGAGAGAGATTGGCGGGTGTACATGTCCGGTGGCTGCCTTCCGGGCATATTCAAGGGTTCGTCTGAAAGGGGCGGAGGTGTTTTTTATGCATCAGGATGCTCGTGTCGTTACGCATTTCCAAATCACAGTGGTTTTGCGTTTGGTGTTACAGCGTCTCGGTGAGGATCCACAGCTGTTTTCTGCACACTCGTTTCGCATCGGGGCAGCGACCAGTGCGGCGGCAGTTGGTTTGACGGGAGAGCAGATTCAGGGTATAGGCAGATGGCGGTCGCGGGCATTTATGGGATATGTCCGGTTATGAGGCGCCTTGGTTGGGGGGACTGGGGGGGGATAATTCTAATAATGTGCTTCTTTTGCAGATAGTGGTCCTGGTCAGCGGGAATGCTGGATGTTGGGACACTCCTTTGTGTTTTGGGCCGGGCGGCGTGCGGCGGAAAGGCCTTTTGGGAGAAATTTGGGATTGGATTCCTCTGTGGTGGCGATTTCATGGCTGGGCGAGCGAGGTCTGCGATGGAATCAGTTGCTGCCTTTGCTTTGTCACCATGGGCGCATCTGCAAGCCTTCTGTTGTGTTGCTGGTGCATATGGGAGGCAATGACTTGGCTGCGTGGTCTTGTAAGCAGTTGATCAGAGCGGCCAAAAAGGACTTTACTGCAGTTATCCGTATGTTTGGGAGTGTCATATTAATATGGTCGGATATCATCCCACGGCCGGCGTGTTGGGGGCAAGGGAGATGGTCCCGGGGTTTGACCAAGATTAATAGGCAGATCGGGAGGTGGGTGTGCGAGCATGGGGGGTATCAAGTACAGCATGATTGGGTCGAAGTGACCTGTGCCGGGTTGTATAGGGAGGATGGTGTGCATCTCTCTCCTGTGGGTACAGATCTGCTGCTGAACGATTGGCAGGAAGCAGTGGAGAGGGTGTTGGGCAGTTAGATGCTGGTCGCAGCTTTCTAAAGGGGGGGGGGGGCGGCACAGGTAAGGTGAGGAACCTGTGCCAGTGGTGGGATCCCGGAGGTTTCCAGGGTCCGGAGCCTTAGGTGACTTGGGGCGAGGGTGGGGTGCCCTCATCCCGGACAACCCCTGGAACACTTTTGCTAGTAATATGGCGAAGTCGGATAGGGGTGGTAGGAACTTTGCCGGTCAGGTGACCATGGCTTGAGCGGAGGCCGCAGTTGCTTTGCTAATTGCATGGCTGGTGACATGTGGCTCCGCTAGGGGGGGGGTGGATTTGGGGCTTATTCATTATTACTGTTATGTTCAAGAGTTGTTTGAAATAAAGCTGCGACCAGTGTTTTTCCAAATAGTTGTCGGTGTATTCTTGGGGGGGTTGGAGAAAAGGGAAGAAGGTGACTGGGGGGAGGGGTGAGCGTGGGTACGGCTACCCGGTTAGTGAAAGGACACTGGCAGAGTCCCGGCGCCCGCGCATAACCGGCTGCCCGACCCGGCGCGGGACCCTGCACGCGGCCTTGGTGCATCGAGGGGGAGCAACGGTGCGTCAGCAGGGGGAGCGCGGTGTGGGGTTTAAAATGATTGGCTCCGCCGGGCTAGTGGAGTGAGCGGAGCCAATCAGGGAGTGGAATTCCATGTGCCGCGGCCGGAGCTAAGTGAATAGAGCACATGCGGCGTGGCTGGAGATGAAGCAGCCCACCCTCCCACCCATGAGGTATAGGTGGGGGGGCAGAGTTGGGGTGTCGCAGCGGGGGAGGGGGTTGGTAGCGAGCGGGATCCCAGAGGTTTCCGGGGTCCGGAGCCTTAGGCAACTTGGGGCGAGGGCAGGGTGCCCTCGACCCGGACAACCTCTGGAACACTTTTGCTAGTAATATGGCGAAGTCAGATAGGGGTGGTAGGAACTTTGCCGGTCGGGTGACCATGGCTTGAGCAGAGGCCACGGTTGTTTTGCTAATTGCATGGCTGGTGACATGTGGCTCCGCTGGGGGAAGGGGCGGATTTGGGGCTTGTTCATTATTACTCTTATGTTTAAGAGTTGTTTGAAATAAAGCTGCGACCAGTGTTTTTCCAAATTGTTGTTGGTGTATTCTTGGGGGTGTTGGAGAAAAGGGAAGAAGGTGACTGGGGGGGAGGGGTGAGCGCGGGTCTGGCTACCCGGTTACTCTTTTGGAGCTCTGTCATTTGTATCTAAAGCAGCAAATCAATTTTACAGGCTTTCTTTAAATTCCAGTGGTATATTCTCAAAGTCATATTTTACTACATTCTGAGTGGTTTGCTCTTTTTCAGCTTTAGCTTGAGTTTGCATACTAGTTGTTGGTGATTTGTACCACAGTCATCTCCAGGTTGTGTCTTTCTTGATGTTATAGAGCTTTTCCATTGTTGACTTCCGCAGATGTAGTCAATTTGATTTTTATACAATCCATTGGGTGAAGTCCATGTGTATAGTTGCCGCTTGTGTTGCTGGAAGAAGGTGTTTGAGATGAATAGATTGTTGGTCTTGCAGAATTCTGTCAGTCTTTCTCCAGTTTCATTTCTGTTGCCAAGCCAATATTTTCCAACCACTTTGCCTTCTTCTTTGTTGCCAACTTTTGCGTTCCAGTCACCCATGACTATCAAAATATTCTGTTTGCATGTTCTGTCAATTTCAATTTGTACTTGTTCATAGAACTCATCAATTTCATACTCTTCTGCAGCTGTTGTTGGGGCATATACTTGAATTATAGTTGTGTTGATAGGCATTCTTTGTAGATGAATAGAGATTAAGGAACCGCTGATTGCATTGTATTTCATTACAGTTCTTGCAAGTTTCTTCTTTATTATAAATGCAACACCATTTCTTCTTTATCTTTCATTTCCAGCATAGTAGACCATGTGATCACCTGATGCCAGTACATTTCAGTTCGCTGACACCCAACAGATCAAATTGTACACATTCCATTTCATTCTTGACTGCCTCCAACTTCCCTTGGTTCGTGCTTTGTACGTTTCATGTCCAATATGTAAGACATCTTTACAGCTTCTGACTCTCATTTCATGCACAGCTGCATCAATAGTCAAATGTCCCAAGGGCTTTGAACCAACCACATCATAAATGCTGGCTTTACTCTGAAAAGTCTTCAGCTCCTCCCCAGTAGCTAGTTGAGTGCCTTTGTTTTGTTGTGACTATCCATTGGGTTTTCATGGTAAGATACAGAAGTAGATTGTTGGGCCCTTCCTCTGCGCAGTTTAAGTTTAGTGTTGCTTCCATTGTTACATAAATGTGATCTCCGCTGCCAACACCATCACATTCTGTTACTGCCCAGAAGGATTTTCATGGCAAGATACAGAAGTAGATTGCCAGGCCTTTCCTCCATACAGTTTAAGTTTAGAGTTGTTGCCATTGTCACAGAAATGTGATCCTCCACCACCAACACTGTCCCATTCTGCTGCTGCCCAGATGGGTGGTTTGTCTTGGTCTGGCACCTCAGCTGAGACCTATCCATCTTTGAGAACCTGCCGGTAGTTAAACTACCCATATCTTAGCCCTTAGCATCACTGATGCACACAAGCCCTCACAGCACGATAAGCTGCAAACCAAGTGAGCTATCACTAGGGGTAGAAGCCACCATTTTGGAAGCAGATGATGACTGGGGCAGGAATGGATCAAGACTGATCCTGCCCCATCCATGCAGATCGCCATGGAGCCCCACTGGGTATTTTCAAGGAGTGGTCAGGGGGTAAGAGAAGTCAGGCTTAGGGTGTTATTAGGGGGGTGTCCCTATGGATGGAGTTCTGGAGGGTTCCACTTCTGTTCCTGGGGCATGGGGGAGTGGGGCTTCACTTACTTAATACAACTCGTGACTCAATCAACACTTTGGGAGGAGATACTATTGCATTTATTGTTTACTTTAGATTCGGATTTGGTGACTATAGCATCTTCGTATCTGCTCTCTCATGTTCAGATCATTATTTGATTTCATGTATAATGATCTTTGTTTGATTATACATATTCTTGAAATGTGAGTAGCATGACAGTGAAAAATATGATGAATGTATTATTGAGAAAAGGACATTTGGTCAAGGCTGTTAAAACTAGGGAGATGGAATGAAATTAAGTTAATCACTGTGGTGAAAAAAAATATATGGAAAGGGAAAACAACATGGCAATTTTATAAGGAGGCATGGTTAGTCTAGGGGGTTGGTCTAGACTGGGGGTTAGTCTAGTTATTAACAAGTGTATGTGTCCACATATGCACATTAATAGCATCTTATAAAATATCAACCAGCACAAAAGTATGTACTTTGCCCAATGGCATGCACTTTGCCATGGGAATGCACATGGACTGAGTTTTGACAGAGTGTGGACAGAGAACACAACTATGCATGTATTTATTTATTTTTACTTACCTATTTATTTATTTATTCATTTATTTATTTTACGTGCTTTTATATACTGTCCCTTCCATAGATCAGGGGCGGTTTACATAGAACATAGAAGAAAACTTAACATTGTACTTAGTAACTTATGTACAGTTAACTTGTGAGAACTATCTTACAATGTTTCAGTGACTGCATACAGAATGTTGCAGTAGGGATTAACATTCTCCAATTGCCAGATGCTGCTGAGTGAATCTATTTAGCTTGAGCTTGGGATGCATTTTAGGAGCTACCATAATACTCGATGAACAGATGTGTCTTTAGGCTTTTCAGAACTGTAGAAGATTGTTTTACTGTAGTCAGCATTTATCTGGATAGTGGTGATTTTCAGCCACCTGAGGACAGGAAATACTTGCCATACCTGAAAGTGATTTAATGTAACCTCAAGTATTTTGCTTATTCAATACAGTTTTTAAAGGAATTGACCTGGGTAAATAACAATTTACCTAGCTAAAATGGCATAACTTAAAATTTCCTTCTTCCGGTGATGCTTTTCTGAGTGTGTTTATTGTGTAAATGCAATCATGGCACTTTATGTCCCCTCTGCTGCTATCACAGATAGAGGGTGCAAAGTTCAAAAATGCTTTTGGCCCACATTCTTTAGCCTTGCCCATTTTAGAAGAGGAACAATGCTGGTCCTGTCTGGACTGCTTTACCCTGTGTTGCACTGTAAAAACAACTTCTGTTTTGGTCTGATTTATCTCTCACCATGCTTGGTGTCTCTTATGATGAGCATTTGGAAGAGACGGCAGTTTTACTTGCAGGCTTTATTGATTTTTGGCTTTTTTCTCAGACAGTTTCACACATCCTTCCAGCAACAAGCTCTCTCATGCACCCTTTCCCCAATCAAAACGAGTATTATAAAAGACAAGTAAATTCTAGGAATACTTTCCTGTTATAGTATTTGTGTAAGTATTTTCATGGCACACACAGTAGCATTATATACAAAAACATGAGTACTAATACCTTTACATATTTACCCATACTTTTTTGGTGGAAATGCTGACATATGGATATATGTAATAGTGGTTACGAAATAATCATGGTGCTTCCAGGATTTCAATTCCAATTTAGTTTTGACTTGCTTCCATATCAACATTCTTAATGTACCAAACTGGTTTGGGTTTTCCTTTGTTAAAAAAAACAAAACAAAACACTATAAAAAAGCATATCAATCTACCAGCACAGGAAATTTCAAAAAGTTGTTAAAATTAAAACCTCTCTTGTATTCTGATTTGTATTTCATTATTAAAGGGAGATTATTTTTGAAATTTTTGAAAGCTCCTTCTGTTTTATTCATTCCTTTTCAGAACTCCTTAAAGAAAAAGCAGACTGATCTATACAAGACAGGAATAAGACAAAATGAATTAAAGACTAGACTCATAGGGGATCTGTTTGTGAAATGTTTTTCATGTATAAGCCTATTTTACATGCAGAAAAAGACTTTTATGAGATTAGGTGGCTGCATGGGTGTTCCTGGGGCACAGTTTGGGCAGAGTGGAGATGGAGTTACAATGTATGTGCATATTTTATAAAATATATAGATAGACACACACTTTACACCTTTTCAGAGCAAGGGTAAGTTTGTGCATGGACATTTGCACACTAATGAAGCTGGTTCTAGGAGTCTACTACACTGGTAAACATGACAAAAATCATCACAAATAATTTTATGTATATTAGATAAACCTACGATGAACAATGTTCAAAACTGACGAGGCCGCGGGCAGGGTCCCGGCGGCCGAACCTAACCGGACGTGCGGCCTGGGGCTGGGATCCTGTGCGCGGCCTCAGTTGATTTGAAGTCATTGGCTCCCGGTGGGTGCGACCGCGCGGGAGCCAATCAGGGAGGGCCTACGTCAGCGTGGGGGGTGGGTTGGGCCCGGCGGGCAGCCTCCACGTGGTCAGTCACGGCGGAGGCTGCTCGGGGGTGCCGGCTTCCCGCCCGCCCTCCCTTCCATGAATTGTTTGGGGGTTTGGGTTATGGGGTGTTGCAGCTTGGGAGGGGTTGGCGGGATCCCGGAGGTTTCCGGGGTCCGGAGCCTCAGGCTACACTTGGGCGGGGGCGGGGTGCCCCTGACCCGGTCAAACCCTGGACGACTTTTGCTATAGCATGGCGAAGTCGGGGGAAGGGCTAGGTAACTTGCCGGGGGGCAAGTTATGGCGTTAGCGGTGGCAAGGCACTTTGCTAAGGTATGGCTGGTGCGGGCCGGGTGCCGCTAATCGATTGAGAAGGTGTAGGAGGCTGGCCTATTGTGAAATTGTTAAAAGGTTAATAAAGCTGCGACCAGTTGTGTTCCATGAACTATGTGGTGTGGTGTCTTTTGTTGGGCTGGGAGATGGAGGGTGATGGGGGGGTGGTGAAAAGGGACCCGAAGCACCAGGTCCGCCTGCCTCGGTTACCAATTTTGCTTTTATTGTATCACATCAGGTTTGAAAGATGATAATGTTGAAAGTTTTGCTATACTAGCCTAATTGACAAACTGTCAGTGATTTACTCTACCCATATTAATTGGCTTTTTTTTTTTTTTTTGCTTGTCAGGTTAATTATTTTGATTCCGTATTTACTAATAAGAGCACTGAAGAAATAAAATAATCATTCTGATGTTTTGTGTTGCGGTTATGGTTCATTTGCTACTGTATCTCAACGTCATACCATAACGTCAGATCTTCGCAAAATATACAAATTATATTTTGGACGTCCACTGGATGACCAGGATAAGCCATGAGCGCCTCACATCATTTATACTGTCTGTGCAAATAGACTGTGTGATTGGTTAAATGGAAGGAAAACCGTGATGCCATTTGCTGTACCAATAATATAGAGGGAACTGAGAAACCATCATGATGACTGCTATTTTGTCTGGCTAATATCACGGGTTTCTCTGCGAAGAACAAGAACAACATTGTGTATCCAAATCTTTTGTCTGCAATGTGACCAGTCTCACATGACAAAACACTTCCTGTTCCAGTTCCTCCACAGAATAGGCTGTCTTCTGTACAAGACGAAATTGAGTTAAATGAAGGTGCAAGTGGCAACCAACCTAAAGAGTCAGAAGATGTAGATTATGTGCCAGACGAAAGCGATGGCAAGAAGAGCTTAGTGATCTTATATGGGACTTGGCACTCTCAAAAGATAAAACAGATCTCCTTGCTTCAAGGTTGAAGGAAAAGAACTTACTTCATGAGAATGTTTTTATTTGCCACTATCACATGCACATTTGTAATTTAGTGGCATTCTTTAAAGTAGATGGTCCAATGTGTTATTGAAACAATATTGAAGGATTTTTTGGGTCCCTCTCACAGGTACACAGACCGTCAGAATGGCACTTATTCATTCATTCTTCAACAAAAAGCCTCAAGACCATTCTTATTCATAATGGCAATGTAAAACCATCTATTCCAATTGCACACTCTGTCCACCTCAAGGAGACATATGATAGCTGCAGATATTGTTCCAATCTATATGATATGGTGGGAGATTTGTGGGGATCTTAAGGTTATTGGCCTGCTGATGAGCATGCACGGTGGATTTATCAAATATTGCTGTTTTCTCTGCCTCTTGGACAGTCGTGCTGTCAAAGATCATTATACTGTTCACGACTGGCCTTTAAGAACTGCTTACAGTCCAGGAAGCAGCAGTGTTAGTAGTGTTCTATTAGTCAATCCAGCAAACATTTTGCTTCCTCCTTTGCATATATATAAAGCTGGGTTTAATGAAAGATTTACCGAAAAGAATGCACAAACAAATTCAAAACTTTTTCGGTATCTTGTTTCTAATTTCCAAAGATCACTGCTGCAAAACTGAAAGAAGGCATTTTTGTGAGGCCACAAATAAGACAGGTGATGGAGAATGAAGAATTTGAAAAATGCATGGATTCTTTGGAACTTGAAGTCTGGGAAGCCTTTAAGTGGATCTCTGAAAACTTTCTGGGTAATCACAAATCGCCAGATTATGTTGACAGAGTACAGAGGTTATTTGACACATTGTAAACTTAGTTTGTCATTGAAAATGCACTTTATGCACTCACATCTTCACTTTTTCCATCAAACATGGGTGGACTGAGTGACAAACAGGGTAAGGGGTTTCATCAAGAAATTCAGGCCACAGAAAAGGATTCTGGGATGAGAGCATGATGGCAGATTACAGCCGGATGTTGTATCGTGACAATCCTGACAAACTTCACAGCAGAAAGTCTTCTCAAAAATACTTTAAGTGCATTTCTTACATGCGAACATGCCAAATATTAGCACGTGTGACATCTGGGGAATTGTGAGGGTGCAGGTAGCTATCTTAAGATCAGCAGTAAGATATAAGTAATACCATTACAATATGTAACATTTTACAAAAGCTTCAATGAACGATACCTCTAAAACCATACATGCTAGAGAAAAACTAATTACAGATTCAGTATCAGCATGAACTACTGCTTTAGGAAACCCTGATTTAACTTTTGTTGAAGAAAAAAAATATTTTGGTGTAAACCAATGTTTTTAAGGCAAATAGGTGTCTATATTGAGCCCGATTCTGAAAGGGCATGTCCAGGCCGTCCAGATGGCTCCATGCAGGATGGGCCCATTAGGAACCAATTCTCTGTGGTGGGAGCAAAATGTTCCTGCCACACGCAGAATCGGGCTCTAGGATGGCCCGGCATACCCCTGCATGCCTCCATCTAAGCTCCCCCATCTCCCACTGCTCAGACCACCCCACTGCCCAACACACAGCTAGCCAGCCAGGGCCTGGATCGGGTGGCTGAGGCCCCCCTGCACCTGGCCCCAACCCCGGGAAAGAACACAGCCCCAATCGCTGTCAGCGCTGCTTATTCCACCTTTGAGGTGGAATAAGTAGCACATCCCCTCTGACCCTGCAGGACATACAGGGCCATGACCAGAATTGGCCCTGTACCTCCTGCTGCCTTGGCTCACCCTGGTCCACCCAGACCCCGCCCCCTCCCTCTCGACTCTCGCCATCCTGCTGCTCTGGACATATGGGAAGAGCTGGAGGGGGAATTGGGGCAGGACGGCTTGGGATGTGCAGCCCCGCAACCCGCGACTCAGAATTGAGCCCATTATCTTTATAAAATAGGCAATATTTGGACTTCTCACATAGTCCTGTTATAAAATTACCTGTATAGGAAGAAAAGAAAGCAGATTGAGACTACAAGTCCTAACCTGCCAGAGGGGGGAGATGGTATTTGTTAGTGATCACTTGTCTTTTCTATGGATGGGTAGAAGCTTATCCCACTACTAGTATGACTGCCAGTGTCTCCTTCAAATTACTGCTCACTCAGTTTATTCCTGTTTGGGGTGTACCTTTTGTTCTTTCTTCTGATCAGGGTCTGGCCTTCGTTGCGAGTGACTGGGAGGGTATTGAACAATGGTTTGGTATTAAAAGACAACTTCACACTCCTTGTCATCTGCAAAGCTCTGGCCAAGTGGAACGGATGATTAGGACCTCAAAGGTCAATTACGCACTCTGACACAGGATTGGGCTACAGATTGGACGGAAGCCCTTCCTTTTTCCCTTATGGCAGTGTGTAATTCCCCCCAGCATGCTCGAGGAGGCCTGACACCATATGAAATAATTACTAGCTGTCCAGCTACTTCTCCACATGAATTGACAATAATCCCAGATCCTTAACTGTTGTGCAGCGATATCTTGACTTATTGCTCACGATTGCACTCAGTTTTGTCCGTTTCTCCTTTACTGCAGATGAATCCTCAGCAGGATACTCCTCCAGTTTTATCACATCCAGAACTGAAGCTAGGAGATTGCGTCCTGATTAAAAACTTGCTTCCAAAGACACTTTTGGCTCCTAGGTTCCTAGGTCCGTTCCATGCGCTCCTGGTGGGTTACTCAGCTTGTAAAGTGGAAGGACAATCTCATTGGATACATCTTTCAAAGTGTAAAAAGGCTCCTTTACAGGATCCGGAGGGTGGTTCCTTGCATCTGTGAATCAAGAGAAGCGTCTTCTGTTGTTGCAACACAGAGACTCATTTAGACTTGGACAACAGTGATACTGCAGAAAAGACTATCATGATTAATTGCTTTTTGAATGAACTAATTATGTAAGAAACGTTTTCTAGCATCTATACTGCTGATTAGGTTGATAATATTAGTATGAGTTAGTTCTTTACTGATATATAAGCAATGACCTTTTGGCACTTAGCCTCTACCTCGTGAAGAGATTGGGAGTTGGGGGTGTTTATAGTTATAGTTCTTATCTTCATAGTGCTAAGAAGGATAGTTGTGTTTTCATTTTTTCTTTGAACAATTATTTTTGAGTAATTAATAGGTTTAGATATTTTAGAGGTCTGTTAAGAATGTTTCCTTATCAGGTCATAGTTGTGTTATGGCATATTATTGTTAATGAAGCAGTACTGCATTCAGAATCTTGGAAACGTTATGGGGAACATCCAAATATTTTTGAGTCACACGCTCAGTCACAAATACTTTAATCTTTCAGATTGTGCTGTTTGCCTTCCAACTGTGACAGCCACTCAGCATGGGTTCCTTCTACAAGCTAGGCCTAAAGCCTTTCAATATTTTTGTGACATAGCTTTTAATTCAACCGCTGTACAATGGTCTCATACAACCATAGACCCTAGAGTGATTAGCCCTATGCCTCTAATGTCCCCTCTAAATATGTTTAACTGCTCAAAATACAGGGAAAAAGGAAGGGGAAACTCCTTGGAACATTTGTAAAACAGTAATGATACATAACTCCTCTACCTAGTATAAAAAAATCCCATTTAAGAAATGCCTTTATTTCAGTAGTAGAATTAGTGCCAACACAAGGGAACCAAATGCATGATCATGAATTGTTACAGTATAATATTTCTGGATACCCAATCCCTTTGAATGACTCTAGTTCAAACCTAGACATACCTTAATGGAGTTTCCCCTTCTTAGGGTATTGCCATCCCTGGGAACATAATCTACCTGTAGGAATTGAAGAGATGAGTATTACTCAGTGGGCTTTGAATAACTGTACACAGAATATATCTTCTCCTCACAATTTGACAATTTAGGAAAGTGGGTTAGTGGCTTTATAAGGAGATTATTTTGTATGTGGTAATCTTGCATATAAAGAACTGCCTAGAGATTGGTCACGTACTTGCTTTGTTACCCAGGTAGATACCCTGTGGCAATTTTTACCATACTAAAATATTACTCTATTATCAGCCCCCACTGATTCTTTAAGAAGAAAAATAGGTATTTCCCCTCAGGATAAGGCCATAGCAGCTGCACAGCAACTAGTAGACTCTTCAAGTCCTTTAACTAAATCTCAGATTGATGCATTTACCGGTACTGTCTGGCTTTCAACTTTTGAAGTAATAGCACCCACAAGAGAATATAGTACTCGGATTATGGAGTATGTGGATTAATCCTCGATTATTGTTGTTCTCTGCTGGATAATGAAGGCAAAGTAGTGAAAGGCTTACTAGATAAAGTGAGAAACCGTACTTTTGTCCCGTACTTCGGCCCTGCACAGCTCCCTGGAGGGAGTGTGCATTTTTCACACGCGGGTCATCGCCGACGTCCCAGCCAGCTCCTCCTGCCCAATCGGGGCAGTTCCACATCTTTAAAAAAGGAGCGCCGAGATCAGCGTCCCCCTCTTCGGCCCTGCACAGCTCCCTGGAGGGAGTGTGCATTTTTCACACGCGGGGCATCGCCGACGACCCAGCCAGCTCCTCCTGCCCAATCGGGGCAGTTCCACATCTTTAAAAAAGGAGCGCCGAGATCAGCGTCCCCCTCTTCGGCCCTGCACAGCTCCCTGGAGGGAGTGTGCATTTTTCACACGCGGGCCATCGCCGACGTCCCAGCCAGCTCCTCCTGCCCAATCGGGGCAGCTCCACACACTTCAAAAGGAGTGTTAGAGGGCGCACCCGCGCCCTGCGGGCCCGCGCCTGAGGGCCCTTTGGCGTGGCCCTTAGGCAGTGGCACTCACCCGAACAGCAAAGACGCCAGAAAAATCTCATTGACACACCTACATCCACAGCAGTTCAAGAGTCGGTAGCTGGAGCTCCCCCACGGTCGAGCTCGCACCCCTCCAACACCTCAGTCATCTTCCCAAGCCTATACCATCAACGCAGCCAGCTCACCACCACTGCAACAGAGCACAAGAACTGGATGCAAAACATATAACTCTGTAAGTGTAAATGACTTGAACTCCAAGTTGTTACTACAAGTTGTTTCTATGTCACGTATAACACATCAAAATTTTCATAAGAAAACCCCTCCCACTACCATTATAAGTCTGTTTAACTGCTTGTTGTAATGTCTCCTGCTGTACAATGTCTGTATGCTCCCTCTACTAGCCTTATGTAACTCTTAATGCTGTACAAGATATCTGTTACAAAGTATAATTACAGACCCTGTTACAAAGTATCCAGCACTTGCAACTGTCGTAACATCTGCAATTAAGTATCTATGCTGATGTATTAAGTATAGCTAAGCTGATCTGAACATAACACTCAGAAACACTCCCTAAGCTATATAGACTGAACACATCCATACCCCACTTACTGTGCAATTCGCTCCCACCCCCAGTGCATTACTGTATTCTTCCCATTACCATCATTAGTAGAACTTTACCTCTGCTATAACCCACAACCTGGAGAGGACACTTACTCTCTCTTCCTGAGTCACAGTAGAAACAACTACCTGAGCAAAACATCCTTAACCAAGGGCCACATCAACCCTTCGTTTTACACAAACCTCGGCCTCCCCTGTACTGGCTCAGAAAGACTCAAAATGGAGCGCATAATCTTCACCCTAATGAGTCTTTACCTTCTACTTACAATCTTGCCAACCAGCTCACTGGCACTCCTTACAACACAAAACCACATCCCAACACTCTCGACGGGTGGAAGAAAATGGCCTGACGACTCCCAAAACCACTATCGTGGAGCTAGCTATCCACACCGCCACCACCTAGTATACATCCCACTACAAAATTCTTCAAAAGCCAAGCAAAGTAAAAGTCCACACACTAGCAATCTGAAGTGCGCACTTATTAACTCTCGCTCACTTCGCAAAAAATGGCCAGTAATCACTGAAACTATAATACATCACAAATTAGACATTATTATGATCACCGAGACCTGGCTCTCACCGGAAGATAACACCATACTCAATCAACTACTACCACCTAACTTTGTTGCTTTCACCAGCCACAGATTACATAACGCCCAAAAAGCCACGAAGACGGCGTTTCATTGCACAGTTGAAAGGAAAAGGCACTTGACACAGGGCGCACACCCGAAACGTGCACGTCGTGTACCGTGTACCTATGTGATTTGCAACGTAAAGGAGAATAACTGCTACTTTTGGCGAAGATAAGTAATTGTTTTAAATTCACTAGGGTGAAATATAAAAATAATAAAAGTAGTCCACAGCCTGGTGGGGGTTAGGTCACCTGTTCTAACCCTCCCCCGGTGGGCTTCGACAAAAATTAAGTAACTATTGGGTTTAATTTTATGATGGTTCATTTTGTGACTCTTCACCAGCCACAGGCAGAACAAAAGGGGTGGAGGAGTTGCCATCATCACCAGAGCCGACCTGCAGTTCAAAATGGTAGAATCCAACAGCATCAATACCCTTGAAACAGTGTCTATCTCCAACAACACCTGCTCTGTAACCCTGATTTACAGAGCGCCTTCTGCAGATCCAGACAACCTCTCCAACATCATAAACATAGCATCCAACACCCATCGCCCAAATAAACCAAATTGGATCCTAGGTGACCTCAACTTGACATTCCTACAGGGCAATCAAGCAGCTGCTTTCATAGAAGCCCTAGATATCTTGGGATACACCCAATTGGTACAAGAACCAATACACACGAAGGGCAACATTCTCGACCTCATATTCGCCCCACAATCAGTGCTTCAGCAAGCACAACATATCACGCTGTCTTTAACAGCAGTACCATGGTCGGACCATAAGCTCATCTCTTTCCATATTCCCACCCCCATCAAGCCACATAGACCCAAGATGGATTTAAGTATGAACTCAACCTCAACTGCCAGAAGTTTTCACCCGTGTAACAAAGAACGCATCCTAGCTGAAACAAACACACTCCTTGATAAGACTGCACAAGACCTAGATGACCTAATCACCACATGGAACAGCAAACTCAGCGCTATCGCAATCCGTCTCCCAACAACTAAAGCCCCAAACAAAAGACCATCTGCACCTTGGTTCACAGCCGACCTAAGGGCATCTCTAACACTACTACGGAGACTGGAAAAGCGCTGGAGGAAGTCACGCACCAACAGTGACCAAGCAGCATACAACCAGCACTTACATACGCACCGCAGGGCCATCTTAGCCAAGATGAAACAACACCACACAGACACCCTGAAACGGTCATTAAACAAGCCACACGACCTCTTCAACCTGGTCAAATCTCTTGCCAAAGAACCCACCCCGGAGCACCCTGGAACTATACACCCGCAGGACTA
The DNA here is from genome assembly GCA_033557465.1 of Ichthyophis bannanicus. Lineage (NCBI taxonomy): Eukaryota > Metazoa > Chordata > Amphibia > Gymnophiona > Ichthyophiidae > Ichthyophis > Ichthyophis bannanicus. Next base: position 1,475,819,116 of record CM066032.1, read on the forward strand.
CGCTGTCTTTATGCAATCTAAACTGTGTAAGACCGACAAAGTGGTGATACCTGACCCCCCGGACGAACAAGAGTGCGCAGCGCCTCTAACTACCTTTATCACACCATCAAAGAGAACTATTGAAGACACCATTGCAACCCTAAATACCTCCACAGCACACTCGGACCCCTGTCCAGCGTTCTGGATAAAGGATCTGCGAGGTGACCTCGCCCCGATCTTAGCTAAAATGATAGGCCTATCTTTTAGCACCGGGTCTTTCCCCTCCACGCTCAAACAGACCTCCATTAGACCGCTGTTGAAGAACGCCAAATTAGACCCTCTAAAGGTGGAGTCATACAGACCCATTTCCAGCATCCAGATGCTCGCAAAAATCATTGAAAAGATAGTCTACAAGCAGCTACAAGATCACATTGACACCAACGCCCCTCCAGACTCATCCCAACATGGATTCAGAGAGTCACACGGAGTGGAAACACTACTCACAACTCTTTTCGACACCATAATCTCAGGCATTGACAACTTACGTCAAGGCTTTGCACTCGTATTTTTAGATATAGCGGCAGCCTTTGACTCGGTCTGCCACGAAATTCTCCTGGGTCGACTAAGAGAGAAAGGCATTAGTGGATCAGCCCTCGAGTGGTGCAAGTCTTACCTGTCTGGAAGATGGCAATACGTCCGAGCAAATGGGACCTCATTCGATCCATTCCTACAAAGTCAAGGAGTTCCTCAAGGATCTTCCCTATCATCACTTATGTTTGACATCTATATCCAACCCATTTGTGACATCATTAGATCGTTCAATGTGAGTTGCATGATATACGCAGATGATGTCCTACTATACTTGCAATATCCTTGGACTGCCCAGACCTTACCCCACTGACCAAGTGCTTCAACGCAATATCTGAATGGCTCCTCTCTCAAAATCTGCGCATCCAACATAAGAAGACGGAGGTCCTGTTCATCTCCAGAAATCCTGAGTTTACACCACCCAGCCACCTGGAAGTGGACAACACCAAGTTGCAAGTAAAATCAGCTATACGGTATCTTGGAGTCACATTGGATCAGAACCTCAACTTGAAGCAACACATAGCCCAAACTGTAAGAGCGGTCTACTTCAAGATTAGATCCCTCAGACACTTACGCCCCCTACTCGAACCAAGCGACTTCCGCACCATCTATCAAGCCCTCATCATTCCTCATTTTGATTACTCAAACGCCATCTTACAAGGACTCCCTCAGACCACCTTACATCCCCTACAACTTGCCATGAACAGTGCAGCGCGAATTCTCCTCGGAGCGTCAAGAAGAGAGCATAGCACACCCCTCCTGAAGCAGCTACACTGGCTCCCCATTCAAGCCAGGATCATCTTCAAGACCTTAGTGATGACATTCAAGGCCATCAAGGGGCTATCCTCCTCTTCACTATGTGACCTCATCCAACCACCCACACCCAACAGGTTAAGAAGAACCGCAGTAGCCAACATGCTAGCGATACCGAGAGACATGACAAAATGCTCTAGGGCAACATCGAACAGAGCCTTTAGACTATGCACCCCAAGTCTCTGGAACTCCCTACCACCACACATCAGAGCAACCTCCAATTTGAGCCAGTTCAGGAAGGCCTTAAAACACTTTCTCTTTATCAAACACCTCACTGACTGCCCTGAACCACAGCCACCAATTATGATCAGTACCCAATAACTCCATCTGACATGTACATAGTTACCTATTCAATACTACGCATATGTATATAGTTCTCCCGGTTATCCAAGTTACTTGTTCCTGTTCAATGTAATGACCTGACTTTTGTTTATTGTCGGACACTGTTTGTTTTATGTAAACCGTGCTGATCGCAAATAGTGCGGTATATAAGAAATGAAAATAAATAAATAATTAAAATAAATAAGTAGTAATTGTTGTTGTTGTTGTTGTTAAGTGCCGTCGAGTAGGAGTCGACTCATGGCGACTCTCTGGATAGCTATCCTATATTGTGTTCGTTCTTGAGTTAGATGGCTCATTGTTGACAGACTGGTACCCGTAGCTGCTGTTATTGTATCGATCCATCTCATTGCTGGCCTTCCTCTTTTGCGCTGACCTTCTATCTTGCCAAGCATGATGTCTTTCTCTAATGATCTCTTTCTTCGCATGATGTGTCCAAAGTATGAAAGTCGAAGTCTTGTCATCTGAGCTTCTAAAGAAAGCTTAGGTTTGATCTCCTCTAGTACCGACTGGTTTGTTCTTCAGGCAGTCCATGGTATACACAGTATTCGCCACCAGCACCATAATTCAAAGGCATCAATTTTCTTCCTGTCTATCTTTTTCACTGTCGAGCTTTCACATCCATATGATGTTATTGAAAATACTATGGCTTGAACAAGTCGAATCTTTGTATGGAGAGAGACGTCTCTGCTCTTGAGGATCTTATCTAGGTATTTCATAGCCATTCTGCCAAGAGCAATGCGTCGTTTGATTTCTTGACTGCTTGTTGCTTCTTTATTGATAGTTGATCCAAGTAGGTTAAAGTTGTTCACGATTTCAATTTCTCCTCCTTCAATGATGCCTGCTTCCACCAATCTTCACACCTCTGTTGTCTTTATACAATCCTGCTTCTCTGATGATTTGTTCTGCATATAAATTAAACAGATACCAGCAAACACACCCTCACAGTGGCGTAACCTAACGTGCCACATAAGGCACCCTAGAAGGCACTCCATAGGGCACATTATAAAGTGCACTGTCTGCCAAGGCACCCTATAATGTCCCCTATAGGGCACCATATAAGGCCTAAGACAGCCCTATCAATGAACCCCACTGTGGGTTTTGAACCCATGACCTCTGACTCCACAAGCAGTGAAGTCACCACACCCATATTCTGCTGTGGTTACCAGGATATCAATCCCCCCACAGCACCTCAGCCTGGTAGGGGGTCCGTCACAGTGTGCGGGTCCTGTGCTCACCCTGAGGGAGATGCCCAGCACCATTCTTACAGCACCTGACTTTGTTGAGATAGGCTATGCTGCAGCCTTGCAAACACCCCTAGGATATGCCTGTGTTCATCTGTATGTCACATCTAGCCCTTGTGGACCACCCAGAAAAGTGCATACCCTGTGTGGTTGCCATGGTCCCCACAGGGAGATTACATACCACCACCCAATGCACCCTCTGGTGCTCAGGGTCAGGATCTCCCCCCAACAGATCCCCTTTCTACCTCCCTGCAATGGTGGCAGTAGAGGGGACCATCATTCCAGTCCTGCTAGGAATCAAACACCCTACAGGGCAGGCAATGCAGAGCTGTACACATCCATAAAGCAATAGCAGACAGAAGGCCTGGACATGCACATCTGCCCCGCCCCCCCCCTCCTCCCCCTGCCTGACATTCTCCAGCAGCAAGCCTCCAGCCGCTGCACAGTGTTCCAGCAACACACATACTAGCTTCAAACAGTCTGCTAGCTAGTCCATAATGCATGGGCCTGGAGGAGAGGCATGTACCCAAAACTGGGAGGTAAGCATACACACCAAGCAGATAAGTCAGTGATCAGACCCCAAAAGAGAACCCATAAATATCACATGAGAGAAAGACTATACAGCACTATGGGGGAACCTAGCCATGATGTGGTCACTGCTCAGTCAGGGTGAGAGTGACCTCCCAGCAGGACATGCTGTGGCCACTCTGTCCGTGCAGATGGTACCAGGCACTACAATGTCCGAGCCATTGTCCTATGCACTGTGCAGACTCAGCCAGGCCAGGCCACCCTATCCAGGCTATTCCCACAGTACCTTGCTCCTCATTATGCACATTGGCAGGCCAATACTGGCAACAGTGCTAGCAGTGTGGGCTGTGGAGGGTGTTGGCAGCCACCACACACTGGATAGACAGACACACACTCCCCACACCTATGCCAGCATTGTGCAACTATAGAGGTGTTGGGCAGCCCAGGCCACCACACCAGTCCTGGGCACAGTGCAGGCATGGCTATGGTACGCAATACTGTAGGAGTCACTCCCCAGGTTGGTAAACACTGTCAGACACAAGACCTGTAGCACACTCCACAGACATCAGAAAGGTTGCTATGATGCAGCTCACTCAGAAAATTGTACTTAACCTAGGACTTGCTATCTGCCAGTAATCATAGCAACCTTTTGATAGATGTGTACCATATTCCCAGGTTTAGGGTGGCATTACTAAGGTATGCAAGGTATGGGCCACCTAGGCATCACTCTAGTCCGCACTGTGGCCCAGCTGCACCACAGCATGTGCCGCCTGCGGCCCTCTGTATCCCCTTCTCCAGCATCTGTCCAGTTGCCATTCTGACATGCCCGCCCTGATGTTGCGGGACATGTGCATGCCATAGGAACCCTGTCCGATGGTGGGGAAAACCCTGAGCAGCGCTATTTCACTGTGGGCTCATTCACTTTGTATGGGGACGGCGTATAGACCCTTCCACGATTTATATCTGTTCTATGGAGCTTACTCGGGGGGGGGAGGGGTTGATGTTTCTCATTGATACCACTATTGGCCAGCTTGGTTATTGTTTTTTTCCAGTTTGTTGGGGTCATTTTCAGTGTTTCTGTGCCCTTTTGTTTTGTGCACATATATCACACTTATCACTTTTTTTTTGTTTCCCTGCCTGGGCTGTACATTGCTGACACTGAAATGGTTTCTCTCCCCTGTAATGTGCATTTAACGGCAGGTTTTCATTCGTGTTGGAATTCAGCTCTGAAAATCAGCACGTTAGTGTGAAGGGAGCCTCTCCCCGCCCACTCTCCGCCCATTGACCCCTTCTCTCCTCCCTCTCTCCACCTTCTGCGGTGTTTTACCACGCCGCGGGGCATTACGATTGTTAGCGTATCATAAACCACATTATGTAACATTAACCATCATTGGCGCATCATAACGCGTGTTATGATGCGCTAACGATCGTTAACGTTACATAACGCGCGTTATGTACGATTACCGCAGTTTAGTAAACATACCCCTATGTTTGTTTATGATACTGAAAGTGCAGGGAAGATTTGAAAACTGCTCGTGTTAGAATTATTGTTTAAGAAGTTATGTCTGGGAATACATGTATGTCTCCTCCTGATGTCCTATACTAATAAGATTTGATTTATGACATAGAGACATAAGAGATGCACATTATTTATTTATTTAAAATCTTTTCTGTACCGCACTCTTCAAATCAGCTCGGTTCACAGATATCGGAAACTTTGTCCATGAATAAGGAGAAACCATACTGGACTTACATAAAACAGGGTAGAAAAACTTGGGTTGAACTGGGGAAACTATCTACATATTCTAGGCTGTCAGGTTATCGTCTTAGCTTGCTATCTGTATGCTCCTGCTGGGAGAAAGCGGTGCTATTGTGTGGCGCTGGTGTCGTGTGTGGTAGTTGGGATGGGGTGACTGTTATGGTGTCTGTGGGAGGGTAGTTGCTGGGTGGTACCATAATGCAGTAGGCAGAGGTGGTGCTTGAGTGCTTTCCTGAACTGGGTGAGGTCTGTGATTGCACGGATATCAGGTGGGAGTGCGTTCCAGCATGAGGGAGCATAAAACATGAAGGCCCTCTTTCTTGTTGTCTGTGAGCATTTTGTGATTTCGCTGGGGATAGATAGGGTATTGGCTGTGACTGATCTTTGGGTTCTGTTTGGCGGAGTGGGGTGGATGAGGTCGCTGATGGAAGGGGATGTGAGACTGTTGATGGCTTTGAAGGTGATGAGGAGGATCTTGAAGGCTAGTCTAGAGTGGACTGGAAGCCAGTGGAGGTGCTTCAATATTGGTGTTATGTGGTCAGTCCTGGCGGTGCCATGCAGTATTCTGGCTGCTGCATTCATAGCCAGCTGTAGTGGATTCAACGTGCTCTTTGGTAGACCATGTAGAATGGATTTGGCATAGTCAAAGTGGGGGATGACTAGGGCCTGATAGATTGTCCTGAAGTCATCTGGTTCCAGTAGGGGGCGTAAGTGATGGATTGTGCGAATCTTGAGATATACTGCGTTAACGGTTTTGGTTATATGTGTTTTCATATCAAGCTGTTGATCGAGCGTTACCCCTAAGTAGCGTATTGTGGGCCTGGTTTGGAGCTCAGCGCCTCTTACTTTTAGTGCATTTGGTGGAGAGAATGATTGGTCTCTGGTGATGAATAGAGACTCAGACTTCTTGTGGTTTATTCTTAAGTTTTGGGAGTGGAGCCAGTCAGTTGTAGCGTCAAAGCAGGCAGTTAGCTGTGAGAGGTCCGGCTGGTCCGTGGCAAACGGCATGTAGAGTAACACGTCATCTGCATATACAAGGCATGAGATGCTGAAGGAGTGGGCGATAGCGCAGATGGGCTGCATGTATATATTGAAAAACAGCGCTGAGAGGGAAGATCCCTGTGGTATACCCTGTTTTTGCTGGAATGGTTTGTATGTCGTGCATCCTGTCCTTACATGCTGCCACCTGTCTGAGAAGTAAGATTCACACCATCTCAAGGCTGAATCCTGTATCCCCTTCTCTGCCAGATGCTCTATGAGCAGCACATGGTCAACAGAGTCAAAGGCTGCGGAGATGTCGATGGAAGATTAGAGCATAGCCACTTCTGGGTTTATCTAGTCCGGTCGTTAGTGTGTTGAAGAGGATGGTTAGAAGCGTCTCAACATCGTGTGCTTCTCTGAAACCGTGTTGGCATGAGTCTAAGGGCACAGCGGTCTCAATGTGGTTCTGGATTTGGTGTAGGATGATTTTTTTGATTATTTTGGCCATTAGTGGGATACTTGAAATTGGCCGATATGAATCGACTTTCTGGGGGTCCAGTTTGCCGTTTTTTAGGAGCGGTCTAATTGACGTTTGTTTCAGGCTTTGTGGGAAAGCTCCTGTGGTGAAGGAGAGGTGGATGAGTTTGGTAAGGAATGGGCTGAGTTCCTTACGCAGTGACTTTACCCAGAATGCAGGGCATGGATTGTTGGGAGCTGTGGTGGTGTTAATCGAGTTGATGGTATCTTCGATGCTCTTCGCTGATGGTGAGGAGAAGGTGGATAGTGGAGATAGATGGTGTGGTCTGTTCAAAGGGGTGGGTGATGTTGTTTTGACGGTCTGAATTAGCTTTGATTGGAGGTAGTCTGCATATTCTTGTGGTTCTGGCGTGCTGTGTTGTGTGGGGGAAGATTCCTATGTGAGGGACTTTACTAAGTTGAAAAGATCCTTCGGTTTGTTTATAGATCGTTGCAGTAGTTCTGCATGATAGCATCTCATTGATTCGGCCACTTTCTTGCGGTGTTTCCTCAGGTTGGAGGTGTAGATCTCCAGGTTACTGATGGTGCGGGAGCGTCGCCATTGTCTCTCAAGTTTCCTCAGTTAGCAGAGTGATGTCCTTAGCTCAGGAGAGTACCAAGGGGAAGTCTTTCTTTTTCTTGGAGTTGTATCCCCTGCTGGTTGGCTGGCAATAGAGCTGAGAGTGTTGTTCCAAGTGGAGATCATTTCTTCTAGGTTGGTTTCTGCGAGGTTGAGCAGAGGTAGAGATTTGCTGAGGATCTCCTCCTTGTTGAAGTATCGGAATTTTGTTTTTTGGACGGCGTCAGGGATGGGCTGGCATCTTGTTTGAGCCTGTTGGTAGGGTAACTGGAACCTTATTAGCTTATGGTCAGACCATGGGACTGGTGTGAGGGAGATGGCAAGTGGGAGGTTTTGGCTCGTGACTGACTGAGGAGCGAAAATCAGGTCAAGTTTGTTGCCCTTTGTGTGGGTAGGCTCGTTGATCACTTGATCATAGCCCAGCTGGCTGAGAGCATTCAGGAGGGAGCTGGCATGTTCTTCTGGTAGGGCTGGGAGATTGAAATCCCCCATAAGCCGGTTTGGTATGAGTGGGTTTTCGGAGTTGCAGGCTAGGTCAATTATCATTGAGAGGTCATCTGGAGGTGATGATGGCGGTCGATAGATTAGGTTGATGGAGGTGTATTCATTTGCTAGCATGATGAAATCCATCATTGTGGTACTATTGGCGTTGGTCCACTGGAGTTGGAGTTCAGTTCTTGTGAGTGCGAGGGTTCCTCTGCCCCTGCAGTTGGCTCTGTGGCAGGTGTGTGCTGAGAATTTAGGTGGGGTGAGTTGGTTGAGGATGACTGTGTGAGCGTCTGTGAGCCAAGTCTCATTGACCAATAGGATGTCCAACTTATGGCATGATATCAGGTCAGAGATGATTGGCTATTTCTTCTGGACTGAACGGGCATTGATGAGAGCGCAGTTCAGGTAGCTGGGTTGCGAGTGTTTTTCTGGTGTTTTTCTTGGATTTCTGTAGTGAGATGTAGAGTAAGTGTGGGCTAAGGTTGAGTCTGGGTTCTGTCTTCAGATGTTGGTAAGTGGTGGTCCATCTCCTCCCTGTGCCTCGTAGGGTTGGTATGGGGTTGCCAGTGGTGGAGAAGGCGAGGGCGCTATGGTATAGGCTGGTGAGGAGTTAGAAGCAGGTTGCAACCATAAGGAAGGGAGCCATTCTACGAAGAGTGTTCTATGGGGTTTTGGACGTTGGCACTATGTCGCAGCTGAGTGCTGTGAGCAAGTATAGTTAAAGTGGTAGTGTAGGTGGAGTAGCTGGTGGTTGGCAAGAATGTCACCTGAGGTGCGGTTGTATGGGTCTCTGTTCTGGGATAGTGCTCTGCTTTAAAGATTCAGGGACAGCCTTATTGGGTGTGGTAAAAGTGTGCAGTCATAAGAGAATGGTAGGAGAACACAAAGTAGTAGTACTTTGAAAACACAGTGTAGCAGTATTATGAGAACACAAAGTAGCAGTGCTTTGAGAATACAATGTAGCAGTATTATGAAAACATAGAGTAGCAGTGCTTTGAAACACAAAGTAGCAGTATTATGGCAATTCTAAGGCAGGTTCAGTTCTGGTATATTAGCTATAAATTCAGTAGTTCTTGTGGTAGGGCAGAGATAGTAATTATATTAGAGTTCTCACTTTTGAGTGTAGTCGGCTGGGGGTGTTGGGCGTCCACATCGTTGTCCAATGAGATGGCATTGCCGTGGGGTGTGGTATCGCAGTGGTAGCCTCACACGCAGTTCTGCTCTGATTCAGGGTCACGGGGATGGGCTGTGATATTAACTGTAGAACTCCGCCTAAGGCACCCCGCCTAAGGGCCACATCAAAGGTCCCTCTGGCGAGGCCCTAAGGCGTGGGCCTGCAAGACGCGGGCGCCCCCGATGGCGCTTTTCTTTTAAAGATGGTGCTCTGCCCCGATTGGACAGAGCACGTTGCTGGCAGCAGCGGTAGCCTCCGGCTCGGGCGGGCTTGATCACTCCTGGGAGCGCTGAGCCGGAGTGCGGGAAGATGGCTGGCTGCAGAGAGGCGTGCGCTCGATGGCGCTTTTCTTTTAAAGATGGTGCTCTGCCCCGATTGGACAGAGCATGTTGCTGGCGGCAGCGGTGGCCTCTGTCTCGGGCGGGCTCAATCCCTTCCGGGATAGCTGAGCCGGAGTGTGGGCAGATGGCTGGCTGCAGAGAGGCGTGCACCCGATGGCGCTTTTCTTTTAAAGATGGTGCTCTGCCCCGATTGGACAGAGCACATTGCTGGCGGCAGCAGTGGCCTCCGGCTCGGGCGGGCTCGATCCCTCCTGGGAGAGCTGAGCCGGAGTGCGGGCAGATGGCTTGCTGCAAAGAGGCGTGCGCCTGATGGCGCTTTTCTTTTAAATATGAATTATGAATATATGTGATACTTGACGTAGAAAAATAAGGTGAAAATTATGCTGTGTAATGGAATTTTGACCAATAAAAATAATGCCCGAGGTATGTGGAGTAAGAGGCAAGGTGAAAGCTTTACTCTGTCTCCCTAAGCTTTGGTGTTTTTTATATAGTACAGTTGTATATGATTTGTACTATTAATGATTATCACTTCCTTCTCATTGCTGTGAGTGTGGAAATCCGTTACCCAAGAGCCCAGGTGCTGTTACCGGTGAGGGGAGGAACAGAGTACATTTTCCATAAGGACACTGGATATTTTTGAGACCAAACTTTGGCATATGTAAGCTGTGCTAGCTGTTTAACATGGGAATTATGATGTGGTATTAACATTCATTGTGCTAACAGCTGCATTAAATAGTCAAAGCACAAATCACCCTTTTGGGATTTGTAATGGGTGAGAACTACTCCTTGAAGTTAATGTGGAGGACATTACCAGAAATGAACTATTAACACAACTGTTAACACAATGCAGGCAGCAATACTTATAGAGGTGTAGCTAGGTGCATGCATGGCAGCCCTCCCCAAAATTCTGAGAAAGTTCCCAACAGTTCCCAAAGAGGTTTTGCAGTTAGTGTTGTGCGAAGGTAGCGGACCTCACGCGCCACCTAGATAAGGTCTTAGATAGTGCTGGGGAGGAGTCTGCTCTCTTGCTACATCTCGGTACCAATGACATAGGAAAATGTGGTAGGGAGGTTCTGGAGGCAAAATTTAGGCTTTTAGGTAGGAAGTTGAAATCCAGAACTTCCAGGGTAGCATTCTCCGAAATGCTTCCTGTTCCACGCACAGGACCCAAAAGACAGGCAGAGCTCCGGAGTCTCAATGCGTGGATGAGACAATGGTGCAGAGATGAAGGTTTTGGATTTGTTAGGAACTGGGGAACATTCTGTGGAAAGGAGGGGCTCTTCCGAAGGGATGGGCTTCACCTTAACAGGGGTGGAACCAGGCTGCCGGCATTAACCTTTAAAAAGGAGATAGAGCAGCTTTTAAACTAGATATTAGGGGAAAGCCGACAGTCGCCCAAGAGCGGATGGTTCGGAAGAATGTATCCTTGAAGGATACTACCAAAAGCAGAGAGGTTCCACAAAAAAGTAAAGTAGCCCAATTGCCCTCAAGTATGGAGCAGACAGAGCTTAAAGATCCCAATTTACCCATGTCTAACAATAGCCAAATTAACATGAATAAAATACATTCTCTAAAATGCTTGTATGCAAATGCTAGAAGTCTAAAAAATAAGATGGGAGAGTTAGAATATATAGCACTGAATGAAAGGTTAGATATGATTGGAATATCAGAGACATGGTGGAAGGAGGACAACCAGTGGGACACTGTGATACCTGGGTACAAACTATATCGTAATGATAGAGCTGATCAAATTGGTGGAGGGGTTGCGCTCTATGTTAGAGAGGGTATTGACTCAGAAAGGATTAAGGTTTTGCAGGAAACAAAATCTGCTGTAGAATCTATATGGATTGAAATTCCATATAAAAGGGGGAAGGCGGTGGCAGTGGGGGTGTACTATTGAGCACCTGGCCAGAATGACCAAATGGATGATGAAATGCTCAAAGAAATCAAGGAAGCTAACAAAAGTTACAGCACAGTAATAATAATGGGTGATTTCAATGACCCCGGTATCAACTGGGTCAGTGTCACGTCAGGACATGCTAGGGAGATAAAGTACCTAGGTGAAATAAATGACTGCTTCTTGGAGCAGCTGGTTCATGAACCGACCAGAGGGGAAGCCATATTAGACCTAGTCCTTAGTGGAACACCAGATCTAGTGGAAGAGATAAGGGTGTTGGGGCCACTTGGCAATAGTGATCATAGCATGATCGCCTTTGATTTAATTAGTGGAGGAGGGATAGTAAGGAAATCCACAGTACTACCTTTTAACTTTTGAAAGGGAGATTATGATAAAATGAGGAAAACAGTTAAGAAAAAACTAAAAGGAGCAGTTGCGAAGGTTAAAGACGTTCATCAAGCTTGGGTGCTGTTGAAAAATACTATCTTGGAAGCCCAGACCAGCTGTATTCCATGCTTTAAGAAAAGTGGAAGGAAGTCTAAAAAACTGCCAACATGGTTTAAAGGTGAGGTCAGAGAGGCTGTTGTTGCCAAAAAAGCATCTTTCAGGAAATGGAAAAAAGAGCCAAATGACAAAACCTGGAAACAGCACAAGCACTGGCAAGTCAAATGCAAGGCATTGATAAGGCAAGCAAAGAGAGAATTGGAGAAGAAGCTTGCTGCGGAAGCAAAAACGCGAAATAAAGACCTTTTCAAGTACATTCGTAGCAAAAAACCTGTGAGAGAGTCAGTTGGTCCATTAGATGATAAAGGGGTTAAAGGAGCACTAAGAGGCGACAAGGCGATAGCGGAGAGACTGAATGAATTCTTTGCTTCAGTCTTTACTGAGGAAGATGTAGGGATGTTACCCATGACTGAAGTGGTATTTAAAGGTGCGGAAGAATTGAAGGAAATATCGATACATCGGGAAGATGTCTTACAACTATTAGATAAACTGAAGAGTAGCAAATCACCTGGACCGGATGGTATACATCCAAGGGTGTTGAAAGAACTGAAATATGAGATTTCAGACCTGCTATTAGTAATCGGTGAATTTTCATTAAAATCATCTGTAATACCTGAAGATTGGAGGATTGGCCAATGTAACACCAATTTTTAAAAAGGGTTCCAGGGGTGATCCGGGAAACTACAGACCGGTGAGCCTGACGTCAGTACCGGGAAAAATGGTAGAAACCATCATAAAGAATAAAATTACTCAGCATGTAGATAGTCACAACCTAATGGGAGACAGCCAACATGGCTTTAGACAAGGAAGATCTTGTCTTACTAATGTTTACTGTTATGTTTTTTTGAAGGAGTGAATAAACAGGTGGACAAAGGTGAGTCAGTTGATATTGTGTATCTGGACTTTCAGAAAGCCTTTGACAAGGTCCCTCATCAGAGACTTTTGGCAAAACTAAAGAGTCATGGGATAGGAGGCAGTGTACTATTGTGGATCAGAAACTGGTTAAAAGATAGAAAGCAGAGGGTAGGGCTAAATGGCCAATTTTCCCAATGGAGAAAGGTGAATAGTGGTGTACCCCAGGGATCTGTGCTGGGTCCGCTGCATTTTGACATTTTCATAAATGACCTGGAAAGTGGAATAACGAGTGAGGTTATCAAATTTGCAGATGACACAAAACTATTTAAAGTTGTTAAAACCCAAGAGGATTGTGAAAAATTGCAAGAGGATCTTGATAAATTGGAAGACTGGGCATGAAAATGGCAGATGAAATTTAATGTGGACAAGTTCAAGGTTGTGCACCTAGGGAAGAACAACCCAAACTATGGTTACACGATGCAAGGTTCCACATTAGGAGCCACCACCCAGGAAAAAGATTTAAGCGTCATTGTGGATACCATGTTAAAACCCTCAGCCCAGTGTGCAGCGGCAGCCAAGAGAGCAAATAGAATGCTAGGTATGATAAGGAAAGGAATGGAAAATAAAACAAAAGATATTATAATGCCTTTATATCGTTCCATGGTGAGACCGCACCTTGAATATTGTGTGCAATTCTGGTCGCCGTATCTTAAAAATGATATAGCGATTTTAGAAAAGCCACCAAAATGGTAAATGGGATTGAAGGATACTCCTATGAAGAAAGGCTAAAAAGGTTAAGGCTCTTTAACCTGGAAAAGAGATGGCTGAGGGGAGATATGATAGAAGTCTATAAATTAATGAACGGAGTGGAACGGGTAAACGTAGATCGATTGTTTACCTTATCAGAATATAGAAAGACTAGGGGACATGCAATGAAGCTACAGGGTAAACTATTTAAGACTAATAAAAGAAAATATTTTTTCACTCAACGTGTAATCAAACTCTGGAATTTGTTACCGGAGGATGTAGTAAAGGCTGTTAGTGTAGCTGGGTTTAAAAAAGGTTTGGACAAGTTCCTGGAGGAAAGGTCCATAAACCATTATTAGGAAGTGACTGAAGATATCAATGCTTGACCCAGTACAAGTTTGTTGCCCTTTGTGTGGGTAGGCTCGTTGATCACTTGATCATAGCCCAGCTGGCTGAGAGCATTCAGGAGGGAGCTGGCATGTTCTTCTGGTAGGGCTGGGAGATTGGCTACAGGAGAACTGCACGGCACCACACCCACATTATGCTGTGGTTACCAGGATATGGGTAGCCCACCCGTACCCATGATGCACTGCACATGCAAATCAGCAGTCGAGAGATGGGCACAAGATCGGGTATGCACCTCCACAGCACCTCAGCCTTGTAGAGGGAACAGACCGTGTGTGGCACTGCCACAGACAGTCACATTGTGTGGGTACAGTACCCACCCTGAGGTTGAGGTGGGCGCCCAGCACCAGGTCCACAGCACCTTTCATGGATGAAATACGCCATGCTGCAGGTCCCCAGCAGTGTGTGATAGGTAGGTCCGTTAGTGGTCCCCAACCCAGTCCTATGGGGCCCACCGGCCAGTCAGGTTTTCGGGATATCCCTAATGACTATGCATGAGATATATATGCATTAGAGATATCTTGCCAACCTGACTGGTTTGTGGCCCTCCAGGGCTGGATTTGGAGACCCCTGCCTTACACCTCTGTCATTTAAGATTGTGAGTGGGCAAGGTGCAGATGTCCAAGACATCAAAAAGTTTAGATAGAATTTGTCACAGTCCTCCTATTAGACAACTTTTTGGTGGTGGTGAGAATCGAGGAGGAATGTGACACATTCTATATACCCTTTCGATGTCTAGGACATCTGTACCTTGCCCACTCACAATCTTAAATGACAGAGGTGTAAGGCAGGGGTCTCCAAAATCCAGCCCTGGAGGGCCACAAACCAGTCAGGTTGGCAGGATATCTCTAATGCATATATATCTCATGCATAGTCATTAGGGATATCCCGAAAACCTGACTGGCCGGTGGGCCCCATAGGACTGGGTTGGGGACCACTGCGTTAGACACACCTAGGATACATCTGCATCCTGCTGTATGTCCCGGTCATGTCTAGTCCCTATGGGTGCTATTGCACCCAGACTAGTGCATATCCTGTGTTGGTGCCATCGTTACCTGCTGAAGTGGGGGGGGGGGGGGAAGGAGGTGTATGGACCCATAGGCAGATTATGTACCACCACACAACCCACCCTCTGGGGCTCAGGGTGGGAAACAGGATCACCCACCAATAGATCCACAGTCTACCTCCTTGCAATGGCAGCGGTAGAGGGGACCAGCAACAGCAGTCCTGCTGGGGAACAGACAGAGTGGCACACATCCATAACGCAATAGCAGACAGATGGCAGGCCTGGCAATGCTTAGCTGCCCCCACCATTATCAGACATTCTCCAGCAGCAAGCCTCCAGCTGCTGCACCCTGCAAGGTGTTCCAGCAAGACACATACTAGCTGCAGACAGTCCGCCAGCTAGTCCATAGTGCATGGTCCTGGAGGAGAGGCATGTACCTGGAACGGGGATGTCAGTATACACACCAAGCAGATAAGTCAGTGATCTGGCCCCAAGAGGAAACCCATATATATCACATGAGAGAAATGCTATATAGCACTATGGGGGAACCTAGCCATGCCATGGTCACTGCTCAGTCAGGGTGAGAGTGACCTCCCAGCAGGACATGCTGTGGCCACTCTGTCCATGCAGGTGGTACCGGGTACTACAATGTCCGAGCTATTGCCCTATGCCCTGTGCAGATGCAGCAAGGCCAGGCCACCCTATCCAGGCTATTCCCACGGTACCTTGCTCCTCATTATGCACATTGGCAGGCCAATACTGGAAACAGTGCTAGCAGTGTGGGCTGTGGAGGGTGTTGGAAGCCACCACACACTGAATAGACAGACAAACATTCCCCACACCTATGCCAGCATTGTGCAACTATAGATGTGTTGGGCAGCCCAGACCACCACACCAGTCCTGGGCACAGTGCAGGCATGGCTATGGTACGCAATACTGTAAGAGTCACTCCCCAGGTTGGTAAACACTGTCAGACACAAGACCTGTAGCACACTCCACAGACATCAGAAAGGTTGCTATGATGCTAGTAATCATAGCAACCTTTTGATAGATGTGTACCATATTCCAAGGTTTAGGGTGGCATTACTACGGTATTCATGTGCTAGTATTGGGAGATGCACGCAGAGCCCAAAGTCCTGCCTCTCCAGGAGGCTGTGGATAATGGGGCCTGTGGGTGCGGGTGTGTCTGCCCCTGTTGGCTGCTGCTTTACGGCAGAGGTTCCGAACTCCAGTCCTGCGGTGCCAAACACTGTTCAGGCTTTCATGCTGTCCCTCATGAATATGCATGAGATACATCTGCATACCATGGAGGTGGCACATAGAAATGCAGCACAGGCATCTTCATCAGAGGCAGCATGGAACCGGAATGATGTTTGGCCCTCCAGGACTGCATTTGGGAGGCTCTGCTCTAGGTAATGTGCATGTTTATGGTATCTGTGCTCTGTAGGGTAAAATGTGGGTGTTTTGGGCATGTTTATGTCATCTGCAAGAACGGTTCTGTCTGTATTAGCACATTATAGTAGTGGGTATGAGGACTGGGTTGGCGGAAACCACAGCTGGGACTTGAACCTGTGACCTTCTGCTTCTGAATACACTGGTTCTGTGCACTGCACCACCATGTTCTCACAGAGATGGTGCATTCCCTGATGCTACCATGACTGTTGGTCAGACAGGACCTGTCTGTTGCAGTGCACGGCACCCACCTACACAGGGCTAGGCCACGGTCTGCTGTGGGCAACTGCCACTGCCCCCTCCACCACCAGTATCCCTCAGCCACCATGCTGACATGCCCTTCTGCTGGTGGAGCTGGTGGTGCGCAGTCTCAGGCCATCCAGTGTGCAGGTAGGTGGCTGCCTATGGTGCGGGTTCTGGGGTAGGGGTGCCTGCATATCTGTCCATGCTTTCCCCCAGCACCACTTGCCAATGTTTCCGTGCCATTGGGGGTAACTGCTGGGTACTATTCCCTGTGACACTGTGGGAAGCACACTCTTGCCCATGTTGGGCCCTCAGCAGTTGCTGTCTGGCTGCTCTACTGTTTCAGCATTCCTATGGGCCACCTAGGCATCACCCTAGTCCGCACTGTGGCCCAGCTGCACCACAGCATGTGCCACCTGCGGCCCTCTGTATCCCTTTTTCCGGCATCTGTCCAGTTGCAGTTCCGACATGCCCACCCTGATGTTGCAGGACATGTGCACGCCATAGGAACCCTGTCCGATGGAGGGGAAAGCCCTGGGCAGCGCTATTTCACTGGGGGCTCATTCATCTTGTATGGGGACGGAGTATAGACCCTTCCACGATTTATATCTTTTCTATGGAGCTTTCTTTGGGGGGGGGGGGGGGTTGATGTTTCTCATTACTACCACTATTGGCCAGCTTGGTTATGGTTTTATTCCAGTTTGTTGAGGTCATTTTCAGTGTTTCTGTGCCCTTTTGTTCTGTGCACATGTATCACACTTATCACTTTTTTTAAGTTTCCCTGTTTGGGCTGTACATTGCTGACACTTAAATGGTTTCTCTCCCCTGTAATGTGCATTTAACGGCAGGTTTTCATTCGCGTTGGAATTCAGCTCTGAAAATCAGCGCGTTAGTGTGAGGGAAGACTCTCCCCGCCCACTCTCCGCCCACTGACCCCTTCTCTCTGCCCTCTCTCCACCTTTTGCGGTGTTTTACCGCGCCGCGGAACTTTACGATCGTTAACGTGTGATAGCGTGCACTATTGCGTGTTACCGCAGTTTAGTAAACATACCCCTAAGTCTCATTTGATGACTACCAAGCAAACAGAACCAAAAACAGGGATGGGACTCTGGCCCCTTCATTTAAACCAGATAGATGAGAGTTTCAATCATATTATGCTGCGAATATTAAGCTGGTACTTATTTTATTTTATTTATTTTATTTACATTCTCTTATATATTGCGCTATTCTGCATCAGTGCGATTTACATTGAACAAACTGAAATTACATTGAACAGGGCATTATAACTTGGAGATAACTATTTTACAGGGAACATGGGCTATGGAGTGTTAAGTGGCTTACCCAAGACCACAAGGAGCACCTGTGGGACTAGAAACCCCTAAAACTTCCCTAATATAGACACTGGCATCCCCTACTTTGTCCCCTTTCTTAAAAATGACAATAAAACACACTTTGAGGGCCAGAGTAAGACTCAGTTTTATTAGTTAGCAGCATACAAAGTATTCATTATAGAAGAAATGTCACCAAAAAAATCCAAGAGCAATAAACAGTCTTTAGACCTCTGTACCAAACTCCCTCACCAAGATCGAGCAAGAATCCTAAATCAATATTAAGATATTAATTTCTACTAACCAGAAATATATGTTCAAGACTATATAGTCTCCAATTCCAGAAATTGCCACTGAATTTGGCCAACCAAGCAATCAATAGCAATCTGGTTATGATGAGGTAACTCTACCATGAGGTACCCTTTCTTAAATGCCCCACAAATTATGGTATCACTAAGTTTAAGATGCACAAAACAGTCCTTTTCTTATTGTTGAAACCCAAGAAACCCCCTCCATCCATGGCAGTGATGCTCACAGAACCAGAATTCCTTTAGAGCTAGCTGTCAAGGGGACCTGTAAGCTGATCATAGCAAGGAGGTGTGCTGACCAGTTCCTAGGTGTGTAGAGGAATTTATTAATTTATTAACTTCTCATCAACTGAGGCCCATCACCTTTTAAACCACCTTCAAACACATCATATAGGCATATAGGGTGATGTATATAGGCGCATACCTTCCACTGGTTAGTATAATATTATTGTTAATATGCTCAATGTAACCAATACTGTTATGATGTTCACTGCAATTAGTTCTTATGTTATTATGTAATGTTGATGTTACTCTGTAAACTGCTTTGATTAGATGAAATGAAAAGGTGGTATAAAAAACCCTTAAATAAGTAAATCAATCAATAAATCATGAAACTGATATAGGAAAATATGGATGTTGACAGAGCAATGGAGCCTCAGGCAATCAGCCACAATCAAATTGTGGGGAAAACCTCCAAAAACGGAGACAAATTTAGAACTTTCCCAGTTTAAATGCCTACACATTTTATCAAATCTTTTACATCCTGAGCATGCCTCCATACCCATAAGTGTAGTTTGTCTGTTTACTTCAGTGTGTGTGTGTGAGCGGGCAGGGGGAGGGAAGAAAACAATGAGTCAGGAAGTCATATTGGCAGTGTATAGGGGGGGGGGGAGACTAATTCAGCATTGACATCCACAGTATTCAGAGGCAAGGGGGTGCCACTTCCTCATGCCCACCTCCAACTATGCTTGCATCCACACACTTCTTGGAATGTTATTAGATCAGATGTACTCATTCTATTTAACAGGACACACATAGTCTGTGCAATTTTCAGGATATTCACAATGAATATGCATGAGGGAAATTAGCATACAATGAAGACTGTGCATGCAAATCTCTTTCATGAATATTCATTGTGGATATCCTGAAACATGGCTGACTGGGTGAAGCTTAAGAAGCACTGCATTAGACCAATCAAAATGCACAGAGAGTGACAATTTATCAGTCATTTTTTCAATGAACAAATAAGATCAACACCTTTCTACCATTTCAGGTCATTCTTTCCCTAGTCAATCACCAAAGCACTGGAGGAAGCACAAAGATGTTTTGCTTGATGAATTGTTGAAAGGAGCTGCACTCAAAGCAGGTCTCTGATTCCCAGCAGTCGAGTGTTCTTGCCACACCCCATGTCACTTTGCCTCATGCTTGATGCTATTGCTGATACCTGCATGCAAATTACATAAAACTTAGGTGAATACCCTCAATTGTAGATTCAAAAACAGGAAGAATTGTTGCCCCATAATTCTGCTCCTGAGCCAGCAATGAAAAAATAGCAATGTGTCTTCTCTACAAAATCTTCCATCTCAACTTCATCAGACCATAAAGACCCAACAAAGCAATTGCACTAAACATCTGCTCACAAGCTTCTATTCCCCAAAAGACTTGCATACTCACATTTCTTGAGTCACCATTCCCATAGGGCCCTTCTCACCTTTATTGAGAAGTCCTACCATTGTTTTATTTTAGTAAAGTTTTATTGTGTGGCATTCTTTTCATAAATTTTCAATTCAGGGCAATTGTGTTAATTAAAGAGGTAGCTGTTGTTTCTAGCCAAACAAAAAATATAATTCAAAGGTTATTAGAGGTTTCAGGAACATTTCTTTTAAATTTAATCTTTATCAGTTTTACAAAACAAAGAAGAATGTTACATCTTCTTAAAGAAAAATGGGTACAGGACAGAAATAAACATCGTTAATACATTCAATCATGTATAACAAGTAATATAGAAAAACAACACCTGTCCCAACTACAGCCCCCAATACAAGAGATCCAAGAGAATTACATAACACACAAAACACAGGAAATATTGATAATGAAACTACAGTCAAGATTAATCTCATGGCAGTGGATCAGGAGACTCTTCAGGGGAGCGCATCACGCTCAAGAAACTTACTAACTGAGAGTGTTCGTAGAAAATAAAAGATTCATTATTCAATTTGACCAGACATTTACAAGGGAATTTCAAAAAATATAAACCCCCCAAAAGCAACACCCCAGGACAAAGTAGAAGAAATTCTTTCCTACGTTTTTTAGTTTCTTTAGATAAATCTGGAAATACATGTATTGTTAAACCATGAAACTGCACATTCCGTTTCTTAAAGAACATTCGGAAAAACCAATCCCTGTCAGACGTTAGAGCAAAAGAAGCAATCAAAGTAGATGGAGAAACTACATCATGCAAAGATGACTCTAATATAGCAAAAATATTCAATAGGTCTGCTGGAGCCCCCCCCCCCCCCCTCAACTATCCCTTCCCCACAAACTCTTTTCCCAGAAGGAGATAGAACACTTTAAGCATAGGGGGATGGGATTCAATTGGAACATCCAAAACTTCCAACATATATTTCTTAAACATTTCCTTGGCCGAGATAGAAGGTGACCTAGGAAAATTAATACAACGGAGATTGGGATATCTAGTAGTGTTTTCCAGCATTTCGATCCGTGACTTCATTGCCAACATATCTTTCTGGTAAAGTGAGATACCATCTTCCGAACTAGAAACTTTCCGTTGCAGTTCCATTACCAACGATTGTACAGCTGTTATTTCCAGTGTGTGTTGCTGCAGAAGGCCCATATGAGTTCAGGAACATTTAAAAAAAAAGTTTTCTTTCTGTGTAACAGGCTGTGTTCAGAAAAACTTATTTTGGGTTAAAAGGCATTAGTTTGAAGCCAATAGTTAAAGGTCTTGCAGGAAAAGCTATTATATTAGCAGAATATTTGATTCAAGCCAGCCAATGACTTGTATTTCTGGTGATCGTTGTTCCTTTTTTCTGATTGTCCCAAGGTTTGTATGCTATAGAGGTCTGTGGGAAAACCCTTCCTGGATTTTTTTCCTTGTGAATCTATTGCCTCTTGCTCTATAGACACAGATAAGCATAGGCTTATTAAACACAGTCCTCCTGGAGATGTATAGCTTCTATTACAAAATACCTGCCTTCTAATCCAAAGATTGCCAGTATGAGGCTAGTCTGTAATGACACTGGAAAGAAAAGCATATTTTGGATTTTTTCATGCCACATTCAGATTAAAAATGATACAGGAAATGTCCTTGATATTTCCCATGCCATTTCAAATGAATGCACATCCCTAGTGTGAGCAATCTTTTAACCTTTCTTTTATTTTTTTTTGTTTACTTTATTGACATACCAGGGTCAAACATTTCAAACTCACAAAGACCTTCCAGTAGCCTCCACAGCATTCAGGCCAGGCACACCTTCTTAATCTCCAGAATCCCCTTGCTAGGAGTCATGTGGGGCTGCAATTGTCCATTGCTCCCATACAGAACCTGAAACCCTCAACAAACAAGTGTCTTCCTGACAAGTAATCCAACCCACTTCCATTTGTTCCCTCCACCAGCCTGAAAATGCTGCAAAGGCATGAGCAGTGTCTCCTCTCTTCCCCAACTGCCTAACACCATGAACCCAGCAAGAAACCATAGGAGACCCAGGAACTGATAACCATGATGCCTAAGAGATTAAATACCAAAGATGAAGAAGCACTGCCATGGGCCACTGGTACCGCAGAACTCATGTACTGCCATCAGCACCAAGTCTGCATAAAACTGCATCACCCCTGCATCTCCTGAATAGCCAGGTAGAACTTGCATCATAGTCGCTCACTAAATAGACAGCTCCCCAGTTGTTGCTACCTGCTATCCCCCAGCTCCTGAAGGACACTACCCAGACACAAGGACTACTACAACTAATATGCATTTTTATTTTATAGTACTACTGCACTATCTACATACATATAAGAGACGATCAGTGCTCTGTAGAGCTTTGAGTCAAAGAGGGAACCATATCTCCTCCCCTTAGCGGAAAGAGAGACAGGTTATTGCACTCCAATTTAACCCGGGGCTTCCTTTAATTTGTGATGAAAGTATGAAACTATAACACATATTGCAGCATAAAATAAGGACATATAGGGCTGAAACTCAGAGGGGGGAATCAATAGATTAAACAAATAAACAAGCTGATAATCCGAGGGGTCCTGCTAGTATGCTGCTTCTGCTTTTTAGGTACTTTATGATGCCTTTGTTCCAGAGGCTAATCAAGATTAAGTTCAGTCACGTCTGATGAATTTACAGAGTTGTCTGTGGAAATACAATTACTTGCATATGCTCTGCAGAATTTCTGCTCATATTGCGAGTTACATTGAAATATGAGGATATTTAGCACTCAAAGGATGACATCTTAAAACATATGGGATACATTATGATTTTATGCATGTTTTTATTTAGTACCTGTATTGGTGTCCAGTATTAGTGTCATTAAAAAAAAAAAAAACAACAATTATAAACAGTAATGGTTTGTATAAGCATTTTACAAGCCCCGAAGCCACCCTGGTAGTTTTATTGTCTTAATCAACTTAGGAAACTCTCTTTATTGCTCTTTTGAAGTAGTTGTTTTTGAACACATGCTGAGGTGTTAGTTCACTGCTGCCAAATTAAAAATGATAATTGTCATGCGTGAAATAACTACATGGACTAATGACCAAATCTTTGCATGGTTTCAGCCACTGTCACAGCAGGTGGCAAAACAATTAGACACCATAATATAATATACCCAAAAGCAAACAATAAAAGTTTTAAAAATCTATGATGATAACAGATTGAACTTGTGGAGGTAAAGATTAATATTATCTTTTCATAGCTGAAATCTCAGAAATAATTAATACTAAAATGAGTAAGAATGAAGGAAAAAAGTGAGGTATTTATTTTTCCTGAAGGACTGAGGGATATTCACAGTTTAAGACGATTTATAGAGATTATTTATTCATGGTACTGACCACGTAATTTGGCTCATGCAGGACCACACAAAACAAACCAGCTAACAGCTTGTGTAAATGGGTATAGGTGCCCATTTTTTTTGTGAATAAAACATCTTTATTGTGCAATGCAAAAGAAGATCCAAGAATCCTGAGTTTCAGCTTGGCCATTGCGGGCTATACATTCCTAGCTTAACCTAAAGTGCATTTTACTTTTACTGCCTCAGGACTGCTATCTCAATTAAGCCAGACATACATTTTCTGAAGCTTGTGAATATGGACAGCCTTCAAAGCAATATTTAACTAAGTATTAAAGCATAGGAGAGGGAAAAGGCAATGTTGATATTTCTCAAATATCATTTGCAGAAAGCATCAAAAAACAAAGTTGAAAGTTCTAATAGTTTTGCTGTTGCTAGAATAAGCTATATTCTTTGTAAATTGTAATTTGGTTCACAGGAAGACAGAGTCCAAAAATATTTTAGCACATGATCTTCCAGGATTGCATTGGTCTTTTTCACTATAATGCATGCTGGGCTCAGATGTTCATGCTGTATAACATCAACATGTAGTAATAGCATTGGTCTAAAAATAAAGATTACAACCTACAAAGAAGACCCTTCTCTTTTATCAACGGAGTCATTCTATAAATCCAGTTTGTGCTTTGGACATCCAAAGGCATTTTAGAAGCTGGCTCTAGTGATGTCCAAGTCTGAATAGGGGAAAGGAGGAGGCATGGCTGTGGCATTCTCAGAATCCTGGATGTGCCGGCCTGATCTCAGAAATATCATGGATGTCTGGCATAACATCTGAGAACCTAAGAACATAAAAAGATAAGATATGCCATTCTGGGTCAGACTAAGGTCCATCAAGCCCAATATTATGTTTCCAAGTGGCCAATCTAGGTCATAAGTACATAGAAGTTTCACCAGTGTTGTCCTGGGTACCATTTAATAATAGATTATGGAACTTTCCTCCAGGAACTTGTCCAAACCTTTTTAAACCCAGCAACAATAACAGCTTTTACTACATCCTCAGGTAACAAATCCCAGAGTTGGATTACACATTGAGTGAAAAAATATTTTCTCTTGTTAGTCTTAAATAGGTTGCCCTGTAGCTTCATTGCATGTCCCCTAGTCTTTCTATATTCTGATAACGTAAAGAATTGATCTACATTCCACTCCATTCATTAATTTACAGACCTCTATCATATCTCCCCTCAGCTGTCTCTTTTCCAGGTTGAAGAGCCCTAACCTTTTTAGCCTCTCTTCATAGGGGTATCCTTCCATCCCCTTTACCACTTAAGAACATAAAGAACATAAGAACATAAGATATGCCATACTGGGCCAGACCAAGGTCCATCAAGCCCAGTATCCTGTTTCCAACAGTGGCCAATCTAGGTCATGCGTACCTAGCAGTTTCCCCAAAAGACACAGGTTCCACATTGCTTGTACTGGGTCAAGCATTGATATCCTGGGTCCCTTCTGTGATAATGACAGCAATGCTGAGCAGATGGATTGGGAAAATAATGAGCATTGTACCTTTAAGAGTAAGGACAAGTCAGGTTCCCATAGAAACCGAAAGCTTCTAACTAGAATTGAGCCCAGCCATAGCAGTGACAAAAGAGCTGAGTAGAGCTCTAATGAGTTGCACCTGAGTAGCCAGAGGGGTGTGGCTGCTGAAGGAAGCCGTTTTAAACCTGCTTCAGAGCATGAGTTAAGGAAGAGAGGTGGAGAGAGAGAGAGCACACAGAAGCCACGAGGCGAGCAACGACAGCAGACAGAGCAACACAGGCAAGGAAGGCAAAGAGGAGAGCAGCAAAGAGGGAAACTTTGGAACCCAGAACTAGCAAAGGAGGATTCTGGAAGGTCCATTTCCTTTACCTCGAGAGCACTAGAAGCAAAGCTAAAACCTCTGTTGAAACTACCTAAAGAAAAGGTAGAAGAGTTTACCTATACGAGGGAGGAAAGCTCTGATTACAGGAAAGGCATTGCGAGTGAAAAAGGTACGTCTGCCATAATTCCTAGCCAGAGACTTGCTGAGGAGATTGTACAGCAGTTAAAGAACAGTGCTAATAAGAGCAGAGATAGCACTGCTGCAAAAACAGTTCCAGTCAGAAACATTCTTAGTAAGTGTTTTGAAACAGACGTAAAGGCTGTTGCTAAGAGCTTACGTAAGAATCAGTTTCCTGCACTAGAGAAAGTTACTGCCAATCAGAGGGACAACTTTATTGAACAGCTGCAAGAAGTTCTCAGTGACCTGCAGTCTAGAAGTTCCCCTAAGCAGAATTATAATGATTACAGTGAGGAGATGATTGTTGAAGTAGAAAGCACTCCTGATACAACTGATATCTGTGAGATGGATTGTTCTTTATGTGAGATTGATCACTTGGACCTACGTTAGACAACCTTTGTATGAAGGTAATGCAAAGTTGTTTTCTCCTGAATGTTTGCTGTGAAGAAACAGTTTGCCATATGCTTTATTTTTTAACTTTGAATTGTTCCTGTTTCCGATTGTTTTGGAACGTAATCCCTGTCATGTATTGAGCCAAGAATCTATGTGTGAAAGGGAAAACCCCAAATAAAAATGTATCTGTTCAAATGACCCTCGTGCCACAACACCTTTGTTTGATAGTAAACCTAGACTACATCTCCCAGTGTACCTTGCTGCTACCTTAGTCAAAAAGGACACTTGAAGACAAAGTAGAGGTCACCCTTGCTCTAGAGTCACCGGCCCTAGGCGGGGGCAGGACACTTCTTAATAATGGTTTATGGACCTTTCCTCCAGGAACTTGTCCAAACCTTTTTTAAACCCAGCTACACTAACAGCCTTTACTACATCCACCGGTAACAAATTCCAGAGTTTGATTACACGTTGAGTGAAAAAATATTTTCTTTTATTAGTCTTAAATAGTTTACCCTGTAGCTTCATTGCATGTCTCCTAGTCTTTCTATATTCTGATAATGTAAACAATCGATCTACGTTTACCCATTCCACTCTGTTCATTAATTTATAGACTTCTATCATATCTCCCCTCAGCCGTCTCTTTTACAGGTTAAAGAGCCCTAACCTTTTTAGCCTTTCTTCATAGGAGTATCTTTCCATCCCCTTTACCATTTTGGTGACTGTTCTCTGAACCTTTTCTAATAATGCTATATCCTTTTTAAGATACAGTGACCAGAACTGCACACAATATTCAAAGTGCGGTCTCCCATGGAACAATATAGAGGCATTATAATATCTTTTGTTTTATTTTCCATTCCTTTCCTTATGATACCTAGCATTCTATTTGCTCTCTTGGCCGCTGCTGCACCCTGGGCCGAGGGATTTATTTATTTATTTAACATTCCTTATATACCGCGCTCTTTGTCATCAGTGCGGTTTACATTGAAACAATATAACACTTGGTAAAGTAAATTTGGCCGTCGTTTACATAGAACAGGGATTTAGCATGGAGGTAAACTCGGGGAAACTATATACATTCTAGTACATTAGATATTAGAGATAAATTCGCTGTAGGTTTTTGCAATCATATGGCAGTGGTTTGAGATTGTGAGGGTGGGAGAGGGTGAAGGGGGGAGATATCTAGATGTGTAAAGTACATGAGAAAAAGGTGGTGTTTGAGGGCTTTTCTGAACAGCCTAAGGTCCCTGATTGCTCTAATGCTGGGAGGGAGTTTGTTCCAGCACCTGGGAGCATAGTTCAACCTTGTGACATGTTATCCACAATGACGCCTAAATCTTTTTCCTGGGTGGTGTTTCCTAATGTGGAACCTTGCATCATGTAACCATAGTTTGGGTTGTTCTTCCCTAGGTGCATAACTTTGCACTTGTCCACATTAAATTTCATCTGCCATTTTGATGCCCAGTCTTCCAATTTATCAAGATCCTCTTGCAATTTTCCACAATCCTCTTGGGTTTTAACAACTTTAAATAGTTTTGTGTCATCTGCAAATTTGATAACCTCACTCGTTATTTCCTTTTCAAGGTCATTTATGAATATGACAAAAAGCAGCGGACCCAGCACAGATCCCTGGGATACACCACTATTCACCTTTCTCCATTTGGAAAATTGACCATTTAGCCCTACCCTCTGCTTTCTTTCTTTTAACCAGTTCCTGAGCCACAATAGTACACTGCCTCCTATCCCATGACTCTTTAGTTTTGCCAAAAGTCTCTGATGAGGGACCTTGTCAAAGGCTTTCTGAAAGTCCAGATACACTATATCAACTGACTCACCTTTGTCCAGCTGTTTATTCACACCTTCAAAAAAACATAACAGATTAGTAAAACAAGATCTTCCCTGTCTAAAGCCATTTTTCCTGTCTCCCATTAGGCCATGACTATCTACATGCTGAGCAAATTTGTTCTTTATGATGGTTTCTACCATTTTTCCCGGTATTGACGTCAGACTCACCGGTCTGTAGTTTCCCGTATCACCCCTGGAACCCTTTTTAAAAATTGGCATTACATTGGCCAATCCTCCAATCTTCAGGTATTACAGATGATTTTAATGAAAATTCACAGATTACTAATAGCAGGTCTGCAATCTCATATTTCAGTTCTTTTAACACTCTTGGATATATACCATTCGATCCAGGTGATTTGCTACTCTTCAGTTTATCTAATAGTTGTAATACATCTTCCCGATGTATCGATATTTCCTTCAAATCTTCTGCACCTTTAAATACCACTTCAGTCATGGGTAACATCCCTACATCTTCCTCAGTAAAGAACGAAGCAAAGAATTCATTCAGTATCTCCGCTATCACCTTGTCACCTCTTAGTGCCCCTTTAACCCCTCTATCATCTAATGGACCATCTGACTCTCTCACAGGTTTTTTGCTATGAATGTACTTGAAAAAGTCTTTATTTCATGTTTTTGCTTCCGCAGCAAGCTTCTTCTCAAATTCTCCCTTTGCCTGCCTTATCAATGCCTTGCATTTGACTTGCCAGTGCTTGTGCTGTTTCCAGGTTTTGTCATTTGGCTCTTTTTTCCATTTCCTAAAAGATGCTTTTTTTGGCAACAACAGCTTCTCTGACCTCACCTTTAAACCATTTTGGCAGTTTTTTTGGACTTCCTTCCACTTTTCTTAAAGCGTGGAATAGAGCTGGTCTGGGCTTCCAAGATAGTATTTTTCAACAACACCCAAGCTTGATGTAAGTCTTTAACCTTTGCAACTGCTCCTTTTAGTTTTTTTCTTAGCTATTTTCCCTATTTTATCATAGTCTCCCTTTCAAAAGTTAAAAGGTAGTACTGTGGATTTCCTTACTATCCCTCCTCCACTAATTAAATCAAACGCGATCATGCTATGATCACTATTGCAAAGTGGCCCCAACACTCTTACCTCTTGCACTAGAACTGGTGTTCCACTAAGGACTAGGTCTAATATGGCTTCCCCTCTGGTTGGTTCATGAACCAGCTTCTCCAAGAAGCAGTCATTTATTTCATCTAGGAACTTTATCTCCCTAGCATGTCCTGCCGTGACACTGACCCAGTCGATACCGGAGTAATTGAAATCACCCATTATTTTTACTGCGCTGTAACTTTTGTTAGCTTCCTTGATTTCTTTGAGCATTTCATCATCCATTTGTTCATTCTGGCCAGGCGATTGATAGTACAACCCCACTGCCATCGCCTTTCCCTTTTTACATGGAATTTCAATCCATAGAGATTCTACAGCAAGTTTTGTTTCCTGCAAAACTTTAATCCTTTCTGACTCAATGCCCTCTCTAACATAGAGCGCAACCCCTCCACCAATTTTTTCAGCTTTATCATTACGATATATTTTGTACCCAGGTATCACAGTGTTTCACTGGTTGTCCTCCTTCCACCATGTCTCTGATATTCCAATCATATCTAACCTCTCATTTAGTGCTATATATTCTAACTCTCCCATCTTATTTTTTAGACTTCTAGCATTTGCATACAAGCATTTTAGAGACTGTATTTTATTCATATTAATCTGGCTATTGGTAGACATGGGTAATTTGGGATCTTTAAGCTCTGTCTGCTCCATACTCGAGGGCATTTGGGATACTTTGCTCTTATTTGGAACCTCTCTGCTTTTGGTAGTATCCTTCAAGGATACATTCTTCTGAACCAAGCACTCTTGGGCGACTGTCGGCTTTTCCCTATTTTCTAGTTTAAAAGCTGCTCTATCTCCTTTTTAAAGGTTAATTCCAGCAGCCTGGTTCCATCCCGGTTAAGTTGGAGCCCATCCCTTCGGAAGAGCCCCTCCTTTCCCCAGAATGTTCCCTAGTTCCTAACAAATCCAAAACCCTCATCTCTGCCCCATTGTCTCATCCACGCATTGAGACCCCGGAGCGCTGCCTGCTTTTTGGGTCCTGCGCATGGAATCGAAGCATTTCGGAGAATGCTACCCTGGAAGTTCTGGATTTCAACTTCCTACCTAAAAGCTTAAATTTAGCCTCCAGAACCACCCTACCACATTTTCCTATGTCATTGGTACCAACGTGTACCAAGACAGCAGACTCCTCCCCAGCACTATCTAAGACCTTATCTAGGTGGCACGTGAGGTCCTCTACCTTCGCACCAGGCAGGCATGTTACCAGGTGATCCTCATGTCCACCAGCCACCCAGCTATCTACATGCCTAATGATCGAATCACCAACTATAATGGCTGTCCTAACCCTTCCCTCATGGGCACATGGCCCTGGAGAAACATCCTCAGTGTGAGAGTGTTTTACATCACCTGGAGGACAGGTCCTAGTTACAGGATCACTTCCTGCCACACCAGAGTGATGCTTTCCTGTCACGTGACCTCTCTCCTCCATGGCATTAGGGATGCTGCCAGACTGGAGGGGGGGGAGGACTTCAGGACTATATCCCTGTAGGTCTCATCTATGTACCTCTCTGTCTTTCTTATGTTTTCCAAGTCTGCTACTCTAGCCTCTAGAGAATAGACTCATTCCCTGAGAGCAAAGTGCTCCTTGCACCTAGTGCACACGTAAGACCTCTCAGCAATTGGGAGAACATCATACATGTGACATTCTATGCTAAAGACTGGAAAGCCCTCATCTCGCTGGTGGACTGCTGTCTGCATCTTAGTATTAAGCTTGTGTTTAGATCTTTAAGCTCTTTACTTTCTAAGGGTTGCTATGGATATTTATACTAATAAAACTGTACCTAATACGTTTAATATACCTTGTTCACCTGAAGCTTAATTAATCTCAGGTCCTTAGTGTATGACTGATTTGGATAACGAGCTTCACCTGAGAGCACTTCCTTTCCTTTAAGATGTGTAAGTACCTATAAAGCTATGATTAACAAAGGAGTGGGTGGGTGTTGGGGTGGAAGGGAGGGAAATAACACTTATTAAAAGAGGGCTGCTACACAGTACCCTGTCCTGTGCTGCTGAGGTAAGCTGTGACCAACTTCCTGGGTGATTAACAGTCCTTGCTTGGATAGAAGAAGTATTTCAAAATGGCCTTTTGACCTGCCACCTGGTGTTAACACCTATTGAAAAGGTTTCACAGGTCTCTTGCCACCTAGGTAGAAGGCCTCTTTGTAAAGGTCTCTAGAAGACTTTATTTGTTGCTCAAGAGCACTTACCCTGTTTTGCCTTTTATGCTAAGTTATATTCTGATTTAAATTACAGCTCTTTGCTGCTGCTAGGCTCTGACTTATTATGAAATTTAAACTACAAGCTCTCTGCTGGGTTCTAAATTTAACCAGTAAGCTCTCTTTTGTGTTTTAAATTTGGTGGCTCTTCTCTGTACCTTTTCTAATAACACTATATCCTTTTTAAGATACGACAACCAGAATTGCCCACAATATTCAAGGTGCTGTCACACCATTTTATTTAAATTTCTTGGAACGATACAGAGGAAATATAATATCCTTTGTTTTATTTTTTATTCCTTTCCTTATGATATCTAGAATTCAATTTGCTTTCTTGGCTACTGCTGCACACTGGGTGAAAGGTTTTAATATGTTATCCACGATGATGCCTAAATCTTTTTCCTGGGTGGTGGTTCCTAATGTGGAACGTTGCATTGTGTAACCATAGTTGGGTTGTTCTTTCCTAGGTGCATAACTTTGCACTTGTCCAAATTAAATTTCATCTGCCATTTGGATGCCCAGTCTTCCAATATATCAACATCCTCTTGTAATTTTTCACAATCCTCATGGGTTTTAACAACTTTAAATACAGTAGTTTTGTGTCAAATGCAAATTTGATAACCTCACTCATTCCCATTTCTAAGTCATTTATGAATACCCAGCACAGATCCTTGGGGTAGTCCACTATTCACCTTTATCCATTGGGAAAATTGGCCATTTAGCCCTATCCTCTGTTTCTATCTTTTATCCAGTCCCTGATCCACAATAGTGTACGCCTCTTATCCCATGACCCTTTAGTTTTGCTGAAAGTCTCTGATGAGGGACCTTGTCAAAGGCTTTCTGAAAGTCCAAATACACTATATCAACTGACTCACCTTTGTCTTCCTATTTATTCACACCTTCAAAATACACAACAGATTAGTAAGACAAGATTTTCCTTTCTAAAGCCATGTTGGCTGTCTCCCATTAAGCCATGACTATCTACATTTTCAATAATTTTTTTCTTTTGATGGTTTCGACCATTTTTCCCAGTACTGACATCAAGCTCACCAGTCTGTAGTTTCCCAGATCACCCCTTGAACCCTTTTTTAAAAAACTGGTGTTACATTGGCCATCCACAAATCTTCAGGTATTGCAGAAGATTTTAATGATAGTTCATAGATTACTAATAGCAGGTCTACAATCTCATATTTCAGTTCTTTCAACACACTTGGACGTATACCATCCAGTTCAGGTGATTTTCTACTCTTCAGTTTATCAAATAGTTGTAATACATCTTCCCGGTGTATTGATATATTTTTCAAATTTTCTGCAGTATCACCTTTAACACTAGAAGCCCCAAAAGGAATTTTATCTAGAAACCCCAAAGTGTGTCAATTGACGCATTATCACGACAACTGCATTTAGCATGAAATGCAGATGTGAATTAATGTGAAGTTACTTATTTGTTAAATACGTGCAGTATGTGACATCATTACATGACGTCATCATGTGTTTATTGTTTGTAAGGTCGGAGTAAAACTTTAAACAGTGATTGAGATGCGCCACCTAGTGGGAACATGAATTTATACCTAGAAGCCCCAAAGTATGTCAATTGACGCATCCAAGACAATTGAATGCATCAATTGATGCACTTTAGGGCTTCTAGGTATAAATTCATGTTCCCATTAGGTGGTGCATCTGTCATTAATTTTTGATGCACACATTTGAACATCTTGACCTTGCAAACAAAGTCATGGAACATGACTGACATGGTTCTAGCAGTGGTGCTGGTATACAACTTTGAAGATGCATTTGCATCAATTGATGCACTTTAGGGCTTCTAGTGTTTAATACCACTTCAGTCATGGTTAACATCCCTACATCTTCCTCATTAAAGACCAAAGCAAAAAATTCATTCATTCTCTCCGCTATGGCCTTGTCCCCTATTAGTGCTCCTTTTACCCCTCTAACATCTAATGGTCCAACTGACTCTCTCACAGGCTTTTTGCTACGAATGCACTTGAAAAAGTCTTTATTACAAGCTTCCAAAGCAAGCTTCTTCTCAAATTCTCTCTTTGCCTGCCTTATCAATGCCTTGCATTTAACTTGCCAGTGCTTGTGCTGTTTCCAGTTTTCATCATTTGGCTCTTTTTCTCATTTCCCGAAAGATGCTTTTTTGGCAACAACATCCTCTCTGACCTCACCTTTAAACCATGTTGGCAGTTTTTTTGACTTCCTTCCACTTTTCTTAAAGAGTGGAATACAGCTGGTCTGGGCTTTCAAGATAGTATTTTTAAACAACACCCAAGCTTAATGTAAGTCTTTCAACTTTCAATTTCTCCTTTTAGTTTTTTCTTAACAATTTTCCTCATTTTATTATAGTCTCCATTTCAAAAGTTAAAAGGTAGTACTGTGAATTTCCTTACCATCCCTCCTCCATTAATTAAATCAAACGCAATCATGCTATGATCACTATTGCCAAGTAGCCCCAATACCCTTATCTTTTGCACCATATCTGGTGTTCCACTAAGGAAGGGGTTTAAAATGTTTTATAAGAACATAAGAACATAAGATATGCCATACTGGGTCAGACCAAGGTCCATCAAGCCCAGTATTCTGTTTCCAACAGTGGCCAATCTAGGTCACATGTACCTAGCAGTTTTCCCAAGAGACACAAGTTCCACAATGCTTGTACTGGGTCAAGCATTGATATCTTTGGTCACTTCTTAATAATGGTTTATGGACCTTTCCTCCAGGAACTTGTCCAAACCTTCCTTAAACCCAGCTACACTAACAGCCTCCACTACATCCTCCGGTAACAAATTTCAGAGTTTGATTACGTTGAGTGAAAAAATATTTTCCTTTATTAGTCTTAAATAGTTTACCCTGTAGCTTCATTGCATGTCCCCTAGTCTTTCTATATTCTGATAAGGTAAACAATCGATCTACGTTTACCCGTTCCACTCCGTTCATTAATTTATAGACTTCTATCATATCTCCCCTCAGCCGTCTCTTTTCCAGGTTAAAGAGCCCCAACCTTTTTAGCCTTTCTTCATAGGAGTATCCTTCCATCCCCTTTACCATTTTGGTGACTCTTCTCTGTACCTTTTCTAAAATCGCTATATCCTTTTTAAGATACGGCGACCAGAATTGCACACAATATTCAAGGTGCGGTCTCACCATGGAACGATATAGAGGCATTATAATATCTTTTGTTTTATTTTCCATTCCTTTCCTTATCATACCTAGCATTCTATTTGCTCTCTTGGCCGCCGCTGTGCACTGGGCCGAGGGTTTTAACATGGTATCCCCTCTGGTCGGTTCATGAACCAGCTGCTCCAAGATGCAGTCATTTATTTCATCTAGAAACTATCTCCCTAGAATGTCCTGACGTGACACTGACCCAGTCAATACTGGGGCAATTGAAATCACCCATATTATTACTGTGCTGTAACTATTGTTAGCTTCCATGATTTATTTGAGCATTTCATCATCCATTTGTTCATTCTGGCCAAGCGGTTGATAGTACACCCTCACTGTCATTGCCTTCCCCTTTTTACATGGAATTTCAATCCATAGTTATTCTACACTGAATTTTGTTTCCTGCAAAACTTGAATCCTTTGTGACTCAATGCCCTCGCTATCATAGAGTGCAACCCCTCCATCAATTTGATCTGCTCTATCATTAAGATATAGTTTGTACCCACTGGTTGTCCTCCTTCCACCATCTCTCTGAGATACCAATCATATCTAACCTTTCATTTAGTGCTATATACTCAAACTCGCCCATCTTATTTTTTAGACTTCTAGCATTTGCATACAAGCATTTTGGAGACTGCATTTTATTCATATTAATCTGGCAATTGGTAGGCAGGGGTAATTTGGAATCTTTAATCTCTCTCTGCTCCATACTCAAGGGCATTTGGGCTACTTTTGTCTTTATTGGAACCTCTCTGCTGATATGCCCTAACTTCATTCTTTTGGTAGTATCCTTCAAGGATACATTGTTCCAAACCATGCATTGAGACTTCGGAGCTTTGCCTGCCTTTTGGGTCCTGCGCTTGGAACGGGAAGCATTTTGGAGAATGCTATCCTGGAAGTTCTGGATTTCAACTTCCTACCTAAAATGTTAAATTTAGCCTCCAGAACCTTCCTACCACTTTTTCCTATGTCATTGGTACCAACACGTACCAAGACATCAGACTTCTCTCCAGCACTATCTAAGACCTTGTCTAGGTGTCACGAGAGGTCCACTACCTATACACCAGGCAGGCATGTTATCAGGTGAATCTCACATCCACCAGCCACCCAGCTATCTACATGCCTAATGATCAAATCACCAACTATAATGGCTGTCCTAACCCTTCCTTCATGGGCACATGGCCCTGGAGAAACTTCTTCAGTGCCATTTTACATCACCTGGAGAACAGGTCCTAGCTACAGGATCATTTTCTGTCACATCAGGGTGATGCTGTCCTGTCACATGACCTCTCTCCTCCATGGCAACAGGGATGCTCCCAGACTGGGGGTGGGACTTCAGGACTATATCCATGTAGGTCTCGTCTATGTACCTCTCTGTCTTCCTTATGTCCTCCAAGTCTGCTACTCTATCATGCAGAGATCGGACTCATTCCCTGAGAGCAAAGAGCTCCTTGCACCTAATGCACACATAAGACCCCTCACCAACTGGGAGAAAATCATACATCTAACACTCAATGCAAAAGACTGTAAAGCCCCCATCTCGCTGCTGGACTGCTGTCTCATTCTTAGTTTTAAGGTTGTGTTCAGATATGTTAAGTTCTTTATTTACTAAGGATAGCTGGGGGTACTTTTACTAATAAAACTATACCTAATTTGTTTAATGTACTTTGTTCACCTGAATTTTAATTAATTTCAGGTCCTTAATGTATGCCTGATGATGATAAACAGCTGCACCTGAGAGTGAATATGGGCTTTCCTTTCTTTTAAGAGGTACCTATAAAGCTACGATTATCCCAGGCACAAACAAGCATCTGATAAAGTGCTTATTTAAACAGGTAAATACCCAGAGGGTTTAGAGAAGAAAGCATTCCATCATCCCTAGTACTCAGCACAAAGTCAAGAACCACAGTAGAGGGATTTGAACTCTGAGTTGCCCTGTTCCTAATCCATTATTCTAACCAATAGGCCATTCTAGGTATTCAGCTTCTGAAGTACTGTTCTGGGGATGTCTATGTAGATGCCCCTGCAGACATCCCTTTCAGGCATGCCCAGGTTTGTGAAATCATGTCTGCACTTGGACGTCCCCTTTTTTTTTCCAGATGTTCTGGCTTAGTTGTCCCAGACTGCATTTGGACATCTCTTCTAAAATTCCCCCCCATTATGTTTTCTAGAATTTTGAACTGTATTGATGTATCTCAACTGACTGCTTCCCAATGGATGGCTTCTACAGCGTTCTAAGCTCCAATATATTTCCTTTCACTCTTTGGGGCCTTCCTATCCTCTAGAGCCCCCTCTAATTTAATATAACCCAAGCGATCCTATGACCCTCCTTTTGTACTCATGCTAAAGCTCAAAATGGTGCTGGCTTACCTGCCACACTGCTTAGTGCCACATATATGAAAGGCTTAGAATCCAGTGGAAAATTAGAAACTAAGGGGGGATATTGAAAAACATTTACACGGAATGCAGACCTACAAATCATGTAAATGCTGCTGAGCTGGATATTCAGTAACACTAACATGGTTAGTGCTTCTGGATATCTGCAGGTGCTGCCACCTCATGCCCCAAAGCTAATTGCTTAGCAATGGGACATTCCAGAGTGGGGTGGAGGTGGCACCTATTGCTAATTGGGCAGCAACTCAATATTGCTGCTACCTGGTTGGCGACACACAAATAAAGTAAGGCATAGCAAATGCTGGCCTAACTTTCCCACGGAAACTAGCCAGGTGCCAGATGAAGAATAGAATAGGAAAGTTAGGCCAGTATTTGCCATGCCTGGAATATTGACTTCTTTTTTAAGGTTTTGCAGCTTACCTGGAATATTTATTTATTTATTAAAATTTTCAATACCACAATTTCCAAAAGATCAATTGCGGTTTACAAATAACAACAATTTGAGTAGTACATAAACAGATACATACTCAGTTACGTGGAACAAAGTAAAACTATGTACATAGATATAAGATCCATTAAACTATATGCATGAAACATAATAGCAGACACTCAAGGTGAGTGTCTGCTATTATGTTTATATTGCCTTTTTTAAGGTTTTTACTTAGAACAACTCTTATGTTTGTTTATTGAATTACAGATGAATACCCATCCTGGCAATGTGGCTATTTCTTCTTTTTTAACTTTATTTCTTTGTCATTATTATTGATATTATTGCTTATTTTTATACTGCATATTTTGTTTTTATATATATTCATTGATGTACGTGTTCTATGAGTATGAATGTATTGTTAATGTAAGAAGTAAGAGATTTTTCATTTTAATCAAATATTTATTTGAATGTTATTGGTCAAAGTCTATATATCTGTTGTCACCAGTAGTTCGCCCGTAGCTTCAGCATACGGGGAAGGTAACCTAGAGACCTTTTATTGAAAGGTTAAGGGTGTAGTTGTGGACCTTTTCAATAAGTTGTAGTCATGAATCAAGTGGTTCAGGCAAAGACAGGCTTTTAATTCCCCTCCCGGGGTGGATTCAAACACAAAGTAACATAGGAACAAAAAGCCATACACTCTGGCATAAGGTAGGAAAAATAACTTATAACAGCTTCCAACTTAAATCACAAATGGTACGGCATTCATTGCATACAGTCCCTTGGTATTAGGAAATAAAGTCCTGTGCTTATCAACTGCCAGTTGACCAGCTTCTTCAAGATATCTGGCTCAGCACAGTGAAATCCTATCATTTGTAACTGTTAACGTACAATCCATTTGAGTATCAGATAACTCTTCATCTGGAGGATCAATTAGCATTGACTCAGGCTGGCTATCAGCTGAATACAACTTCTGCCTTGTATCCAACGTTTCCAGATTATTCTCTGCTGTCTGTTCCAGAAGCTTCCCTATTATTGCCTCTATGGAGTAAGGATCAACTTTACTATATCTCTTGGCATAGCTTAGAGGAGAGTCATATTCTTTATAGTTCTTATGAGAGAAATTCTTATAACTACTTTTGCAATGATTATACAGCCTACCTGCTGGCTTTGAGGCAGGAGAAAGTCCGTGCACAGCTGTCTCAGGAGGGGGTTTAAACCTCAGAGGTTTTTCTCTGTATTCTGGCTGCTCACCCTCTTCTTCTGACATACAAATGTCTTGCACTGTATATCTTTCACTCCTTGGAGCTTGTAAGTGCTTCCCAGCTATCCTCACTGGTAACTTCTCCCTTTGGGTGCCTTCACCATAGGATAAATACCTGGAGTTTTGGTCAAAGGGTTTTTGTGCCCTGCTCCTCCAGTTATTCCTGTCAGCTGCTTTCTGTCTCTCTCTCTCACATTCAGAATCAGAATCCTCTGAATCACTTACATACGTTTTCCTTTCACACTGGGACAGACGCTGCTTCCAAGAGCCAGACCTCAGCTTGCACAAACTTTGCAGCTGATTCTGTTCTCCTCCGTCTTCCCTGTTCTCTCTCTTGCTGTTGCCCTTCCTCCTTCTGTTGCTAAACTCTAATGAACATTTCTTATACATTTGCTTGGGAGCTAATCTAGCCCTTCCCCCTCCCAGGTGGAAGCTATCAGGCCCAGGAGATGGGGATTTTTGTTAGCTGGGCAGGGTTCCTGCCCTCGTGGCTGGGATTGTTTGTGTTGCTCCTGGCAACTGGGTGTCCTGAGCTTATCCTTCCTACCAGAAACAGCCCTACTGCACCTAGGTTCCTCTGTTTCCATATCACAGGATGTCTCTTCCCCATTACACTGTGTATATACATATATATTTATGTCTATATTTTAATATGTGGGTTTTTTATTTTTATTTTTTTATTTTAGACTCCTGATGCAGACGAGTATGCCAAAATTAATCTGAGTTGGGTCTTTCAAGAAAATCATTATTGTTTTAAATATTCATCAGTGTTTAGCCATTGTCCACCTCCATTTCCTTTGTTTCTAATCTAGTATGTTTACAAAGTACCAACTTACATATG
Organism: Ichthyophis bannanicus; assembly: GCA_033557465.1. Lineage (NCBI taxonomy): Eukaryota > Metazoa > Chordata > Amphibia > Gymnophiona > Ichthyophiidae > Ichthyophis > Ichthyophis bannanicus. Next base: position 1,475,857,928 of record CM066032.1, read on the forward strand.
CAAGTTGCTGAGCTGCGTCCTTTGACTTTCCCATGTGTAGATTTGTGAAATGGTTCCTCTAATTCTATATGCTGGCAAATACACATGCATTTCTGCATGTCATTTTATGCATTTTAGAAAAGGTTGCATGCTTGGAAGAACCTTCTTTAAAATACTGCCTGAACTGTGTATGATCTGACCTCGATGTCTCAATTCAGATCTCCACGAATTATGTAAAATTTGCCTTTATGTATCCACCATATACCTGTGCATTTGCCTGCATTTACAACTGAAAGCACTGAACCAAAATATGTTAAGTGCAATTTACAACAAAATCATTTTTCAGATATGTTAGTAAAAAGGGCAAAAGTGGTATTGTCAGACTTAAGAGTGAAGGGGAGGAATATGTAGAAGCTGATGATGATAAAGCAGAATTGCTTAACAAATATTTATGTTCTGTATTCACAGATGAACAACCAGGAACAGGACCTCAAAAAACACCCACAAACAGGAACAGAAGTGAGGGGCGTCTTGAACAATTTTCAGAAGACTGTGTTTGTGAGAAGCTAGCTCAACTTAAAGTAGACAAAGCGCTGGGACTGGAGGGGATACACCCTAGAATATTGAGGGAACTTGGGGACGTTCTAGCAGTTCTACTGACCTTTTCAATGCCTCATTGGAGTCGGGAGTGGTGTCAAAGGACTGGAGAGAGGTACATGTGATCCCTTTACACAACAGTGGAAGTAAGGATGTGGTTGAAAACTACAGGTTGGTTAGTTTAAATTTGGTGTTGATTAAATTATTGGAAGCACTGCTGAAAGAGAAAATAGTGAGGTTTCTGGAGTCCAGAGGATTACAGGATCCGAGGCAGCATGGATTCACCAGACACAGGTCTTGTCAGACAAATCTGATTGATTTCTTTGACTGGGTGACCAGGGAGTTGGACCAAGGGAGAGCCCTAAATGTGTTGTATTTAGATTTCAGTAAAGCCTTTGACACCATTCCTCACAGGCGACTTATAAACAAACTGAGCACCCTAGGGATGGACCCTAAAGTTACTGCTTGGGTTAAAATTGGTTCAGTGGGAGGTGACAAAGGGTACATGTAAATGGAGCTCACTCTGAGGAGAAGGAGGTCACCAGTGGTGTGCCCCAGGGATCTGTCCTTGGCCCGATTCTTTTTAACATCTTTGTTAGTGATATAGCGGAAGGGCTGCTGGGTAAGGTTTGCCTCTTTGTGGATGATACCAAAATCTGCAATAGAGTAGACACCCAGGAAGGTGTAGATAACATGAGGAGGGATCTAGCTAAGCTTGAAGAATGGCCTAGAATTTGGCAGCTGAGATTTAATGGTAAAAAATGCAAGGTCATACATTTAGGCTGCAGCAATCCAAGGGAGTGATATAGTATAGGGGGTGAGGTAAAGAAGAGCGGGACCTAGGTGTGATTGCATCTGATCATCTTAAAGTAACTAGACAGGTAGAAAAGGCGACAGCAAAAGCTAGAAGGAAGTTTGGGTGCTTATGGAGAGGAATGGCTAGCAGAAGAAAAGAGGTGATAATGCCTCTGTATAAGTCTTTGGTGCAACCTCATTTGGAGTACTCTGTACAAATCTGGAGACCACAACTTCAAAAGGATATAAACAGGATGGAGTCAGTACAGCGGATGGCTACTAAAATGGTTAGTGGTCTTCATTATAAAGCATATGAGGACAGACTTATGGATGTTCATATGTACACCTTAGAGAAAAGGCGGAATAGAGGTGATATGATTGAGATGTTTAAATACCTCTGTGGTATAATTGCACAGGGGGAGAGCCTCTTTTGATTGAAAGCAAGCTCTGCTACTAGGGGACATGGAATGAGGGTGAAAGGGGATAGATTCAGAAGTGATATGCGGAAATATTTCTTTATGGAAAGAGTGGTGAACCCATGAAATAGTCTCCCAGTGGAAGTGGTAGAGGTGAAGACAGTATCTGAATTCAAAGAAGCATGGGACAAACATAGAGGATCTCTAAAGGAAAAAAGGGGACTGTTGTAGTGGTTGATATGGAAGAGCAGTCTAGATAGGCCATGTGGTCTTTTTCTGTTGTCATGTTTCTATGTTTCTATTATATTTCACACGATAGCAACTTATGTGCTACACATTTGAATGCCATTTATTTACATTTTTGAGAAGGCATTTTTGAAAAATTCAACATGCATTTTTTTTAAAGCTAAACAAATACTTCTGTTCTATATTCACTAAAGAAAACCTGGAGAAGGACCATGTATGATTGAAAAATAAATGGGAATGGAGTAGATACCACATCATTCACAGAAGTTGATGTTTTTGAAGAGCTTGCAAAACTGAAAGTGGGCATGGCCATGGGAATGGATGGGATACGAGGGGGGGGGGGGGCTTGATAAGTCTCTGGCCTTGTTTTGAAACAGAAAGCTACGGGCACACTTCAGTTTCAGAGGTCCCAATGATCTCTCTGCAGTTTCATTTTATTTGGCATCAAATAAAATGAAACTGTAGAGAGATCATTCAGACCTCCAGAACTGAAGTATGCCCATAGCTTTCTGTTTTGTTACAAGGTCAACCCTGGGAGTACCGATGGGGTCAAAAATGACCCCATTGCAAGTTTCACAATGCGTATCTCGGAAACTAGTTGTTCAAGAATGCAATCTTTTTATGACTTTGCACATGTCAATATTCTCTTTATATTGCACTATGAGAGGAATAATTTTCATCTGCTAGGTGACGCTAGTGATGAATTGCAGCACAGAGTGGTAGCATGATCTTCCTTTTTTGACCCCAGTTGCTTACGTCTGGTTTGGATCGTGATACAATTTGCAGTTTTGTGAATTTTTTGATCTGACAAAGGTATTTATCATTAATTATGTATCATTTATTTTTTATACTCTTATTTTATGAAAATTGCACATTTTCTGTAATTGATATCATATGTTCTCTCATTATTTCCGATGGAATCTAAAGGCTTTCAGCTCGTTTATCACGATTATTGTACACCTATAGTAAAACTTTGCATTTTATTCAACTTTATCTTTATTTATTTTAGGTTATTGTTTATGATGTCAAAATGAAAGTATTCAGCTGCCCAGGTAAGAGAAATATTGCAACAAGATGCTGACAGTGACAGCTCTGAGTCGTCTGATGATGCAGCATATTCAGCAATCTAAGAAGCATATCAGCCAAGTTCGGGCGATAAATCTGATGATAACAGTCATGATTCAGATGGCGACAGCAATTGTTCACCAAGTGAATGTGAGACTGATGTTGAGCCGGTAACATCGCCTGCAGCAAAGAGTCAAGTTACCGGTCGGGGCAAAGGTTGAGGCTGTGCTGGACAGGGAAGAAGGCAGGAGTCCTCGGTGTCAGTATCATCTGTGAGGAATCTTAGTTGTGGTCATAGAGGAGCTAAGAGGTCATCAACTATAAGCACAAATGTTGCCATTGAAGCCTATGTATCTAAGGATGCCACATCATGGAACAGGAAACCTATGAAGCAAGCTGCTGGAAGATACACCAGAGCTAATGTCATGCCCGTACAACAAGGTCCTACAAGGTATGCTGTATGAAATGTCGATGGCCCTCTCGCAGCATTCCACTTGTTCATGAGGAAGCACTTATTGAATGAAATCATGATGTGGACGAGCAAACAATGAAGACACATTTATGACGACACCTGGAAAGATTTGACAGACGGAGAATTTCAACGTTTTCTTGGACTTCTGATCCTCTAAGGTGTGTACAAGTCACAAAATTAATCCATAGTTCAGTTGTGGAACCTTGAAGATGGCCGTTCTGTTTTCGGCAAAAATATGGCCCGTAACCGTTTTCAGCAAATTTCTTGTGCTCTCAGATTTGATGATGCAACCAACAGATGTGAACAACGAGGCATGGATAAGCTTGCTCCATCAGTCATGTTTTTGATACCTGAGAAGCAACTCTAAGTGACGTCTTTGTTCCTGGTGAAAATGTTGCTGTGGATGAGCAACTGCTTACATTTCGTGGCCGTGTTCCATTCAGACAATATATTCCCAGCAAACATGGGAAATATGGCATAAAGCTATGGATGTTGTGTGACAGTGCAATGTCGTATGTTCTGTGTCTTCAAGTATATACAGGAAGGGAACTCGGACAAAACAGGGAACAGAATCAGGGTGAAAGGGTTGTGCTGCAATTCATTGAAGGATTGACGCAATCTGGAAGAAATGTTACTGTTGACAATTTCTTCTGCAATTTATCCCTGTCATGGAAATTGCTAGAAAAACAAATGACACTTTTGGGGACAATTCGAAAGAACAGAAAAGAATTACCTCCAGAATTTGTAACAGCAAAGTGCCGAGAGGTATTCACTTCACTGTTTGCCTTTCGCTCTGGTTTCCTATTTCCCGAAGAAAGGAAAAGTGGTTGTTCTTCTGAGCAGTTTTCATGATCAAGAAGAAGTAGATAACACATGTCCAGACAAAAAAACACACATGATCTTGGACTATAATTCTAGTAAAGGTGGAGTAGATACAGCAGATCAAATGTTGCGCATGTATACCACAAAACAAATGACAAGACGCTGGCCAGTGAAATCTTCTACAACATGTTGGACATCAGTGCTTTGAACGCCTTCATTGTTTGGATGTCACTAAATCCAGAATGGCAGTCCAAGTCAAAGCACAGACGTCGTCTATTCCTCTTGGAATTAGGAAAGCAGCTGCTTCAGAGTAATTGCAGCGAGACATCTTCCAGCATTGAAGAAGCCACTGATGCTGTTTGCAATGCCGGGATCCCAAAGAAAAGGGCAAGCTGTCACTGCTGTTCCAGAGAAAAAGACAAGAAAAGCAACCTCCTGCAAGCACAATGTTTGCAAAGAACATTCAGAAATTGTCTGTGTCTCATGCAAATGACTGTAGTACTTTACTGTGTTCATCAAGTGCATACAAAAACTGCTTTCGTGGCAACTCTTCTTCATGTAATTTTATGATAAAGCATTAAATTTCAATACATTTAACCTTCATATAATAAATAATTAATTTGGAATAATATTTTGTCTGTTTAGTTTACATTTTTCATGTTTAACAATTAAAATTCATCGTGGGGTCATTTATGACCCTAGCAGTATTCAGTGTGTGCAAAAAATCTTGGTAATTCAAGGGTTAAAGACTTATCAGCCACCTCTTATACATCCCAAAATACTGAAGGAGTTCAGAGTTTCTAGCAGGGTCTTTAAAGGATATTTTTAATGGATCCCTGGAGATGGGAGAGATTCAGCAGGACTGAGATGGTACCTTTCCACAAAAGTGGTAATAGTGAAGAGATGACAAACTATAGACTAGTAAGCCTTACCTCAGTGGCGGGAAAAGCAATAGAGGTACTCTTTAAAGAAAGAATAATGGACTTTCTAGAAACTAATGGACTGCATGATCCGAGGCAACATGGTTTTATCAAAGGAAGATCATGCTAAACAAATTTGATTGATTTCTTTGACTGTGTGACCAGAGAACTAGATCAAGGACATGATGAATGTGATATACCTAGATTTCAGCAAAGCCTTTTTTTATTGTTCTTCATAGAAGGCTTATCAATAAATGCAGCAGGTGGTGAACTGGATCAGAAATTGGTTGACTGACAGAAGGTGGTGGCAAACAGAACTCCTGCAGACAAAAAGAAGGTACTGTGATGCGGCGGACCCTCTTGCAGAGAGAAAAAAAGTTTTAAATCCAGGAAAAGAAAGGTATAGCCTGCAATGTCCTGAGGATCCACCTAGAGGGAGCACGAGAGTCAGTACAGAGCCTGAAGAACCACGCCTCTATGGGCAGGACTTAGGCCCAGTCAGTTTGGATTTAAACAGAGACAGGTCTGAATCAAGGGAGGAAGGAGACCCAAAAGCCAAAGAAAGAGCAGACTCGAAAGGCAGAGAGAAAGCGGGCCTGAGAGGCAAAGAGAGTGCTGGCCTTGAAGACAAGTGGAGAACACAAAGAACTGGTGTGCACAGAAAAACTGAAGGAGCTGGGCTACCAGGCAAGGGCAGAGGCAGAGAAACAAACTGTAAGCAAATATCTGGCAGATGGCAACAGCTGCAGTCTTGGAACAGAGAAATTCTTCCCTATACTAAGGAAGGAGAGATACCCTTGGAGAACCTGGACCATGCTAAGCTAGAAGCCGACTGGGGTAGGCCTCAAGCCTTCTCAGAGAAGGAAAGGAGAAAACTTAAAGGTAAAACTTTTATTACTTGTAATTGTCTGCATAATCCTAACATAAGAGAAGGACAGTGGAAGGAAGCTTCTCCTTGTAACCGAGATACTTATAAGCAAAAGCTTGAAAACAATTGGGCTAAAAAGAGGACTGTAAATGCTAAGCATTGCGCTGAACAGGCTTTTAAAACTCTAACTGAAGAGGAGCCTTTGTTTTATCCAGTGGCCAGAAACCGACGCCCTAAGCTATCTGCCAGACACTGGAAAACAGTACAGCAAGCTTTTAAAAAGCCAGAGTATAGTTGTGTGGAGACATCGGATTCAGAACTGTCAGAGGTAGAATTCATGCAAGTGGAATCTGCAGGCGAAGAGTCTGACCAGCCGATGGAATGCACATACTGTACAGCAGAGAACCTGGAGTCTATCCTTAGCTCTATGAATGAATAAATGAATGCAGTATATTGTGTTGCCTTAAGCTACTGTGAAGTTAACAGTCATTACTTTGATCTTTTTCATTTATGATTTAAACCTGATGCAAGGACTTGTTCAGTTGTGATACCATCCAATCCGTTTATCCTGTTTTGAACCATTTGTGAAAAAAAGGGAAATAAAGCCTTTTCATTTTCCCTCCATTCTCGTGCGGACTTGTTTCTCTTTGGGAAGTTGGTTACGAGGCCGGCACAAGGGACTGCCACCCTTGACCCTCGCACCTGTCCATCCCCAATCACCACAATTTTGTGTCCCCCAGCCCTTCTGTGGAAAACTACGCCGCCACTAGGGGGGCTGCGGGGGACAGTACGTAGTGGTGTGCCCCAGGAATCGGTTCTGGGACCAATACTGTTCAATGTATTTGTGAGTGATATTGCAGAAGAATTGAAGGGAAAAGTCTGCCCTTTTGCAGATGACCTGAAAATGTGCAACAGAGTGGACACTTCTGAGGGAATGGATAACATGAGGAAAGATCTACAAGAACTGGAAGAATGGTCTAATGCTTGGTAGTTAAGATTTAATGTGAAGAAGTACAGTCATGCACTTAGAATGCAGAAATCCAAAGGAGTTGTATGCAATAGGGGGAGAGAGGTTGGTGTGCATGGATGACAAGAGAGACCTTGTAGTGATAGGGCCCAATTCAGATCATGGCACATCCGGCCGGATTTGCACCTGTTTCTGCACCCACGGGAGCTAGATGTTCCCATGGAAGCACAATTGGGTGCAAAGGGTCTGGATGGGCAGTATGTGCCCCAATTCCGTGCTGCTGCATGTCCAACTTCCACCCTACCCAACTCAGCCAAAGTGCCTGCATAGAGCCTTGATGAACATAAGAACATAAGAACATAAGAACATAAGATATGCCATACTGGGTCAGACCAAGGTCCATCAAGCCCAGTATTCTGTTACCAACAGTGGCCAATCTAGGTCACATGTACCTAGCAGTTTCCCCAAGAGACACAAGTTCCACAATGCTTGTACTGGGTCAAGCATTGATATCTTCGATCACTTCTTAATAATGGTTTATGGACCTTTCCTCCAGGAACTTGTCCAAACCTTCTTTAAACCCAGCTACACTAACAGCCTCCACTACATCCTCCGGTAACAAATTCCAGAGTTTGATTACACGTTGAGTGCAAAAATATTTTCTTTTATTAGTCTTAAATAGTTTACCCTGTAGCTTCATTGCATGTCCCCTAGTCTTTCTATATTCTGATAAGGTAAACAATCGATCTACGTTTACCCGTTCCACTCCGTTCATTAATTTATAGACTTCTATCATATCTCCCCTCAGCCGTCTCTTTTCCAGGTTAAAGAGCCCTAACCTTTTTAGCCTTTCTTCATAGGAGTATCCTTCCATCCCCTTTACCATTTTGGTGGCTCTTCTCTGTACCTTTTCTAAAATCGCTATATCCTTTTTAAGATACGGCGACCAGAATTGCACACAATATTCAAGGTGCGGTCTCACCATGGAACGATATAGAGGCATTATAATATCTTTTTTTTTATTTTCCATTCCTTTCCTTATCATACCTAGCATTCTATTTGCTCTCTTGGCCGCCGCTACACACTGGGCCAAGGGTTTTAACATGGTATCCACAATGACGCCTAAATCTTTTTCCTGGGTGGTGGTCCCTAATGTGGAACCTTGCATCGTGTAACCATAGTTTGGGTTGTTTTTCCCTAGGTGCATAACCTTGCACTTGTCCACATTAAATTCCATCTGCCATTTTGATGCCCAGTCTTCCAATTTATCAAGATCCTCTTGCAATTTTTCACAATCCTCTTGGGTTTTAACAACTTTAAATAGTTTTGTGTCATCTGCAAATTTGATAACCTCACTCGTTATTCCACTTTCCAGGTCATTTATGAATATGTCAAAAAGCAGCGGACCCAGCACAGATCCCTGGGGTACACCACTATTCACCTTTCTCCATTGGGAAAATTGGCCATTTAGCCCTACCTTCTGCTTTCTATCTTTTAACCAGTTCCTGATCCACAATAGTACACTGCCTCCTATCCCATGACTCTTTAGTTTTGCCATAAGTCTCTGATGAGGGACCTTGTCAAAGGCTTTCTGAAAGTCCAGATACACAATATCAACCGACTCACCTTTGTCCACCTGTTTATTCACTCCTTCAAAAAAACATAACAGATTAGTAAGACAAGATCTTTCTTGTCTAAAGCCATGTTGGCTGTCTCCCATTAGGTAGTGACTATCTACATGCTGAGTAATTTTATTCTTTATGATGGTTTCTACCATTTTTCCCGGTACTGATGTCAGGCTCACCAGTCTGTAGTTTCCCGGATCACCGCTGGAACCCTTTTTAAAAATTGGTGTTACATTGGCGATCCTCCATTCTTCAGGTATTAGAGATGATTTTAATGATAGTTCACAGATTACTGATAGCAGTTCTGCAATCTCAAATTTCAGTTCTTTCAACACCCTTGGATGTATACCATCCGGCCCAGGTGATTTGCTACTCTTCAGTTTATCTAATAGTTGTAAGACATCTTACCGATGTATCGATATTTCCTTCAATTCTTCCACACCTTTAAATACCACTTCAGTCATGGGTAACATCCCTACATCTTCCTCAGTAAAGACCGAAGCAAAGAATTCATTCAATCTCTCCGCTATCGCCTTGTCGCCTCGTAGTGCTCCTTTAACCCCTTTATCATCTAATGGACCAACTGACTCTCTCACAGGTTTTCTGCTACGAATGTACTTGAAAAGGTCTTTATTTCGCATTTTTGCTTCCGCAGGAAGCTTCTTCTCAAATTCTCTCTTTGCCTGCCTTATCAATGCCTTGCATTTGACTTGCCAGTGCTTGTGCTGTTTCCAGGTTTCATCGTTTGGCTCTTTTTTCCATTTCCTGAAAGATGCTTTTTTGGCAACAACAGCCTCTCTGACCTCACCTTTAAACCATGCTGGCAGTTTTTTGGACTTCCTTCCACTTTTCTTAAGACGTGGAATACAGCTGGTCTGGGCTTCCAAGATAGTATTTTTCAAAAACACCCAAGCTTGATGTACGTCTTTAACCTTCGAAACTGCTCCTTTTAGTTTTTTCTTAACTGTTTTCCTCATTTTATCATAGTCTCCCTTTCGAAAGTTAAAAGGTAGTACTGTGGATTTCCTTACTATCCCTCCTCCACTAATTGAATCAAAGGCGATCATGCTATGATCACTATTGCCAAGTGGCCCCAACACCCTTATCTCTTGCACTAGATCTGGTGTTCCACTAAGGACTAGGTCTAATATGGCTTCCCCTCTGGTCGGTTCATGAACCAGCTGCTCCAAGAAGCAGTCATTTATTTCATCTAGGAGCTTTATCTCCCTAGCATGTCCTGACATGACACTGACCCAGTCGATACCGGGGTAATTGAAATCACCCATTATTATTACTGCTCTGTAACTTTTGTTAGCTTCCTTGATTTCTTTGAGCATTTCATCATCCATTTGGTCATTCTGGCCAGGTGCTCGATAGTACACCCCCACTGCCATCGCCTTCCCCCTTTTATATGGAATTTCAATCCATATAGATTCTACAGCAGATTTTGTTTCCTGCAAAACCTTAATCCTTTCTGAGTCAATGCCCTCTCTAACATAGAGCGCAACCCCTCCACCAATTTGATCAGCTCTATCATTACGATATAGTTTGTACCCAGGTATCACAGTGTCCCACTGGTTGTCCTCCTTCCACCATGTCTCTGATACTCCAATCATATCTAACCTTTCATTTAGTGCTATATATTCTAACTCTCCCATCTTATTCTTTAGACTTCTAGCATTTGCATACAAGCATTTTAGAGAATGAATTTTATTCATGTTAATTTGGCTATTGTTAGACATGGGTAAATTGGGATCTTTAAGCTCTGTCTGCTCCATACTTGAGGGCATTTGGGCTACTTTACTCTTTTGTGGAACCTCTCTGCTTTTGGTAGTATCCTTCAAGGATACATTCTTCCGAACCATCCGCTCTTGGGCGACTGTCGGCTTTCCCCTAATATCTAGTTTAAAAGCTGCTCTATCTCCTTTTTAAAGGTTAATGCCAGCAGCCTGGTTCCATCCCGGTTAAGGTGAAGCCCATCCCTTCGGAAGAGCCCCTCCTTTCCCCAGAATGTTCCCCAGTTCCTAACAAATCCAAAACCCTCATCTCTGCACCATTGTCTCATCCACGCATTGAGACTCTGGAGCTCTGCCTGACTTTTGGGTCCTGCGCATGGAACGGGAAGCATTTCGGAGAATGCTACCCTGGAAGTTCTGGATTTCAACTTCCTACCTAAAAGCCTAAATTTTGCCTCCAGAACCTCCCTACCACATTTTCCTATGTCATTGGTACCGACATGTACCAAGACAGCAGACTCCTCCCCAGCACTATCTAAGACCTTATCTAGGTGGCGCGTGAGGTCCGCTATCTTCGCACCAGGCAGGCATGTTACCAGGCGATCCTCACGTCCACCAGCCACCCAGCTATCTACATTCATAATGATCGAATCACCAACTATAACGGCTGTCCTAACCTTTCCCTCATGGGCACATGGCCCTGGAGAAATTTCCTCGGTGCGAGAGGGTTTTACATCACCTGGAGGACAGGTCCTAGTTATAGGATCACTTCCTGCCACACCAGGGTGATGCTCTCCTGTCACGTGACCTCTCTCCTCCATGGCAACAGGGGTGCTGCCAGACTGGAGGTGGGACTTCAGGACTATATCCCTGTAGGTCTCGTCTATGTACCTCTCTGTCTGTCTTATGTTTTCCAAGTAATCAAAACCGCTGCTGATCGCTGGAAGTAGCGGTATACAAATGTATACTAAATAAAATAAATAAATAAATAAATAAAGTCTGCTACTTTAGCCTCTAGAGAACGGACTTGTTCCCTGAGAGAAAAGAGCTCCTTGCACCTAGTGCACACGTAAGACCTCTCACCAACTGGGAGAAAATCATACATGTGACACTCAATGCAAAAGACTGGAAAGCCCCCATCCCGCTGCTGGACTGCTGTCTGCATCTTAGTTTTAAGTTTGTGTCTAGATCTTTAAGTTCTTACTTACTAGGGGTTGCTATGGGTATTTATACCAATAAAACTGTACCTAATACGTTTAATATACCTTGTTCACCTGAAGCTTAATTAATCTCAGGTCCTTAGTGTATGACTGATTTGGGTAATGAGCTTCACCTGAAAGCACCTCCTGTCTTTTAAGATGTGTAAGTACCTATAAAGCTATGATTATCCCAGGGGTGGGAGGGAGGGAAATAACACTTATTAAAAGAGGGCTGCTACACAGTACCCTGTCTTGTGCTGCTGAGGTAAGCTAAATTCTGATTTGATTTAAATTATAGCTCTTAGCTGCTGCTAGGCTCTAACTTCTTATGAAATTTAAACTACAAGCTCTCTGCTGGGTACTAAATTTAACCAGAAAGCTCTCTTCTGTGTGTTAAATTTAAACTAAAAATGCGGGAATCCCTTGGGGTAGTGAACTTAGAGCATGTGTTAACTACTGAAGGGGCTATGATGTCTTTTGCTGAGCTGCGTTGTTCCTATCCGCTGGGGGCTTGGGATGTCTTCCGTTATCATCAACTTCAGAGTTATCTTCGTACGCTCCCTCTGGCGGCCTTGCGTGGGGAGGTCTGTTCGACGATCGAGTTGGCGTTGCTGGGGGGAGACAGGGGAGTCCGCGTGTCTGGTCTCCATCGAATGTTGTGGGAAGGTGTGTCTCCTTTGGAGGTGGATGCTTTGGTGACCGCTTGGTCCATGGACTTGGGGGAAGCAGTTAGCGCGGAGCAACTGTTGGGAGGGTTGGCAGATATCCCGACTCTCAGTACTCAAGTGATTCATCGTGATACTCAGTTTCGGATTACGCGTCGTCTCTATTTTGCCCCCCTGAGGGCTTGGCGGGCGGGAATAGGAGTGCGTCATTGTTGTCCCCATTGCGGGCAGGATCGGGCAACTCTGGGCCACATGTTCTGGACTTGCCCCACGGTTCAGGCTTTCTGGGATAGGGTGGGGGACCATCTTCGCCGCTGCCTTTCAGGGCTGGAGTCTCTGAGTGCACGGAATGCGGTGTTGGATATCTGGGGAACCGAATGGGGGGACATGCTAGAGCCTGTGCAAGTATGTTGGTTGCGTCTGGTGCTGCTGCTGGCGCGTCTGACGGTGTTGCATCAGTGGTTGGATGTGCGGGGGCCGTTGTACGGACTTTGGCGACTGCGGCTGCATAATGCCCTGCTTATGGACCAGCTGCATGCTGCGGGAGCCGAGCGGCGATGGCGCCGTTTTCTGCGGATGTGGGGACCCCATGTACAATTGTTACCTGCAGGGGTACGTCGGCGTATTTCAAGGCGTCCCACATAGAGTGGGTTTGAGAGTGTGATAAGGTAACGGTTGGTGGTATATGTCTGGTAGATGGGGTGAGTCTTGAATGGATTGGTTGCAGTCCCTGGATCTACTCCTTTATCCCGTATCTAGACTTGTCTAGCTGTCCTCATGGGGGGGTGGGGAGGGGGGTAGGGTGTCGGTCGGGGCTTGGCCCGACATCTTAGGAGAGCGGGTGGCCTGGGAGAAGAATCCACCCTAGGCCTCCGCCTTGACTTGGACTGGTAGTAGTGAGTGAGATAGTGGCCCCTGGCCTGGCACCGGGGGGTAGGGGGCTGGGGAGGTAGCTGGGGGGGCAATGGGGGAGGGGGTAACTCTGGGGGGAGTCAGATGTAGGTGGGAGAAGGTAGGAAGTTTCAGTTGTGGGGGGGTTTGTCTCTCTCCCTCTGTATGCTTTGCAACTGGCTGCTTGTTGTTTTAATTATTTCGGAGACGGCCTATCCGGCCTATCCGGACTGCATGGCTGCCTTTGGCTTTCCCGCTATAATGCTCTTGTGTTAGTAGCATGTTCTTGTGTTAGTAGCATCATATTGTTTCGTTTACAAACTGCTGTATGCTTCACTGAGTTGTTGTCTGTGACTTTTTTGTGAATAAAAAAGATTTAACCATAAACTAAAAATACTTTGCTGTTACTTGGCCCTGAGTGACTATTAAATTTATACTACAAGCTCTCTGCTGGGTATGAAATGTAACCAGAAAGTTCTCCTCTGTGTTTTAAATTCAAACTTTAATTGCTGCTACTAGGCCCTAACTGATCCAACAAAAAACAGTGGGTTCACAGATTAAGTAGCTTTAATACAAAGAATTCTTTTTAGAAAATTACCAGAAGTATATACTCACAGTTGCAGATTTCTCTCCAGAAGTAACAGTCCCCCTTTCTAGTCCTTCAAGCATCCCATCGCCATGGCACCAGGACGCCATGCAGGAGCCCCAGTTCCCTACCATTGCTCAAACATATGTTTCCCCACTGCCTGACCCCTGAAAGGGCCTGCCATTTATGTAGGGTCCACTGGTGCCGCTTCCCTTCTTTGGGAAGATTTATTCACCTTGGAGGTGGATTAAGTCCCTCTCCAGTCCTGCTGCCCTGGATGTACAGGGCCACGACAGGAAACAGCCCTGTACATCTGGGTCATTTATTTTATTTTATTTTTTTTAAAGGGTATTTCTATCCCGCCTTATCCTTCAATCAAGTCTCATGCAAAGGGTCATGGGCACACCTCCATCCTGCCCGCACTCCTCCTCTGGCCCACCCCCTCCTGCCCCCGTCCAAAGCTCCCTGCACATCTCCTCTATACATGCGTGGAGCTTTGGGTTGGGAATCAGCACCTTGTGTTTAGCAGGGATGTACATCCATACCGGACATACATCCCCGCTAAACGCTGCTCTGAATGACCCCCATAGTGTCAGAGGATCTCAAGGTGACAAAACAATGCGACAAGGCAGTAGCAAAATCAGAAAGATGCTGAGATGCATACAGATAGGAATAACCAGCAGAAAGGAGGAGATATTAATACCCTTGTACAAGTCGTTGGTGAAGTCTCACTTGGAGTATCGTGTTCAGTTTTGGAGATCATTTCTCACAAAGGATATAAAAAAGACTAGAAACATTCAGAAGAAGATGACTAAAACGATTTGGAGCCTATGTCAGAAGATATATAAGAGTCCTGAAGATCTAACTATGTATATCCTAGAGGAGAGGAGTGATAGGAGAGATACGATACAGAAATTTAAATACTTAAAGGGTACTAATGAACAAATAAACCTTTTTCAAAGAAGGGGAAGCTGTAAAACTAGATGGCATTTGATGAAGATGCAAGGTGATAAACTTAAAAGCAATATCAGGAAATACGTTTTCCATTGAAAGGGCAGTTGATGCTTGGAATGCCCCCTGATTGAAGTGGTGAGGGCAAGTACGTTTACAGAATTCAAAATGGCATGGGAAAGACACAGTGGGTTCTTTTATAGTAAGAGGATGAAATCAAAGTAAACATATCTTTTATACTTCAATAAATAGAGGGGGTGACCTGCACAGAGTGGCGGGGACAAACTAAACAAAGTCATAGATGGGTGACCTGCACGGAGCAGCAGGTACAACCACTCTAGCCACCTTACTAGGCAGACTAGATGGACCATAATGTTCTTTATCTGTCATCATATACTATGTTGCTTTGTTACATTAGTTGTATAGTTTTTGTATGAACAAACGTCAATAACATTGATACTTAGGGCAGCAGATCTGATTGTCGATTGTGATGCACAGCAAATACAGTATATCTTATTCACAACGGATTTGTGCTGCAGTATTTTTGTGCACCAGTTCGGGATTTGTACTCTTTGAAAGCTCTAGAATAATTCATCAATTTGAAATGGGAACATTCTGAAACATTCCAATGATGCTAATTGTCCGTACCAAGCAGCTCAAATTTCAGCACCCTGCATTTTTCTTGATTTCAATTCAACTGACAAATGACATTAAAAATGAAGTCATTATGAAAATTGAAATAAGAGAAATTGTCTGGTGTGATCAGTGACACTTTAACAGCAGGCAAAGTGGTGCTACCTAACTAGCTTTTCCAAAGTTACACTTCCTTCATCAGTCAAGAATAAATGCCTGAATATTTAAGAGTAAATTTTGGATTGATCATGTCAGAATTAGTTTCTAAAGCTGCAAATAGCTGTAAAATAAAAAGATGGGGGAGGGAGTGTGTGTGAATAATGTCTAGATAAGAATAAGGTGAAGGACACGCCCAAACTGCAATGTGTAGAGTTATTGAGTGCATTAGGTTTTTGCACTTAACACACATTTAACTCAAAAACTAATGTTCATTAAGTGCAA
This sequence comes from Ichthyophis bannanicus, assembly GCA_033557465.1. Taxonomy (NCBI): domain Eukaryota; kingdom Metazoa; phylum Chordata; class Amphibia; order Gymnophiona; family Ichthyophiidae; genus Ichthyophis; species Ichthyophis bannanicus. Next base: position 1,475,873,802 of record CM066032.1, read on the forward strand.
AGCCTCCACAGTAACAGGGGCATGGTCAGAATGTTTGCAATAGTTAACACACAAATATCAATCCTAACATGCAGCACAATTACTGCGGGTGCACCTAACGCCACCCACTGAGATGGCATTAGGTAAACCCACAATAATTGCAGCATTAACAGCAAGCAATATGTACCCCTGTGCTAACTTCAGTGTTCCTACATGCCTACTCTCCTCCCCTAACACATCTATTGAAAGCATGACAATCGTTATGTATTCACTGTCATGCCCATGTGATAAACATGTTATCCCCATGTGCCCAAGCGCACAGTTAATGTGTGCCAAACCTCACATAATTGTATAGCATGTTTAATAAAAGGTCCCCTATGGGGCTTATCTAATAAACATTTTTTCCAGAGACACAGAAAGGGGAAAGCTCTGTTTAGAGCGCTATTTTGTCTGAAAGAGGAAAATTAAGTTTCTATTACATCCATTAGTCCTTTCAAAATATTTGATAACCATTCAGATGGCAATTTTGAAAAGCACTTGTATAGCAAGGTATGAGTTCACTTTTGTACATATGAACTATATGCTTGTGTGGAGGAGTAACCTTATAGTTAGAGCACTGATTTGGTAATCAAGAGACCAGGCTTTGATTCCCACTAACACTCCTTGTGGCTTGGGGCAAATCACTTAACTCTCCATTGCCTTGGATGAAAGGCCTAGCAGTCTACTTCTGATTACACTGCCAAGAAAACCCAGGAGCTGTTGGGCCATCAGGAGTCAGCATTGACTTGAAGGCGTGCATTGTATTTTCTGTATTCTAACTTTTCAAAGGGATATTGTTCCATCCATCTTTGGAAAATGTGGAGCCATTCTACTGCTCAGGTCCTGTGGGGAGAGCAGGAGGGGGCATTGGGTCCCGGATGGCATGTGAGGCCGCATGCCCTGCAACCCGTGTCCCAGAATCGGGCCCATAGTGATTTAAGAGGACCAGAGAGAGGATGATGTCATCCTTCCTCATAAAAGTGCAAGTAGGGAGGAGGCTGCTAGCTAACAACAAGATTAATATGGTACAATAGAGAAATGCAGACTATGGGGTATGTTTACTAAAACCCCGGTAATGTGCGCGGCGCACTAGTGTGCGGGTGCCATATAAGGAGTGGGCGTTTCATTCTGAAAAAGCAAAACCGGGATTAATCATGCGCTAATGTGTGCTGCGCTCAAGTGCGCCCCGCACATTAGCACATGAGAAAGTTGCACGGAAAGCATAAGTGGCACGCTGATGCACAAGCACAAGAACAGAGCCACAGTACAATGGTTAAGACACTGACCAATGGTGCAGGGATCATGGATTCAATCCCCCACTCTGCCCAATGAAGAAGTCTGGCTGAGGCATTACCTATTATGGGGAAGATTGCTTTAGGAGGCATTTTATTTTTATTTAATTATCACTACTAGCAAACGCACTTCCAAAGCGTGTTAACATAAGGCGCCCCATAAGGCACATTTTAAAGTGCACTGTCCACCAAGGCACCCTAGAATGTTGCTTATAGGGCGCTTTATAGGGTGCCGTATGAGTTACCGCAAGGTCACAGCACTGTTTTTGATGGCAGCACTGTGCAGTTTAAGGAATGAAAATCATAAGTAGGTGCGCTGACATACAAAGAGGAGCAGCAGTGGAGCACAATGGTTAAAACCCTGACCAATGATGCAGGAGTCATGTGTTCAATCCCCCACTGTGCCTAATGAAGAAGGCTGGCTGAGGCATTGCCTGTTATAGGTAAAATTGCTGCAGTGGGCATTTTATTTTTATTTTAATTAGTGCTGCCAGCAAACACACCCTCAAAGTATTATAACATAAGGTGCTGCATAAGGCGCCTCATAGGGTACCCCAGAGGGCACATTTTAAAGTGCACTGTCCGCCACGGCACCCTACAATGTTGCTGAAAGGGCGGCCTATAGGGCGCCATATAGGGTGCCCTATGAGGCACAGCAAGGTCATAGCACTGTGTTTGATGGCAGCACTGTGCATTTAAACGCATGGAAATCTTAAGTAGGTGCGCTGACATGAAAGGAAGAGCAGCAGTGTAGCACAATGGTTAAGGCACTGACTGCTGATACAGGGGTCATGAGTTTGTTCCCCAGTGTGCCTAATACATAAGGCTGGCTGAAGCATCAGCTTTGCAATGTACATATTGTTTCCTGCAGCACTTTATTTGTATTTTATTAATTGCTGCCAGCAAACACGCCCTCACGTGCCGTAATTGAAGGTGCCGCATAAGGCACCCTATAAGGCACTCCATAGGGCACATTATAAAGTGCACTGTCCGCCACGGCACCCTAAAATGTCCCCTATAGGGCACCCTATAAGTTGTTCCACAGGATAACGTATAGTGCACCTTATATGGACGGTAACCAAAAGGTGACCTAAAGGGCGCCCTATAAAGCACCCTCTGAGGCACCTTATGGGTATAGTACGATGAGGGTGTTTTTGCTGGCAGCAATAATGTACATTAAAAATAGATAATGCTTTGGGCAGCTCTTTTAAATAACCCCAGTGTGGGCTTGAACCCACAACTTCTGGCTCCACGGGAAGTGAAGTAACCATTGTGCTACAGCTCCTAGCAAACCCCTGGCTGGCTGCAGAGGGAGTACACGTCACCACACAGAAAGCCTGCTGTGGTCACCAGGATAGGGTTAGCACACCCATACCCATGATGCACTGCACATGCAAATCAGCTGTCCACAGATAAACACAAGATGGTGTATGCACCCCCACAGCACCTCGGCCTGGTAGGGGGAACTGACCATGTGCACCCCCACAGCACCTCGGCCTGGTAGGGGGTACTGAGCGTGTGTTTTACTGGCACAGAGTAGCTACACACCGTCACATTGTGCGGGTACTGTGCTCACCTTGAGGGTGCGGTGAGGCGCCGAACACCAGGTCCACAGCACCTTCCATGGCAGAAATAGGCCATGCTGGAGGTCCAAAGCAGTGTTAATGTGTGAGATAGGTAGTTTCATGCAGAAACACCTTGGATATATCTGTTTGTCTCAGTCAAGTGTAGCTCCTATGGACCCCTAGGAGGCCCATGCTGCACCACCACCCCCCTCCTCCTGGGCTCAGGGTGGCAAATAGGGTCTCCCATCAACAGAACCACATTCTACCTTCCTGCAAGGGTAGCAGTAGAGGGGACATCTAAACCCAGTCCTGCTGCAGAACAGACACCCTACAGGGCAGTCAATGCAGCTCTATACACATCCATAACACAATAGCCAACAGACATTAGGCCTGGATATGCTAAGCTGCACCCCACCACTATCTGATATTCTCCTGCAGAAAGCCTTTAGCCACTGCACCCTGCAAGGCACCCCATCAAGACACATACCAGCTGCAGTCTACTAACAAGTCCATAGTGCATGTTCCTGGTAGAAAAACATGCACCCAAAACTGGGATGTCAGCATACACAACAAGCAGATAAATCAGTGACTGGGCCCCAAAAGAAAACCCATAAATATCACATGACAGAAATACTATATAGCACTATGGGGGTGCCTAGCCATGCTGTCGTCACTGCACAGTCAGGGTGAGAGTGATCTCCCAGCAGGACATACTGAGGTCACCCTGTCTGTGTAGGTGGTGGCCGGGCACTAAAATGTCCCAGCCAGTGCCCTATGCCCTGTGCAGATGCATCCTGGCCAGGCCACCCTGTCCGGGCTATACCCATGGTACCTTGCTCCTCATTATGCACATTGGCAGGCCAATACTGGCAACAGTGCTGGCAGTGTGGGCTGTGGAAGGTGTTTGAAGCCACCACACACTGTATAGACAGACACACACTCCCACACCTATGCCAGCATTGTGCTACTATAGAGGAGTTTAGCAGACCTGCCCACCACACCAGTCCTGGGCACAGTACAGGCATGGATATGGTACGCAATACTGTTGGGGGTCACTCCCCAGGGTGGTAAACACTGTCAGAGACCAGACCTGAAGCACACACCGCAGACATCAGAAAGATTGTTATGATGGAGCTCAATGAGCAAACTGTGCTTAACGTAGGACTTGCTATCTGCCAGTAATCATAGGACACCTTTGATAGCTGTGTACCGTATACCCAGGTGTAGGGTGGCATTGCTAAGGTATGCAAGTGCTAGTATTGGGAGATGCACGCAGGGCCCAATGTCCTGCCTCTCCAGGAGGCATTGGCCAATGGGGTCTGTGGGTGTGGGTGTGGGTGTGTCTGCCCCTGTTGGCTGCTACTTTACGGCAGAGATTCCCAACTCCAGTCCTGGTGTGCCAAACACTGTTCGGGTTTCATGATGTCCCTCATGAACATGCATGAGCTAAATCTGCATACCATGGGGGTGGTGCATAGATATGCAGCACAGGCATCTTTATTAGAGGCAGCATGGAACCTGAATGGTGTGGGGACTGCATTTGGGACTGCATTTGGGAGTCTCTGCTCTAGATAATGCACCTGTTTATGGTGTCTGTGCTCGGTGGGGTAAAATATAGGTGTATGAACCATGCATATGTTCTCAGCAATAAAGGTTTGTCCATACTATCACGGTTTAGTTGTGGGAAAAATATGTGAAGTGGATTGGCAGTAGCCCCAACTGGGCTTTGACCCTATGACCTTCTGTTCTTGTGCACACTGTCTGTGTGCACTGCACCACTGTGTTGCCACAGATGTGCTGCATTCCCTGGGGAGTCCATGACTGTACATCCGACAGGGCCTGTTTGTTGCAGTGCATGGCACCCACCTGGACAGGGCTAGGCCATGGTCTGCTGTGGCCACCAGCTGCTGCCACCTCCACCACCAGTACAGCTGCATCCTTAGATTGGAGACAGCATAAACCCTGAAGGATTTGTGGCCCTCCGGGACTGCATTTGGGGTAATCTGCTCTAGGTAATGTGCATGTTTCTGGTGTCTGTGCTCTGTAGGGTAAAATAGAGGTGTTTGAGCCATGCTTATGTTCTCTGCAATAAAGGTTCATCTTTACTATCACGATATAGTTGTGGGTAAAATATGGGGACTGGATTGGCAGGAGCCCCAGCTGGGGCTTGAACCTGTGACCTTTTCTCTCCAAACACACTGGTTGTGTGCACTGCACCACCGTGTTGCCACAGAGACAGTGCATTCCCTGATGATACCATGACTGTTTGTCCGGCAGGGCCTGTCTGTTGCAGTGCATTGCACCCACCTACACAGGGCTAGGCCACGGTCTGCTCTGGGCAGCTGCCACTGCCCCCCTCCACCTCCAGTACCCCTGTGCCACCATGTTGACATGCCCTTCTGCTGGTGGTGCTGGTGGTACGCAGTCTCAGGCCATCCTGTGTGCGGGTAGGCGGCTGCCTATGGTGCAGGTTCTGAGGTAAGGGTGCCTGCATATCTGTCTGCACATCCCCCAATCACCGCCTGCCAATGTTCCGTGCCCTTGGGTGTACCTGCTGGGTACTATCCCCTGTGACACTGTGATAAACACTCTCGTGCCCATGTTGGGCTCTCATCAGTTGCTGTCTGGCTGCTGTTCAGCATTCCTAGGTGCCATCTAGGCATCTGCCTAGTCCTCACTGTGCCCCAGCTGCACCACAGCATGTGCCGCCTGCAGCCCTCTGTATCCCCTTTCCCAGCATCTGTCCAATTGCCCCTTCCGACCTGCCCGCCCTGCTGTTGTGGAAATGTGCATGCCATAGGTAACCTGTCCAATGGAGAGGGAAACCCTGATCAGGGCTAATTCACTGTGGGCTCATTCACCTTGTATGGGGACAGAGCGTAGACCCTTCTAAAATTCATATTTATTTTTTGGAGCTTTCTTGGGAGTGTTTTTTGATGTTTCCCATTACTATCGCTATTGCCCAGCTTGATTATAATTTCATTATATTTTGTTGGGGTCATTTTTAATGTTTATTTGCCTTTTTGTTCCGTGCACATGTATCACACTGCTCACGTTTTGTAGGTTTCCCTGGTTTTGCTGTACATTGCTGACAGAAATGGTTTCTCTTCCCTTTAAATCGGCTCTACCGCGAGGTTTTCACTCGCGGTATTTTTTTACTCGAATTTCAGCCCCGCTCCTGTGCGGGGAGCCTCTCCCCTCCCACTCTCCACCCATTGACCCCCGTCTCTCCGCCCCTGGGGAGCCTTCCTCCGCCCTCCGGGAGCCTTTCCACGCCTCTATCGCTCATTTGCGCGCCGCGCACATGAGCGGGCCCGTTAGTGTGGCGCGCACGTGTGCGGGGCACAAAAACGCATCATTAGCGTGCGCTAAGGTACCTTAGCGCACGCTATTGTGTGCCGTGCACTTGACCGCGGTTTAGTAAACATACCCCTATATTGATAAATAAAGGCAAGAAGGCCCTTCTGGAGTGACTAAAATTTCCTGTTACAATACCATAGACTCCATGGTAATTTTCTCTAATAAAAGGTACTGAGTCAGTGACAGTGAGGAGTTCCACCTTCCACACCAACTGTAATGTGGAAGTTTGAAACTTTTCACTTCAGTAGCAAAAGGTTCCAAGTCAGCAACCTGACATGGCTTTGCAGAAAATGACTACAGCCTAGACGTCATTTGATCTCTCGCTTTCTCTACAGTTTAAATGGTTGGGATCCTCTATTCTTAGTCTGTGCTTTTTGAACTTTTATTTAATATTTTTTTTTCCTAAACTGCCTTCACTGAGATTCTGTTTTTAGCAGCCATCAGGAAACATTTTCTAGTGTTATTCTTGATTCCATATGAATCCTATACAAGATCTCTTGTTGTAATATTTCTTTTCCACTAAAAATTGCTATTACTGTACAAGTCATTGGTCACCTGAAATACTGTGTTCAGTGCTGAAGGTTGTATTTCAGAACAGATAGAGTCCAGAGCAATCAGAAAAAGCAACCAAAATGGTGAGGTGTATACATCAGAAGTCATATGAAACGAGACTAAAGGATATAAATATCAGGAATGTGCATGGAAAATACATTTTGTTTAATTTTCAGTTTGGTTTTTGAACTTTCCATAATCTTAGTTCAAAAACTTTCAGTTTGTTTCACGTTTTTTTTTTATTAAAAATGTATACACACCTTAGAACTGTTTAATGTGTGGAAATTGACTTTATAAGCATTAATTTGTAAATTTATGCACATTAAGTTAATTTTCTATGCCCCTAAATAAATTGAATGCATAGCAACTAAAGCATATTTCCACTAAATTTGCATCCCATAGATCAGAATAAAAGATGGACTATGAAAAAATATTTACATACCTGGGAAGTACATTGTAAATACTCAAGAGGCAAACTGTGGAAGTTTTGGAACTAGAGTTCTTGATGTGAAGTTCTGAATGGGAAGATTTAGAAGCAATAGAGGGGGGAGGGTACTATTCAGCAGCGGTGGCTAGTACTTGTAAAGCACCTGTCCATTGCCTCTGAATTCTAGCCCTGGATATTCAATGCCAGGGCCATATGCAACCGCCGGCATTGAAATCCAGGACACTGCAAAAGCCGGAAGCTAACCAGGCAGTGGTGATATTGAGCCGCTGTCCGGTTAGCTTCCACTTGTAAAGTTAGACCAGCCTTTGCCACACTAACTGGGTAGCAGCTCAATATCACCGCTGCCTGGTTAGTGCTGTGTGCTGCCTCTGCTTTGCTCCAGAATGTCCACGATACACCCAATGCTAACCACTTAGCATCAGGACATGTAACAGCAGCACCCATGGTTATCCATCGGCACTAAGACGGTTAGTGTTGATGATTGTCATTCAGTGGCATTTATACTGTTTGCAGGTCTGCAAACCACATAAATGGGTTGGCGGAATGAGCGAAAAAGGTTAGGGAGGACCAGAAAAGGAAGATAGAATGAAGTGGGGCCATAAGAAATGGCAAAATAAAATAATCAATTAACAGTGAATAACAGCAATAAGCTATAAATCAAAGAAATTAAAGAACATTAGAATCATCAATCAAGGGCAGAACACAGAGGATGATACTGGTTACTTCAAGGTTGCCAGTGCACAACAGCATCCGACTGACTTTCAGGTACTACGGTACGTGAGATCCTGGGATACCATGGTCACAGCTACGGAGTCCAATTGATGATGGAAGGTAGTCTGACAGATCCAGAGCAGCTCCAGTTCAGGCAGCCACACAAGGAAAAGATGCAATATGGCTTGAGTGATAACACTTCTTGGGTAACATGAACATGTCCTATGGGCAAGGTCTATGGAGCTTGCAAATTGTGTGGCATCAAAGCAGCAAAGACCAGAATCAGTTACTCCTCAATGTCACTGTAGTTGAAAGAGCAAAGAGCAGCCATGGCTCCAACCGCTAGCAGCCAATGGCCATTAGAACACAGAAATGCCAACTCCAGACTTCATTCCTTTCACCTTGCTGCTCCTTATGCCTGGAACAAGCTTTCTCTATCCTTGTGTCAAGTCTCTTCTCTTTCCCTCGTCAAAGCTATGCTAAAGGCTTACCTCTTTGAGACCATTTTTGGATCCTAATCTCTTGTTTCCCTTATGTCTCCTCTCCCTATTGAACCCTTATTTCTCTTGTATTATAGTGTATTGTCTATTTTAACTTGATTGTAAGCTTTTCAAGCAGGGACTGTCTTTTTATGTTTTTTTGTACAGTGCTGTGTATGCCTTGTAGCACTTTGTAAATGATAAATAGTAGTAGTACTAGTAGTAATAGTAAATGCCTTAGAATATCATCTCCCCCCCAACCTGAATAAAATATTTTTTCACACAAAGGATAATAGATGCATGGAATGTCCTTCTAGTGGAGGTGATGGACTAAAAAAACAGTAATAGAATTTGAAAAAGTGTGAGATAAACATGGAAGCTCTATAATGGCAAGGAGATGAAATGAAGCAAATTGAGGTAACCTGGGCAATTTCTCCAAATGAGTGAATTTTGCATATATCATGACATCATGAACCTCACTTCTAAGCCAGGGTTTGTGAAGTATAATCACAGTCTCTCAAATTTACTGCTAATGCTTGGCATAGTACTTGCATCATGCCAAAGAGAGCCCCCTCCCTCTGGAGTTGATAAGATGTAACAGGTATGGATTTATCAAGGTGCGCTTAGAAAGTCCTCTTAATTAGTCCTGTGGCACCCAACACGATGGGAAATAACTCAGTATCATTCTTCCACATTTTCTTGGTCTCTGACTGCATTTCTTGGTACTTCTCCAACTGCATTTCTTGGTAATTATCTGCACCAAGAAGCAGTTAAAAACCTAATTCCAAATAAAATGTGGTAAAATGATTATGTTTGTGATATATGATTGTGTTAGGGCGCTAAGAAAACATGAAGAAATCACAAATGTGATATAAATTGGTCATGTTAGGACAAATATGAGAAGAAATCTAGTTGAAAACATGAGCAAAAAGGAGAGTTAAGGTTGTATTTACTAAAGTGTGGCAAGCACATAGCGTGGGTTTTGCTGTGCACTGTTAGCACAAACCACACAAATGGTTTCCATGTACTAAAACCAGCAGCATGTCAAAAAATCTGTGCTAAGTGCTTAAGGCAAGATTGAGGCACGTTTGGGGCAGAGTTTGGTCATGACTGCTGATAGCTTCCATCCCTTTAAAAAACTACATTAGGTAATGACCATGTGGTATAAACTGACATCACCCCTACCCCGCCTCCCCCAGATACAATCTCCCCCAATACAGTCTCTCTGCTTTCATCCAATCACTTGTGACTGAGAAAAGATAACATTGTGACCACTACCTCCTCTGATCAACACCCCTCCATGGAATGCATCCCCCAAAGGCAGAATATCTCCCAAGACAATCCCCCAAAGAACAGACTCCTCAACAGCATCTCCTCCAAAGACAGCCCTACTGTCCCTGACCCCCAACAGCCAAACCTTTCCCCAGACTTATCCTGTGAGTTTCCTTGCTCCAAAGTCCACTGGGATTGAAAATGATGACTGTAACCCCTAGCAGAAAGCATAACACAATCTCTCCACATCCATCCAACTTTCTTCTACTGCCCCCTTCCGCCAAGAGCTATGTCAACACCTAATCTAACCTCCCCATCACTTCCCCCCATACTTTACCATGTTGCTAAGTTACCATGTATATAAGTTTATATGTATATAAGTTACCATTTTCTCATGTTTTCCAGTAAGCTGTTCTCACCCTTCTTTGTTTTATGTAAACTGTTACTAAGTTATAATGTAAACTGCTTTAACTAAAGGATAAAAAGGTATTAAAAAGACTTAAAATCAATAAATATATTGAGAATATAGCTAGGGGTCATAGTTGGCGTTTTGAACCACAGTGACACTAGGGTAGGAGCAGAGGGGGACTGCCTCTGGGCACCAGTGAAATCCCTGGGGTAAATCCAGGAAGAGGTCTAGAGGGTCAGGGTGCTGGGGGAGGGGGTTCTATCTTTTAAAGATGCTCTTGTGGGGGTGCACTTATGGGGTCTCTTTTTGGGGATGGTCTTTGATGGTTCTGTCTAAAAGTGTAATTTTATAATTCAAAAAGAAAAAGGAAGAAAATAATAATTCATCCTATAAAATCAAATTATGCAATCCAGGGAAAACAGCATTTACATGACAGCAAAGTATTTGGAGAAGTTTTTGAATGTATCAAATAAAGAAAACCAGACTTGGTCCATGGGTTTCTGCTGTTCTAGGCCTCACCCCCCCCCCTCCAGCTGCCACTGTCATCGCTGCCCCCCTCCTCACTGTCAATTCTGTTTTGGGAGTGGGAGGCGGGCAGCAGCAGCAGCAGTATTTAAAAAAGTGATGGCTTTTTGCCGCTGCTTTCTTGCCCACAACAGGCCATGTCCTTCAGCACACATGGCCTGCTGTGGACAAGAAAGCAGTGACAAAAAGCAGCCACTTTTGGAAAATTTGCTGCTGCTGCTGCCGCTGCCCGCTTCCCCCCCAAACGGAATCGGCGGCAGCTTGGGGGGTAGCGCAGTCGGTCATGTGTGCCACTGCTACTGCCGGTCATCCAAGCCGGCTGCCCTAGGCAATGGACTAGCTAGCCTAGTAGACGGGCCGGCCTTGAAAACAACTATTATCATCTAATAAAAAAGGTCTGTAAACACCAAAAAGCTGTTCAATTAAATTCCACAAAAAAATGTTTAAAAAATGTATTGATATTTTAAACATTTTATTTATTTATTTAGTGTCTCTTCTATACCGTGCTCTTTACAATCAGTGCGGTTTACATACAACAGTAACTTATACAGTGCGGTTGAGGCTGTACTGTATTTACAATAAAACAGGTGCCGGAACTTGGACATAACTAGGGTAACTATATACAAGTTGATAACCAAGTCACAGGTCCAAAGTGAGGACTGTCTTTAGTTAGAGACTATGTACAATAATAAGGATACTGTACATACTAATATTTTCATGGTGTGTGGTGGCGCAAGTGGGTGTGACTACATCATTGTGTTCTGGGTGTACTTGTGAGGCATTCCTGGTGGGGGGTGGCTGTTTGTGTGTTGTCATCGGAGTAGTGCATGAGGAAAAGGTGATGCTTCAGCGCCTTCCTGAACTGGGCAAGGTCGGTGATTGCCCGGATGGTGGTAGGAAGGGCGTTCCAACATCTGGGTGCCTAGAGCGTAAATGCCCTGTTTATCATTGCTTAAGTGCATTTTGTTATTGCCTTTGGGATTACCAGTGTGTTTACGGCTGTTGATCATCTGAATCTGTTAGGGAGCGTGGGGTGGATTAGCTCGGTGAGGGAGGTGGAGGAGCACTTGTTGATGGCCTTGAAGGTCATTAATAGAGTCTTGAAAGAGAGTCTGCAGTGGATCGGCAGCCAGTGGGGGTGTTTCAGGAATGGTGTTGCGTGATCCTTCCTTGAGGCTCCGTGTAGTATCATGGCGGCGGCATTCATTACATGTCTTTATTTATCTCTTTTCCAGACTTAAGGAAAACCTTTGAATTTTTGTTCTAGAAAGGAAAACCCAAGCTTATGTGATGTGGCAGATATTCATATACCGGAAAGTCACCTTTAAGATCATCAACATGCTCCTCTCAAACTGAATGTGTCCGCTTATATCTAAATTATACAGTAAGTGGTATTTTAGAAGGGATGTCTATGAAGCATCTGTGATGCCAAGAGCAGAAAATCCCAGAATTACAAGGAGTATAACTACCATCTGAAATTACTCCATCTCCACTCTGAAAAATGAACACCCCTGTAACCAGTTATGGAAATGGGCCCCGTGCAGATTTAAAAGCCAGGTATATGCACTGGTGTAGGTCATCTCATAATTGTGGATGTCCCCGAATTGCACGGCCTCACAGCCAAGCAAGAGGGCCGCCATTCCTTCCCCCCTTCCCCTCCTCCCTCTCCCCACCCCTTAATGACAACCTGAACTCTTCCTTCACCTTGCCACTTATTTATTGGTAATGCTTGGCCGCAGCATCTTAATTATAATATACACTCAGATAAATTTGTACAATCAACAATCATCTCAACTTAACAATTCCATTGAACAATTCCATATCAACAGTTCAACTTTATACATACATTACTAAATACATCCATTATACTCTCCACCAGGTTTGAAAATGGGGACCCACAGCCTTGGGGTGTGGAGCCGTCTGAAGCCTCCACCCCCCTTTATTTGTCATTAATAAGCCTCTCATAACATGTCACTCAGGTAAAGCATGCCGTAAGAACACACCTTACCCTTGCCGCACAGGGACCACCTCCCGGCTCCGATGTTACTCCATCTGAGGTCAGCTCAGAGCCATTCATGCCTGTGCCTGTGCCATGCCCCTCCCCCCCATGCCATTTGAGCGTGGAGGATGTGTGGAGGGGTGCCATGGTCTAGCCTTTGTCCCTGCTGTGGCCCGTCGTCCTGTTCTGGGGGGAGGACAATTGCTCCTGGCCACTCCCCTCCTCCCTAAACTGTCTGTGAGTCCCCCTCTTGCACCCCTATTTGCACTACAGCCCGCAGACCGCAACTCCTCACTTGTCAGCAGGCCCCCACCTATCCCTAGCTGCAACCAAGCCTCGACCTGCTCCATAACATGTCAACTGTGACCTGTAATGCAGAGAGAAATATATCCATACCTATATCAGAGAGGTGCACCCTGTCTGATTGATACAGTCCCGGGCATCTCTCCTCAATAAGTTCATGTCTCAGACAGTGTCCCCTGACGGCTTCCATGAATCGTGTCATCCATCAGTTGACCTTCAGTCAGGTCTTTTCGATGGCCCGATGGGAATGCTCCCCCCTCCAAACTCTGTGCGGTATGATGGAGGACCAGGTTAGTTGAGTACCAGGGAACACGTCTATTAGCGCTAACATATCCCCTTGCATCTTCCCAGCCAAATCCACACTATGGGTTCCTGCTAAATCATCCCCCCCTAGGTGTACTATCAATGCCCAGGGGGTCCCCCGTGTCCTCTTCTTATGTATGAGCGTGGGCACCAACTGGTCCCACAGCATACCACGCAGCCCCATCCAGGTGATCGATACCTTTGAAGGGTCCATTCCTAGATTAAGCCCCAGAGGTCGCTCCCTGGTCCTTCTCTGTGCCCAATATATAAAAGAGTGTCTGCAGATCCATACCTCCCGCGTACCTCAGCCAGTGCCATAACCTACAATAGAGCAACCAAAACATGTGAGTTATGACTATGTTAACTCTAAAAACTACCGCCACCCTCTGCATGCGGCCCTCCTGGCTTCACCTCTGGGCACACGTACAGTCTGTAGCAGTCCGACCTCCACCTTCCAAGGGCCATAACTTGCTCCCTTGTCATCCCCAGTCTGGCTGCGGTTGTGGCCGCACCTATCCGGAAAGAATGTGTGTCGTACTCCTCCTCCCTTAGCACTAATTGTCTAATACATAACTTTTGCACCCTGGAAAACTGGAACCTCGAGAGTGGAGTCCTATCCTCATAGATGAGGAACCACTCCTCCCCCAAGTGGCAGGATCCTAATGTGCTCCCATCCATTATGGACAGGGCAGGTATCGTCCCCTTTCAAGGGTGCTAAAGACACCCTAACACTGCTTCCCATCGGGTCTGTTTTAGATACTCGTATAATGATTTCTAATTTTCTGTCCCACAGCATCACATCATGCCACTGCAGCCCCGTCTGTCCTTGTGCATTCTTTGACTGTGCCACTATTTCTCCTACTCTCATTGTGCAAAAAAAATGCTATCGTAAAGGCGCACTGGAAGAGCCGTGCTTCAAACGGGTCATAACAGACCTCGTCCGTAGCTCTTAGTATCACCCTCAGCAATTCATGGGTAAATCGGGTGTCTTTGGTCTGGTGTGTGGCTACGCCTGGCCACCCATCCTCTCATTACCCTAGCAATGTCATCCTCTCATCATCCAACAAAGTCAGTAAACGGACCTCGCTCTGCCATTGCTCTGGCAAAGAAAGTGACGGCGGCCAGGCACGTTTGGACCACTGACTTGCTCACTCCTTCCTTTCAGCAGGCTAATAGCCACTGGATTACAGTGTCGGTTTGGAACCGATCACCGTTCCGGATCCTTTTCAGTTGACAGAATTTGTGGAACTGGTACCACCCCTTCATGTACCTTTGTCTGTTCTGTGTCGATAGCAAGTCCATCATCAGGTTCCATACCTCAGGGGACCAAATGCCCAGACCTCCGCTGGTATGATGGTCTTGCATGCATCGGCATCAGGGGTGCTGCCCCAGAAGGCTGTCATCTTTGAACGAGAGAGAGCATCAGCTAAAATATTACGATACCCAGGCACATGCTCGGCCCTACACATGATGTTCTGTATCAGGTATACCAATACTATATGTCAAAGTAAGGCCACCACCCCTTCCGTCGTAGCGTACATACCATTGACAGCCTGCACCACCGCCATGTTGTCCGAGTGAAAGGTAATTGCTTTATTTGCTAGTTGTGGCGCCCATATGAACAAGTCTGCCATCATCGGGAACAATTCCAGGAAGGTAATATCCTTTGTGTCGCCATGCTCCTGCCACTCCCTGGGCCATGTTTCCGAACACCACGCACCACAAAAATATATCCAGAATCCCATTCTGCCAGAAGAATCTGTGTAGAGTTCGAGATCGGAGTTGAAGACAGGTGGGTCCTGCCAGAAGGCTATGCCATTAAAGGATTGTAGGAATGTTTTCCAGATGTTCAGATCTTCCTTTATGCCCCTTGTCACCCTGATATGTTGATGGCACCTTTTTAATCCTTTAGTTGCCAAAGCCATATGCAGGCAGAAAATTCTGCCCATGGGAATGACTCTCGTGGCAAGGATTGGAACTGATCCAAGGTCGCCTTGCGCGCGTTGCACATTTGTTCGATGCTACTTGTAGTTTCTGAATTTGTTCATGGGCAGGTATGAATCTTGTTCACAAGCATCCAGTTCAATACCCAAAAAGGTTATCACAGCTTCTGGGCCTGTGGTCTTGTCCTCCACCAGGGCGATCCCCAACTGTTGCGCGATCCCCTGAAAGATTGTCATTATCTGCTGGCACTGCTCATATGTCGAGCCTATGAACAGAAAGTCATCCAGATAATGCACCACTTTCCCTGGCCCCATGATCTCCTCGATCACCCAGTGGACGAAGGAGCTAAACATCTCAAAATAGGCACATGAGATGGAACACTCCATGGGCAAGCACCTGTCATAGTAGAAACTGCCTTGGAAGCAGAAACCAAGCAATTTCCAGGAGTCTGGGTCTACAGGCAGCAAGCAAAATGCTGATTCTATGTCCACTTTTGCGAGATATGCCTGGGTGCCCATTCCCCGTGCCAGTGTTATGGCCTTATCAACTGATGCATATTGTACCGAACATAAACGTGGATCAATATGATCGTTGACCGAATCACTGTCAGGGTATGACAAGTTATGGATTAATCAAAATTTACCTGGCTCTTTTTTGGGCACTGTGCCCAATGGGGACACAATTATATCCGCAAAAGGTGGTTTGATGAAGGGGCTGGCTATCCTCCCCAATTAAATCTCTTTGGTGAGCTTGTCCCTCACCACTGTAGAGTGTCAACAAACTGACGGGGAATCATACATCGGAAGCTGCCGAGCCACGCTGTCCTTTGTGGAAGGAATTTGAAAACCCTGCGCGAACCCTTCCGCCATGCTGTGGGCCTTGTCTTGGTTCAGATAAGCCCGCAGCCATGGTCGCATATTCTCAAGGTTGATGGGCGATGGCGCCACCTCCATCATTCCCACGGAATACGGGTGGAGCCCTATGCAATTTTGCATCCCTATTGAACCAGCATTGCATGAACGGATGCCCTGCCCCATATCCAGAGCATGCATGCCGGAACTTACAGGAGTTCCATGTGCGTTGTCCATTGTTATACTGGTGACACGATCGCCTCCCGGCTGCCAATCCTGCAGGCCTCGGATATGTCTGTTTGGACAGCCTCCCATTAAAAGGGAGAAAAGGCCGGTATCCACTGTCCCTCAGTAGTGTTCTGCTCTGTGCCACTTCATCATCGCCAGGTCAAGGTCTGGTCTACTACTAGACACCTCCGGAAACTGAGGTCATAATTCAGCCACACCCAGCCTCCAAAACACCTATGCAGGCGCGTGATTGAGTCAAAGTGCCTAATCAGGAAAGGGCTGAGCTCTGGCTCCTTCTCCATCACCACACTTATATATATGTGAAAGGCTGAGACCCATTTGTTTATTGACTTAATTATTTTGGGCTTCCGCTACCTATCTCCTGTTCCTTTATCTTTCTCCTTATCATCTGTATCCTCGCCCTCCTGATCCCTGATAAGTAGGGTGAATATATCAATGAATTCATTTTTCCAAATCTTCCTTTTTGTTTTCTTTGGCACTTCATGTGCCAAAGATGACACCCCGCAACGCATGTCTGCCCCTTCCATGGCATCTGTGAACTCTATGGTCTGTGACATACTTGCTCCTAACTCCACTGATGCGGTCCTATCTTCTCCCAGCCAGGCCTTTTCTGCTGACTTTCTCTTCCTACTCTTAAAAATTTTAAAGGCCTTCTCAATGAATTGAGTGAAGTTAAGATCCCCGTCGCTATCCGACGAGGAGCTTTCTGACGTTGTGTGTCTATTTTGCACCCCTGACCAGTTGTGGTCAACATTATTGGCATCCTTACATTTTATTTATTTATTTAGCTGGTTTTCTATACTGCTTTCAGAGTGTCAAGGCAGTTTACATGGAACATGCTGAACAGTAACGTACACAAAACATTTGCAATAACTATAGCATAACATCAACCATACAAACTGGGCAATTACAAAGGGTATCAGAGAGAACCTATATACATAATCCTGTAGAGGATATAACTTTGGTGCATACTGGGTTATAGCAGGGAAAGAGCTTGGTGGAGAGAGTAGGGGTGTTGGGAAGGCAAAGAGCGGGTAAGGAAGGGTACTATTTTCTAATTATTTACAACAGCTGAAGACATCATTTAGGTAGGCACATTTCCGAAATGTTCAGTAAATAAAAGCATAGAAACAGAGAAAAATGACAACATAAAAAGACCACATGACCTATCTAGTCTGTTCTTCCATATCAACAACTACAACAGTCCCCTTTTTCCCTTTAGAGATCCTCTGTGTATGTCCCATGCTTTTTTGAATTCAGATACTGTCCTCATCTCTACCACCTCCACTGGGAGACTATTCAACAGATCCACCACTCATTCCGTAAAGAAATATTTCCACATATCACTACTGAATCTATCCCCTTTCACCCTCATCCCTTGTCCCCTCATAGCAGAACTTGCTTTCAATTGAAAGAGGCTCTCCTCCTGTGCATTTTTAGCCACAGAGGTATTTAAATATCTCAATCATATCATCTCTCTCCTGCCTTTCCTCTAAGGTGTACATATTAAGATCCTTAAGTCTGTCCTCATTTGCTTTATAATGAAGACCACTAACCATTTTAGTAGCCACCCTCTATACTGACTCCATCCTGTTTATATCCTTTTGAAGGAGCGGTCTCCAGAATTGCACACAATACACCAAATGAGGTCGCACCAAAGATTATACAGAGGCACTATTGCCTCCTTTTTTCTGCTAGCCATTCCTCTCCGTATGCACCCAAACATCATTCTAGCTTTTGCTGTTGCCTTTTCTATCTGTTTAGCTACTTTAAGATCATCAGACACAACCAAGCCTAGGTCCCGCTCTTCTTTAGTGGACAAAAGTACTTCACCCCCTATACTATATTGCTCCCTTGGATTGCTGCAGCCTAAATGCATGACCTTGCAATTTTTTAACATTAATTCCCAGCTTCCAAAATCTAGACCATTCTTAAAGCTTAGCTAGATCGCTCTTCATGCTATCTACACCTTCCTGAGTGTCTACTCTATTGCAGATTTTGGCATCATCTGCAAAGACCTGCCTTCCGCTATATCACTAACAAAGATGTAAAAAAGAATCGGACCAAGGACAGATCCCTGGGGCACACCACTGGTAACATCCTTCTCCTCAGAATGAGCTCCATTAACCTCTACTCTTTGTCGTCTCCCACTCAACCAATTTCTAACCCAAGCAGTAACTTTAGGGTCCATCCCTAGGGTGCTCAGTTTGTTTATAAGTCTCCTGTGAGGAACGGTGTCAAATGTTTTACTGAAATCTATATACACCACATCAAGGGCTCTCCCTTGGTCCAACTCCCTGGCCACCCAGTCAAAGAAATCAATCAGATTTGTCTGACAAGACTGCCTTGGATCCTGTAATCCGCTGGACTCCAGAAACCTCACTATGTTATCTTTCAGCAGCATTTCCAATAATTTACTCACCACCAAAGTTAAACTAACCGGCCTATAGTTTTCAACCACATCCCTACTTCCACTTTTGTGTAAAAGCACCATATGAGCCTCTCTCTAGTCTGTTGGCACCACTCCCAACTCAAACGAGGCATTGAAAAGGTCAGTCAATGTATATGTCTTTGTCTTTTTACGGAAGTCTTCCAGGTTCTTCGGATGTTGTCTGGGAGGCTGTTCCAGATCTTTGGTGCAAATAGGAGAATGCTACTACTACTACTACTATTATTGAGCATTTATATAGCGCTACCAGTCATACGCAGTGCTATACAGACATGTAAGAGAGACAGTCCCTGCTCATCAGAGCTTACAGTCTAGTCAAGACAAAAACACCCAGAGCAACAATTTAGTCAGGGCAAAGAACACAAACACAGCACCTACAATCTAATCAAGACAAACACAGAATTCAAGATCTGAAAGCAACAGTGAAGAGGTGGACTTTCAACCTGGATTTGAAGAGGCCTAGGGAGGGTGCCTGGCGTATAGACACAGGTAACTTGTTCCAGGCATAGGGTGCAGTAAGGTGAAAGGAACGAAATCTGGAGTTAGCAGTATGAGTGGAGGGAATAGATAAAAGTAATTTGTTAGAAGAGTGAAGTTCCCAAGAGGGGATGTAAGGAGAGATAAGAGAAGAAAGGTACTGAGGAGCTGAAGAGTGAATGTATTTGTAGGTCAGGAGGAGAAGTTTGAAATGGATGCGGAAATGGTTAGGGAGCCAGTGAAGTGACTTGAGTAGAGGAGCAATGTGGGTATGGTGAGGCTGGCGGAAAATTAGTCAAGCAGCAGAATGTTGAATAGATTGAAGGGGAAAGAGATGGTTCGCAGGGAGACTAGCAAGGAGTAGGTTGCAGTAGTCAAGGCAGGAGGTGATTAAGGAATGGATAAGTGTAGTGTGTTCAGAAAGGAAGGGGCGGATTTTGCTAATGTTGTAGAGAAAGAAACGGCAGGTCTTAACTACAAGCTGGATATGTGTGGAGAAAGAGAGAGAGCGGAGTCAAAGATAACCCCCAGATTACGGGCCGAGGAAACAGAATGGATTACAGAGTTATCCACAGAGACTGAGAAAGGAGGAAGAGGAGGGGAGGTGTTGGGGGAAAGATAAGGAGTTCAGTCTTGGCCATGATCAATTTCAAGTGGTGGTAAGACATCCTGGTAGCAATGTCAAAAAGTCAGGTAGAGATCTTGGTCTGGATTGCCAGAGAGATTTCAGGCGTAGAGACGTAGATTTGGGAGTCATCGGCATAGAGATGGTACTAAAAGCCATGGGAAGAGATAAGCGCACCGAGGGATTGGGTATAGAGAGAGAAAAGGAGTGGACCCAGGACGGATTCCTGGGGTACACCTATTGGGAGCGGGGTAGGAGAGGAGGGGGAGGAGAGGAGAATGCCCTATTCAATTATGCCTGTGTGCTTTTTCTGTTTTTAAGTGTGGACTGCATACTAGCTCTTCTAGACCTATCAGCTGTTGTTTTCTGGAGTAGGGATTGTAGGTATTTAGATGATAGCTGGTGGTAGGATGGGACAAAGGAAAGCCCCTTCTGTTGAACACAATCTCCTCCTTATTCAGAGTGTAATCTGTGTGCCCCCCTCTTCCTCTTCCCCTACCTCTTCTCGAGGTGTTGATGCTGGGCTGTTTTGCTTCCCCCTTTCCAAAGTGCATCCATTGAAAAGAAGCGTACTGCCAGATTACAGACACTACATTCTATTTAAAGATTTATACCGACCCAACACAGATATCGAAACATAAAGTTGATACCTTATTATATATAGGTAAGGAAGCGGGATATTTGACACAAAAAGAGTTCAACTTTATGACAGTGATGCATCTATTTACTGCTATGATTTATGTTTTGCCTAAAATTCACAAATCCCTAGAGAATCCACCAGGTCATCCCATTGTTTCAGCCATAGGTTCCCTTTTTGAGCCAGTTGCCAAATTTTTAGATGTTTTTTTTTCTGAGACCTTTGTTATGCAAGCACCTTCCTATGTATGCAATTCTTCTCATATGATCCAATTATTAGATCAGCTCCAGGGTTACCATCAAGATATTTTGTTAGCAACTTTAGATATCAAATCACTTTGCACCAATATACCAGAAAAAGATGCACTTGAAATATTGGAAGAAACTTTATTAAAGAGACCCAGACCACTTTGGATACCTTCTTTTTTACTCATTCAGCTGGCCACCCTGGCCCTAACACAGAATTATTTTTGTTTCAGGGAAGTGTTCTACAAACAAATAAAGGGGGTTGCAATGGGTTTGTCTATGGCGCCTGATGTTGCCAATTTATATGTGGCTGCTTTTGAACATTGTTTTCTTAACAACCAATGTTTATAAAGAACATGTAAAAATGTGGCATAGATATATAGATGATGTTTTTATGCTTTGGGATGGAACAGAAGACGGGCATTTTTGGAGTTTTTTGGATGGCTCAATAGTTTAGATGAAAATCTTCAATTTGAGCATTTCTATAGCAACCAATAAGTATCATATTTTGACATCCTGATTCAAAAGAGTCCACATTGTTTTATTACTGCTTTATTTTGAAAACCTACAGTTAGGAATGTTCTGCTTCACTTTACCAGCTTCCACAATAGATCTCTGAAATATAACCTTCCGGAGAGCCAGTTTCTGTGTATCCGCAGGCTATGCACAAACGACTATGATTTTGAACAATAGGTTACTGTTATGTACCAAAGGTTTTCAGAATGAGGATATCAAAGGCATAGCAGTCTGAAAGCTTATCACAGGGCAAAAGAGGCAGATCATCACATTCTTTTACAGGGAAGTAAACAAATGACAGAAAATAGGATTTTTTGTGCCCTTACATTTTCAGAACAATCAAAACAAATTGCCCGCATTTTATAAGAAGAATGTCATTTGCTGGCTTCTATTCCAGCACTACAGTCTACGCAGTTAACTAATGCCTATAAGAGGAAAGGTAATTTGGCAAATTTTTTGGTTCCTTCAGCTTTGGCCAAGCCATGTCTTGTTCCTAAAGCACGAGGACATTTTACCTGTGGAGAATGTTCGCTATACCTGAATACCCAGATGACCAAAGGGGCATTCATTCATCCAGTGACACAAAAAAGGTGTTTATATCTTATCATTTGTCCTTGCCAGCTTCTCTATGTGGGTAAGACAAAATGGTCTGTTAATATGAGAATTATAGAACACAAGAGTAATATACGGAGACAACTTGTAGATAAGCCACTTGTTAGCCATTGGATGGCTCATCAACACCGAATAGCAGATTTAAAATTGTTGGTTTTAAAAGTTGTCAGCCCACATTGGAGAGGAGGAGATGTGGATAAAATATTGCTCCGCTTGGAACATAGATTTATTTTTACACTTAATACGGTCCATCCCTATAGCCTAAATCTTGCATATGATATCTTTGTGGTTTTTTTGTAAACCCCCATTGACTGTTTATATCTTCTGTTTTATTTTATTTTATTATATTCTAATACATATTAATTATATGTGGTTTTATATTTTATCTTTTACTCTTTTCATCCCCCTCCCCTCTCCCCCCTTTCCCCTCCCCCTTTCCCACTCCCCCACCCTTATCCCCTCCTCCCCCTTCCCTCCCCCTTCTTTCTCTCTAACTCCACCTCCCACCATTCCCCCTCTTCCCCCTTCCCTCCCCTTCTGTCTCTCCTCCTCCTTCCCTCCCTGTACCCCTCTCCCCCTGCCTCTTCCCCTTCCCCCTCCTCTCCCCCTCCTCGCCCCTTCCATCCCCCCTCTCCCCCACCTCTTTCCCTTCCCCCCTTCTCCCTTCCCCCTCCCTTTCCCCCTTTTTTCCCTCCCCCCCCATTTCATTCTCACATGCTGGGTTGATACATCAATATTTTTATGCAGTATTGTTTTTACATGTGCTTTAAATATGGTATTTTTGCTCTTTTGGTTTTATCTTTTTAATACAAGGCATTTTGCTCCAACTTCATTATCTGGATGGCCAGTTTCCTTTGCAACCCCATTACTTTTTAATTCACTTATTATTTATTTGCCTTCCTGCTTTGTCACTGGCGCATTATATCATGGTACACAGCCGCGCGACTGGCATGACCGCCTCGGGTTCTAGCCTACCCCCTACCCTTTCACCTCCCTCCCTCCCTCCCTCCCATCCCCCCCAATAAGTCATCACACTTCTCCAGATGTTTTCTTTTCAACAACATATTTCTATTTATTTTGTCAACAATGGTTATTAACAGTACAATCAAAACTGTTGGCCACAGCATGCACGTAACATCAACAAAACACTGTCCCACTTCTTTCTGCCCCCTCGAGAGACACAGCCCATGTCCCACAGTCGTTGTAAGTGGCCGGAGGAAATTCGCCGTCAAAGCTTTTCCTCGGTCCTCGTTCTTCTCTATCTCCTTCATCCGACAAGCTGTTACGCCTGCCGTTCAAGCAGACTCGGCAACCTTTCTTACTTTTACCCCCCTTTTTGCCCGCCGTCAAAGCAAGGCAAGGGGGCCTCCGCACGGTGTTCTTGTCGCCTTCTCACTCTCTCCGGGGGGCAGGTCCGTGTTTCTCTCCTGCCCCCTGCCCCCCTTTACTTAAAGCCTAGGCTGTGTTCTCTCTCACCGGGTGCGTTTTTTCTGCTGCTGCACATGCCGTGACTATTCCCCCCCCCCTTTCTAACTAGGGTGGGTCGGGAGGGTGTCGATCCTCCTCTGCAAGGTGGGGGGGGAGAGCGGCAAAAGAGGCCGAGGCAGCGCCGCGCGCGCTTTTTGTACCTGGTCTTCTCTGCCCGCCCCCCCTCCCCGCCCCCCTCCCCACCCTCGGCTCGCCCGCGCGCGTCTGTGTCCGGCCGCGGTGAGTTCGCAGCCGGGTCTCAGCCGCGTGACTGGCATGACCGCCTCGGGTTCTAGCCTACCCCCTACCCTTTCACCTCCCTCCCTCCCTCCCTCCCTCCCATCCCCCCCAATAAGTCATCACACTTCTCCAGATGTTTTCTTTTCAACAACATATTTCTATTTATTTTGTCAACAATGGTTATTAACAGTACAATCAAAACTGTTGGCCACAGCATGCACGTAACATCAACAAAACACTGTCCCACTTCTTTCTGCCCCCTCGAGAGACACAGCCCATGTCCCACAGTCGTTGTAAGTGGCCGGAGGAAATTCGCCGTCAAAGCTTTTCCTCGGTCCTCGTTCTTCTCTATCTCCTTCATCCGACAAGCTGTTACGCCTGCCGTTCAAGCAGACTCGGCAACCTTTCTTACTTTTACTCCCCTTTTTGCCCGCCGTCAAAGCAAGGCAAGGGGGCCTCCGCACGGTGTTCTTGTCGCCTTCTCACTCTCTCCGGGGGGCAGGTCCGTGTTTCTCTCCTGCCCCCTGCCCCCCTTTACTTAAAGCCTAGGCTGTGTTCTCTCTCACCGGGTGCGTTTTTTCTGCCAACCCTGACAACAGCGAAGCCTCGCTTGTTGACGGGGCCCCACTCCTCAAAATGCCGCTGTGGCCAACACCTGCTTCCTCCATAACAGTTCCACCATGTCCTGTACATCGCACAGAAAGATGTCCATTCCTATATCTGACAGATGAACTCCATCCGCTCTATACAATCCTGGGCATCTCTCTTCTATCATGTCATGCTTGATGCTGTATCCCCCTATCGCCGCCATGAAGCGGGTCATCCACTTGTTCACTTTCTGCCTTGTCCTCTCCAATGCCTTGTGTGAGTTCTCTCCCCTCCACACACGTCGCGGTATGATGTGCGACCATGCCAGCGCCGTCCCTGGGAAGGTGTTTGCCAGTGTCAGCATATCCCTTTGCATCTTTTTGGTGAGCTCCACGCTGCGTGTGGATGCCAGATCATTGCCCCCCAGGTGGATCACCAGCGTCCTTGGGTTCCCGTAAGATCTCTGCCTTTGCATCAGGGACGGTACTAGCTGGTCCCACATCATACCCCGTCGTCCCAGCCATACCACCGAAACCTCGGTGCTGGGTAATCCCAAATTCAACCCCTGTGGCCTGTCCCTTGTCCGCTTCTGCGCCCAGTGAACGAATGAATGGCCACATATCCATGCTTCATGCGGCCATAGGCGGCCCCTCGTTCCTGCATTGGATCATAATCAAAAGATATTATAATAACTGCACACTGTTACAATGATTTTTTACAACTGTTAACACATTGCCTGATAATGTTTGCTCTTCCATATTTATATTGTTTATGCAATTAATTTTTTTTTTTTTGTTATCTCTCCTATCTAACCTCATTGCGCCGGACGTATATACAGTTTGTATCTATCCGAGCGCCACCGTCCTATCTGCATGATTTGCTCCCTGGACATCCCGATGCTGGCTGCCGTTGAAGCAGCGCCAATGCGAAAGGAGTGCGAGCCGTAAAAGCTTGCATCCCGTCCTGTTAGTTCTATTACCCGTTTTAGTACTCTGCTGAATTGGAAGCGTGATAGGGGGGCGCCGTTGGCATGCACGAACCATTGATTTTCTGATTGCGCCCGTGCCTGTTGGTAGGCTACGGCATTTCTTAGCGGGCATGAGTGGTCGTTGTGCAACGCTTGCAAAACCACCTGTGCCCCTTTTCCTTGCCTGTCCGTTTTAGATCTGCGCAGATGGAGTACCACCGCCCCTTCGCGTATGCTCACATCTCGTTTTTCCATGCCCCCCCCAGCTGTCTTTAGCTTTGCGGATGATACAGCCACTAGCTCCCCTACCCGAAATGCCCCATAAAAGGCCCAGGAAAAGGCACATCGAAAGAGCCTCGTCTCGTACTCATCGTAGCACACTTGACTAGTCGCTACCATGAATTGCTGTAGCATCGCATGGGTAATCGGGCGGCGCTGGTCACTTTGCCGTGGCTGCCCCAACGACCAACCTGTCATTACTTTTTTTATGACAAACTCTGCTGTCGGGCCCCGTTTACCCATCGCCTTTGCGAAAAAGGATATTGCGGCCAAACGGGCTTGCACTGCTGCCTTTGTGTAGCCGTTGTTTTTGCAATGCAAAATCCAGTTTAGGATCGTTTCCACTTCAAGTCTGTCTTCTGGCCTTATCCGGGCTTCTCCGCAATATGCTAGGTATTGTTCCCATGCTGTGATATATTTACATCTGGTGTTCTCTGCTAAGGAGCCTAACAGGAGCTCCCATACTTCGGTGGACCATACTCCCAGATATTCCCGGGCACCGCTGTCTTGACTGTGTCCGCCCCGGGCGCCAGTTGGCGAAAGAGCTTGATCTTACAACGAGAAAGAGCATCGGCAATGTTATTACTTTTGCCCTCAATATGTTCCGCTCTCAGGGTTATATTATGTACCAGGCATAGCAACACTATTTGTCTTAATAGTGCTACTACTCTTGGCGTCTTAGCTCTCATACTGTTCACCGCCCATACCACCGCTAGGTTGTTGATATGGAAGGTGATGGCCCTGTTGGCCAGCCCGGGTGCCCAGATGCGCAGTGCTACCATCAGCGGGAAGAGTTCCAGGAAGGTGATATCCTTGGTGGTCCCTTCGGCTTGCCATTCCCTGGGCCATGTTTCAGAGCACCACGCCCCTTTATAGTAAATGCCGAAACCTATTCCCCCCGAAGCATCGGTGAAGAAATCGAGTTCGGCATTAGATACTGGTCGCGCTTGCCAGAAGGCCAGGCCATTGAAGGTGCGAAGGAATTGCAGCCAGATCTGCAGGTCTTCCCGGATTTCCCTGGTGACCCTTATGCGATGGTACCTCTTTGTGACACCTCTCGTTGCCCATGCCATACGGCGGCAAAAAACCCTACCCATGGGTATCACCCTGCATGCGAAGCACAGCAGGCCCAACATTGCCTGAAATTGTTGCAATGTCGCTTTGCGCTGGCTGTGCAGTAGTTGCAGATCGCCCCTCAACTTCAGCACTTTATCTGCCAGCAAGCGTGACCTGTGCGCTGCCACATCTAGCTGGATTCCCAAGAAAGTTATGATCCCCGTCGGGCCCTCCGTCTTTTCTTTTGCTAATGGGATTCCGAAAGACTGCGCCACTTGCACAAAGATATCTAGTATCCTTTTGCAGTCGTTATAGTCCTTTCCCATGAAGAGGAAGTCGTCCAGATAGTGCACCACCGTGTTGGGGCCTGCCAGGTCCTCCACTACCCAGTGTAAGAATGTACTAAATTGCTCGAAATATGCGCATGATATAGCACATCCCATGGGCAAGCATTTATCATAGAAGAATTGCCCATTAAACGAGAAACCCAATAAGGGGAAGGACTCGGGGTGAACCGGCAATAGCCGGAACGCGGACTCAATGTCCGCCTTCGCCAGCTGTGCTCGCGGCCCTTTACTTCGTATAAGCATGATTGCTTGATCAATGGTCGCATATGTCACCGAGCATAAAGCCGGATCGATATAATCATTAACTGACTTGCCTTCTGGGTATGATAGATTATGTATTAACCGGAATTTGCCCGGCTCCTTTTTTGGAATGACCCCCAATGGGGAGATGATGATGTCCCGAAATGGGGATGACTTGAAAGGGCCCGCTATTCGCCCCATGCCTATTTCCTTTGCTATCTTGCTGTGCGCGATGTCATTGTATTTTTGGACTGATGGTGGGTTATTTAGACAGCGAGTTTGCGTTTTTTTTATTGTTATCATGGATGGGATGCGGAAACCCTTCACGAAACCGTCTTCAATCCTGATAGCCATCTCTCGCTTAGGGTAGGCTCTCAGCCATGGCCGCATATTCTCAAGCCTGATGGGTGTTGGGGCCAACTCCCTCGGCTGAGCGTTGCTGCAGCCCTCTGAATGGCTTGGGTTCCCTTGATGCCCTACAGGTGAAGGCGGGGTGTGCATTTCCGCAAACTGCGCAGGCATGTTTGAATTTGCAAGGCTGCCATGCACAACTCCCCGCATTGTACTGTCGACATGTCTTTTTTCCTGCCCATTGCTGGGCTGGCCGCCATTGTGTGTTCAGCGCAGGCTGCTGCCATTGCGTACTCTGCAAGTGCTGCGTCGGCCCGTCTTGCCACAAGGGTCTATTGGGTGCCATCTCTTCCGTCCACATGTCCAGAATCCTGTGATGCCATGCTATGGTGGGATCGTCGGCCATGCTTCTCCTGAACCTTAGATCATAGTTCAGCCAGGCCCATCCCCCGTATTGCTTATGCGCCCTGGTGATGGTGTCCAGGTACTTAGTCAAATATGGCCCCGCTTCGGGTTCCTTCTCCATTACCACGCTCATAAAGCTATGGAATGCAGTTACCCAATTGTTGATTGACTTGGGAATTTTTGGTTTCTTATCCCTCTCACTTCTTTTATCCCTATCTTTTCCATTGCTAGATTCATCTTCCTGATCCTGAAGCAGGAGCGAGAAGATGTCAATAAATTCCAGTCTCCAAATCCGCTTTTTTATCTTTCTGGGTACTGACACCGCCAGGGAGCTTACTCCGCATCGTGGATCACGACTGGAATCCCGCCAATCCATCTGCGTTCTTTGGAACGACTCAGTTGGCGCGCTCCCTAGGTCCTCCCCTCTCTGACTCTGCCCCGCCCATGCCTGCCTTAGTGGATTTGGTTGCTTTGAACTCTTCTTCCTCTTAAATCTTTTTAAAGCATATTGCATCACCTGTGTCCATGTGGTGTCCCCGTCACTATCCGACGAGGCCTCATCAGATGATGAGGAGGACAACTCTGGCACCCCCTTCTCACACCTGGACTTACCCTGAGTTGCGTTAGATGTTGCTGCGCAGCTGCTCGTTGTTGGCGGTTCCACTTCCGTGAAGCCTGTCAGTCCCAGTCGTTGTCCAACTGAGGTCAGGCCGTGTTGCTCCACCTGCTCTCGAACTTTCTGTATCAGGTCGTCCAGCCCCTGCCTCTGCGGCGGGGCTGCGGTGCTCTGCGGAGGGGCTGCGGTATCCTGCGGCCCCTTGTTCCTAGCAGTGCGTCTGGGTTTCCCTGCTGCCACGCCTCTAGTTGCGTCCTGGGTGGTCTTCTGCGCTCTTCTTCTGCCTGCACTAGCCTCTGCCTTTGCCCTCGGTGCTGGAGCTGCCTTCTGTGTAGCCTTGACACCCCGCGCCCTGGGGGCCTTTGCTGTCTCCTTTCTTGGCATCTTTTAACTAGCACAAATTACTATGCAGAGGTAGGGGAGAGTAGCATTAATATAAGTCCCCCTTACGCCCTCAATCCTGCGCTCCCCTCCCCACGCATCTGTATGAGGCAAAGAGGATTGATAGCATTGATATCTCTAGTTACTGCTATATCTATATCCCTATACATATCCATATATATATCTATACATATTTTTTATTATTATTATTATTATTATTATTTTTTTTGCATCAATCTCATATACCTATATCCTCTATCTCTATATCTCTATATCAGTACATTTCAACATTTACCCATCCAATAATTCTCCCCCACAAAACAGAAACATTTTTATTGCCTGCACCATTTACCTGCATCCACTAGATGGCAGCCACGCTCCATTAGGTGCTCGTCTCAGTTTGTAAGTTAAGCCTTTTTTTTTTTTTTTTGCTCAGTTATTTATTTAGTTATTTATTTTTATTTTTATGTATTAATTTTATTTTATATATATTTTTTTTAATATATATTACGGGCTGAGCCGTTCCTGGCCACGTGTGCCCTCAGCATATTCGCCTAGGCCACATGGCTCGCCCCGTTCGCCCCGCCATCGGGATTGTGCAAACATACTGTCCTTACTGGCTTTATGTCCTATGCTGCCCCCATCTGCTTCGCCTCTCGGCCAGCGATCGATGTGTGCCTGAGGCTGGCAACCCCCCCCACCTCCTCTACTGCAACGCCCGCTGACCCGGCCCCGGGGACCCACCGCCATGCTCTCTCCCCTTCGTATCTGGCCCTTTGGCTGCTGGCCTCCGTTCTGACCCGGCCCCGTTCCATTTTTGTACTTGCCGTTCAGCTGTCCGCTAGCTGTTGCAACTCCGTCGGCTTTTTCCTGACGATCCTCGATCCTCCGCGATCCTTGTTCGCTCGATCCTCCTCTGCAAGGTTGGGGGGGGGAGAGCGGCAAAAGAGGCCGAGGCAGCGCCGCGCGCGCTTTTTGTACCTGGTCTTCTCTGCCCGCCCCCCCTCCCCGCCCCCCCTCCCCACCCTCGGCTCGCCCGCGCGCGTCTGTGTCCGGCCGCGGTGAGTTCGCAGCCGGGTCTTTCAATGGGTATGTTTTACCAATGGTGTTTTATTAGCACTGTTGAGGTTTTATTCACAAATAGTTCATTTATTTATTGTAGAAATGTTAGCATTACCAAATGTTATTTAAATACCCTCTTTTTACAAGTTTTAAGTTTATGACTTGGTATGGAGCATTCTACATATTGAATTTTACTCTTTATGATTTTTTATCATTATTCCCCTCCTATATTTATTTGTCATGGTACATTTTTTATTATTGTTCTTCCTCCATTTTTATCTATTTATTGGTATTTATTACTTAATTGTTTTTTGACAGGCTATGAGTTTCAGTTCTGCCGTAATGTATAAGTCTACTTAGGGTGGAACATTAGCGTTGTACCTCTATTTTATGTTTATTTAGTATGGCATACTTTATACATTGAGGTTTATTTTTCCTTTTTGGTATGGGTCGTATCATTGTTCCACTTTTTAATTATATCTGATGGGCCCTAAGTTCAAATCCCACCATAGTGCATGTTTACGGCTTCGCTACATTTTTTACTTTTTTGACGTCCAGGTTACACAATCGTGCCATCAGATGAATAGTGCCTCCTCTGTTCCAATATTCATGTTCCTACATATCCCCTTTAAATGTTTGTTATACACTATTTGGAGTCACCTTAGAACACTTTGAGGGGAGGTTCCTTTAGTCGATTAGGAGTTATACTGACCAGAGTTAAGTGTGGTATTGTTCATTTTACCATCTGTCATGGCCTAACAAAATATCTGGGTGGGTGGGGGGGGTTGATTCATACCAGATAGTACAAACAGTTGCCTGTAGATTAACAATACCCTGCATCTGTATAATATTATACGAGGGCCGTTTTTTTTTCAACCTCCGATCGCTCCGTGCAGACGCTACGCGGGCAGCAGAAAGCGGGCATGTGCTGTAGGCGACTGCGCAGCTCTTGCACTACACACTCCGCCATTGTTGACATTCAGGCGTCAGTCGGCGTTGTGCTACAGCCACGTAAACATGTCCACCATGATTGATGCTCCCTCCGAGTGTGAATTGCGAAGTGTGATTCGTTTTCTACAGGCTGAAGGCCATAGTGCTGCAGAAATCCATCGGAGAATGAGTCGTGTGTATGGGGAAAACTTCATGAGTGATGGTGTTGGGCCAAGGACGCAAATCTGTCATTTCAGATGACCTGGTGCAACGAGTTGACAGAATGGTTAAAGAAAACCGCAGATTCACCATTACTGCTTTGTCTACGGAATTTCCAGAGGTTTCAAGGTCTGTTTTGTACTCTATTGTTACTGAACGGTTAGGCTACAAAAAACTTTGTGCACGTTGGGTCCCAAAAATGTTGACGGACGGCCACAAAAGCGCTTTCAAACCAATGAGGACCTTCAAACCAACGTCAAGGACTACTTGAATTCATTGGCGGCAACTTTCTTTGCAGAGGGTATTGAAAAGCTTGTCCACAGATATGACAAATGTCTCAATCTCTTCGGTGATTATGTCGAAAAGTAACCGTAAGTGTACCAATCTTTTGGTAATAAAATTATTGTTTTATATGAACTTGTCTTTTATTTATAGCCTATCGGAGGTTGAAAAAAAAACGGCCCTCGTAGAACTGAAGAGTTAAATGGAGCAATATCAGGGCCGTATCAAACATGACCCGCGCCCTGTGCGACTTGCACATCGGGCACATGCCCCCCCTGCACCTTCATCCAGCCACTTTTTGGATGGTGGCAGGAGAGAAGAGGCACACCCAATGTGCAAGTCGCCGGCACTCTAAGCAGATCTGTCCCTCCCTTCTCTGACATCGCGCCCATTCCTTCTCTGACGAGAAGACTTAAAGGGTACATTTCAGCTGTCTGCCATTGCCTGCCACTGCTGAGAGAAGAAAAAGTGGTGGTGGCAGGCAATGGCAGACAGCTGAAATGTGCCTCTTAAGCCTTTGCACCCTGTGTGGCGCACCGCTTGCACAGGACTAGGTACGGTCCTGAGCAATATGTTATGCTGTTTAGATATAATACTCATATATTTTCTATGTATTTGTGGTTCTGACATGTCTACAAATTGTAACAAGAATTCTCGTACTGCTTAAGTCTTCCCTCATTTAAATATATACATTTTCATTTCAGCAATTTCACTTTCTACGCTTCGGGTCTGATCTTTTTTACCCATTCTGTCAACATAATTGGAAGGATAGATTGCAGACATATGATTCCCCCCTTTTTTTAAAAGAAACATTTTTTTTTCTCTGACACCTTTGACCTCGTCATTTTGGCACCATTTTAAGGGCTTTTAAAAGCTGTTTGAGGTAGCGCAGTCTGTAATGACAGCACTGTGCAAGCTGGAAACACATTGTGGTGTATGAACAAGGCAAGTTTTTCTGCTTTCTTTGTAACTTTACAGTCAAGACTGGATGTTATTTTTGTTTTTATTAGGTTTTTAATATGTTCTTCTCCTCCCTTAAGATTTTAGTATTGTCTGCCATTGCTTGATTATTATGGCTCATAGTGGCCAAGTAAGGTTTTTAATCCTATATCCCCTTTCCTGCTTGTCCCACATTCCCAACACTGAATAGTATAGAATTAGTTGCAGATTTACATATAATTAGAATTTTGTATCTCAATGAACCAATGGCTTTTTCTAATATATTTTAAATTTTGATGAAGGTTTTTCTGATAATACACTATATCTACACACAGTTTTACCTAAGGGCTTACTTGTGTTCCTCCTTGTCCCTTCTCTCTTCTGTTTTAAACACCTTTCAGTGAGACTTTTATGCATGGTTTGTTTAGTTCACGTTTGGGTAGTCTGTAATTTATTATAAAGTTTTTAATATAAATTTTATTTGTTTAGTAAATGGTTTATATCATTGTTTGGGAGTATTTATTATGTTACTAGTTTATTTATTATTGTCTCAGTTGCTTTTATATTATTATTTTTTATGCTTGAAAGTTTTAGTTTATGATCTTTTATGTATGTTTTTAATTTCATTCGAGGTATATCTCCCCCTGAAGAAGGCATCAGCTGAAATGTGTTGAGGTGGTTGAATAAAGTCTGCTTTTGGCACACCTGTTTTTGTGTTTCTGTCTTAGTAGTGCTCTCCTTTAGACTTTCTGGACAGGATTACTGGCACCCATCACTAATATTTGGTTGCACAACCCTTGCCAGTGATGACAGCCTTCAAATGTTTCTTGTAGCTATCTACAGATTTTTTACATCTTTCTGCTGGTAGTTTCTTGCACTTTTCATCTGCAATTTGTTCCAGCTCATGAATGTTTTCAGGATTCCCACCATGTCCTGGGAGATTCTTGAAAGTTCCATGAGCAAAAAACTTCTTAATAACATTGTGGACTGTCAACACAGGAATCTGAAGATCTTTGGAAATGGCTTTGTACCCCTTTGGAGTTTGATGTTTGGTGGTAATGGCTTTTCTAATAGTCTCAGGCAGTTCTCTTGTCTTCATCATTGAGAAAATGGAACAGGGAGTTAATATGGCTATTTTGAATATTAGGGCACAGAGCCTGATTGAATGGGGAACTTTCTATCTTAATAGTTTAAAAGACACGCACCTGATATTGAGTATCTGATGTCATACTAAGGGGCATGTTTACTAAAAACCGCTAATTTGCGTGCCGCAAAATAGCGCACTAAAAGCGGTACTTAAGAGCGCTTAAATGCCCCGCAAACGTGCGATGAAGCCCCGCACACTTGCGCGGCACAGTAACGGGTGCTGCACAAGTACGGGCCCGCAAATGTCCGATAGAGGTGTGGAAAGGCTAACGGAGGGCGGAGGAAGGCCCCGGAGGGGCGGAGAGAAGGGGTTAATGGGCGGGGAAGGGGAGGGGAGAGGCGCCCCGCACATTATCGGTGCTGAATCTCCAAAAAAAAATAGCGCGAGTGAATCACTCGCGGTAGAATGCATTTAAAGGGAAGAGAAACCATTTCCGTCAGCAATGTACAGCAAAACCGGGGAAACCTGCAAAACGTGAGCAGTGTGATACATGTGCACAGCCCAAAAGTGGAAATAAAAATAGAAAAGGGCCACAACAAAACTTGTAAAAATAGTAATTCAGCTGGGGAACAGTTATAGTAATGGTCAAAACCAACAAACACACCCAGGAAACCTCCAGCAAAAGAGAAATGTTTTTTGGAAAGGTGTAAGGAGCGGAGACTCTTCCAAAAACATTTCCTTTTTGTTGGAGCTTTCCTGGGAGTGTCTTCTATGGCTGCCCATTAATATCACTGTTGCCCAGCGTGGTGATATTGTGTCCCCCATTTGCCGTGGTCATTTCCGTGGTTTATGTGCACGTTTGTCACCAGACAGGGTGCATGTGCCCACAGTAAAAATGCGTAGAGCAGGGTTTGTGACTCCATCCTGCCAGGTTTACTACCTCCAGGGGCTGCACTGTCTCTGTGGCCATAGTGTGGTGCAGCAGACAGAGCCATTATCTCTAAGACTAGAGGGCCAGAGATTCAAATCCCAGCTGGGGCACTTGCCAGCCCAGTCCCTATATTTTAACCACCACTAAACAAAGATAGCGCAGACACCCCTGTATTGCAGGGAACATAAGCATGGGGGAAACACCCATATTTTACCCAACACCACACACACACCACAACAATGGGCATTACCTACAGCCAAGTTTCCCAAATGCAGTCCCGTACTGCTACATTGCAATCAGGTCATCTGCTTTTTCTGAGAGAAGCTCATGCCAGCATGTTGGCGGACCAGTACATGTGGTGCAGGGGGCAGTGGCTGCTAGCCACAGAAGACAGAGGCCTAGCCATGTGCGGACAGGCCCTGCCGGATCCACAGGCATGGACGTTCCAGGGAATCCAGCCAATCTGTGGCTACACGGTGGTGCAGTGCACACAGACAGTGCATGCAAGAACAGAAGGACACAGGTTTAAAGCCCAGCTGGGGCTACCACCAATCCTGCCCACATATTTTTCCCACAACTACACAGTGATAGTAAGGACAAACCTTTCGTGGCGAGGACATATGCAATGGTACTACGTCTATCATTTACCCCACTGAGCACAGACACCATGTACAGGGGCAGTACCTAGAGCAGAATCCCCCAAATGCAGTCCTGGTGGGCCACACACCAGTCAGGTTCCATGCTGCCACTCATACAAATGCCTGTGCTGTATATCTATGCACCACCCCCATGGCATGTAGATGTAGCTCATGCATATTCATGAGGAACAGCAGGAAAACCCGAACAGTGTGATGGAAACCTGGACTGGAGTTGGGAATCTCTGCCGTAAAGCAGCAGCCAACAGGGCCAGACACACCCACACCCACACCCACAGGCCCCATTGGCCAATGTCTCCTGGAGAGGCAGAACATTAGACCCTGCGTGCATCTCCCAATACTAGCACCTGCATACCTTAGCAATGTCACCCTACACCTGAGGTATACGGTACACAGCTCTGAGACGCTTGCTAGGAGTACTGGCAGATAGATATCCATACGTTACGCACATACTGCTAGTTGACCCCATCCGAACAATCTGTTCGGTGTTTGCGGTGCGTGCTCCAGCCCTTGCCTCTGATGGTGTTTACCACCCTGGGGAGTGACCCCCAGCAGTACTGTGTAGCATATCCATGCCCTTCCGTGCCCAGCACCGGTTTGGTGGGCAAGGCTAATTACCTCCTCAATAGTAGCACCATGATGGCATAGGTGTGGACATGTGTGTCTGTCTATACAGTGGGTGTTGGCTACAAGCCCCTTCCACAGCCCACACTGCCAACACTGTTGCCAGTATTGGCCTGCCAATGTGCATAATGAGTAGCAAGGGACCATGGGTATATCTCAGACAGAGTGGACTGACCAGGATGCAGCTGCACAGGGCATAGGGCACTGGCAGGGGCATGGTAGTGCCCGGCCAACACCTACACAGACAGGGTGACCTCTGTATGTGCTGCTGGGAGATCACTCTCACCCTGAGTGTGCAGTGACAGCAGCATGGCTAGGCACCCCCATAGTGCTATATTGTGATTCTCCCATGTGATATGTATGGGTGTCCTGTGGGGGCCTCTTCATGGACTTATTTGCCTGTGTGTGCTGCCACCCCAGTTGTGGGTGCATGCATGTCCATCAGGACCAACCAGCAGACTGTTCACAGCTGGTATGTGTTGTGATGGAGTGCCTTGCAGGGTGCAGTGGCTGATGGCTTGCTGCAGGTGAATATCAGATAGTGGTGGGGTGCATCTGTGAATATCCAGGCCTAATGTCTGTCTGATATTGTGTTATGGATGTGTGTGGAGCTGCTTGGACTGCCCTGTAGGGTGTCTGTTCCCTAGCAGGACTGGGGTTGATGGTCCACTGTACTGCCATTGGTGCAGGGTGGGGTGGGGATCTGTTGAGGGGAAGCCCTGTTTTTTCCATGTGGGGGGCACTAACTGAGCCAGACAGAGAACGCCAAAATGTTTATGCAGCACCTACCTATTCCACAGGTTATTGCTGCTTTGGAGCTCTGACATGGCCGCATTCGGCCATGCCTGGTGTTGTGGACCTGGTCCTGGGCGCAACATCTCACACTCACACCCAGGGTGAGCACAGTAACCGCACAATGTGATGGTGTTTAGCTACTCTTTGCCGTTTGTCCACCCTACCAGGCCGAGGTGCTGTGTGGGTGCACACGGACACTTCCCCCTACCAGGCCGGGGAGCTTTAGGGGTGCATTTCCCATCCTGTGTTCAATCGTGGACAGCTGATTTGCATGTGCAGTGCATCATGGGTATGGGTGGTTCACAACAGCAGACTGTCAGTGAGGTGACGTACAGGCTATCTGCAGCCAGCCAGGGGCTGTTTACAGCTATAGAGCTGTAGCCCAATGGTTACATCACTGCCTGTGCAGCCAGATGTTGTGGGTTCAAACCCACAGTGGGATTCTGTGATAGGGGTGTCCAAAGAGTTATTTTAATTTACTGTACATATGTTGCTGCCAGCAATGACACCCTCAGCGTACTGTACCCATAAAGTGCCTCTGAGGGTGCTTTATGGGGCGCCCTATAGGGCACGTTACGGTTGCCAGCCATATAGGGTGCACTATACATTCTCCTGTGTTGCAACATACATGCTGCCCTATAGGGGACATTCTAGGGTGCCTTGGCGGACGGTGCACTGTAACATGTGCCTTATGGGCCGCCTTATATTAATATGCTGTGAGAGTGCGTTTGCTTGTAGTTATCACAAAATAAAATTAAAAAGCCTCCTAAAGCACTCCACAACATATAACATACTGCCTCAGCTAGCCTTTTTCACTGACCATTGTGAGGGATTGAACCCCTGGTCCCTGCATCATTGCTCAGTGTCTTCACCATTGTGCTGTGGCTCTGGTCCTGTGTTTGAGCAGCAGCGCGCAGCCTTGTAGCCATCGGCGCGCTGTCTTGTGGCGCACAAAATTAACAGCACGCCGCCTTATGCCGCCCAACATGGGCATGCCCCTTAAAATAATGCCTCAACCAGCTGTCTTCAATGGGCACTGTGGGGAATGGAACCCATGATGCCTGCACGAGTGGTCAGTGTCTTAACCATTGTGCTATGGCTCCATTCCTGTTATTTGCACATCAGCGCGCCACTTATCCCACCCACTATTGGGCTGCCCCCTCACACATCAGCGCGCCGCCTTCTGCCCACCGGCTTGCCGCCTTCTGTTGCCCAATTTTATCAGTGCGCCGCCCTCTGCCGCCCAACCTTAACAGCGCGCCGCCATCTGCTGCCCACAATGAACAGTGCACCGCCTCATGCCGTATAAAAGAAGAGTGCGCCGCCTTCTGCCACCCATAATCAATATGCCTCCTACACCACTTTTGCCTATAAAAGTTGATGCCTCAGCTGGTCTTTTTTGTTGAGTGCAATGGGGGTTTGAACCCATGGCCCCTGCACCATAGGTCAGTGTCTTCACCGTTGTACGGTTAAGCAGCATCGCCCCACTTAGCCTTCCCACACGCTAATGTGGGCCCCGCACATTAGCGCGACGCACACACGTACGGTCGGGTTTTTTTCTTTTTTCTGCCTGAACCGCCCACTCCTTATATGGCACACGCACACTAACGGGGACCCGCACAGCAACGGAGTTTAGTAAACATACCCCTAAGTTTATGACCTAATTTATGGACAATCATAGTCTGGAGGATTATTTAATGGCAAGCAATGACCAAAATGAGTTAGTTCGCTTGAGGAAGAACCAAGAAGATTCAGAGGATTGAAACACAGCATTGTATTGCATCACCTCTGAGTGAATCAACAACAGCGTTAACCTTGAAAGATTCAATATCTAAACATGTGGAGTATATGCAAGCGCTAAAGAAAAAGACTCTCACCATGATAACATTGGGTGATGTTAGGCATTCAGCATTAAAAGTTCCATGACTGAGAAAATTTCACATGGAGGCGCTGTTTGGAGAAACAATTTTGCCAACTGATTGAAGCAGGGGCATTCAGAAGTTCAGCACACAGCTAAGAATAGCCAAGGGTTCACTCGTTGTGTTGTCCCTTTGATTACTATTATGGGGCTTTGTTGCATTTGAAAAAGATAAAAATGGAAGGTTTGCCAGAAGAGGGAAAATCCTTTCAAGGCAAACAATCCAAGAAAAATTCATTAGATAGCTTTAAGGTCATAACATTAGAATATTTAGTAAGGTCTCACTTAATTTAATAATCATATCCTGACAATATCACAGTTTTTATACTATTTCATACTCTTTCCTTTTTTAATTGGTCTTTTTTTATTTGATTCTTTTATGTGTCAAATATGTGTTCATATACAATCCAAATCCATTTCAATGGGCACTTTTCTTTAGTAGATATTGACCATTAAGGGGTTGAATTGCAAGGGTGCCAATAATGTTGACCATAACTGTATTTAAATGGGTTCCAGAGGTGCTCAGGGAAACTACAAACTGGTCAGCCTGATTCAGAACCAGGCAAAATGGTAGACACCATTATAAAGAAAAAATTACATAAAATATAGTCATGGTTTAATGGGACAAGCCCAACGTGGATTTAGCCAAGGGAAGTCTCATCTTACTAATCTGCTTTACTTTTTTTTTAATGTGAATAAGCAGAAGATAAAGGTGAGCTTCTTGATGTGGAACTCAATTCCAGATTGGGCATATCTGGCCCATCTGGATTGCCCTGAATAGGACTGGCCCGTCAGAACCCGATTCTGCACCATGGGAGCCAGACATTCCCACGGGTGCAGGTTCAGGCACTGGGATGGCCCAGCATGCCCCTGCATACCTGCAGGAGATGTCCTCCCCGATGCATGGCCAGTCCCCCACAGTTCCAACCCCAGATTCCCCGCCACACGACCCTCAGTGGGGTCTGCCAGGAATGGGATTGGGCAATGGGGCTTCATCTTCTACTGCTGCTGTGCTGTTGGGGGGCTGCTGGGCCAATCTGCCACCATCTCTGCTGCTTATACCACCTCTCAGGTGGTATAAGCAGTACAGCCATCTTCCACCCACTAGACGTATGGGGCCGTGACCTGAATTGACCCTGTACGTCTGGGTGCATAGGCTGCCCTATCCCCACTCACTCTCTGCCGCCATGACACCCCATCCTGATCTTGCCACACTGCTGCTGTGTGCATGGAGATCGTGTACTGGCAGAAAATGGAGAATAGGGCTAAATGGACAATTTTGGAGAAAGGTGAATAGTGGAGTATGTCATGGATATATATGTTGAGCCCGCTGCTTTTAACATATTTAAAATGACCTGGAAATAGGAATAACGAGTAAGGTGATCAAATTTGCAGATGATATAAAATTGTTCAAAACTGATAAAACACAAGAGGATTGTGAAAAATTGCAAAAGGACTTTGAAACTCTGAGAGATTGGGCTTCTAAATGGCAGAGGAAATTTAATGTGGACAAGTGCAAAGTTATGCACTTAGGGATGAACAACCCAAACTACAGTTACACTATGTAATGTTCCATTTTAGGAATCACCACCCGGAAAAGGATCTGGGTGTCATCTTGGATAATACGTTGAAACCCTCTGCCCAGTGTGCAGTGGCGACCAAGAAAGCAAATAGAATGCTAGGAATCATAAGGAAAGGAATAGAGAATGTCCACTTGGTCCTGTTTTTACTGTGCCATGATTCAAAATAGTAATCTCATGGTAACTGTAGTAGTACCTCAAGATTACTGCTAGTGGTCATTGGCACCATTTTTGATCTGGGCGCAGTAAGAACAAGAGTGAATGAGCATATGTTCTGCTCCCATTAAACACCAATAACTTCAAAATCTCCAGGGAAAGGATTAGAGAGTGGGAGATGAGGGGTTGCTGCTGGTGGTTATTGTTGGGGGAGTCATGCCAGGGGAGGTTACTTTTACAGAGTATCGCCTTGGGCATCTGTAAATGCCTACATCTAGGATTTTCCGGGAGATCCTTTTCCTGTTCTCACCATGCCCCCCACACACACATTTAAAAAGCTCCTGTTCTAAAATGCCATTTACATATTTATGGCAATCTAGACATGTAAATGTTGTTTTTTTAGATACAGTGATGCTTCTAAAATAACCTCCCCTGTTCTTCTTTCTTTTCTTTTTCCTCTGTCATAAACAACTGATTAATATTTATAATGCACATCAAAAACTCCATAATTAAATCTATGAATAAAATGTTCATTCTCACTGATTCTCCTCAACAAAGCCATTTCATCCTATACTTTCCTTACCTGCTTTCTGAAGTCATCCACCAGCTGGCATTGCCCAAATTGATGTTCATTAGCTGGAAAGTTCAAGTCACAGTTCTAGGAAACTGATAAAAATGTGAATTAAAGTATCCTATGCAGGATGGCCAATTTCAGAAGGGTTTCCAGAGTTGCAGGCAGAGTCAGCAGCAGTAATGGCTTGTGATATAGCAGCTTTCGGCCATTATGAGTGTGTAGTGGCAATTAGCAGCAACCTTTTGCTACTGTGTTAAAAATGCTATCTCATAATCGGAGGTTTAGGTACTATAATAAAAATAAGCCTTCCCAAATAATAAACAGTAAAGTTGCCTCCTCCCCCCACCAATCGCCCCCTTCAACCTCGAGGTAATCTTCATTTTCAGCAGCTCTGCTTGTTTCCTTCCATGTCACAAGAGTCCTGTCTCCTTTAGACTTATAATAGCAACTCCTCTTCATTAAGGCCTATCCTCTCAGCTCCTACAGATATGAGCAGCAGTGAACAGCTTTCCATAATGTACCAATAAACAGTTAAGGAAGCAGAAAACACTCAAAAAAATTCTTTAACTAAATTTACAGAAAAATGTATCTATGAAATACTCAGATTTTCACAGTCAATACTGTAGTTTCTAAACTCTCTTTTCTGAAGTCCTGTTTGCTTACTCCTGTTTTGTTTTTTTACTTCATAGAGAAAACATCTACTACTGCAGAAGAAATCCCCTGTTATGCTACTGTTGCAAGTGTGCTGCAGAAATATTCTGCTATTCGACTTTTCACATAAATGTGAAGCTGGTTGCCTGAGGCAATGTGAATGTTGACTCTCCTAACTTCAAAGAATCTGTGAATGATTCTCACCTTGCTTTTGCAATCCAGAAGTGGCTTATGCTTGGGGAGCAATTAAAGTTAAAATGTCAGTGAACTACTAAATGTGTTCTACAGCTCACTGCAGGAGCAGGCTTTTCAGCGCTCTCTGATGCTTAAATGTACCTTGAGACAATGCTCGGGAAAATGATATTATGTAGCCGGAGTTTTAACCATGTGTTTTACGAACATGAGATATTGCTTATGAGATTAACTATTTTGAAATGGCAAGTCCTAATACGGTTTACTTAATATAAATAATATAAATAATTGATAATCAAAAATGTAATTTGAGAGTTTATGGATACAATTCATAATTCCGTGATATCCATTTTGTAAATGGTGTTATTGTTTGGATAGTGTTGCTTTTAGATTCGAATCTCTGGTGGCCTAGTGCCAGAAGGGATTTACTCATTCTTCTCCATGCTTTTGCTTCAATCTGATTACAGTACTTACCCACTCCTAGCAGAAGCCAACTCCTACTTAAATGCTATGTCTAATTCTCTCACTTACTATACTGTATCTCCCTTTCTAGCAATGGTGATAAATTAGGTTGATGGAATTATACCATCAAAAAATAATTAGAAAAGAGATCTCTCTATAGAGCTTCCCAACATTTCTCCCCGTCTCTTTCTTTTGATTAAAAAAAAAGAATACTGTTAACCTCCATATAGAGTAATGTGTATATGAAGGGAAAAAAGAAGGTATGTGTAGATGCAGATCTATTGCTAACAATTTTCTGTTGAATGATGCTGTTGTCATAATCATATGATCCTTTGGTGAGATTAGCTCAATATATTTTGAAAGGGGGATGGGATTTAACTCACACCTTTGCAGTAGTATTTCAAAGTGAATTACATTCCTTGTCCCAGGAGGGCTTACAGTCTAAGGGGCATGTTTACTAAATCGTCTTAATGTTACCGGCGCTAGTTGCAGTGTAATGTGAAGAATGCCATATAAGGTAGTGGGTGTTCCGGCGGCAAGGTAGCAAGAATCTGTACCGCGCGATAGTGGGCGCTGAGGCACGTTAAAGCGCGTTAACCCTAAGTTCATGCCAGCGCAGTGTTAGAAGCTATAAAGGTGTAGCCCACTGGTTACTGCAATGACTGTGGAGGCAGAGGCCATGGGTTCAATACTGCAGTGGTGTTATGTAAGAAGACTGTCTGAGGCATTTCCTTTTAATTTAAATCAGTGCTGCCAGCAAAAACATCCTCACAGTGCCGTAACCTAAGGTGCCGCATAAGGCGCCCTATAAGGCACTCCATAGGGCACATTATAAAGTGTTCTGTCCGCCAAGGTGCCTTATAATGTGCCCTATAGGATGCTTTATAAGGTGCCTTATAGAGTGCCTTATGAGGCACCTTAAGGTTACAGCATTGTGAGGGTGCTTTTTGCTGGCAGCACTGATTTAAATTAAAAGGAAAAGCCTCAGACAGCCTTATTAAATAACACCACTGTGGGATTAAACCCATGACCTCTTCTTCCACAGTCACTGAAGTAATCAGTGGGCTACACCTAGGCTACACCTATATAGCTATGACCATACTGCTAGCTGGCTACAGAAAGATTGCAGGTCACCACAAAAACTGTCTTTATCTTTATCTTTATTCGTAAGGCTTGATAGACCGCCCAAGCTGTAGCGTCAGGGCGGTGTACAATACAAAAAAGCATGGCTACTGAGAAATAAAGTTGGAAAAGAACGCCAATAACAACAGGACAGAGGACAGAGAGGTGCAGAGAGAAGATAGAGAACAAAGGAGTTCCATACAGTGGAAAGGAGGGAAGGGGACGGGAGAGATGGCGAGGAAGGGTTGGTCTAAACAAAAAAGAAAATACTTGCGGGAAAGCTACGGAGGGTGGGGGGGCGCGGCCGAGGGCAGATCATCATCGGTAGTGGGGGAGAGATCAAAAGCTTGACAGAAGAGATGGGTTTTGAGGAGAGCTTTGAAGCAGGGATAGAATAGTTCAGTGAGGAGAGAGAGAGGAAGGGAATTCCATAAAGCAGGGCCTAGGAAGAAAAAATCGGAGTGACGAATGATTCTAGACGTGCGTGAGAAGGGGAGGGGAGAAAGAGACGATTGCCATGTGCTGAGCGAAGAAGGCGTGGGGAAGGTTGAAGATGAATAATGTCCGCCAGATACTGGTGGGTGCCGGAGTGAAGAGCTCTATGTGTGATGGTGAGTAATTTGTAAACAAATCTGAACTTCACCGGAAGCCAGTGGAGGGCGAGAAGACAGGGAGTGACATGTGAACGAGTGGGGGAACAGGTAATGAGACGAGCGGCGGTATTTTGGATGAGTTGGAGACGACGAAGCTGAGAGAAAGGAAGACCAGCATAGATGGCGTTGCAATAATCCAGACGTGTGATAACCAGTGACAAGACCAGA
Organism: Ichthyophis bannanicus; assembly: GCA_033557465.1. Lineage (NCBI taxonomy): Eukaryota > Metazoa > Chordata > Amphibia > Gymnophiona > Ichthyophiidae > Ichthyophis > Ichthyophis bannanicus. The sequence continues at coordinate 1,475,917,581 of CM066032.1, forward strand.
GTAACAACAGATGAAGGGGGGAGAAATGAGCGAATAGCCCTAATTTGACGGAGGTGGAAGAAGGAGGAACGCATTACGGAGGAAATGTGTTGATGAAAGGAAACAGAAGAGTCCAAAGTGACACCCAGATAACGAAGAGTCAAAACCAGGGGAATAGAACGAGAAGACATAGAAGGTGCCAGAGCGGGAGGGGAAAGTCCGAAGGAAAACCAAATTGCAGATGACTTAAGGGGGTTGGCATGAAGGAAGTTGAGATCGAACCATGAGGTGACGGAAGCTAGGCAGAGATTAAGTGGAGCGAAATCAGGGGAGGAGGGAGAGGTATGATGAACCAGAAGAATATCGTCAGCGTAGATGTAAACGGAGATACCAAATTGCTGAATAAGCAAGGCAAGTGGGGCCAGAAAAATGTTGAAAAGCAACGGGGCAAGGATAGACCCCTGGGGGACACCACAGGTTGAGGGAAAAGGAAGAGAGGCAGAGGAGCCAGAGTGAACAGAAAAGATGCGGGAAGACAAAAAGGAACGAAACCACTGCAGGATGGTGCCGTGAACACCGAAGTCAGACAGGCGGGTGAGAAGAGTGCGATGGTCGACCATGTCGAAAGCAGAAGAGAGGTCCAAAGACACCACAAGAGAAAAGTCACCACGGTCGTGAGCACGGTGGAGTTCAGAGAGTAAGGCAATGAGGATAGTCTCTGTGCTATGTCCAGGACGGAAGCCCGATTGACGTGGATGAAGTGCAAAGGTGGAGTCCAGGTGGGAAGTGAGTTGGGCGAAAACAAGCTTTTCAAGAATTTTAGAAAGAAAAGGGAGGTTAGTGACTGGTCGCCAGATGGTGGGGATGGTGGGGTCAAGGGAAGTTTTCTTCAAGAGAGGGCAGAAAATGGCATGTTTCCAACTGGACGGGAAATGACCGGAGGTGAGGCTGGAGTGGTTACCAGGATAGGGTAAACCCACCCATACCCATGATGCAGTGCACATGCAGATCAGCAGCCTACATCTGATCACCAGATGGGGAATGTGCCTCTATAGCACCCCGGCCTGGTAGGGGGAACTGACCGTGTGTGTTACTGGCACAGAGTAGCTATAGACCGTGACATTGTGCGGTTCCTGTGCTCACCCTTAGGGAGAGGTGGGCACCCAGCATCAGGTCCACAGCACCTGGCTTTACTGAGATAGGCTGTGCTGCAGGTACCCACCAGTGCCAGTGTGTGATAGGTAGTCCTTGCAGACACACTTAGGATACACCTGTATCCATCTGTATTTCCAAGTCATGTCTGGCCCTTGTGGACTATGATGCACCCAGAATAGTGCATATCCTGTGTGGTTGCCATGGTCACATGTTATAAAAGAAGGGTTGTGTTTGGACACAAAAGCGGATTATGTAGCACCACCCAAGCCGCCCTCTGTGGCTCAGGGTGGGGGACAGGATTTCCCACCAACAGATCCACATTCTACATCTCTGCAATGGTGGCAGTAGAGGGGACCATCAAACCCCATCCTGCTGGGGAATAGGCACCCCTACAGAGCAGTCAATGCAGATCTGTATGCATCACATAGGGCACTGGCAGAGAGGAAGTAGGCCTGGAAAAGCTCAGCTGCCCCACCACTATCTGACATTTACCAGCAGAGAGCACTGTTAGTCTCCACCCACTGCACGGTGTTCCAGCCATACACATGCTAACTGCAGACAGTCTGCTAGCTAGTACATGTTCCTGGAAGAACTGTGTGCACCCAAAAATGGGATATGAGCGCACACACATCAAGCAGGCATGTCAGTGATTGGGCCTCAGAAAAGAGAACTCATAGATATCACTTGAAAAAAATACTGTATAGCACTATGGGAGAACCTAGCCATGCCATGGTCACTGCTCAGTCAGGGTGAGAGTGAACCCCCCCCCCCCCCAGCATGACATGCTGTGGCCACCCTGTCCGTGCAGGTGGTGGTCGGGCACTACAATGTCCCAGCAATTGCCCTATGCCCGGTGCAGATGCAGCCTGCCCAGGCCGCCCTGTCCGGGCCAGACCCATAGTACCGTGCTCCTCATTATGCACATTGGTAGGCTAACACTGGAAACAGTGCAAGTATTGGGGGCTCAGTAAGGTATAGGCAGCCACAAAATACTGGATAGACATACACACACTCCCACACCTATTTCAACATTGTACAAATATAGAGGTTGTTGGCAGCCCTGGCCACCACACCAGTCCTGGGCACAGTGCAGGCATTGCTATGGTACTCAATACTATTAGGGTCATTCCCTGGGGTGGTAAACACTGTCAGAAACAAGAAATCAATCACACTCCACAGATATCAGAAAGGTTGCTATGATGAATCTCTGTCAACAAATTGTGTTTAACTTAGGATTTGCTATCTGACATTAATCATAGCAACCTTTTGATATATGTGGAACGTGTTTCCAAGTTTAAGATGACATTGCTAAGGTATGCAGGTGCTAGTACTGGTAGCTGCTGCTCCGCGCAGGGCCCAACAGCCTGACTCTCCATGAGGCTTTGGATAGTGGAGCCTGTGGGTGTGGGTGTTTGTGTCCCTGTTGGCCGCTGCTCTAGGGCAGAGGTTCCCAACTCCAGTCCTGGTGGGCCAAACACGGTTCAGGTTTTCATGCTGTCCCTAATGAATATGCATGAGATACATTTACATACAATGGGGCGGTACATACAAATGCAGCACACGCATATTTATTAGGGACAGCATGAAATCTGAATGGTATTTGGCCCTCCAGGACTGTAGTTGGGAAACTCTTCTCTAGAGATTTCACATGCTTGTGGTGTATGTGCTCTGTAGGGTAAAATATAGGCATTTATGGTGTTTTTATTTTATCGGCAATAAAGGTTCCGTCATTATTACCATGGTTTAGTACTGGGTAAAATATAAGGATATGCTTTGTAGGAGTCACAGCTGGGACTTGAACCTATGACCTTCTGCCCTTGAATATACTGGCTGTGTGTACTGCACCAAACTGTTGTCACAGAGGCAGATTATTCCCTGGGGATACCATGACTGTTCATCAGACAGACCTTGTCTGTTTGCAGTGCACGGCTCCCACCTAAACAGGGCTTTGCCTTCGTCTGCTGTGGGCAGATGCCATTGCTCCCTCCACCATCAGCACCCCTCCGCCACCATGCTGACATGCCCTTGTGCCGGTGGTGCTGTGGTGTGCAGTCCCAGGCCATCCAGTGTGCCGGTAGGTGGCTGCCTATGGTGCGTAACATGGGGTAGAGGTTCCCGCCTAGACATCCACGCTCCCCCCCCCCCGGCATCGCCTGCCAATGTTATGTGCCCTTTGGAGTACTTGCTGGGTACTGCCCCTGGGACACTGTGGGACACACACTCATGGACATGTTTGCCCTTGGTTGATTGCTGTCTTGCTGATTTTCCATTTCTACATTCCTATGTGTTATGTAGGCATCTGCCTAGTCCACCCTGTGCCCCAGCTGGCCCACTGCATGTGCCGCCTGCAGCCCCCTGTACCCCATTTACACCATCACCATAGTGCCCTTTCCTACGTGGCCACTCTGCTTTTGCTTCAGATGTGAAAGCCACATAAGCAAGCTGCCCAATATACACCATGCAAAACCCTCATCAACACTATCAATGTTGGAACATTCACTTTGTGGGGGGAATCAGAATTGCCCCTTCCAAAAGTGGCATCTTCCGTTGTATTTTTTATGGGTGGTGTTGATTACCATTTATCATTGTTTTTTCTATTGGCCAGTTTGGTGTTTTGTATTTCTATTTTGGTTCTGGTCATTATCTCTCTGGTTTTTGCATGTTTTGTTACTGCACATTTATCACTACCACTGTTCCCTCTAAGCTGTGCGCGTGTGCGCGCGCACACACCTCGTCAAGCGAGCGCACATACTTTACAACAGAGCCCACACAAATTACGGTTCTGATTCTGATAGAAAACAACACAGATGTCTTAAAATTTAAAAGTTGTGATTGTAATTACTAGAAATTTTCGGCTTCATTTAGTAATCGTCTATTTTAATTTAATTTGATTAAAATTAATGTGGTGTACAAACTGTATTCTGACGTGTAGTCAAATTTTAAAGTATATAACTCTGAGTGTCGTTATGTGGCACACAAAAATTTAACCTTCCTTCAAAAGTAGCTGATATTTTATGTGCACACAGCCTACAGAAAATTAGAGGGAACATTGATCACTACTATCACTTTTCTTGGCCTCCCTGCCTTTACTGTACATTGCTGACTGAAATGGTTTCTCTCTCCTACAAATGTGCCTCTAGCGGGAGGTTTTCACTTACACTAATTTTCAGACCTTCATTTCACGGCGTTAGTGTGCATGGAGCCTCACGCCGCCCACTTTCAGCCCATTGACCCCTTATCTCCGCCCCTGGGGTGCCTTACTCCACCCTCTGGGGAGCCTTACTCCACCCTCTGTGCGCCTTAACGCTGGCGGAGACGTTATCATGTGATACATGATGTTCTCGCGCGATAATGTACCATTATCGCGCGATAACATCACTTATCGCATGATAATGTCACCACTGCAATTTTTTTTTCCAAGTTTTATTTATAAAAAGAAACATACAACAAACGAAAGAAAATACAACAACGAATGAGATCAATCCTCTCATTTGAAAGCAGGGAAAATAAAATAATAGACCACATCCAGGAAGAGCTCTATAATATTTACAAAACAGAACATAAATCTGATCCAAGCCTGGCAAAATCCCCCAAACCAACAAGAGATAAATCAATAATGGACTATCAAAAACCAAAGTTATCTCTAAAGAAAAGCTACAACTAACTAACCTTTCTCTTTCTCTCTCTCTTTCAAGAATTCCAATAGTTGAGCAATCTCTCCAAACACATACCTTTTATCCTGATAATTAATGTAACATTTGCATGGAAATTTCAGGTAGAAGGAAGCTCCCGTGGCCAAAACGCGTGGTCGGACCTCTAAAAAGGCCTTCCGACGATGCTGAGTGGCCCAGGAGACATCAGGGAAAATCTGAACACATTGACCACAAAATTTCTCAAGTTTCTTCCTGAAATAAGCCCGAAAGATCCTTTGTCTATCTAAGTCTGAAGCTAATGTAACTAATAAGGTAGCTCTCGTGGATATCTCATCCTGAGAAGACTCTAAAAATTCAGAGATATTCAATGAAGGCAAAACCTTGGGGTCCTCCTGAGAACCTTTCCCCTGAGAGGCAGTTGCTAAAGTTAAATCTCTAGAAGGGAGGTAATAGATATTTAACAAATCGATTGATTCCACATCAGAAAACAACAACACATCTTTCAAATATTTATGAAAGAGAATAACAGGTGTAAGATAATGAGTTTTAGGAAAATTTAAGAGATGGAGATTCCTCGCACGCAGGGAGTTCTCTAATAATTCATCTTGACGATTGTGACAATGCAGAGGTTGCAGAACCTGAAAATGAAGGTTTAAAACACTTTTTCTCTTCAGAAGCTGTCAGTGAAACTGGGCAGGAAGGGGTTAATGAGACAGCCCTGAAAGCTGTGCTACACAGGAAAGTGGAAAGAGAGCCACACCCTAGCTTGAAGCAAACCCAGGGAGCTGACGTGGGAGGAAAAGGGGCGGAGTCACATCCGATAGGGCAGCTTGCTTCACTTAACCAGGAAGCAACTGCCAGTAGGGAGAAAGAGTTGCAGAGGAGAAACAAGTCCGAGAGCAGGACTGGGACCAGGAGAGAGTCCGAGAGAAAGTCTGCAGAGACCAAGAGAGAGTCTGGGAAGCAGAGGCAAAGGGAGCCAAGGAGAGAGGCCAGGCTTCAGAGGAACCTTCCAAGAAAGAACTACTTGGAGCTCATTAGCCAAGGAAAGCAGGTCAGAGACTATTTAAAACTCCAGGGGAGAAGGTCAGATACCTTGCCTGTAAGGGAGAGAAATAGCTCTCAGTAATCTTCTCTCAGGAATGAAAGTTTGGGCAGAGAGACGGTCCCTTTCAGTAAGCTAAAGAAAGTTGCTTGTCACAGACAACGTTATAGAAGCTCTAGCTCTGAGTGTAGCCCAGGTGCCTATCAGCATGCTCTTGATTACAAGCAGCACAGACACGGGCAGGAGCTAGGCTCTGACGAAGACGCTGTAATACAAGATTTAGTGAAACAGTATCACAGGAAATGTTTACCTCCCTGCCAGAGAACACAGTCTAGGCATTCCAGAAATCAGGTGAGCCCTTTTTATAAGCTTTTAAAAAGTGCTGATAACTTAGAGCCTGTACATGTGCCTAGGTATGTTAAGGAGAACAAAAGAAGACAGCTTAAGAATTTAATTAAGCAATGGCAGTCTGTAGACTCTCTTAACCAAAGCCTCAAAGATATATCAGACCCAGAAGAGATGTTAATTGATCCACCTTCATCAGTTAGCAGTGATTCGCCTATGGAATGTGGGATCTGTTATAAGGATTGAAGTTACACTAAGTGAATCCTATAAGAGGAGAGAAGCTGTATCAAAAGCTTATATGTGAAGTGCTGAGAAGCCTATTTGAAGGAATCTGAGTTTCATTGAGAAAGGCAGCCTTCTGCCGTGGGAAACTCAGTTGTAATTATTGCACCTGTGAAGTAAAGCTCAACGCTGGAGAATGTCCTATGTTTAAAGAGAGCATACTAGTGCAATGTTTAATGGGAGAAATCAAGGCTTGTATTGGAAGCTAATGGAAGTTAATTGCTGAACTTTGTACTTTGAATTGTACCTGAGAAGCATCAGGATTTTCATGGACTTTTTATTTGACACAATTGAGTACCACTACTTTTTGTTTGTGCCTGGGGACGTAGTGCCCCAAATTCCTGTGTGTGGAAATAAAGTTATTATTGGAACTCACAGAAGGCCTTCGCTCTGTTACTTGGCCCACAACTACAATGGACACCAGACAGCAGCACTTAGGTATATAAATTTGCTTTCCTCTTTGCCCCACATGCTAACCCCTCATAGGCAACTGCCTATACCTACGCCAGAGGGCGCTGCAGTGTGACAGGGAAGGAAACTGGTGTAGTTTTACGGATTTTTGAACTACGGGCCTCACACAGAAGAAGAGTGGCATACCAACGCTGCCAGTAAAGTCCTGAGGAAGGAGCAGTTTTGAAAGTTTTGAAAAAAAAAAAAAAGAAGAAAAAAATTTGGTCAACACAAGTATCCAGGAAGAGCTTACCAGAGTGCAAGTCTACCTACCGGAGTGGAGCATCGGCGGAGGCGGAAAGGAGTACCTGTACCAGGGATACCGCATAGCTGATGAGCGAGACACTCCACTTGTGGCAGGTAACCAGTAGCTAAGCGGGTTAACTGGGATACTGCTGCAAGGGGGTGATAAGATTGCAGGGTTGGACTGGAAGCTGAGGGGATACGATTGTGTGTGTATCGCACTTGGTGTTGTTCTTTGTTTCTTGCAGTAATACAGCAGGATGGAGCCAGCACAGCTAATGAGCTGGGTTGCTGAGAGGTTTCAGCAGCAGCAGGCGATGTCAGCGCAAGCCCAGGAGAGGATGGCTGAGATGATTCATGCGCAACAGAAGCCGCTGTTGGATCTGCTGGGATCATACATCGGAGAGCAGAAGCAAACAGCGCAAGTGTTAGAGACTATGTCCAGTTCGCTAGGAGCTGTAGCGGGACTGGGAACTGTGGGACAGGGTATATTTTCACTAGGTCAAATGTCTAAGGATGAAAATGTTGATGATTACCTAGATGTTTTCGAACGTATCGCGCTCATGAGCGGTTGGCCGAAGGAGCAGTGGGTCATCAGGCTAGCTGCAGCATTAACAGGCGAGGCTCTCGCAGCCTACCGGGCTATGCCTAATGACCAGGCCAACAACTATGACGCAGTGGTTAAAACCATTAAGGAGAGACTAGGCTTAACTCCAGTGGTATATCGCCGTTGTTTGCGAGGGTGCAAGTTAACCCCGGGCGAAACACCACAGGCCTTATGCCATAGAGTCAGAACCTTAGTTTATAAATGGTTGTCTCCAGAGGGAAAGAGCATTGAGACGATATTGGATGACATTGTGTTAGAGCAATTTGTAGAAGCATTACCAGATGAAATACAATCCTTCCTTATTCTACAAGATTGTAGGAACACGAAAGACGCCATCTTGCTTGCTGACCGCTTCTTAGAGGCAAAAGCCATCGGTCAAAGGAAGATGAGTGTTCCGGATACAGCAATCTTGGGAATGTCAGGAATGAGGGAGAGGTGCAAGGTAAATGAGTTTTTGCCTAAGAAACCTTGGCAAAAACCTGCCTGGGATGAGCGAAAATGCTTTGCATGTGGCCGGAAGGGTCATTTGAAGAAAAATTGCAGGGATAAACTAGTGTTAGTAACCACCCAGTCCAAGGAGGTTGGGGAGGGATTTTTACTAACGGTATGGGTCAACAATATCCAGGTCAATGCCCTTTTAGATTCGGGCACAGACCAGTCAATGGTTTCCAAAACCTTATGGGAGGAGATAAAGGCTCAGGGTGGAGAATCTGTAAGGTACCCTGAGGATAACATAAGAAAGTACCCTGAAGATAAGATAAGAAAGTACCCGGAGGATAAGATAAGAATTCATCCAAAGGATAGCATAAGAATTCGATGTGTGCATGGCGCGTCATCGTCATATCCTTTGCACACAGTAACCGTGGAAGGGCTAGGCTTGAGAAAGAATATCTCAGTAGCAGTAGTGCCTAAGTTACCACATCCCATGATTTTAGGTAGGGATTGGCCTCAATTTAAAAATGGCCTAGTTAAAGGACTAGCCGCCACAGCAGAAACCAAAGTCCCTGACCCTAATAAAGTAAGAAAGGAACCAGGATGGAGGCAGGAAAAAGAAAGATACACAACATCATCTCCAAGGGGTAAATCCAGGCTAGGGATGGTACCAGCCCCGTTATTTGAGAAACCCCGAGAGAAGCCAGATAGGGAGAGAGCCCCTATCCAGGACCCTCCAAGTAAGGGAAAGTTCATCCTAAAATGTCGTAAGCTTACACCTAATGCTAGGATCCCCAAGAGAGCATCAGAGCAAGCTGCAGGCTTTGACATATATAGTGCGGAGGACACTATTATACCACGCCAAGGTCGAGCCTTAGTAGAAACCAGTATACAGCTTGAAATACCACCCGGTTGCTATGGTCGGATCGCTCCGCGATCAGGTCTAGCGGTCAAGGAATGCATAGATGTAGGTGCAGGGTTAATAGACCCAGACTTTAGGGGAGCTGTAAAAGTCTTACTGATAAATTGTTCCAGAAAAGATTATAAAGTAACCCTAGGGGATAGAATAGCACAGCTCATCATGGAGAGAGTTGGCTTCCCACTTATAGAGGAGGTTACCGAACTAAGTACTACCTTAGAGGGATTAGGTGGGTCTGGAGCCATAGGACTGTCTATAAGGACGGGTCTAACAGCCACTAGTAGGGGGGAACTGGCCAAAGAGGACTTTGTCCCTCAGTTGGTTGACAAGGAAGCCCAGTCACTACCCGAGGTAGAGGAAGAAATCTCTTCACATCAGCAGAGAGTTCTGCTGGAAAGAGTAGAGATACCCCAGTTCTTAGAGGACTTAAAGGGCGAAAATATGACCACCAGTCAGGGGCGTCCAAGAAAAGATTATGACCATAGTACCCTACCGCGTCATTTAGATAGGGGAGAAAAGGTCATTGTAATGGAACCCGGTCATAGCCCAGAGTTTGAGAGCGCCTGGAAAGGACCTTGTCGGGTCCTCAAACAGGTGGGTCCAAACACATACACCGTAGAGACTAGGAAAGGGAAACAACAAAATTTCCATATAAATGTTCTACGACCATGGCACGAGCGAGTAGTTTTAGCTTGGTTAGCCATAAAGGAGGATAGTTTTGCTAGCTACAGTTACCGGAGTAAGATTCCGTGCTGTTCTGGACAGGTCCAGACAGCCCGGAATATCTTAAATGGGGGGTTATGTGACAATGCAGAGGTTGCAGAACCTGAAAATGAAGGTTTAAAACACTTTTTCTCTTCAGAAGCTGTCAGTGAAACTGGGCAGGAAGGGGTTAATGATACAGCCCTGAAAGCTGTGCTACACAGGAAAGTGGAAAGAGAGCCACACCCTAGCTTGAAGCAAACCCAGGGAGCTGACGTGGGAGGAAAAGGGGCGGAGTCACATCCGATAGGGCAGCTTGCTTCACTTAACCAGGAAGCAACTGCCAGTAGGGAGAAAGAGTTGCAGAGGAGAAACAAGTCCGAGAGCAGGACTGGGACCAGGAGAGAGTCCGAGAGAAAGTCTGCAGAGACCAAGAGAGAGTCTGGGAAGCAGAGGCAAAGGGAGCCAAGGAGAGAGGCCAGGCTTCAGAGGAACCTTCCAAGGAAGAACTACTTGGAGCTCATTAGCCAAGGAAAGCAGGTCAGAGACTATTTAAAACTCCAGGGGAGAAGGTCAGATACCTTGCCTGTAAGGGAGAGAAATAGCTCTCAGGAATCTTCTCTCAGGAATGAAAGATTGGGCAGAGAGACGGTCCCTTTCAGTAAGCTAAAGAAAGTTGCTTGTCACAGACAACGTTATAGAAGCTCTAGCTCTGAGTGTAGCCCAGGTGCCTATCAGCATGCTCTTGATTACAAGCAGCACAGACACGGGCAGGAGCTAGGCTCTGACGAAGACGCTGTAATACAAGATTTAGTGAAACAGTATCACAGGAAATGTTTACCTCCCTGCCAGAGAACACAGTCTAGGCGTTCCAGAAATCAGGTGAGCCCTTTTTATAAGCTTTTAAAAAGTGCTGATAACTTAGAGCCTGTACATGTGCCTAGGTATGTTAAGGAGAACAAAAGAAGACAGCTTAAGAATTTAATTAAGCAATGGCAGTCTGTAGACTCTCTTAACCAAAGCCTCAAAGATATATCAGACCCAGAAGAGATGTTAATTGATCCACCTTCATCAGTTAGCAGTGATTCGCCTATGGAATGTGGGATCTGTTATAAGGATTGAAGTTACACTAAGTGAATCCTATAAGAGGAGAGAAGCTGTATCAAAAGCTTATATGTGAAGTGCTGAGAAGCCTATTTGAAGGAATCTGAGTTTCATTGAGAAAGGCAGCCTTCTGCCGTGGGAAACTCAGTTGTAATTATTGCACCTGTGAAGTAAAGCTCAACGCTGGAGAATGTCCTATGTTTAAAGAGAGCATACTAGTGCAATGTTTAATGGGAGAAATCAAGGCTTGTATTGGAAGCTAATGGAAGTTAATTGCTGAACTTTGTACTTTGAATTGTACCTGAGAAGCATCAGGATTTTCATGGACTTTTTATTTGACACAATTGAGTACCACTACTTTTTGTTTGTGCCTGGGGACGTAGTGCCCCAAATTCCTGTGTGTGGAAATAAAGTTATTATTGGAACTCACAGAAGGCCTTCGCTCTGTTACTTGGCCCACAACTACAATGGACACCAGACAGCAGCACTTAGGTATATAAATTTACTTTCCTCTTTGCCCCACATGCTAACCCCTCATAGGCAACTGCCTATACCTACGCCAGAGGGCGCTGCAGTGTGACACGATGCAGTAAAGTAACATCTTGAACCAAAGCATCAAGGACTCCCTGCTGCGAGGAAAACCTCCCATCATGCAATTCAACAAACGTTTCCACAGACAGCAATCTAGAGTCTTGATTAGACAACTTTTCAACCGTCTCTTTCGTAAAAACAGAAATTCATTGTAAGGACGAGTCTAAGGCTGACTCCATCTTAGATAACAAAGCCCAAAGATCTTTTAGAGAAACATTATCTGGAGGAACACAAGGTTCCCCAGGAACAGAAAAAACAACAACCCATGAAAGTGGAGGAGGCAGAGTCACAGGTGCAGGCTCAATCCGCAGAAAGGAAGAAGAAAGTATAGGTTCCCCAGTCTCAGAATAAACAGGACTAGCTTTAGCAGAAACTCCAATAATAGACTTATGCTCTTGCGTAGTTGGGGGTAAATCCTTCAGACCCGGGGAAGCATCAGAAGAAACAGTACTCACGGTTGACTTTCCCTCCATAGCAGAATCCAATTCTTGAATCTCAGGCAACAGTCTCCCGACCTGTACATGAGCGTCCATTGGACCGACTACCTTACCCGCTTTCGGTACTGCAGCCGGCAAAGGACGTTTCTTCCTTTTCCCCATCAATGAGACTTCTACTCACCGAATGCGCCCGAAGGGGCGCCAAAGGGACATGGCCTGCCCCTTTGATCATGCCCCTTTGGGCATGCGCCCGCTACGCATCCCGCGTTGGGGGCAGAGTATTATAGCCCGTTCAATCAAGCAGCCCCAATGAGAGGAGCAGCCGCGGGTCACCAAGCCAATCAAATAGGAAGTTCAATACTGCAGGTAGGAAACCAAGTAACTCCTCGGCATCCCGCGTTGGGGGCAGAGTATTATAGCCCGTTCAATCAAGCAGCCCCAATGAGAGGAGCAGCCGCGGGTCACCAAGCCAATCAAATAGGAAGTTCAATACTGCAGGTAGGAAACCAAGTAACTCCTCGGCATCCCGCGTTGGGGGCAGAGTATTATAGCCCGTTCAATCAAGCAGCCCCAATGAGAGGAGCAGCCGCGGGTCACCAAGCCAATCAAATAGGAAGTTCAATACTGCAGGTAGGAAACCAAGTAACTCCTCGGCGTCCCGCGTTGGGGGCAGAGTATTATAGCCCATTCAATCAAGCAGCCCCAATGAGAGGAGCAGCCGCGGGTCACCAAGCCAATCAAATAGGAAGTTCAATACTGCAGGTAGGAAACCAAGTAACTCCTCGGCGTCCCGCGTTGGGGGCAGAGTATTATAGCCCGTTCAATCAAGCAGCCTCAATGAGAGGAGCAGCCGCGGGTCACCAAGCCAATCAAATAGGAAGTTCAATACTGCAGGTAGGAAACCAAGTAACTCCTCGGCATCCCGCGTTGGGGGCAGAGTATTATAGCCCGTTCAATCAAGCAGCCCCAATGAGAGGAGCAGCCGCGGGTCACCAAGCCAATCAAATAGGAAGTTCAATACTGCAGGTAGGAAACCAAGTAACTCCTCGGCGTCCCGCGTTGGGGGCAGAGTATTATAGCCCGTTCAATCAAGCAGCCCCAATGAGAGGAGCAGCCGCGGGTCACCAAGCCAATCAAATAGGAAGTTCAATACTGCAGGTAGGAAACCAAGTAACTCCTCGGCGTCCCGCGATTGGGGCAGAGTATTATAGCCCGTTCAATCAAGCAGCCCCAATGAGAGGAGCAGCCGCGGGTCACCAAGCCAATCAAATAGGAAGTTCAATACTGCAGGTAGGAAACCAAGTAACTCCTCGGCGTCCCGCGTTGGGGGCAGAGTATTATAGCCCATTCAATCAAGCAGCCCCAATGAGAGGAGCAGCCGCGGGTCACCAAGCCAATCAAATAGGAAGTTCAATACTGCAGGTAGGAAACCAAGTAACTCCTCCGTCACCACTGCAATGTTAGCGCCATTTAGTAAACATACCCCTAAGTTTGTGCTTGATGCAATGGGAAATTAATTGATTTGCTCAAGGTCCAAGGGACCATCATTGAGAGAAGTGGGATTTGAAATCTGGCTTCATGGGTTATCAGCTTGCTACTTCTACCACTAGGCTACTCCTCCATTTGACTTGTACCATAGGAATGTTGCAGAGTCAAAAAAAAAAAAAGAACTCCCTAGTGCTGCAAGGATCCAAGTCACATATGTTTTTCAACAGTATTCAGAGAGGTTTGAGGAGCTGAGTCCATACTGCTGCCAGAGGCTTGACCGAGCACTAATAGGAGAGATAGTTCCTACCCTGACAAACGCACAACACTATGACTGATCTTAGGCCCACTGGTTGGGAATACAGCAAGGCAAAGTTGAGCTCAAGCCAAAGGATGGGGCCCAGTACTGAAGGAAAGAACCGGACGAGTGAAGAATCCATGATTCAGCCTCTATGCAAAGGCTGACAATAGAATCTAGAAAATGTGGTGCAAGAGACATGGAGGCCAATTCTGTAAGGGGCATGTCTGGGCTGTTCAGACAGCCAAAAGAAGAACGGGGCCAATTTGTACCTGATTCTACAACCACAGGAGCTATATATTTCCTGTGGTTGCAGACCAAGGGCACTTGGATGGGATGGCATGCCCCTGATTCTGGTGCCATGGATGCTCAGAGCCCTGCCCGTCCAGCCCCAATGCTCCTGCTGGTGTGCCAGTGCAGTGGCGTCCTGTCACCATGGCACTGACACATCTGGCAGTAGCACCTAAATTCCTGACCCCACAAAAATACTTTTACCCCACTGCCCAACCCTCGGTGGACACCTACTGTGAAAGCAAAATGTCACCTGGGGGGGCTGCAGGACCTGATCACCCCCATGCTGGCACATATTCCACCTTCAAAATGGAATAGGTTGGGCATCTAAGCTGGGGTTGCTGGCCATAGAGAGGCCCAACCTAAATGGCCACTGTACATCTGAGTTTTTTGGCCCGCTCCCACTCTGTCTCCATGCCACCCACTCCCATCCCCATCCAGCTCTCCCCACACAAACACCTGGTATGTGCAGGGAGAGAACAGGACAGAATCAGGAGCAGCAGCTGATTGTGGGTTTACATACAACCCAGACATACAACCCTACTATTCGGGGCTCTGAATCTACCCCATAGAGACCGATTCAGAAAGTGGAACATCTGGGCTGTCCGGACATCCAGAAAATGGATGTCCCCTATTATACCCGATTCTGCAACCACAGGAGCTATACATTCCTACAGTTTCATAATCAGGACACATAGATGGGAGTGCAGCCTATTCAGGGGAGGAAAAATTCCAGGGATTTACTCAGTCAGCCCACTCAATGCTCCGGCTGGTGTGCAGTGCCATGGCATCCTGTCATCATGGCACCCGCATGTCCAGCCGGAGGAACTGAATAGCCTGCCCCAAGTGGTCCCATCACCCCACTGCCTGACCCCTGCCATGTGCCCCCATTGCTGGGACTGGGCAGCTGATAATCTCCTGTGGTGGCATGATGTGGCTGGACAGGCAGTGCTCTGAGCATCCATGGCACCAGCAATCAAGGTGGAATAAGCTGGGGGTCCAAGTGGAAGCCTGCAGACATACAGAGGCCCGACCTGAATGGCCTCTGTACATCTGGGTGTCATGGCCCATCCTCACTCTTCCCCCATTCTGCCTCTGTCCTACCCCCTCCTGCCCTAGGGTTGCCAACTGGCCGGTTTTCAGCCGGCCTGGCCGGTTTTTCCATGGCCAGGCCGGCTGCCGGCGCAGAGGCAAAACCGGCCCTTGAAAAGCCGTTTTTTTTGCTCTGGCCACAAGATCGGGAGTGGCCAGAGCAAAAAAACCGGCTTTTCTCCCAACCCGGAGGGCTTCAGAGGGAGCCGGGGAAGCCCGCGCGAGGCCCCGGCTCCCTCCGTTCAGCCGCCAGCGTGAAGAGCCTTTACCTTCACGCTGGCGGCTGTTCCTGTGAAGCCGCGATTGGTGGAAAAGGTTAAAGGCAATGCCCTTTAACCTTTCCCAGCATTCGCGGCTTCACAGGAACAGCCGCCAGCGTGAAGGTAAAGGCTCTTCATGCTGGCGGCTGTTCAGAGGGAGCCGGGGCCTCGCACGGGCTTCCCCGGCTCCCTCTAAAGCCTCAGACAGCCGCGGTTTTGGGGGGGGGGAGGCCAAGGACTGCCTGGGCTGTGATGGGGGGAGGGGACCTGGACTGGAAAAGGGCTAGGAGGGGGGAATTTGACTGGAAATGGTTTGTTATGGGGGGGGACCTGGACCGGAAAAGGGCTATGGGGGGGGGGGACTTGGACTGGAAAGAAATGGGCTGTGATGGGAGGGGACCTGGACTGTAAAAGGGCTATGTGGGGGCTAGGGGGGGGGGACATGGACTGGAAATGGGTTGTGATGGGGAGGGGGACCTGGACTGGGAAAGGGCTATGGGGGGGGGGGAACTTGGACTGGAAAAGGGCTATGGGGGGGGGAACTTGGACTGGAAAATGGCTATGGTGGGGGGAGGGGGAAATTGCATTGGAAATTGGCTGTGGTAAGGGGCACTTGTACTGGAAATGGGTTGTGACCGGGGGGGGACCTGGACTGGAAAAGGGCTATGGGTGGGCATTGGACTGGAAAGAAATGGGCTGTGATGGGGAGGGGGACCTGGACTGTAAAAGGGCTATGTGGGGGGGGGACATGGACTGGAAATGGGTTGTGATGGGGAGGGGGACCTGGACTGGAAAAGGGCTATGGGGGGGGGGAACTTGGACTGGAAATGGGCTATGGTGGAGGGAGGGGGAACTTGGACTGGAAATAGGCTGTGATTAGGGGGGCTAGGACTGCAAATGGACTGTGATGGTGGGGGGGGGGGGTAGGACTGCAAATGGGATGTGATGGGGGGGGGCTAGGACTGGAAATAGGCTGTGATGGGGGACTTGGACTGGAAGTGGGCTGTGATGGGGGGGGGGGCTAGGACTGGAAATGGCCTGTGATGTGAAGGCTAGCACTGGAAATGGGCTTATGAAGAGCTGGAATAGGACTGGAAATGGGCTGATGGGCATGGGAGAATGGGACTAGAAGGGAGTGGATGCTGGGTGGGTCTAGAACTATAAGGGAACTGATTTTGGGGGAGGACTAGAATAGATGGGGAATGAGTGGAGAGGGGAAAAATATTTTGTGTGGAAGAAAAGTCTATGATGGGCTGGGTATTGGGAGAGTGAGGGGCTTGAGAATGGAAGGGTGAAATTTAAATGGATGATAAAGGAATAAGGAAAGAATTGGGGGAAAGAGCAAAAGGGAAACAATCAGTATGTTAAAGCAGAAATAGAGAGAGAATGGAAAACATCTAAAAGAGAAGAAAGGACAAATGGATAGCTTGCAGAAGACACGAAGAAACCAGAAGAAAGTGACTGGAGCAATTGCAACTGAAAAATAAAACGCCCAAACAGAAGGTAGAAAAATACTTTTTATTTTGAATTTATTAGCTGGAATATGTTTGGTCTGGGAAGTGTGTATTGATAACATCTTTGCGTTTTTGTTTAGTGCAAGAGGAAATTACTTTATAGTTTTATTTCTCCAGTGTTGTACATTTCATGTTTGGATTTTGGGGTTCCCAGTTAAATTCTGCACATTTCCCTTGTGGTCACTGTAGTATGTGTACCATGAATTTACAGATTGATTGCTACACCTATCACGATACAACTTACATCTTACGGGGCACCACGTCCTGCGATTCTGCTTATGTTGTTTATGCTTTGCAATGCCCCTGTAATTTACTGTACATAGGCAAGACTATAAGGCCTTTACGGCTACGGTTGGGGGAGCACAAAAGCCGTCTGAAGTGCAGAATGAAAGAGGCCCCTATAGTACAGCATAGCTTATCTTTGGCTCATTCTTTTGAAGATTTTCAATGTTTCGTCATTGAACAGGTCCACATTGGAAGAGGAAATAAAACGAGGGAACCAACTCTGTTGTTCTGTGAACAAAGATGGATTTTTACTTTAAGATCGGTAGAACCAACAGGTTTAAACAACATGATGGAATGGAGAGCGTGTTTGACTTGACTGTGGGAGGTAGTCATTGCACTCACCTGTCTGGTATAAAATCTATCAGCCAGTACAAGCCCGCATGCACGGCGTTTTTTGGAGAAGGGCGGTGAGCCTCTGGAGACGTGGGCAGCATCTCTTGGATGATTTTTCGTATATGCTGACAGCAGGCTGCGAATTGGTCAGAGGATGACGTTATTTTTTGACACGGATGTTAGTTCTGCATAAGATCATATTATATTATTTTATTTTTATGTCTGTTAATGCCTGGGGGATGGATGTTGTTCTTGTTTGTTTGTAGGGATAGGCAGCGGCCCATAACGCATGAATTGCTTGTGCAGCTTATTCAGGCTCTGCCGCGGGTGGCGGCGTCTGGGTACGAGGCTGTCATGTTTCGGGCGGTGTTTTGTCTCGCCTTTTTTGGTGCTTTTTGGGTTGGGGAGTTGGTGGCGGATTCGGGCAGGATCAGGGCCGCCTGCGGTCTGCAGCACCACCACGTTCGTGTGGAGCCGGGGCAATTGCGGATACTTTTGGCAAAATCCAAGACTGATCAGCGGGGGAAAGGTTTCTGGGTGTTTTTAAAGGTGGATTGTGACTTGGTGACGTGCCCGGTGGCGGCTGTGCGGCAGTACCTGCTGGTGCATCCCAGTCAGGAGGGGGGTTTCTTCATTCATGAGAGTACGCGGGTGATGACCCATTTTAAGGTGACTGCAGTCCTGAGGTTGGCGCTGCGTTATGTGGGGGAGGACCCCATGCAGTTTGCACCGCATTTGTTTCGTATCAGTGCTGCCACTAGTGCGGCTGCGGCTGGGTTGCCCGAACAGGTCATTCAGAGCATTGGTAGATGGCGCTCACAGGCCTTTCAAGGTTATGTTCGGCTGTGAAGGGCAGTGGGTTGCTGGGGCCGGGGGGATGTTAATTGTTCATTTCTTTTACAGGTGTGGGACTGGAGCCTGTTGTGTGTTGGGTGATCGGGCATTCCTTTGTCCACTGGGCGGAACAGCGAGCTGCGGCACGGCTGATAGAAGCTAATTTGGGGATCGACTCTGCACTGGTGACTGTCTCATGGCTGGGCGAGTGGGGACTCCGCTGGTCACAGCTGCTGCCTTTGCTTCAGCACCATGGGAGGAGGTTGAGACCACCGGCAGTGCTGATCTTGCATTTGGGCGGCAATGACTTGGTGTCCTGGTCCTGCAGGCAATTGATCAAGGCAGCCCAGGAGGATTTGGGGTGGCTGTTGAAAATGTTTCCGGGAGTTATTTTGATGTGGTCTGACATTGTTCCAAGGCCTGCTTGTTGGAGCCAGCGGCGTTGGTCGTGGGGGCTAACAAAAATTAACCGACAGATAGGCCATTGGGTCTGTGAAGCGGGGGGTTACCAGATCATGCATTCGTGGGTGGAGGTGGGATGTGCGGGCCTTTACAGGAGTGTTGGGGTGCATTTGCCTCCAGTCGGGATGGATCTTCTCCTTAACGACTGTCAGGAGGCCTTGGAATACGTGTTGGGTAGAGATGCTCGCTGGTCGCAGCTTAGGGTTGGGGGGGCGGCACAGGAACAGGGTTGTCGCCTGTGCCGGTGGCGGGATCCCGAAGGTTTCTGGGGTCCAGAGCCTCAGGCTACTCTTGGGCGGGGGCGGGGTGCCCCTGACCCAGTTAAACCCTACCCGACTTTTGCTAATAGCATGGCAAAGTCAGGGGAAAGGGGTAGGAAGCTTGCTGGGGGGCAAGTTGTGGCATTAGCGGTGGCAAGGCACTTTGCTATGGTATGGCTGGTGCGGCCGGGCTACGCTAATAGATTGGGAATGTTATGTTGGCTTATTGTTAAATTGTAAAAGGTTAATAAAGCTGCGTTCCATGACATTTGATGTGGTGTCTTTTGTATGGTTGGGGAAGGAGGGGGTAAAGGGGGTTAGGGGTGGGGGAGAAAGGGGGTCCAAGGCGCCGGGTCCGCATGCCTCGGCCGTGGGTGGGGTCCCAGCGGCTGACCTTAACCGGGTGCGTGGCCCGGTGCGGGGACCTCGCGTGCAGCCCCGGCTGGGGGCGCGGGAAGGTGCTTTGAATTTATTGGCTCCCGGCGGCCGCGGCCGCATGGGAGCCAATCAAAGGGATTTGGTGGTGTGGGGGGCGAGGGGGAGTACCGGTCAGCAGCCGCCACATGGTCTTTCGTCGGTGGCTGCTGGTGGTGCTGGCTTCTCTCCCGCCCACCCAAGGCTCTTGCCTGGGTCGGAAATCGGGGTGTTGCAGCTTGGGGGGGTTGGCGGGATCCCGGAGGTTTCCGAGGTCCGGAGCCTCAGGCTACTCTTGGGCGGGGGCGGGGTGCCCCTGACCCGGTTAAACCCTACCCGACTTTTGCTAATAGCATGGCGAAGTCGGGGGAAAGGGGTAGGAAGCTTGCCGGGGGGCAAGTTGTGGCATTAGCGGTGGCAAGGCACTTTGCTATGGTATGGCTGGTGCGGCCGGGCTACGCTAATATATTGGGAATGTTATGTTGGCTTATTGTTAAATTGTAAAAGGTTAATAAAGCTGCGACCAGTTGTGTTCCATGACATTTGGTGTGGTGTCTTTTGTATGGTTGGGGAAGGTGGGGGTGATGGGGGTTAGGGGTGGTGGAAAAAGGGGGTCCGAGGCGTCGGGTCCGCATGCCTCGGTTAATTGAATCTAATAAAAATATATACCTCTGTTCTAGCCTTAAAATAGTTTTATTGACATCACCACCTCTCCAATTGGGTTTAACCTTTTTTATGACAAAGAATCTCATATGTTTTAATATGTTAGTTTATAACTTTATAAGTTTTCATTAGGATCACTAGATGATGGTTGGCTTTCTACAATTTGATATTTCATTCTTTAATAATTAGATATATTATTTATCTAAGAAGCAGTTCCCTTTGTTTTGTTTTTGTTTTGTTTTGTTTCTTATATTGTTGATTATACATCTAGGCATATACGAGAATAGATAATTGAATTTATATGGTTAGAGGTATCTTTGAACATTATATAGTGCAAAAATAGCCCTCTCAGCTATAATCTCCTTTATAAAGTTAAGCGGTGACATAGCTCCGCCCTCTGATCCGCCCCCAATGCTTCCCGTCCCACGGTAGATAGAAAAGTATGCACATGAGCCGGCGTTTTTCACATTCTGTGGCTTCATGATTAAGCGTGCACCGTGCCGGCTCCATGAGTTCAGAAGAAAACGTGTTTTTCTTCCTTAGAGATGCCTCAAGTGGTATAAAGGTATGGTTTTGATTCACGGAGAGGTTTAGATAACGGTACACTAAAAATGGACTGTTTAATGACATTAGTTTAGACCAGCGATTTTGACAATGTTGGCTATACTTGTTTCACCACTACATTTCAGACACCATAGGGTGCAATTCCTTCAAACATTGGCTAGGATTTGTTATTTGGTTACAATGGAAGTTTACAGCTTGACACCGAATAGGTGGTTTGTGTAAAATGGATTGCACAGCGCCATTTTTTAAGTTATTATTTGTAACTGTTAGCCAGTCTGATATATATATCCTTTTCTCTCTCTACTTTAATATACGACGATAGAACGGTTAAGTTGAGCATCTACTGAGTTGTTCCATGCAGAAGTAGGTAGTTTGTGCCAAATTCACCGATTTTATACAACACTGTTTTTTTAGTTGTTTTAGATTCTTGAATCACTGACCCAGATATGGAAATCATTATTTTATCATTTTTTATTTTTTATTTAATATATGGTGGTTATCCATTGTTGGCTTTATGCATAAGATTTTATTATTTTTTTTCTATCAATTAGAGAGCTTTTGTTCCTCCAATATAGCTTTCATTACACTACAAATAAGTTTTTCACTCCTACTGCTTTCTTTTTTATTTTTCTTTTATATTTCTTTTACTTTTCTTTTATATTACTTTTTTTTGCTCCTTTTTCTGCTCCATCATCTGTTTTTAAGATATAATGTATAATATGGATGTTTAGTTAATGGGTATAAAGTTTTATTTGTTTTATTTTAGTCATACAAGTATAATCTCCTGTGAAGGCCATAAGTTGCTGGGTCTTCACTGTCCAGTACAGAGGTATTTATTATCATTACACATTGTATTTGGCTGTCACATCCCTGTTTTAATTGTTTTTTATAGTTTTCTATTTTTATTTATCTACAACATATGATTCACGAATTATGGTTTGATTTTAATTATTTATGTGTGTGTCATTTACATTTTTATCCTTCTTATCTGTTGTATATTGTATATATATTTTTAACTATTTATTATATTTATGTTATTATTATATATATGCATGTTCTCTATATTATCAGTATAGTGATCTGGTCTTTCACGCTACTTTATTTTAATTAGTATTCTAAGTAGTTTTTATGTTTTTTATGTTTTTGCACCTACCTGAACAAACCCTGACGAAGGTTTGCAAAACACGGCCTGTGTCGGGTTGGCTATAGGTCTTTTAATTCAATAAATTTTGTTTTTCCACCACTATCACGTTTTTGGACTGTGCCTTCGATACTAACGTGATTTCTTGCCTCTCCTGTGGGGCATTTTTTGTCTGCTGTCTTTACTATGTTGTTCAATTTGAAACAAATTGCAACAGCCCAGCTACAAAGAACACCATAATTGGGCACCTCCTATACTAATCAGTAGTACCTTCAGGATTCCCAAGCTCTTGGGTAGGGCTCAAATCATGAAGAAGAAAACTAGCCAACATTAGCTGTGATGCACTATTTAAGATTGATGATATTAATAATAATAATAATTCCCAGGTCCTTCAATAGAACCTGAATTAATGCAGTTAAATCCTGTCAACGCTGGCTGTGATATGCCCCATATGAAGACATAATGATAGAGCAGATTGTTAATAATAAACAAGTTCCACAGATACTGTCCTACCACAAAAAAACAAAACCTCTCCTTTGTACTAACTCTGTTTCATATAAGGGCATATGGTAATAATACATACTAGGGTGGCCTGTTGTAAGCCCGATTATCTGGAAGGGCAGTATGTCTCCAAACTTACTGAGAAGTATTTGTGGTCAATATCCCGTAAAGCTTTAAAAGTCAGAAAGAGTAATTTTAAATTTTCTGTGAACCACTGCTGACAGTCAATGTAATTAGCGCAATAGTGGAGAAGCTGTCTTCCTATATGATTTATCCATAATAGTTTTGGCAGATGCATTTTGTATCCATTATAATTTAAAGAGTTCATTTTTCAGGAAGCCCTGTGAACGGAACATTATAGTAATTTATCTGAGAGAATAAATTTTAAGTTAAACTGCTATTAAAATCAATAGCAATATTGTAATTATTATTTATTGTATATATTTTTCTCTTTTAGTCGCTTATCCAATTTTGGTTCTTCTGACCTTAGGGCAATTATCAGCGAGATATTAGATGAATTAGAACAGTAATTTAACAGTAATACAAATAGTATATGCAGGATTGATTACTACATACAGGATAACAAGTGACTGAGCACTTGGTTCTCCCAAATAGAGGGCTTCAGATAATTCATCAACTTCAGCAAATAAAAACATAGAAATTCTATGCAAAAATGCTAATCAAAGACATCTCAATGTTAGGTAAAATAAATCAAAATCTGTACTTCGATCTTTAGTTCTGTTCTTGCCCTGTGTCATGAAATCCATCATTGTTTTTGGAAAGTACTTTGAGAGCCCTGGAGTGGATGAGTTACACTGGCAACATATATAGGGATCAATATTCAAAAGACCTTATGCAGTTAACATTGAATGTTAATTGTGTAAAGTCCTTTTTAAAAATAAATTCTGGCCCAGCTAACAGATACGTTTTGGCCAGGCAGCTCTATGCTGTCTAAAAGTTATCCATATAAGAAAAGGAAGGGGGAAATGTGGTGTGAGAGTATGCCAAAATGTTAACCAGAGAGTAGAGATATTCAGCTTCTATCCAGATAAATTAATCCATTTAGCAGGACTGCACAAATAATTGCCCTAACTTAGGAGGCTTGTTACTAACCTGTGGTAAAATCTGTCATCTTACCACAGTGGTCAATAGTCTGTGGTAACTCAGTACCACAGGTTGGTAACTCCCTCTGTAAATGAATAAAGCAGATGGTGATAAACCTTAAAAGCTGTGTTATTCTACTCCCTTGGGCATTGGACCACTGATATGTGGTCCATTGCTCCCAGGGTGCCTTTCTTTCAGATTGCTGAAAAATAAAGCTGATCCAAGGGTCCCCAAGTTGTCACTTCTATCCCTACAGAGCCAACATAGAGCTGCTTCTCAATAATGGTGAAGGACCCCTCAAATCACAGTTTACAAGTGGTTTGTTTTACAAAGACACAGCCGGTCAGCATGAAGTGAGAGAGGTAGGATCTCACGTCAGTTTTACTGAAAGAAACCAATTTACTGCTTCTAGCCACAAGATGGAACTATTGGGGCATTTACATAGTGATCTGTTTTTTCAATAAAAGCTACTGATTAATGGAATGGATCTCAAAATTAAATTGACCCATAACAAAAATGCTTTCTGTTTAATGAGCGGCTAGGCCAACAAAAGTTATAAAGGCCTTATCCTAAACACAGCCCTCTTTGTAAAGAGGGTGAAAGTTTCCCCCGGGATGCGCTTGGGTCATTTGGAAGCTCTGCTGAAAGCTAACATCAAGTATGCTATTGATCATGTGGGGCTAAAGGTGTTTAGCATACCAGCGGAAGCCCATGTGACTAACCAGGAAAATTTCTTTTTGAGACATTTACCAAGCTCATCATGCTGGGATTTGTGGATAATGATGTATTCAGTGGAAATTATGCTAAAAATCCCTTCAATTTTAAACATTATGATAATAATTTTGCCATTCTGTAATTGGATGGTGAACAAGTACCCAGGAAACCTCTTCAACATGACTTTAAAAATGGAAGTTGTGTGAAAGAATATATGCAACTGGTACAAGCAGCGGGTAAACATCTGAAAGACACAGCATTGCTGATTGACCGTCAGGAGTTTTGCAAAGGTTGTGCCTTGCTGACCTTTGACCTATTGCTTGATAAGGAGAGTACAGACCATTACTTGCTCATTAAAACCAGTAACATGCGGTCTGAAATATATTTTGCCAGAGCTTTACCCCACACGGTGAACATGATTGTTTATTGGGTTTTTGACAATGTGATAGAAATTAATCATAGAGAGGGCGGAGCCTGATGTCCAGCGGGATGGTCGCATAACGCTGAGGCTCCCGAGAGGCCTACTCAGAATCCTGAATTAACACCTCACCTTTTGGAACTTCTACTCTGATCTTGCCGGGGCACATTGGTGAGATGGCGGGGACCAAACCAACGCGCCTGGAATTTGGGTCTCCAGCGGCTTCTCACGGCAAACGTTCCAAAACCGAACCTCCGTCCCCGCAGAAGGGGCCGGCCTTGTGCGAGGGCCCCGAAATGCAGCAGGAAATCCTCGTAGAGATTAGAGGGGTCAAAAACCTTGTGCAGGCAAACGGTGAAGCACTCCGAGCGCTGCGGGACGATTTTGGTGTGCTGCAAAGCAAGCTAGAAGGGCTTTCTTCGCGTCAGGACAAAATGGAGGGCATATTGGACTCCCATGCGGCCCGGTTGTCCAAACTCGACAAAGTTGAACGACAGGTGCGGGCCTTGCAGAAAGAGGTGGAAGATGGCAATAATAGAGCGCGCCGCAACAACATACGACTCGTGGGCATACCGGAGGGAGCGGAATCGGGAGACATGAAAGAGTTTTTATGCAAAATCCTCCCTTCCTTGCTCCAAATCACCTTTACCAAAGATTTGGAGATTGATCGCGCTCATCGTGTACCCACAAGCATATCGCTCAACAGGAAGACCCCGCGGCCTATCATTTTTCGACTATTGAGATATCAACACGTGGAGCAAATTCTAAGTGCCTCTCGGGCAAAGGGCCATATGGAGTTTGAGAGCCACAAGATCTCCTTCTATCCCGACTTGTCTAAACCCACAGTCGACCGCCGAAAGCGCTTTCTGGAATTCCGGCCGAGGCTTCAACAACTACAAGCACGCTATGGCCTGATGTACCCGGCCAAGCTCCGAGTCACGCTTCACAATCAGACAAGAACATTCGAGGACCCTGATCTACTAGCGGAGTTTTTGGATTCCAAAGAAGCCGACTTGATGCGCTGACTTCCAGAATATTCCTGCAAGTCTCCTTCTATCCGCTGTACCTGCCATATTGGATCTGCCGCAGCCTAGCAAAGAGTCTGGCGTGGGCAGTCTGTTGCCTTACTCTTGATGGTATCTGTGACCCGACTCCATCTACCCACAGTAGCCTCGATGAGTATCAGAGACAGTGTTATTATGGACTCTGGTGTTTCTTTTCTTTTTTTTACATGTCTTCTATTTCCTCTCTAGGGCCTCCTCCCGCAGACATATGGTCGCCATATTCTTTGGGGGTTTTGCTTCTTCTCTAAGATACGTTGGTACATACTTTTCAATATGGGGTGTATTAGCCAGACTACTCGGTGATTATGTCATTGTTGTACAGATTCTGCTTATGTTCTATGTTATCAAGCGCCCTTACCTAAAATGTCTACTACCGATTGATGGCACCATGTAAGATTTTTTCATTGAACGTAAAAGGCATCAATAATCCGATAAAACGGAAGAAAATCCTAAGCTACCTCAGTCAGGAAGCAGCGGATCTGATTTTTCTCCAAGAAACGCATTTAAATTCGAGGGAAACTCTTAAACTCAATATTAAACCTTACATGGTGGCCGCTTATTCCCCAGCCGTTTCTAAGAAATGTGGGGTTGCCATACTGGTTAGGAAATCTTTGCATGCTACTGTTATAGCGACTAGCTCAGATACAGAAGGTAGATGGGCTAGAGTTCACCTCAAGATAGGTAGCCTAGAAGTTACATGTATATGCCTTTACGCTCCTAATGTTGATGACCCTGCCTTTTTTGCTACCATTGCTCAGGTTGCGCAGGCTTCTGCTAATACTTCATTGATCATTGGGGGGGATTTCAATCTAGTCCTTGATCCCCTGATTGACAAACAGCCGCCTAGGACGTGTGGTCCCCCCAAGAGTCACGCTACGCTTACCTCCCTGATCAAGGATCTTGCTTTAGTTGATCTATGGAGATTACTACACCCCAATGAGCTTGACTTCACCTTCTTCTCCTCCCCTCATAGACTTCTTTCTTTTTTTTTTAAATTTGTATTTATTGATTTTCACAGCAAAACGTTACAAAATGCACAAGCAGTGATACAATGAAACAACTGGAACAGACAAACAACTGACCAAAAACAGCGACACCCAGTGCATCATAAAAAATATATATATAATTGTCACTGTCAACAAAAGACTGATAAACCCCGGAGAGAGAAGAAAAACAACACTAAAAACTAAATCCCTCTCTCCCCCCCCCCTCCCTCCCTAGGTTGGACTATGCAGAGTAAGATAAAGAGAGAGAAAGACAAAGAAAGAGAGAAACTAAAGACAACATCACTAATAAGGCTCTAAATGCTACAAACAAAGAGAGACCCCCAAACATCCCGCCCCTGCAGCATACTCGTCCAGGTATTGCCATTTGTTAATGGGTGAGATATAACAAAAGTGCTTTCCACCATGGCGAAGCCTCTGCTCATGAGCTTTCTCGTACTTGGCATACAGACATAGCAGAGACCACCATTGATATACATTTAGCATGGAAGAATCCTTCCAATGGGACACAATAAGTTTCAAAGCAATGGCCATCATGAAGTTAAACAAGAAGGCCTTTGTCCTTGGCATAGCTACTCCTTCTACTGTAGAACGTAATATTACATTCTTCCATGACAGAGGTGCTTGAAAACACAGCACTCTTTGGATCCTCTCCCAGACCTGCCTCCAAAACTGCTGGACAAATGGGCAATCGAAGAGCATATGTTTCAACGTGGCGGGTCCACCTGCACAGGACCAGCATTTATTATTTGTGTTGGGACACCATCTAGTGACTCTAACCGGCGTACAATACGCCCTATGCATTAGAAAAAACAGCGATTGGGAGAGAGCTGCAGATCTCGACACTCTATTCACCTGCCTCCATATTTGGCACCAGGACGAGGCAGATATAGATACGCCCAAGTCCGACTCCCAGGATTTCTCCAACCCTACCAGAGAGTGACCCGCATTATCCCTTATAAGGGCGTAGAAATTGGAGGCTATACCCTTCAAAGAGCGACAACTTTCCATCATCTGTATCAACCCCCACTGATCACTCAGTAGACGAGGATCTCCCACCCTTTGAGCAATACAATGCTTGAGTTGGAGCCATTGGAAGCACCAACTCCTTGGTAGACCAAATTCACAGCGCAAATCCTCAAAGGGTTTCCAACGACCCTGATGGACGAGCTGACCAACCGTCCAGATTCCCTTGTCTATCCATCCTTTCCACACAATCACCCTCTGCCCAATTTTAAACTTGGGATTATACCAAAGCGGTAGGTGAGAGGAGAAGCAACCCCCCACTCCTAGTTGCCTATCTACAAAATTAAAAGCCTCCTGAGTGGCCTGTATAATCGGAAGGCGGATGAGCGAGTCCGCGAAGCGCATACCCATCCACAGAGCCATAGGGATGGGAAAACCCAATTGTTCCTCCACATCTAGCCAGGAGGGCCTCATCCCTACCTCCTTAGGGGACCACCATTCCATACCTTGCTTTAACTTAAAAGCCATATGATACCAACGGAAATCAGGGAAATGTATACCCCCATTAAGTTTACTCGCCTTTAATTTAGAGGTCGCAATCCTAGGTGGCTTGCCCTGCCATAGGAAATCCACCAACAGTCTCTCCAATTTTCGGTAGAAATTGTTAGGCAAGTGTAGAGGTAACAGCTCCAAAACATAATTTAGCTTTGGCACCAAGACCATTTTCAGGGAGTCAAGCCTGCCCCACCAAGATAAATGCAGAGGGGACCACTTGGAGGTGAAAGAAGTGACCATTTCTAGCATATCTTTACAATTTATCAGTATCGTGTCTTCTAAGGAGCAGGCAAACTTTACTCCCAGGTATTTTATCGCTTTATCTTCCCACTTAAATGGAAACTGAGACAACATGGAAGAGAAAGTCAGTCTATTTAGGGGAAAAGCTACTGATTTGTTCCAATTAATTTTATACCCAGACAGCCTTGAATAAGATGCAATAAGCTCTAAAACCTCCCCTACCGACTCGGGTTGGAGAAATAGCAGGAGATCATCCGCATACGCAGATAGCTTGAGGTGAATATCCCCAATGTGGATACCATGAACCCTGCTTGAATGTCTGAGAAGTAAGGCCAATGGCTCCAATGCAATATTAAACAAAAGAGGGGAAAGAGGGCAACCCTGCCGTGTTCCCCTAAATAAAGGAAAAGAAGTAGATAACAACCCATTGGCAAGTATGCGAGCTGAGGGATGGGCATATAATACCTGTACAAAACGCAGAAACTCGTCTCCAAACCCAAACCACTTCATAGCCTGCTGCAAAAAGAACCACTCTAACCGATCGAAAGCCTTTTCGGCATCAACTGAAAGGCCAACCACCGGGAGATTTGAACCCTCAGATACAGCCAAAAGGTTCAAAAGGAGACGGGCATTATCCGCAGAGGATCTCCCTGTAATGAAACCACACTGGTCCGGATGAATAATGTAAGGGGCAACCTTCTCCAATCGACGAGCAAGGATAGCTGCAAACAATTTATAATCTGCGTTTAATAAAGATATAGGACGATAGTTTCCCACTTTCTGAGGATCCCGACCAGGTTTTTCTAAGACAACGATTGTCGCCTCACTGAAGGAGCCAGTAGCCGGCAGTTGTGCACTTAAAATACGAAAATATTGTTGCAAAAAGGGGTAAAAGCTCTATCATGAAAGTCTGATAAAATTCAGAAGGAAGCCCGTCCGGGCCAGCAGCCTTCCCATGAGGTTGCCCGAGCAATGTTTCCCTGATCTCCCCCAAACTAATGGGGGACTCCAGACCCTCCATTTGGGAGGTAGACAAAGAAGGGTGTGGAATTTGCCCAAACAGAGCTTGAAAGGCGTCCGGGTCAGCTTGAGTTTCGGAGGTGTATAACTGAGCATAAAAAGACTTGAACGCCTCGGTTATCGCTTCCGAGCTTGTGTACAGCGATTGGTTGTCGTCGACCAAAGCCTCAATACTTCTTTTAGGAGGTCTAGGCCTAAGAGTACGCGCGAGGAGGGATCCAGCTTTATTGGATTCGATATAGTATTTAGATTGTTGGTCATTAGTTATCCTCGCCGCCTCAGAGGAGATAATAGAATTATATTGATATCTCAATTTCTGAAGTCGCACGAGAATCCAGGGATCAGACTTATCTCGCAGTAGTAGTCTCTCCCCCGCACGGATTTGGGCATCTAGACTCTGTAAACATGCCTTCCTTTGTTTATCGAGCTTGATTTTGTAGCTAGTACACTCAGCACGTATTGAGGCCTTGAAGGCCTCCCACCAAGCCCACCCAGACGTATCCTGGGGAAGATTTATTTCAAAGTATCTCTGAATTGCAACCTTAATAGCCTTAATGAAATCCGAATCATTTAATAGTTCTCTCGGAAAAAAACAGGAGGAGCTCCGATTAGGAGGCACACCTAATTGTACATAAAAGGTAACAGCTGCATGGTCGGATATGTGGGTACTACAAATCTCAGAGTGTGTAACCGAGGGAACCAAAGATTTAGATATTAGAAAGAAATCAATGCGAGAATGCGAACCGTGCGGTATGGAGTAGAAGGTATAATCTTTATCTTTTGGGTGCTGCAGTCGCCAGATGTCAGATAACGCACAAGACTGAATTAGAGAAAGTAAAGCAGTATGTGCCCTTGATTGATTTAGGGATCTGCACGGTTGCCGGTCTAACAAGGGATCCAACACGAGGTTAAAATCCCCACCCAAAACTGTGTCCCAGGCAGCCCACTCCTGTATCTCCTCGTCGAGAGTACGGAAAAACTGCACATCTTCATGATTGGGGCCATAAACATTAATAAGAGCTATTTTCTGACTCTCCACCTGAATGAAGGACTTGGCCCATCTGCCCTCCGAATCAGATTTGACATGCTCAATCACTGGTGCCAAAGATTTGAGGACCAACGTGGCTACTCCATTTTTTTTCCTCCAAGCAGGCGAGTGGCCCACCACCATAAATGGCCCTACTCCCAATTTTAAAGTTTCGACAGACGAGAGATGAGTCTCCTGGAGGAGAACGACATCCGCCCTTTCCTTCTTACAATAAAGCAGGATTTTTTTCCGCTTAGCCGGATTCAGAATGCCCTTCACGTTTAGAGACAGAAATTTGAGAGGTCTCGCTGTATATTTACCAGGAGTAGTAGCCATCATCCATTATTCCATTGCTCTCACTCATACTTACAAGGTCCAACCTAAAACAATGAAACCCCACAAACAACTTCAAACACACCGAGGTGACACACATCCCCCACAAAGGAAAAGAAAAAGGGTGAGCCAGAGCCGAGGGACAAAAACAGACACCCAACCCGGCCCCGCTGGTATTAAGAGAACAGGTAAAGAAACCCTACTAGCCCCTCCCTCCCTTTCAGGAACAAAAACAAATAGAAAAATACCCGCGGCTACCTCCACCCCCTTTTTTTTTTTTTTTTTTTAAGTTGTGACCCTCTATTTATCCCATCCCTTAGGAAATACATATCATGATTAAAGCATTATCCTGATTGAATTCACCAAACCAGAGGAAAAATAAAGGTAAAGCACCCCTCTGTCCCTACACCACCCACAGCATGCAATTTTCCCACACTGGACAGCCTTGGGAAAGACCAGGCCCAAAGAAAAACATATATGACCCAACATCATAAATGTCCTCACTCTTTCCCAGCATATATGCCCTGAATCACAATACAAATAAATTCAGGCAGTAAAACACAGCCAGGTGAATACCAAGGGGGACAAGAGGAAAACTCAGACATAAAGTCCAACACAGCATGGCAACTAGAGCTATAAGCCCTACCAAGTATGAGACCTGCTTCCCACATGGAAAAAAGAATGTCCCGATTGAGAGGGGAAATCACCGCATCACTTCAGCTTCTTTCTCATCCAGGAACGCTTGAAGGGCAGATGGATCCTCGAAAGTGCGGGTTTGATTGTGGAGGGTGACCCTCATCCGAGCTGGGAAGAAAAGCCCGTAACGGGCCTGAAGACTCTGAAGCCTAGGTCTCAAAGCTAGAAAACGCTTGCGGCGCTCCACAGTAGGTTTATTGAAATCTGGGAAAAGAGCCACGGAGTGTTCTTCGAATTTTAACGGAGATCCAGCCTTGGCCGCCTGCATGATCTGTGTTACTTGAGAGTAACGGAGTACCCGGAGTATGATGGGCCTCGGATATCGGCTATGAGGGTTAGCCTGCGACGGCACCCTGTGGGCTCTGTCTATTTCAAGTGGAGGAGAAAAATTGAGCCGCAGGATTTTGGGAAGTGTTTTTTCCATGAAGACAACCATGTTTGTACCTTCAGCGCCTTCCGGTATTCCAAGCACCCGAATGTTATTTCGGCGCGTCCGATTGTTAAGGTCCTCTAGACTTCTCTCAAGGGCCTCAATCCGTTTCGCATGTTTCGCCACCACTGCTATCGTTTCATCATGAGCGGCCACGCGGTTCTCAACCTCCGCCACTCTAGACGAGATCGCCACCAGTTGATCCTTTAGCTCTTTTAGCTCGATGATGTCTGTTTGGACGCCAGCTAAAGTCTCCCCATTTGCAGCTACCATCTCCCGTACCGCCCTGATCTCTTGGAGGAGCTCCTGTAGGCCCTCTGGGTGTTCACGTGTCGACGCCATCTTGAGAGGGGACGGAGGGTCGGGTTTTGATCTTTTTACACCGGGGTTTGAGCCGGCTCCGAATTCAAGCCTGGTCTGCTTGCTGACCGCCATAATCCCACCTCCGCAGTAAGCGACCGAGAGAGGTACCCGCTGATGGTATATATAATATATATAAGGAGGGAGGGCAGGATTCAGAAAGGATTCAGCCGGGAGCTACCGGGCTAAGCGACCATCTCCCTCAGCAGTTGGCTCCGCCTCCTCATAGACTTCTTTCTAATCTCAAAACTGTTAGTTCCTCAGGTGGACACTGCAAAGATTCACTCCCAACATATTTCAGATCATGCTGCCATTTCCTTTCAATTACACACTACTGCACCCCAGGGAAACTCGGGAGCCTGGTTCTTTGATAGAGCCCTGTTAACTCAGCCAGAGTTCCAGTCAGAAATTCAAGTAGCCATACAGAACTACTTCCATTTTAATCTACCCCAAGATACTGCGAATTGGGCTTGGTGGGAGGGCTTCAAAGCGGCCATTCGGGCAACGATCACTAGCTATCAAATCCGCCTGCGGAAACAACGTAAACAGCAGCTGCTCATACTAGACCAACAAATAAAAGCAGGCGAACGAGTTCTAACTTCACGCACTGACCCATGTGTATTAATTCGATTACAGCGTCTCCGTTTTCAATATAATTCAATCCTCTCAACTGCAGCTTCTAAGAGTATTGAGCTTCAGCGAGGGACATATTATCGTGAAAATAACCGAGCCGGTCGACTCTTAGCCAATGCCTTGAAAGTTCAAAAAGAAGCCAAACGCGTTGCGGCCCTTCGAGCTCCACAGGGAGGGGGCATAGTGACCACAGACTCCGATATTGTAGAGCTCTTTCGGGATTTCTATACCCGCCTATATCAATCTGAATGTGAGTTCTCGTCAGAGACATTCGAGCGATTGCTCTCTGGCATTCAGCGGCCGACCCTCTCTGAAGATGATAGAGATGCGATGGATGAACCCTTCTCTACTTCAGAGATCCAATCTGCCCTAAAACGTACAGCCTCGGGCCGTGCCGCAGGGCCCGATGGTCTCCCGACCGAATTCTACAGAACGTTCAGTGCAGACTTAGTTCCCTATTTAAAACTCTATTTTACTGCCATTGCGGTAGATACATCCTCTTTGGGATCCTTTTCTGCAGCTAATGTGGTTGTATTTGAGAAAGAAGGCAGAGACCCGCTACTGACCGCCAACTACCGTCCAATCTCCCTACTTAATGCCGACTATAAGATCTTCGCAACGATCTTGGCCACCCGGCTATCTGACATGATGGCTACCCTAATTCACCCCGACCAATGTGGTTTTATACCCGGCAGATCAACTGCTGACAATGCTCGGACCTTGTGCCATGTGTTATCTAGTGCTGCCAATCTCGACCATCCATGGGTGGGTCTTTCCCTGGATGCCGAAAAAGCCTTTGATCGTCTAGAATGGCCCTTCTTATTTGCAGTTCTCCGATGGTATGGCTTTGGAGAGGGCTTCCTCCGATATCTCCAAGTCATGTACACTCAACCCGTCACCAGTATTTGTGTAAACGCCATCAAATCTCAGCCATTTAACCTCCAAAGAGGCACGCGTCAAGGTTGCCCCCTATCACCAATGCTTTTTGATCTCGCTCTTGAACCCCTAGCCCTCCTTATTAGACAGTCTGCACGTATTCGAGGTGTCCCCTTTAGTCATCGGGAGATTAAACTCTCTGCATATGCCGATGACCTTATGCTCTTCGTTTCCCTCGATTCGGTTCCAGCTGTCTTGGATCTGATTGACGGATACTCACAATTATCGGGCTATAAAATTAACTGGACCAAATCTGTAGCATTCCCACTGAACCGCTGGGTACATGAGGCTGACATGCAGGCCTTTCCCTTCCTTTGGCAATCCCGCATGGTGAAGTATCTTGGGGTCCATTACTGTTCTCCTTTAGAAGACACTATCAGTTTTAATGCCAAAGAGGTAGTCTCCAAAGTCCGTGAACTCACAAATCGTTGGTCTCCCTTATCTCTCACATGGTGGGGCCGCTTAGACACTGTGAAAATGATGATAGTCCCCAAAGTGAACTACATTTTAGAAATGCTGCCATGCTTACTTCCGCTACATACTTATAAAGATATTGAGGGCCTTCTCGTCCGTTATCTCTGGCAGGGCAAACCACCAAGGATAGCTAAACATAAACTGCAGTCTGCAAAGGAACGAGGGGGTACCAGATTTCCTGATTTTCTTAGATATCATCGAGCCTTTCTACTTAAGCAAGGGGCCCGATGGCTAGATACCTCAACAGACCGCCGACCAGTTTGGCTTGACATAGAAGAGGAGCTTAGTAGCCCAATTCCGTTGACCCATCTCCCTGGTATGTCTTATCAAGTAGACACCCGCCATCCACCAATGATTGTCAATACTCTTGCGGCCTTTAACACTCTCATTCTATCACTGGGCCCGAATGTATGTCCTCAGGACGGACTCCCGCTATGGAATAACCCCAGAATTCAAGTCCTAAATAGAACAATAGCCTGGAAACCCTGGTACTCCAGGGGGATCTGGACACCCCAACAGCTTTTCTCTGCAGCTCGTTGGAAAACCTTTTCGGATTTACAAAAGGAATTTGCGTTACCAGCGAAACACTACTTTCAATTGATGCAGCTTCAACACTGTCTCAAAAGTGCTCGAATCATGCCGCCCTCTGCCCCTACTGAGGATGGGCTATTAGAGATAGTTCACTCCATTAGTAGTACACATGGGGTAGCCTCTAACTTCTATAAAATACTTTGTCAGGGTACAGATACGGACACTTTTAGAGCCCAACAAGCCTGGGAGCGCGAACTGCAAACCACTCTAGCCCCTGTGCAATGGAGCGTTTTTTGGAGTAAAGTAGTGCGGGTTTCCCGGTCTGCCTCTGTTACCCAAACTCTCTTCTTCTTTGCACACAGATGCTTTTATACCCCAGAAAAAATAGCCAAATGGAACCCAAATGCTAGGGACCTGTGTTGGTCTTGCCATACTGCTGTGGGATCCTTCGCTCATGTTATTTATGAATGTCCTCAACTGCAGGTCTATTGGGGGCGGGTCTGGGGTCGTATTCAATCTATCTTACACTTTCATGAACCTCTTTCTTGGAAGGTCGTGGGACTCCGCTCTGTGGCGGAGGTCCCCTCTCTTCCTAAGAAGGGTCGCTTTCTCCTTGATTTCATGCTAGGTATAGCCATATGCTTAATCACGAGGAATTGGAAGGATAGCTCTCGACTTACTGTCAATGAATGGTGGAACCTCGTCTGCTTATATAGTAAATATGAGCAGATACCTCGGAGAGCTATTCCCCATGTCCAAACTCACTCTTGCTTGTCTAAATGGCAGATGCTTAATGATTATGTACAATCTGCTCATTGCTCCAACATGCCTGTATAATGTGCACTCATCATGTTTTAGATCACCGTTAGGTTTTGTAATACAATAATGTAAGTACACGCCCGCTTCGGGAATGCTTAGTTTTCTAGAGAAGAAGCAGGGGGGAGGGGGGTGGTAGGGGTTTACTTTGGTGTATGTATTACACGTTATGTATTTGTCTTTTAGCTGTATGTTTTCCTTTCCTTTGTTGCTATAAAACGAAAATAAAGAATTTAAAAAAAAAAGAAATTAATCATAGAAGAAAAGTTCTTTTTGATCACTTGTGAAAACGAACACCACACAGATCTTTTGTATTTTAAAGAAGGACCCTGTGTTGCAGATTCCTTTTAAGATGTGCTGGCCAGCGACTGGCTAGCTGATGTACAAATATCAAGAAAGCCTATGTGTTTGGTGGTGAATACACACCCTCAATACCTACCTGGAGAACACTGGTTAGCTCTCTATGTGTGTGGAGATGGAACAGGATAATTTTTTTATTCTTATGGGCAACCCACAGATAGCTTTTTCTTTCCTACCAGCATTATGAGCTTTTTCAATAAACATTATAAAGCTGTTTTATACTACAACAGGCAATTAAAGAAACCAATGTCCACAGTTTGTGGATATCATAGTAACATAGTATATGATGGTAGATAAAGACAAGCATGTTCCATCTAGTATGCCCAGCAAGGTGGCAAGAGTAGGTGCACCTGCCACTCTATGCAGGTCAGCCCCCTATGCCTTTGTTTAGGGGTGTACCCACCACTCCATTCGAGTCACTTCTATTTGTTGAGATATAAGAGATAGTTACGTTTATTTTGATTTTATCCTGTTGCTATAAAGGGATCAACTGTGCCTGCCCCATGCCAATTTGGATTCTGTCACTGTATTTTCTCCCACCACTTCCATTGGCAGGGCATTCTAAGCATCCACCACCCTTTCTGTGAAAAAGTATTTCCTAACATTGCCTTTCAGTTTACCCCCTTGCAACTTCCCCATCTTTGGAAGAGGTTTGTTTGTTCATTAATACTCTAAGTATTTAATGGTCTGTATCATATCACCCTGTCCCTCCGCTCCTCAATCAAATACATATTTAGGTCTTCAAGTCTCTTCTCATATGTCTTCTGGTGCAGGACACAAATCATTTTGGTCTCCTTCCTCTGAACCGTTTCCAGTCTTTTTATATCCTTTGAGAGATATGGTCTCCAAAACTGAACACGATATTCAAAGTGAGGTCTCACCAGCAACTTGTACAGTGGCATTGCTGGTGATTCCTTTCTGTATGCAACCCAGCATCCTCCTGGCTTTGGCCACCATCTTGCCACACTGTTTTGCCACCTTGAGATCCTCAGAAACAATCACTCCAAGGTCCTTCTCCTGGTCCATGCACACCAACCTCTCACCCCTATCACATACAATTCCCTTGGATTTCTGCATCCCAAGTGCATGACCTTGCACTTCTTCACATTAAATCTTAACTGCCAACCATAACACCATTCTTCCAGCTTTTGTAGATCTTTCCTCATATTATCCACTCCCTCTGGGGTGTCAACTCTGTTGCAAATTTTCATGTCATCTGCAGAAATACAGACTTTTCCAATCAGTCCTTCAGCAATATCACTCACAAATACATTGAACAGTACTGGTCCCAGGACCGATCCCAAGGGCACGCCGCTAATCACCTTCCTTTCATCTGAATGAGTTCCATTTGCCATCACCTTCTGTCATCTGTCTGTCAACCAATTTCTGATCCAGTTCACCATCTTGGGACCCATCTCTAGACTGTTCAGTTTATTGATAAGCCTCCTGTGAGGAACAGTATCAAAGGCTTTACTGAAATCTAGGTAGATCACATCCATCACATGCCCTTGATCTAGTTCTCTGGCTCCCCAGTTAAAGAACTCAATCAGATTTGTTTGGCATGATCATCCTGTGGTAAAACTATGTTGCCTCAGATCATGCAACCTATTGGTTTCGAGAAAGTCCATTATTCTCTCTTTCAGGAGCACCTCCATTTCTTTTCAATAGTTAAGGCTTACTGGCCTGGTGTTTGTCACTTCTTCCCTACTGCCACTTTTGTGAAGAGGTACCACATCAGCCCTTCTCCAGTCCTGTGGAGCTTCTTCTGACTCCAAGGATCTATTAAAAACATCCTTTAAAGGCCCTGCAAGAACCTCTCTGAGCTCTTTCAGTATCCTGGGATGTATCCCATCTGGTCCCATGGCCTTGTCCACTTTCAGTTTTGCAAGCTTTTGTAACACATCATCTTCTGTGAATGGTGTAGTATCTACTCCATTCCCGTGTGTATATTTGTCAATCACAGGTGGTACTTCTCCAGGATTTTCTTTAGCAAAAATAGAAGTATTTGTTTAACATTTTTGCTTTTTCAATGTCACTTTCCAAGAATCCGTTCTCGGCACTTTTGAGTCTTGTGATTCCACCTCTGATCTTCCTCTTCTCCTGAATATACCTGAAAAACATTTTGTCTCCATGCTTCAGATCTTTAGCCATCTTTTTGTCTGCCTTTGATTTTGCTATCCTTATTTTTCTTTTTGTCTCTTTTAGCTTTATCCTGTATTCTGGTCTGTGTTCCTTTGTTTTGTGAACTTCTGAGTTTTGTGAAAGCTGTGGTTTTTGCCTTAATTTGTGCAGCTATTTCTTTGGAGAACCAAATAGGTTTCTTTCTCCTCTTGTTTTTATTTACTTTCCTTACATATGTATCTGTTGCTCCTTTTATTGCCTCCTTTAGTTTAGCCCACTGCAATTCCACTTCCCTTACCTCCTCCCACCCTACATCACTGCTGTAAAGAGTTGCATTATAAAAATATTTTAGAAATATATTCTGAAGATTTAATGCAAAATAATGATATGGTGTTAAATTTTGTGAAAGCAACAAATAAAACAAACAAACTTTGTGTAGATCTTTTAGAAATCTATTTCATAACCATCAGGGATGTGTTCCCTACCATGAGTGTTATGCTGTTTTTAAATAAAAAGCAACCCTCTAAGGGATTTTTGAATATAAACCAATGTCTACAGTCTTTTATTTTTGTTTTTTAAAATTTTATTGAAAATACTTTTATTTATGCATTCAATCACTGGTAGCTGTGAGATAATTTACGTTTTTTATAAGGAAGGGGTTCTTTGGTCTTTGCAGGCTTCATGAATATTTTATTAACCTTCACAGAGGTATTCTCCTTGAGGTGTGCCAGCACATCTCTGTTGACTGCATTACCCATTACCGTAGAGGGCATATTTAATTCAGCTAGGGTTTGCATGAAGTTCCCCCAGCCTTTGGGTATTCTTCATTGTGAAAGAGCTTGGGGCTGTGTAGTCCCACAAATAAGGTCAAGCAGGTCAGAACCATTGACAGGTGTTCCCCGGTATACAAACATTCCATTTCCTTCCCAGGATGTCACGTCCTTTTTTTTAACAGTTTATTAAGCAGTACCTCAGCATTTTTCCTATAGAGCGTATTGATGCTGTTTAATACTTCTTATATTACAGGGTCTGAAAGTATAATATTTTCTAGAGATGCTGCTGTCAATGTCTCATCTTGGGCCTGTAGATACAAGTTTATTTTTTTCTTTTTCCATATGATAAAGGGCACGGACAGGGTCTCGGCGACCGGCGTTAACCGGGTGCTCGGCCCGGCGCGGGACCCTGCGTGCTCCAAAATTCATGAGGGGGAAGGGGGGGAGTGCTGGGTGTGATGCGGACGCTGGCGCATCCTTTAAAATGATTGGCTCATGGTGCGATCGCGCACACGGAAGCCAATCGGAGGAGGACAGTGCATGTGCTTGGCCAGTGGCGGTGGCGGCTGAGCACATGCAAAGGGAGCGGGTGCGTGGCGGATGGGAGAGTGCGAGCGGGAGGAATTTGAACGGCGGCTGCAGCGGTTTGGCGTCTGAACGGGGGCCCAAAGAACGGGACTTCCTGAGTCGGGAGATTTGACGGGACGATTTGAGCACGCAAGCTGCCTGAGCAGGCTAGTGGGGTGCGGGGGTGTGAAAATTAAAAGTTGCCGATGGGTGACTAGAGGGGAGGTTGGGCCAGTACAGAATTGTAGAGAAAAATAAGGCAGTGAATAGGCAAAAAAGAAGAGGTCAACGATTAAGGAAACCTATAGTAATAATAAAAAAATTAATAAATAAAAATAAACAACAAACAGGTAGCTAAGGAAGGGTGAGAGAGCTAGGGTTCTGAGTGACATGGAACCTAAGCGGCCTCAGGCAAGGGGAGGTCAAGGGAGTATAGGGGGGAGTGGGGACAAGAGTTGAGGTGGTAAATGGGGTCAGGGGACTGACCGCGGTCGAGTGGGGGGTACGCGGACGGCAGGGGAGCCCCTATTAGTTCAACGTGCTGGAGGGGAGGCAAGCTGTCCTGCCCATGGACGGCATGCTGCTCCAGCTGGAGGCAGAAGAGGCACAGCAGTTAGTGGACGTGGGGTTCGGTCACCTTCCGTGAGAGGAGTGGTTGGTGAGTTGCCCGCGGGCAGGGAAGGGGTTAGTCAAGAAAGCTCCTCTGTAGTGGGGACATCTGAGCTGGGCAGGGGGGTGATGTTTGAGCAGGGGTGGGGGATGGGGGCTGGTCTCAATTTTGAGGGGGGGCGGAGTATGGGGGGTGGGCGACCTGTGGGGGTATGAGCCTGACGGCAGGGAAAGGGGGGGCCCTTGACTTCAGGAGGTGGAGTGTCAGTACCCATGGGGTATGGGCCAGCCGGTTATCAGACACCTGCCGAGCAATGGGCGAGCGGGGGGCAAGGGTCTTCGAGAACAGCATGGGTGGGAGCGTGGCAACCAGCATGGGCCCCGGGGTGTTCTCCTGTTTTTCCTTGTTTCTCTTCACGGGTCCCAGTGTTGGTGTCGCCTGGATTCATGCCTAGTACGGCGGAGCCTTCGCGGATGGCATCAAGGGATACGGGACTTGGGACAGCGCAGGAAGAGCAGGCTGAGGGGCAAGAAGACAGCACGTGGCAGCGGATTGAGAACCTGCAACAGAACAGGCGGAGCTTGTTCATGCCAGAGGTGGCAGTGGGAGCGGAAGCGGGTGAGTCAAGGGTAGAAGAGGGGGTGAGACAAACAGGGGGCAGTACGCGGAAAGAACGCTCGGGAAAGGACAGTAAGAAAAGGAAACACGTCTGTCGTCGACGGCATAGTTCGGAATCATCTTCCTTATCGTCTTCGAGCTTGTCTGCATCGTCGTTGAGCGAAGAAGGCGCGAGGGTAGGGGCACAGGGGCGCGAAGTGGTGGCAGACATCTCTGTCGGCGGTACTTCTACTTCAGCAATCTTGTCGGAGTTATGGGAGGGCGTCCCGAGGAAGTTACGGCGTAAAATAAGAAAGAGAAAATATATAGATATTTTCCGTTTACTCGAGGGGAGGAAACAGTCGGGAGAGAGCCGGAAAAAGAGGAAAGAGGATGAAAAGGCCGGACGGATCAGGAAAGTTTCACGGTCGGTAGTAAATTGGGTTAGGGCTTTTTTGCGTTTGGCGAGTGTGTGGGGCCATTATCGCCCGGACCAGTATGGTATCTTACTGGCTTACGCAGATTCGATTCTGGAAGCCTCACAATCTCATGAGGGATGGGCGTGGCTTAACTATGATGAAAGGTTTTGGGACAAAATGGAGGGGACTAAGGGATTGATGTGGGGAATGCAGGATATCAATCTGTGGCTGACGCAGATGTCGGTCAGAACGGGGTCTGGTCCGGTGAGTGGAGGAAAGGCCGGGTTGGGGTCCACTGCTGTGGCGAACCATTCCTTTCGGAGCGGGGGTCCCATTTCGCAG
This sequence comes from Ichthyophis bannanicus, assembly GCA_033557465.1. NCBI lineage: Eukaryota > Metazoa > Chordata > Amphibia > Gymnophiona > Ichthyophiidae > Ichthyophis > Ichthyophis bannanicus. Next base: position 1,475,959,032 of record CM066032.1, read on the forward strand.
GTTAAGCAAGTGGGAGGTGGAGGCGGGGACGTGTGTTGGCGGTATAATAAGTCCGTTTGCCCCTTCCCGGTCTGTAAGTTCCGGCACGCTTCCTTGAGCTGTGGGGGGGGGTGCATTCAGCAGCGAAATGCATTAAGAAAGGAGGTGGGGCCGCTATGGGTACTACCGCCAAGTAGTGAGGGGGGATTTGGTAGAGCCCCGTCCCCCATAAGGGTGGAGGTGTTACGGGAGTGGCTGGGGCAATACCCGCGGAAAAAAGATAGGGCGATTTTGCAGTCAGGTTTTCAGTTTGGTTTTGTTATCCCGGTTTTGGGGTGTTGTTTCAGGTGCGTCGACACGGAACTCGTAAATTTTGCTTAATACACAATTTGTCGAGCCCTATAGGGGCATTGGTTAATGATAGCATACCGCGCGACTGGTGTACGGTTAAGTATGCCTCTTTTGATGGAGCGGTGGATTTACTTAGGAATGCGGGTCGTGGGGCATGGATGGCGAAAGTGGAAGTCGAGTTGGCATTTTGTTTGCTCCCGGTGCATCCTTCATCCTTTCATTTGCTAGGCTTCCAATTCGAGGGAGGGTTCTATTTCGATAAGTGCATGCCGATGGGTTGTGCAGTGGCATGTGCGTATTTCGAGAAGTTTAGTTCCTTCTTGCACTGGATGGTGGTGCAGAGGGTGGGGAGGACGGAGGTTGTGCATTATTTAGACGATTTTCTCTTCATTGGGGCGGTGCAGTCGACTGGTTGCAGGGAGCTTCTGGTAGGGTTTATGGCGATGGCGGGGGAGTTAGGGGTCCTTTTGGCTGAGAATAAGACAGTGGGCCCGGTAACCAGGCTTACATTTCTAGGGATTGAGCTAGATTCTGATGGAATGATAGCGCGGCTACCAGACGATAAGGTTGACAAGTTGCGGGTTTTGGTAGCGAATGCCGTAGCTTCCGCAAAGTTGACCTTGAAGGAAATGCAGGCGTTGCTAGGGTCGCTGAACTTCGCATGTCGGGTTCTCCCAATGGAGAGAGTATTTCTTCGGTGGTTGGCGGCGGCAACGGCGGGGTTGGGTAAGCCTCATCACCGCATACGAGTTACTAGGGCGATGCGGGAGGATTTAAGGGTGTGGAACAGGTTTTTGCGCAGCCGTAATGGAATTTCCATTTGGATGGAGGCAGAGATTTCCAGTGATGATCTGCAGCTTTATTCGGATGCCACAGGAGGGGTAGGCTTGGGCATTTACTTTGTGGGAGCCTGGTGTGCCGACAGATAGCCACAGGCCTGGCATGCGGACGGGTTATTGAGTAATATTACCTTTTTGAAGTTGTTCCCTATGTTAGTGGCACTAGAGTTGTGGCCTGATCATTTCCGGAATCGTCGGGTGAGATGGTGGTGTGACAATGAGGCAGTGGAGAGTGTAGTGAATAATTACTCCCCACATTGCCTCCAGGTAGCATTGTTAATGCGGGCCATAGTTTTGACATGTCTGTGCTTGAACGTCAGGATGAGGGCGCGGCATATACCGGGTCATACTAACGGAATTGCTGATGCTCTTTCCCGTTTGCAGATGGAGCGTTTTCGGAGATTGGCGCCGGAAGCAAACAGGGTCAGGTGCCTGGTCCCGTGGAAGTTGTGGACTGTTGGCCTGCAGAGATGAGGAGTCTCCTATGCAGTTCGGTAGCGGAACGGACATGGGAAGCTTATCGGCAAGGTGGGAGTAGAGTGTCTCAGTTTTTGTTGGCCCGGGGATGGAAAGGTGAGGCGGTAGCTGATCACTTACTTGGGCAATATGTTGTCTGGGCAAAGGAGCAAGGGGTCACGAGATCAACAGTGCGTATCCAGTTGGCTGGTTTCGCGTTTTTTTGCGAGGGCGGTAGGTTGGGGCTCCGCAGGCTGTGGGTTCCTAGCAAGAAGGTTTTTACAGGGTTGGGAACGTTCACGGCCGACCCCGCCTGATCGGCGGCATCTGATCATGCATCAGTTGCTAGGGAGGTTGTGCGAGGCATTGCCGCAGGTGACAGAGTCGCACTATGAGGCAGTACTTTTTCGGGCGGTTTTCAGCCTGGCTTTCTTTGGCGCCTTCAGGGTGGGCGAATTGGTAGCGGATTCGGGGAAGGCGGGAGCGGGTAGTTGTTTGCAATGGCAACATGTACAGGTGAGTAATGGGCAGTTGTGAGTTTTTTTGGCATGATCCAAAATGGATCAGCGCGGTAGGGGACAGTGGGTGGTGTTGAGGGAGATAAAGGGGTCGACATGTCCGGTGGCGATGATTGTGGCTTACCTGGGCATTCGGCCGGAGTTTGAAGTCGAGTTTTTCATCCACCATGATGCGCGAGTGCTGACGCGGTTTCAAGTGGTGGCAGTTTTGCGGATGGTCATGCGGCATATAGGGGAGGACCCTTCCCGCTTTGTGGCTCATTCATTTCAAATTGGGGCAGCGACCAGTGCGGCTGAGGCGGGGCTGTCTAAGGGGCAGATTCAGCGGATAGGCAGATGGCGATCTAAAGCTTTCCAGGGTTATGTTCATGTCTAATGATTGCTTATGCAGGAGGGGGTGTAATATTTTTTTTTTCTTTTGCAGATGGGGGTCATGATGTTTGGAAGTGTTGGCTGTTGGGGCATTCCTTCGTGTTCTGGGCTGGCGAGCGAGCAGCAGTGTGGCCAGTCGGACGAAATCTCGGGCTGGATCCAGCGGTGGTGTCGATATCATGGCTGGGTGAGCATGGGCTGTGATGGACTCAGTTGCTGCCTTTGCTTCGACACCATCAGCGCATGCGAGTACAGCCGGAGATCATCCTGTTGCATTTAGGGGGGAATGACTTGGCAGCCTGGACTTGCAAACAACTGATCAGGGCGGCTAAGAGGGATTTGGCTTTGGTGTTGCAAATGTTTGAAGGGATGGTGCTGATCTGGTCTGATATTGTCCCTCGGCCAGCTTGCTGGGGGCAGCGCCGGTGGTCACGGGGGGTTAACAAAAATTGACAGACAGATTGGGCGATGGGTATGTGAACGTGGTGGTTTTCAGGTTATGCATGCATGGGCGTAGGTGGAGTGTGGAGGTTTGCATAGGAGTGACGGAGTGCATCTTTCTCTGGTGGGAACAGACCTCCTACTGAATGATTGGCAGGAGGTTTTGGAGTGTGTGGTGCAAGGTGGCAGGACTTGGTCGCAGCTTTGGAATAGGGGGGGGCGGCACGGGCGGTTCGGGTGGCCGAGCCGGTGGCGGGATCCCGGAGGTGTCTGAGGTCTGGAGCCGTAGGCCAATTGGGGCGTGGGCGGGGTGCCCACGGCCCAGACAACCCCGGGTAGACTTTTGCTAGTGATATGGCGAAGTCGGACAGGGGCTTTAGGAATTTGGCCAGCGGAGGTGAATGCGGCTGGTGCGGAGGTGAGGTCACTTTGCTAATAATACGGCTGGTGACACATCGCTCCATTTGAGGGGGTGGGGGGAGTTTTGGTTGTTCTTGATTAAGCTGTTTTGCATGTGATAGATGTTAACTTGGCAAATAAAGCTGCGACCAGTTTGTTACCCAATAATGGTTGTCTGTTTTATTTGTGAATGGTGAGCGGGGGGGGGGGGAGGGTCTGGAGGGGTGTGGGAGCTAAATAAAAGGGGGTACGAGAAGCAGGTAGGGAGCGCTGGGTACGACTACCCGGTTAGATAAAGGGCACGGGCAGGGTCCCAGCGACCGGCGTTAACCGGGTGCTCGGCTCGGTGCGGGACCCTGCGCGCTCCAAAATTCATGAGGGGGAAGGGGGGAGTGCTGGGTGTGATGCGGACGCTGGTGCGGACACTGGTGCATCCTTTAAAATGATTGGCTCACGGCGCACGATCGCGCGCATGGGAGCCAATCGGAGGAGGACAGTGCATGTGCTCAGCCAGTGGCGGAGGCGGCTCAACACATGAGAAGGGAGCCGGATGCGTGGCGACCCACCTGCCCACCTGTATGGGAAACGGGGGGTTTGGATGCTTAGGTTTGTTGCAGCTTGGTGTGTGGGGGGGGGTGCGGCGGGATCCCGGAGGTGTCCGCGGTCCGGAGCCTTAGGCCAATTGGGGCGTGGGTGGGGTGCCCACGGCCCAGACAACTCTGGGTAGACTTTTGCTAGTGATATGGCAAAGTCGGACAGGGGCTTTAGGAATTTGGCCAGCGGAGGTGAATGCGGCTGGTGCGGAGCGAGGTCACTTTGCTAATAATACGGCTGGTGACACATCGCTCCATTTGAGGGGGTTTGAGCACCATAAGGCACATCATAAAGCACCACGTCATCCAAGGCAGGTCATAATGTGCCCCAGAGGGTGGCAGGAAAGGTTGGCACCCTCCAAGGCAGCATATAAGACACCCCATAAGCTGTCCAAACCTAAGGTGCCACAAAAGATGCCCCAGGGATGCCAAGGCAACACAGGAGATGGTGACCAGGGGCACAAAGGTGCCCCAAAGTCACAAGCATGAAATGTATGGCTCAAACACAGATGTAACCATAACACTGCACAGAGCACCAAGGAAAGGCAATGCATAAGTGATGAAAGCAAGTAGATGATGGAGCTCATGGACCAGCCAAATCTGCGTGCAGCCCATGTGGCAGCAGGTAAAGTGGACAAACATATCGGGGGCAGCTGTACCGATGTACAGGGTGATGGTAATGTATAGTGCAACAATGACAGTGTGTGGCAGAGGATGGGGATACGTGTCCACCAGAGGAGGTAGAGGTGGCAGGATAAGTGCAATGACAGGAGGACAGAGGAGAGCAGTGCCATGCAGAGCAGACACAGGAGAGGCAAGCATGAAGAGCCGCAATGCAGAAAAGTGTGCCAGTGCAGGACATGGGGTAGCAGCCTGAACATTAGGGCAGGATGCCACACAGCTGGCACACACACATAGACGGACAGAAGGATAGATGGCAACAGTGATGAGTGTATAATGTGGCGGCAGCACAGATCTGTAGAATACACAGTCCAAAGACATGATAAAGTGGAAAAACACTTTATTCAACCAAACCTACAGCCAACCCGACACAGGGCGTGTTTCGTGAACCTTCGTCAGGGGTTGATCAGATAAAATACTTTCTACAGATACATGAGTTCTTGCCTACCTTGTGGCAGCACAGATCTGTACAGATATGACTGTTACACAAATGAAACATAGTTGTGTAGGACAGCCATAAAAAAGGGGAACAGAGAGGAATCAAATTCATGACCTCTGCTACTGAAGCCATTGCATTAACCATTGTGCTACATCACTATGGGAGTTATCATACCAATGGCTGGCTACAGAAAGAGTGCACGTCACCATAAAACCTTCTGCTGTTGCTACCAGGATAGGATAGTACCAACAGTACCCATAATGCAATTCACATGCTGAACAGCAGTCTACATCTGCTCACCAGATGGGGTATGCACCTCTACAGCACATCAGCTTGGTAGAGGGGAATGGCCGTGCATGTTACTGGCACAGAGTACCCGCAGGCCATGCCAATGTGTGTGTTCTGTGCTCACCCTGAGGGTGAGGTGGAGTGACCAACACCAGGTCCGCAGTACCCGGGTTGGTTGAGGTGGACCATGCTGCAGGTCTCCATCAGTGTCAGTGTGTTACAGGTATTTGTTAAAGACACCTTTAGGAAGTCTCTGTGTCCATTTGTAATTGCCAGTCATGTCTGGCCCTTGTGGACCATGGTGCACACAACATACTGTATATCCACTGTGCTTGCTATGGTCACATGGCACATGGCTCACATGGCAACAATGTACTTAGCAAACCGCCCTCTCTGGGTCAGGGTGTGGGACATAATCTGCCCCCAACAGATCCGCACTCTCACCCTTTGCAAGGGGAGCAGTGGAGGTACATGAGGACAGGCTGTGGGAACAGCAACCCCAGTCCTGGTGGCAAACGGACAGCTGCTGCAGATCTGCACTTGGGACAGGGTCACTGGCAGATAGGTAGTGGGCCCAGTCAGCTCAGCTGCCCCCCAACTATGATCTGACATTCAACAACAGAGTGCAGTCAGTATGCACCTGCTGCGCCCCACAAGCTGGTTCAGCCATACAAATGCTAACTGCAGACAGTCTGCTAGCTAGTACATAGTGCATGTTCCTGGAGGAATCATAAGGAAAGGAATGGAAAATAAAACAAAAGATATTATAATGCCTCTATATCGTTCCATGGTGAGACAGCACCTTGAATATTGTGTGCAATTCTGGTCACCGTATCTTAAAAAGGATATAGCGATTTTAGAAAAGGTTCAGAGAAGAGCCACCAAAATGGTAAAGGGAATGGAAGGATACTCCTATGAAGAAAGGCAAAAAAAGTTAGGACTCTTTAACCTGGAAAAGAGACGGCTGAGGGGAGATATGAAATGCTTCCTTAAGACCGGAACGCCCACTATCTTATATGGCATTCGTCACAGTAAGACTGCAACTAACGCCGGTAACATTAAGACGGTTTAGTAAACATACCCCTAGGAGTACAACAACCTGGTATTATAAAAAACAAAAATAGTTGGACAATAGAAACTGGCGTGATTAAAAAAGCACAAAAGGTTGTGTATGACAAAAGGGTGAAGGTGGAGGATGGCTTTAGTACGCCACCCTACGGATACTAGCATGGTGGATGGGCACTGGTCACATCCTTTTTCTTGTATTTTAGCAGGGCCATCCAATTCAGGCAAGAGCTACTTTGTTAAAAATCTGTTAGAACACGCTGGGCATGTATTGACTGTCATGCCTGACAATATTGTATGGTGTTACAGATGTTGGCAACTTTTCCTGATACTTTTAATGATGACCGAATGTTTCCAACCAGTAAAGTAAACTTGGCTATTGTAGATGATCTTATGCCTATAAAAGTGGTGAAGTAAAGAAAGCCTTTACCAAGTATGTGCATCACAGAAACCTTGAGCTTCATATGTGTTGTTCAGAATGTTTTCTCCCAAGGCAAAACAAGCCAAACTAAAATTTTAAATATCAAATGCATGGTGCTCTTTAAGAATCTTAGAGATAAGTAACAGGTTGTCATTCCAGCCAGGCAGATGTATCCTGGAAAATCAAAACAATTTTAAGAAGTTTTTGAAGATGCCACCAGAAAGCCGTATGGTTATCTCGTTGTGGATTTAAACACCACAATGCCTGAGGCATACAGACTGAGGATGGATATCTTCCTGCTAGATTCCTGCCGTATCTTAAAAAGGATATAGCGATATTAGAAAAGGTTCAGAGAAGAGCCACCAAAATGGTAAAGGGGATGGAAGGATACTCCTATGAAGAAAGGCTAAAAAACTTAGGGCTCTTTAACCTGGAAAAGAGACGGCTGAGGGGAGATATGATAGAAGTCTATAAATTAATGAATGGAGTGGAACGGATAAACGTAGATCGATTGCTTACGTTATCAGAATATAGAAAGACTAGGGGACATGCAATGAAGCTTCAGGGTAAACTATTTAAGACTAATAAAAGAAAATATTTTTTTACTCAACGTGTAATCAAACTCTGAAATTTGTTACCGGAGGATGTAGTAAAGGCTGTTAGTGTAGCTGGGTTTAAAAAAAAGTTTGGACAAGTTCCTGGAAGAAAGGTCCATAAACCATTATTAAGAAGGGACCCGAAGATGGCGTCTTGAGCAGACACTCGTAGTAGCAGCACCGTGGACTCCCTTCTTTTTCCTCTAATTTGTCTCTCGTACTTACCGACGGGCATCAATTCTTTATGCCGCACTCTGGCAGAAAGAGGAAGTTAAAGCCGGCATCTGAATGGTATACTGTGAAAAAACACTAACTCCTCATAAAAAGAAGTGAATATGTAACCAATCCTTCATACATGCTTGTGTATCTCAGACAACATGTCTCACCGTGTAAAGAGAAACCTGCCCCTTTTAAAACTTTTGGGTCAAGCCTCTCTGTAGCACAGAAAAGCCATCCTGAATTTACAGCTTCTAATGATTTGGTAGCTGCTATAGCTGAAATTGCTCTCAACACCCTAAAACGTAACATTCCACTTTCACAACACCAGATAAAGGTTTTTAAAGGGAAGCATCATGCCATAAAGCATCTGTGCAGTAAAAGACTACCCATTAAAAAACAAAGACGCAATTGGTGAGACAATCGGGTGATTTTTTTGGCCCCTGTTAAGTTTTGCTTTACCATTGATAATGGGGCTTCTGACAAACCGCTAATGCAGCATGCTGAAAGAATGTACCTAGTCCCTAGTCAACAACTTGAGCGCTTGAGAAACCTGCCAGATCTGGAAAAAAAATTAGTACTACAACCATTCATAGGTTAGATGAAGAAATGAAAGGTATCCTTCAAAGCGTTGGTATGTCTGAACATGAAAAGGCTAAATGTTACTCAGAAGTGTTAGAGTGCTATCTCATGCTTAACAGACCTAGTATAACCAGGTAGTTGTACCCGGCGCTCCCCATCTGCTTCTCGTACCCCCTTTTATCTAGCTCCCCCCCCCCCCCCCCCCGCTCACCATTCACAAATACAACAGACAACCATTATTGGATAACAAACTGGTCGCAGCTTTATTTGCCAAGTTAACATCTATCACATGCAAAACAGCTTAATCAAGAACAACCATTTGTTGACCCATCCCCAAGCTACTAAGTAAATATATGACCTCCTGTGAGGAACAGTATCAAAAAGGGTCTACTGAAAGCCAATAGATCACATCCATTGATTCAGTTCTCTAGTCATCCCAATCAAAGACATCAATCAGATTTTCTTGGCATGATCTTCCTTCCTGCCAAACTCTGCCCACACTTTTCCAGCACATCTAACTTGCCACTGGTTCCAGTAATACTCCTAAGAGCCAATGGCAGTATCTTCCTTTGCCCTTAGGAAAAGCTTCCCTTTGGGCACCTCTCAACCTTCCCCCTCTCGCCTCATCCACTAATTCTAAATAACTGGAAGCGATGGGATCAAAAATGTTAAGGTTCCACTTGATTAATCAAATGACTCTTTGACATATAAAGCACAAATCCAACAAGACAAGTTGCACTTCCAAAATGAAGGATCTATTACCCTAAGCATATTGCTGATTGTGCATAACATTGATCAAACAATCACAATTTCAGAAGTTTTCTAATAGTAAGACACTACGGATTTCCCCACAACCTTTTATGTGGCATATTCCAACTTTTAGCCAGGTGAGTGCAGCTCCCATTACAGTAGGTGGAGCCACAGTGCCATCTCCCATGCCATTGTCTTGAATAACACAGGACTGCATATTCAGGGCTATCAGCATTGTGCAAGGCAGTCCGCGACTGATGGAAGAGGCAATCGACACCTCCTTCCTGCAAACAGAATAGAAGCAGAACTTATGCAGATTTCTTGTCAGAATAATACACAAGAAAAGTATTTGGCTGCAAAAATATGGCAATATGAGTCCTGTGGAAGTGTCTGATCTCTGCATGTGAATTAATTTACCCGGTGGTTTCATTTCCTCTGTTTTGATTCTAGCTAAAAAGTAAGGGAAGGAATGAATCGATCCCATGGAGACTTCAACGTCTTCCTCCATAAAAAAGAGACTTTGTTGTTTTCTTCAGGGGAAAACAGGGGAATTACCAGAGGATGGCTGCATTCTAGGCCCAGGTGGAGGAATCTGTCCTGTGAAAAGGTTTTGTTCTCTCTTCCAGAAGGCCCAATGTCCCAGAAATTTCCAAGGTGTGGTCCAATGGGGTCATTGTCTCAGGCACTAGAGGGGGAGTTGTATCATTCTCTGTGCTATTAATTTCAGGAAGAGAAGGTGAAAGTTCTAGTCTCCTTTTGAGTTCGTAAATTGAGAGGTCCTTAATATTAAGACTACTGAAGAATGTAAAGAAAGAGAGGGGAAGCACATTGGAAATTTGCTTTTGGAGCTCTACATTATCTGCTGACAGTGCCAGTTATCATGTTAAAGGTTCCCTGGACTGATTTGAAGAGACTAAACAGCTTTTCTTTTCTCAAATTCTTCCATGTCATTTATTTCTTAGCAAAAATATGGAGGAGATAGTTATAGTGAGGTTTGGAATATAGTGGAGGTACTTGAAGATGAAATGAAAGTCCTGATTAAGGATAAGGGACTGGTACATCACTAGACTCAGTAAATGTCCCCCACAAAACTTTTAAAATATATCTTCTTGAAGTTCTATAGGCTACATTTTAAGCAATTCTTCCTTTAAAAATAGGTACTTTTTGCCAGGGAACTAGATAAAAGAAGACATTAACTGTAGTGGAGGGAATGCTAACTTCTTGTGAAAGCTTGGATTTCCCCCCACTTGCACATGTTCAGTGGACATGTGCATGTGTGTATGTGGGGGGGGGGGGGGAATATGCCACTGAGGCAGGAAGACCATGCAATATGATAACAGCTCAGATCACAGGAAAAATGACCACCCCGCTCTCTCACCTGCCACATGATGACCATAATCTGTGCATGAACTGGTGTCCTTCCATAAGTAAGCATTTAAGCAGTTACAACCATCTGTGCCACATGTGAATCCAAATTAGCTATGGTGGTCTACAAAATATGAGATTATTCCATGACTGCCCCACAAGCGCACACCAGGAAATGGGTACATTGGTCATTCTGCTAGGACACCCATGGTCTAGAATGTGTGTTCATGTATCCTGGTCTGTCCCTTTGACTGGACAAATCTCATATGTAATTCATGAATGTCAATTGAACCAGCAGCATAACAAGACAGTGCAACATGCAGACCTAAAAAGATGTTCCTCTCCCACACCTGCCGAACATACCTTGTCAGACAAGTATGAGATAGAGCCTTCAGAGATCTAAGCAGACATAGGCGTACACCAATGCATGACCTCATGCATCCTGATAATGACCAGATACAGTGCCTTGTGAAAATATTCATCCCCTAGGTTTTAGTCCTGTTTTGTCACATTACAACCTGGAATGAAAATGGAGGTTCATTTGAATGTTAGATAATGGACCTAACAATATAGTCCAAACTGGTGAACTGAAATGACAATAAAATACCTTGTATATATAAAAACAAGTAAAAACTGAAACGTTGCGAGTGTATATGTATTTATCCTTTTTGCTATGAAACCCCTAAATGAGATCTGGTCCAACGAATTAACCTCAGGTTGCATAATTAGTTGATTAGGGTCCACCTGTGTGCAATCAGTGTCACATGATCTGTCACATGATGTCTGTATAAATATACCTGTTCTGAAAGGTCCCTGACTCAGCAACACCACTAAACAAACAACATGAAAACCAAGGAGCACTCCAAACAGGTCAGAGACAAAGTTGTGGAGAAGTATAGATCAGGTTTGGGTTATAAAAAAATATTCTAAATTCTGAATATTCCACGGAGCACCATTAAATCCATTATAACAAAATAGAAAGAATATGGCACCACTACAGACCTGACAAGAGAAGGCTGCCCACCGAAACTCACAGACCAGACAAGGAGGACATTAATTAGAGATGTCACAAAGACACCAAGGATAACATTGAAGGAGCTGCAAATATCTACAGTGGAGATGGGAGTATCTGTCCATAGGAACACTTTAAGCGATACACTCCACAAAGCAGGGCTTAATGGAAGAGTGGCCAGAAAAAAAGCTATAGCTTAAAGAAAGAATAAGAAAACATGTTTGGAGTTTGCACAACAGCATGTGTCAGACCCCCCAAACACATGGAAGAAGGTTCTCTGGTCAGATGAGAGGAACATTTAACTTTTTAGCCATCATGGGAAACACCATGTGTGGCACAAACCCAGCCCATCACCCCGAGAACACCATTCTCACAGTGAAACATGGTGGTGGCAGCATCATGCTGTGGGGATGTCTTTCATCAGCAAGAACGGGAAAACTGGTCAGGATTGAAGGAACGATGGATGGCACTAAATACATGGCAATTCTTGAGGAAAAGCCGTTTCAGTCTGCCACCTTCCAGAAGGACAATGACCCTAAACATACTGCTAAAACTACACTGGAATGGTTTAAAGGAATGGCCTAGTCAAAGCTCAGACCTCAATTCAATTGAGAATCTGTGGCATGACTTGAGGATTGCTGTACACCAACACAACCTATCTAACTTGAAGGAGTTGGAGCAGTTTTGCCTTGAGGAGTGGGTGAAAATCCCAGTAGCTAGATGTGCTAAGCTAATAGAGACATATCCCAAGAGACGTGCAGATGTAATTGCAGGTTTTCTTTGTCTTAATTATTGTGTATGTCACAATAAAGGATATTTTGCACCTTCAAAGTGGTAGGCATGTTGTGTAAATCACATGGTGCTAACCCCCAAATCTCCATTTTAATTCCAGGTTGTAATACGACAAAACAGGACAAACACTGAGAGGATGGATACTTTCCCAAGGCTCTGTATAGACCTATGGATTGATGAAGCCACACGGTTGCTCTGTGGCTCCAAATACATGGCCAGCATGTGTATTAAAGAAGGGTCACAGGGTCAACACCAGCCTCTGGGCCAGGAATGGTGAGTTAACTTTATCCTATGTTTCCAGAACTGTATTAGCCAATGCAACCTTCAACATTTTGTCCAGCATGAATCCACACACTCAGCTGCAACACTGAGAAGCTGCACCACCCATGACTAGATGGCAGAGAATGCTAATAGTACTCACACACTGAGTGGGTGTTGACAATGGTGGAGCATCAAAGGGAGCCTATGGGGCAGGTAAGAATGCCAACCTGCACTACTTCTGAGCAGTGGGGTCATTGGCATATGTGTGTGTGTGTGTCTCTAGAGAAGTATAGCTGCAGCAATGCACTGCATGTGGTGTCAGGCTTTATGGCTGTGCATACAACATGCTGCAGGTCAGTGATATAGCAACCCCACATACCTTGTGAGACACCATTTACAAGTGGAAGGTTAGTCTTCAGTAAGTAGTTGCAACCTGTGGCTGTGATGGTATAATGCATTCCCAGTTACACCATCATCAAAGCCCATCCCCACAGCATTCATCCACACTTACCTCCCAACATGACACTGTTGGGCAGCTCTCAAATCACCTGTTGGTTTAACTGGAGTGAGCAGGGGGACACGTGTGTGTGTTGCAACTCTCACCTCTGACTAAGCCTCCCGGCCTCAGGATACACCCATTTGCACAGGTAAGAGGCCAGATTAATGCCAACTGCCATAACAGCTGTATCCATGACAACATTGTCAGCCCACTTGGTGCAGCTGCAGCTTATAGGGAACTAGGTTCATGGAGGGCTGGCCTCTGTGAATGTCCAATTCATTCACTTTGTTGATGATACTGGAAGGATTCAGTTATTTACCTGCATGTGTCTTGCTTTTGTCCCATGCTGCAGTTGCAGAGTGCAATCCTGGGGACTCTTTGCTCTATGCAGTTTATGCACATACAGATGGGTCTGTATCAGGCAAATTTGCACACAAGAAACACCATTTCAACACTGTCTACTGATCACTGGACAAAGCATTCAGTAGTATATTACCTATTACCCCAAATGACAGTCAAATGCACCTGTGTGCCTGATTGTGACAGTGGGACACTGACCTCTGAATGGTATGTGCACAATTCTAGCTGCTGAAATGTGGCACAGGATGTCATGTTGGTCTCTGCATTGCCTGCCATTATATGGGAAGGCAGTGCCTGGAGGTGAATGTTGGGGTGGGGGGAACAGTACCATACATGTTTAGAATGTGTCCTTCATAGGTGGCATTGCTGGCCAAAGCCTATGTTCACATGGCCAGAAGCTATTGTGCCTAAGTGTCTGCATGTATGATATCAGATGGCCTGCATGACAGCCTCCTTGACTCACCATGGGCATCAAGTGTGACAGACACAAGGATGGTGTTAGAATACAAAGAGATCGGGAATGGTGGTATATGTGTTGCCAGCAACTGTTCCAACATCCAACCTCATGTCCAACCTGCCATGCTTCCACGTGCTCTTAGGGGGATGGGGCAATGCATCTGCAGCATAACTATCTCTTATATCTCAACAAATAGTGGTGACCAACATGGACCAATGGGTACACCCCTAAACAAAGGCATAGGGAGATGCGACCTGCACGGAGCAGCAGGTGCACCTACTTTTGCCGCCTTGCTGGGCAGACTAGATGGACCATGCTTGTCTTTATCTGCCATGATATACTATGTTACTATGTTACTATGGGAGCATACATGTGCTTCACTGGCCAGTTTTGCAGTGTCATGGCTAGGGACATGACATTATATGAGAGTGCAAGCATGGCACTATGTTCAACGCTCACTGCCAAAAGATGTGTAGGGGTGTAGCATGGCACTATGTTCAATTTTCACTGGCAAAAGCTGTGTGTTGCAGTCGTAGCCCACTGTGGGCCAGCATGTACTTGCAGCGTGTCCCTGGCCCTCTTTCTACTGTGCCTCACATTGCATAAGCTGTCTATAAGTCCAAAATAAAAGGGTGCATAATGAGGAGCAGAGGATTCTGGGTATTGCCTAAAACAGAGCGGTTTGCATAGGCTGTATATGAGTTGAAGGTAAGATCAATAGCTGAGCCATCTTAGCATGGGTCTGCCACAGGCATGGCCTGGGTGCACACATCTGTTCATGCTGAGAGGCCATTCTCACTCTGACCATGTCACGGCTATGTATCCACATAGTGCTATATAGGGTTAAGTAGCAGTGATGTGGATCTTGTTTTATTTATTGTAGTCCAGTCACTAGACCTACTGCTGGATGACCATGCTGTTTTTACAAAGCCAATTTGTTCATGATGGCTAAGTGAACATGCAGTGTGGAATAACCAGCAGATTGGCACAGACGGTAATTGAGTGACTGATACAGGCTGGTGTTGCCGAACATATGCAGGCTGCCTATGACTGATCTAGTTCATTGGAATTCCAAGAAAGTACAGCTAGCAGCTGTCCTTTGACTGTTGATAAGCTGCTGATAATTATGATCCTCGCAGGCACTTCTACTTGGTGTCAGCACTTCCCCCTCCCCTTTCTGTCTCAACAACATTCACTGCATTCAGGTTCCTTGGAAACAACTGCTGCAACCATAGGGACTGACATAGCATTCTTATAGGAGAGTCCCTAGCCAACAGAAGTTAGATACAAGGCCCAGATAAGACAGGCTACTCCATCATGCTGCAATTGTATAAAACCCCAGATGACTAGCATAATACACTGCAGATAATCTGTAGCATACTGGAAGTGATATAGATCCACTCCAAAACATGAAGAGTCCATCAATTAAAGGGCTTGCTCTGGGTACCAGTTGATATGTGCCCTTCATCACATTCAGGATGACTGCTGAAACAGGTCATTTGCACATATGGCAGCACTGCACACCTGGCCTGAGCCAGTTTTGCAGACGCTGAGGAGCCTCAATTAAGCTAAGAGCACATTTTTCTATTTTCTCTGCTGGCTTAAACCTATCAATTGTAACTGTTGGTTTTTGGGGGGATCACTATTATAGCTGTTAACTGTGGTTTTAGACTAAGCTTGGGGCATCTGGACTGCTTTCCTTGTATAGACTTACATCAGATAGCAGTGTTTGTGGAAGATAGAGAGTTAACTGGGCTTCTACCCCTGCTGAACTGTTTGAGGAAACACTATTCCCAGGGAGGTGCTGATCTGGAGCATTGCACACCTGGCCTGAGCCAGTTTTGCAGACGCTGAGGAGCCTCCATTAAGCTAAGAACACATTTTTCTATTTTTTCTGCTGGCTTAAACCTATCAATTGTAACTGTTGGTTTTTGGGGGGATCACTATTATAGCTGTTAACTGTAGTTTTAGACTAAGCTTGGGGGCATCTGGACTGCTTTCCTTGTATAGACTTACATCAGATAGCAGTGTGTGCCCACGGTTCAGGAACAGCCTGCTGGCCAGAGACACTTAGGTTCCCGCCCACCCTACCCCTCACCCCACCCACCCCAGGGGCTACATTGCCTTTATAGTAGTCACATAAGTGCCATCTACCCTTTCTTACTTGGGTTAAAAGTCCACATCTTCTTCATCCTTTCTTCTTCTTCCTCTCCTGGGACTGCTTAACCAACATGTTGTGTATTCAGTGCAATAACTGCGGTACTTTCATTTCAAGACAAATCATTTGGAGCCTAAGAGCTTGTCCTATGTGCCTCAGGTCAGCTGTCATGCATGACAAACTGACTCTACTAAGGAAAAACCTAGCTGCCATGGTGGAAATGGATTTGGACATTGTGGCCATTACAAAAACATGGTTCAATGAATCGCATGATTGGGATGTGGCCATAGCTGGCTATAATCTATTCAGAAGAGACAGAGAAAATGGAAGGGGAAGAGGAGTGGCCTTGTATGTCAGAGGCAATATTAAAGCTACTGAAATGCAGGGGGCATGGGGAAAATAAGAAGCGCTCTGGATTGCGTTGGAAAGAGGAGATGGCACTGTCATCCATACTGCTGTAGTCTACAGACCTCTGACTCAAAATGAAGAGATAGATAACGATTTGATTAAAGATATTGCCAAGATAGCCATAAAGGGGGAAGTAATCATTTTGGGTGACTTTAATCTACCTGATGTGGATTGGATTACTCCTTCTGCACATCTGGAAAGAAGCAAAAAAATTGTAGATGCTCTCCAGGATGCATCACTTAGGCAAATGGTCATGGAACCAACCAGGGAAAGCTCAACGCTGGATTTAGTGCTCACCAATATTGTGGTTTCATATGCTGATTTTCTGGCTTTTTCTGTTTTGACTTTTTGACATTGGTTGTGATTTTGAGTCAACACAATTTTTGAAGGTATTGTTTTTCTCACCAATGGTGATAGCATGTTATCTTGCCTTTTTGTTTAGCTACATATTTTGAACACTTCCTAGTGTGCACAGATACTACCTAGTACCATTACATTGGTTCACTTTCTATACCTTCACCATGCTACCATATTGTGCAACCTCATACCCCTTTACCCTCTCTCTCTGTTATATGTTAATAGCGTTAACTTATGACACCCTAGCCTTTACTTCACCCCATAACGTTATTCCAATCCTTCATAGACCATGGAAAAGACCCTTCGACCTCCCCAACCATCAAACTGAATTACCACGGCGCCCACCTGGTCCACATGTTATTTATGTTGCCCTACAGCAGCACAATCCTCCTCAGAGGGCACAGCCTCTCCATCCCTCTAACCTCAAATGTGCACTAATAAATGCTCAATCAATACGGAAAAAATGACCAGCATTAACAGATATTCTCTCAGCCCATAACCTCGATATCTTATGTGTCACTGAGACCTGGCTATCCGCCTCTGACTCTGTGCTCCTTCACCAGACTGTTCCTCCCAACTTCATAGTTCACTCATGTCACAGAACCAACCGCCGCGGTGGAGGGGTACTCATCTTATCTAAATCTGACCTTAGGTTCCAGCTTGTAGCCTCAAGCAGCACTTCAACCCTTGACTCTGTGACTATCACAAATAAACAGGTCACTATCAATTTACTTTATAGAGCACCATCCTCTTCACCAGACGATTTAGCCACAATCATTGATCTTGCCTGCAACTCTACGAGCCCGCACACCTCAAACTGGGTGTTAGGCGACCTTAACCTCCCTACCATTCAAGACAGCCACACCAATGCCTTTATTGATGCTCTCAGTGAACTAGGCTATATTCAGTTGGTCGACACCCCTACTCATACAAAAGGTAACACACTGGATCTTATCTTTGCACCACAATCAGCTCTTATTCATTGGCACAACTCTTACCTAAATTCAATCTCAGTACCATGGTCTGATCATCTCCTGATCCTATTCCAGATGCCAATATGTTCTAGCTCTTCCAAGACATTACCAGTAGATGCACCCTCCCCAGAACACTTTAGACGCTTTCACCCTTTTAACAGAGAGGACATCCTAAAGAGGACTCAGAACCTACTTTGCCCTCCTGAAAAAAGCCTTGACGACATGGTCGATTCTTGGAACTCCTGCCTAGATGCTGTGATCCACTCTCCTACCTCAATCAAGGCACTTCATAAGAAAAAGAATGCACCATGGTACTCCCCAGAGCTACGGAAATCACTCCTCCTCCTCAGACAACTAGAAAGACGGTGGCGACAATCAAGAACAGCCGAAAATCATGATGCATTCAAAGCACAATTAACAAGACATCGCTCAGCTGTATCTTCCAGTATGAAACAATATTACGCAAGCGGACTACAGCGCTCCCTCAACAAACCTCACGAGCTCTTCCACATTGTGAAAACCTTAGCAAAGGAACCTTCTCAGGGTGCCCTGCCCCACCTAGACCCTCAGGAATATGCCAACTACTTACGAAGCAAAAGTAACCAGCTCACTCTAACCTCTAAGCCCCTTACTCCATCTAACACTCCCTACACTGTCCCTCTACCCTCACCTAGCCAATTCTCATGTGAGACTCAACACACTCTTTCATCCTTCTCCACCCCAACTGACAGAGTCATTCAAGACACCATCTTAAAAATAAACACCACAACATCACCTTCCGACCCCTGTCCAGCTTCCTGGATAAAGTCACTGCGGGCGTATCTCAGCCCATTTCTAGCTAAAATGATAGATGTATCGTTCTCTACTGGGACCTTCCCTCACACTCTGAAGCAGACCTCCATCAGACCTCTCCTAAAAAAAAAGCAGGTTGGACCCCTCCTTGATGGAATCCTACAGACCCATCTCCAGCATTCCTGTCCTTTCGAAAATCATCAAAAAGATTACCCAACGTCAATTACAAGATTATTTAGATACCAATGCACCCTTGCATCCATGTCAGCACGGATTTCGTGAATCACATGGTGTTGAAACACTACTGACATCCCTGTTTAATGCTCTAACCATAGGCCTAGACAACATTAGACAAGGTTTTGCTTTAATCTTCATGGACATTGCCGCTGCGTTTGACACTGTCGATCATGAAGTACTCCTGACACGTCTTAGAGAGAAGGGAGTTCATGGATCAGCTCTGTCTTGGTGCTCTTCATACCTCAGAGACCGTTGGCAACATGTCCGTTCTGGATCTTCAACCTCTGACCCCTTCCCTCAAACTAAAGGTGTGCCACAAGGCTCCTCCCTTTCCGCCTTACTGTTCAACGTTTATATGCAGCCTATCTGTGACCTCATCCACTCTTTTAACATCAACTGCCTGGTCTATGCTGATGACGTCCTGATGTATATGCCATTCTCGACAGAACTCCTGGACCTCTCCCCACTAATCAAGTGCTTTGACCTGGTCACAGACTGGCTAAATGCACAAATGCTTAAGATAAACTTCAAAAAGACAGAAGTCCTCTTCGTGACCAGAAACCCTGCATTTACCTCACCAGCGTCCATCAAGGTGCGTGACGCAGAACTCCTTTGCAAGACTACAGTGAGATACCTAGGGGTTACGCTTGATCAACAACTCAATATGAAGGCTCATATCAGCAACGTAGCGAAATCTGTCTATCATAAAATCCGGACCCTTCGTTATCTGCGTCAGCTGCTAGAACCAGACGACTTTCGATCAGTCTTTCAGGCCTTAATAATGCCTCACCTGGACTACGCCAATGCGATCCTACATGGCCTACCAAAGAGCACGATTAACCCCTTACAATTGGCAATGAACTCAGCTGCAAGAATCCTTTATGGAGCCTCCAAGAGAACCCACATCACTCCAATACTGAAACAGTTACATTGGCTGCCTATACAATCTAGGATCTCTTTCAAGATCCTAACTATGACTCACAAGGCGATCAATAACTACTCCGCATCTACTATCACTGACCTGATATCAATTACACCCCCTAATCGAGCAAGGAGATCGACTGCCTCCAACTCTCTTGTACTACCCAAGGCAATCACGAATTGCTCTCAAGTCACTAGATCCAGAGCCTTCTCTTACTTTGCACCATCATGTTGGAATGCCCTACCATCAGGCATCAGAACCATCAGTGACCTCTCCCAGTTCAGGAAGGCACTGAAGCATCACTTGTTCCTGCAGCACTACGATGTTTCGGACACCCTCCCATACCAACCCACCTCCACACTCCAGGCCAACACATTAAACCCATGCACTCCACAGTCTTAATCCGTAGAACTGCAATCTCACTTTGCACCTCCTCTCACTACGAAAATTTTACCTAGATTCATGTAGCTCTACATATAGCTGCATTTAGTTGCTTTGTACATAGTTCTCACGTTCTCTGTTTCACTGTTCATGAAACCTGTTTTATGTATACCAAGTTTATTGTCCTGTTCATTGTAAGCACAGATCATTTATTTGAGACGTGTAGTTTTTATGTTCATTGCAAACCGCACTGATGACGAATAGCGCGGTATAAAAGAAACTGTAAATAAATAAATAATAAATAAATAATAAATAAATGTCTGCGTGAGTACCCCTGTAAGCAACAGCGATCATTACACCGTGTGGTTTGAGATAAAAGCCAGGGTACAGGCCAAACATAGCAAGCTCAAAGTCCTAAACTTCAAAAACACTGACTTCAATAAAATGGCCAAGTACCTAAAGGAGGAGATGACAGGGTGGAAGGAGATAAAGGAAGTGGAATTGCAATGGGATAAACTAAAGGTGGCAATAAAAGGGGCAACAGACAAATATGTTAAAAAAGTAAACAAAAACAAGAGGAGAAGGAAACCTATTTGGTTTTCCAAAGAAGTGGCTGCTCAAATAAAGGCAAAAAACACAGCTTTCACAAAATTCAAAAGCTTGCAAACAGAAGAACACAGAAATGAATACAGGATCAAACTCAAAGAGTCAAAAAGAGAAATAAGGATAGAAAAATCAAAGGCAGAGGAAAAGATGGCTAAAGATGTTAAGGGTGGTGACAAAACTTTCTTCAGGTATATTCGGGAAAGGAAGAAGATCAGAGTTGGGGACTCAGAAGTGCTGGGAAAAGACTCATGGAAAGTGACATAGAAAAAGCGAAATTGCTAAACAAATACTTCTGCTCTGTTTTTACTAAAGAAAATCCTGGAAATGGATCAGCTGGGACTCCCAAATATAAAAATGGGAACGAAGTAGATACCACACCATTCACAGAAGATGAGGTGTTGGAACAACTTGCTAAAGTTAAAGTGGGCAAAGCCATGGGACCGAATGGGATACAGCCCAGGATACTGAAAGAGCTCAGAGAAGTTCTATCAGGGCCATTAAAGGATGTATTCAACAGATCCTTGGAAACAGGAGAGGTTCCTCAGGACTGGAGAATGGCTGATGTCGTACCTCTACACAAACGTGGTGACGGAAGAAGTGTCAAACTACAGGCCCGTGAGCCTTACCTCTCGCCCCCTATCACGTACATTTCCCTTGGATTTCTGCAACCTAAGTGCATGACACTGCACTTTTTCGCATTAAATCGTAATTGCGAAAAAGTGCAGTGCCATGCACTTAGGTAGCAGAAATCCAAGGGAAATGTACGTGATAGGGGGTGAGAGGTTGGTGTGCATGGTTCAGGAAAAAGACCTTGGTGTGATTATCTCTGATGATCTCAAGGTGGCAAAACAGTGCAACAAGGCGGTGGCAAAAGCCAGGAGGATGTTGGGCTGCATGCAAAGAGGGATTACCAGCAGAAAGGAAGAGGTACTTATGCCACTGTACAGGTAGCTGGTGAGGACTCACCTGGAATACTGTGTTCAGTTTTGGAGACCATATCTTGCAAAAGATGTAAAAAGACTGGAAAGTGTTCAGAGGAAGGCGACCGAAATGATTTGGAGCCTGCGTAAGAAACCTTATGAGAAGAGACTTGAAGACCTAAATATGTGCACTTTGGAGGAGAGGAGGGATAGGGGAGATATGATTCAGACCTTTAAATATTTAAAGAGGAATGATGAACAAACAAACCTCTTCCAAAGATGGGAAAGCTGCAAAACTAGAGGGCATAACATGAAGCTGCAAGGTGGAAAATTGAAAGGCAATGTCAGGAAATATTTTTTCACTGAAAGGGTGGTGGATGCTTGGAATGCTCTCCCGATGGAAGTGGTGGGAGCAAACACGGTGACAGAATTCTAAAAATCACGGGACAAGCACAGCGGATCCCTTTACAGCAACAGAATAAAAACAAAATAAACTGACCATCTAACTTCTCAACAAATAGGGGTGTCCTACATGGAGTGGTAGGTCTACCCCTAAACAAAGACATGGGGTGGGGTGACCTGCACAGAGTGTCAGGTCAGGACCGGCCCGTCCATTGAGCAAGAATGTTCTTTGCACAGGGCCCCGCGTTTCAGGGGGCCCCGCGCAAAGAACATTCTGCTTTTTTTAAAAAAATTATATTAAAAAAAAAAAAAGCTGGCTCTGGCTGCTACCGCGGCCTCCGCAGCAAAATGGAGTGTTCCGCGGGGCCCCCTCTCCTCGCTGAGCCTCTCTGCAAGGGCTTTCAGATTCGCGAAGGGAGAGAGTGTCTCCCTCGCGTCTCTGTTAAGCCCGCAGGGGCTAATGGGAAATTTCCCATCTGCCCCTTTAGACGCAAGGGGCTGATGGGGAAATTTCCCATTAGCCCCTGCGGGCTTAACAGAGACGCGAGGGAGACACTCTCCCTTCGCGAATCTGAAAGCCCTTGCAGAGAGGCTCAGCGAGGAGAGGGGGCCCTGCGGGACACTCCATTCTGCTGCTGCCGCCGGGCTGGCGGCAGCGGCAGCAGCCAGAGCCAGGGTTTTTTTTTAATTTTAAATTTGCCATAAGCCGATATGGGGGGGGGGGCAGGGCTGGGGGGGTGTTAAGACAGATGCTGGGCTGGGCTGTGATGGGGTGTTAAGACTTGTGCTGGGCTGGGCTGGGCTGGGTTGGGGGGGTGTTAAGACGGGTAATGTGCTGCGGGGGTGGGGTTAAGACTGGTAATGGGGGGGGTGGTTAAGACTGGTAATGGATGGGGGGGTTAAGACTGGTAATGGATGGGGGGGGGTTAAGACTGGTAATGGGCTGTGGGCTGATGGGGGCTGTCTGGAAATGGGGTGATGGGGGGTTAGGACTGGTAATGGGCTGGGGGGGTTAAGACTGGTAATGGGCTGGGGGGGGGTTAAGACTGGTAGTGGGCTGTGGGCTGATGGGGGCTGTCTGGAAATGGGGTGATGGGGGGGTTAGGACTGGTAATGGGCTATGGGGGGATTAGGACTGATAATGGGCTATGGGGGGGGGTGCTAGGACAGGACATGGGCTGATGGGGAGGGGTTAGGACTTGAGGTGCGCTGATGTGGTTAGGACTGGTAATGGGCTGTGGGCTGATGGGGGGGTTAGGACTGGCAGTGGGCTATGGGGGGCTGACTGGAAATGGGCTGATGGGGTTAAGACTGGAAGTGGGCTGATGGGGTTAGGACTGGTAATGGGTTATAGGGGGGGCTTAAACTGAAAATGGGGTGATGGGGGGTTAGGACTGGAAGTGGGTTGATGGGGGGCTAGGACTGGTACTGGAAATGGGCTGTTGGGGGGGCTTGAATTGAAATGGACTCATGGAGGGGCTAGAACTGGAAGTAGGCTCATGGGGGGCTTGGACTGGAATTGGGCTGAGTGGAGGTGAGCTAGGATTTGACATGGGCTGATGGTGGGGCTAGGAAATGACTAGAAATGGGCTGATGGGGGGCTAGGATTGGAAATGAGCTGATGAAGGGACTCAGACTGAAAATGGATGGGGGAGCTAGGACCGGAAATGGGTTGATGGGGGGTAGGACTGGAAATGGGCTGATGCAGGGACTAGAAGGGAATGGATGCTGGGTGAGACTGGAACTAGAAGGGAGCTGATGTTGGGGGAGGATTAGAATGGGATGGGGCTGGGAGAGTAAAATGGAGAGGGGAAAAATATTTTGTGTGGGAGGGATGAAAAATCTACAATTGGCCGGTTATTGGGAGAGTAAGTGGGGATTGAGGATGGAGGGGTAAAATTTGTGTGGATGAAATAGGAATGAGGAAAGAGCAAAAGGAGAAAGATTAGTATGTTAAAGCAGATGTAGAGAGAGAGAATGGAAAAAAAAAACTAGAAGAGAGAAGAAAGAACAAATGGACAGCAGACGATGGAGAGTTAGCAGAAAACATGAAGAAACCAGAAGAAAGTGGCTGGAGCAATTGCAACGGAAAAAAAATGCACAAAAGGTAGAAAGATATCTCTTTATTTTGAATTTATTAACTGGAATATGTCAGCTCTGGGAAATGTGCAGCATTAACGTCTGCGCTTTGTTTGGTACAAGAGGAAATTAATTTATAGTTTTATTTCTACAGTGGTGTTGTACATTTCAAGTTTGGCTTTTGGGGTTCCCAGTTTAATTATTGCCTTCCTGTTTCTAAATTGTGATTCCTTGTTTGATGATGGTCTATGTTCTGCATGTGTAACTGAGCTGAGGTATTCTGTTTATGTAATTCCTATTTGATATTGCCACTTGTTCTCTTTCCCCAGTATTCTCTGAAATGTATTGGTTTAATATTTGCAGTGTTGCCTTTTGATAGGTAGGGTATGGTGCTTTGTGAGTCCTGGTAATGCTGTCAGGATATGGTGGGTTTGCTATGGGTTCTAAATGGGCAGCGTTTCTAGTAGTTCCTAATGTGCCTGGCGGTTGGCACTGGATTATAGTAGTGTAGAAATCTTTTAGTCTTTCTTTATCCATACCCTCATTAAGAGACATGTTTACTAAAAGTTAGTGTATGGTAACATTATGCAAATATTTATGCAAATAAGGCCACTTATGCAAATGAGGCCCCGCACCGAGTCTCCGCACATGGCCCCGCACCCCCCTTGGGCCGCCCCTGTGTCAGGTCCACCTACTCTTGCCGTATTGCTGGGCAGACTGGATGGACCATGCTGGTCTTTATCTGCAGTCATTTACTATGTTACTATGTTATCTGCAGGAATCACACAATGTCCCTGCATATTACAGAGCTGATGTGATGGATCACTGCATTCTCCATATGAGCATCAGCTGCATATATCTGCTCCGATTGTTCAGTGCATCAGGGGTAATGGAGGAACTAACCGATAATGGCACTCAGAGACCCAATTGCAGTCATAGCATAGTGATCATTGGAGCATTGCCCAGTACCTGCTTGTCTTCTATGATGGTGGGAGACATGTACATGGCCACCGAGGATGGGAGGATGGTCTGCAATGGATTGCAGGGGTTTGAGTTAGGTGTATGTGCAGGTATACCTATCTTGCAATGTACAACAGGTCACAAGGGACTGCATGCCCTGCATATTTGCTGCCTCAGAATTAGTGCCACACTGCAGTGCAACGGACCTCTACATGCAACTGTTGTTTGGCATTGGAGGTGCAGTGGAGGGATGGGCATCTTGACCTCACACGTGGCTTAGCCTTTGGACAAGACATGTATTCTGCAGCTGTATGCACAGTGACTTGCAAAAGTATTCATCCCCTTGGTTTTTGTCCTGTTTTGTCGCATTTCATACAAGCTGAAATAAAAATGGAAGTTCATTTGGATGTTAGGTAATGGACCTAACAATATAGTCCAAATTGATTAAGTGAAATGACAATAAAATACCTTTATTTATTTTATTTTATTGTATTTATTTATTTATTTATTTAACTGTATTTATATCCCGCTTTTCACTGGGTCAAAGCGGTTTAACAAAAGGGGGGGGGGGCAGTAATCAATTCTTATGGTGGGGGCTGTCACCGGGGAGGCCAACATTAATGATCTAGACAGACATTAAGGACTTAAACAATGGACATCAGTCTCTTAGTAGGTAGATCTGTGGGTATGTTAAAGGGTCTGGAGAGGGTGTCAGTGGTGCATGTTTGTTTCTGGTCTGAGGTATTCCTGGAACAGGATGGCTTTTAGTTGTTTTCTGAATGTTGAAGGTTCTCTGTTGTTTCTGATTTGACTTGGTAGGGAGTTCCAGAGTGATGGCGCGTATAGTTTGAAGGCTCTGTTGCAGGTCCGTTGATTGTATTTAGTTTGTTCATGGGGGATGGTGAGGGTGTTGCTGGTGGTTTGTCTGGTTGTTCTGTTGTGGGTGGGTTGGGACAGTAAAGTTCAGAGTTGGGAGGTCTGCGTTTGATAGAGGGCTTTGTGGATAAGTAGGGCTGATTTGTATTTGATTCTTGCTTCGAGAGGGAGTATGTGCAGTTCTCTCAGGACTGTGGTGATGTGATCTTGTTTTTTTGCTTTCTGGATAATTCTTGCTGTGGTATTTAAGGCAGTTCGTAATGGGTTGGTGTGGGTGGCAGGTAGTCCGTGATAGATTATGTTTGAGGTGGGGGAGATGGGGGAGTCCAGGTGGGGGAGTCCAGGTGGGGGAGCGTCATAGCTTGCATGACTGTCCTGAAGTCCTGTGGATCAAGGAGAGGCCTGTTTTTGCTGTTGTACTGTTTTGTACTGTTTTTGCTGTTGTACTGTTTTGTATAAATAAAAAAAGCAAGTCAAAACTGAAAAGTTGTGAGTGCATATGTATTCATTCCTTTTGCTATGACATCCCTAATAAGATCTGATTCAAAACAATTAACATCAGAAGTCACATAATTAGCTGATTAGGGTCAACCTGTTTGCAATCAGTGTCACATGATGCCTGTATAAATATCCCTTTCCTGAAAGGCCCCTGACTCTGCAACACCACTGAGCAACCAGCATGAAAACCAAGGAGCACTCCAAACAGGTCAGAGACAAAGTTGTGGAGAAGTATAGATCAGAGTTGTGTTATAAAAAATATCCTAAATTCTGACATTCCCACAGAGCACCATAAAATCCATTATAACAAAATAGAAAGAATATGGCACCACTACAAACCTGACAAGAGAAGGGGCAAGAAGGGCAATAATTTGGAACCACTACAAACCTGACAGACTGGCAAGGAAACATAGAAACATGATGACAGAAAAAGACCACATGGCCTATCTAGTCTGTCCTTCCATAACAACAACTACAACAGTCCACCTTTTGCCTTTAGAGATCCTCTGTGTTGGTCCCATGCCTTTTTGAATTCAGTTACTGTCCTCATCTCTACCACCTCCACTGGGAGACTATTCCATGGATCCACTACTCTTTCTGTAAAGAAATATTTCCGCATATCACTGCTGAATCTATCTCCCTTCACCCTCATCCCATGTCCCCTCGTAGCAGAACTTTCTTTCAATTGAAAGAGGCTCTCTCCCTGAACATTTATGCCACAAAGGTATTTAAACATCTCAATCATATCACCTCTATCCCGCCTTTCCTCTAAGGTGTACATATTAAGATCCTTAAGTCTGTCCTCATATGCTTTATAATGAAGCCCATTAATCATTTTAGTAGCAACCCTCTGCACTGACTCCATCCTGTTCACATCCTTTTGAAGGTGCGGTCTCCAGAATTGCACACCATACTCCAAATGAGGTCGCACCAAAGACTTATACAGAGGCATTATCACCTCCTTTTTTCTGCTAGCCATTCCTCTCCGTATGCACCCAAGCATCCTTCTAGCTTTTGCCGTCGCCTTTTCTACCTGTTTAGCTACTTTAAGATCATCAGACACAACCACACCTAGGTCCCGCTTTTCTTTAGTGTTCAAAAGTACTTCACCTCCTATACTGTATTGCTCCCTTGAATTGCTGCAGCCCAAATGCATGACCTTACATTTTTTAACATTAAATCCCAGCTGCCAAATTCTAGACCATTCTTCAAGCTTAGCTAAATCCCTCCTCATGTTATCTACACCTTCCTGGGTGTCTACTCTATTGCAGATTTTGGTATCATCTGCAAAGAGGCAAACCTTACCCGACAGCCCTTCCGCTATATCACTAACAAAGATGTTAAAAAGAATCGAACCAGAAGGAGGACATTAATCAGAGATGCCACAAAGACACTGAGGATAACACTGAAGGAGCTGCAAAGATCCACAGTGGAGATGGGAGTATCTGTCCATAGGACCACTTTAAGCCATAAACTCTACAGAGTGGGGTTTTATAGAAGAGTGACCATAAAAAAGCCATAACTTAAAAAAGAAATAAGAAAACACGTTTGGAGTTTGCACAACAGCATGTGTCAGACCCCCCAAACACATGGAAGAAGATTCTCTGGGCCGATGAGACGAAATTGAACTTTTTGGCTATCGTGGGAAACGCTTTGTGTGGCCCAAACCCAACACTTCCCATCACCCCGAGAACCCCATTCCCACAGTGAAACATGGTGGTGGCAGCATCATGCTGTGGGGATGTTTTTCATTGGCAGTGACAGGAAAACTGGTCAGGATTGAAGGAATGATGGATGGCACTAAATACAGAGCAATTCTTGAGGAAAACCTGTTTGAGTCTGCCAGAAATTTGAGAATGGGACGAAGGTTCACCTTCCAGAAGGACAATGATCCTAAACATACAGCTAAAACTGATTTAAAGGGAAATATTTAAATGTCTTGGAATGGCCTAGTCAAAGCCCAGACCTCAATCCAATTGAGAATCTGTGGCATTACTTGAAGATTACTGTACACCAACACAACCCATCTAACTTGAAGGAGTTGGAGCAGTTTTGCCTTGAGGAATGGGAGAAAATCCCAGAGGCTAGATTTACTAAGCTATCCCTAGAAGCTTGCAGCTGCAATTGCAGCAAAAGGTGGGTCTACAATGTATTGTCTTGGGGGGGGGGGATGAATTCATATGCACACTCCTGCTTTCAGGGTTTTTTTTCCTTAATTATTGTTTGTGTCACAATAAAGGATATTTTGCACATTCAAAGTCATAGGCATGCTGTGTATATCACATGGTGCTAAACCCCAAAACTCCATTTTAATTCCAAGTTGTAATGCAACAAAGCAGGACAAACAGAGAGGGGATGAATACTTTTGCAATGCACTGTATGTTATGCAGTTTCAGTACTGAGTGTCCAATGCAGTCCATCCTAGCTCTAGGTGTAGTATATCACTGTCTCACAATGTCCAAGCCACATTGTTTCATGTCCAGGTTTTCAGCCATTGCAGGCAGGGACCTGCAGTCTCTTTGATTCTAGGCATTGCTGTGCGGAAAGGTATCAAGGTATAGCCTAATGGTTAGAGCACTGGCTAAGTAAGCAACAGACCAGTGTTTAAATCACACTTGTTTTCTTTGTGGATGTGGATCTGACACAAGCATGGCCTGTATATGATTGGAATATTTCATCATAGCCATGACTGAGCATCTTTGGCTCCATCATGTACATGCAGGCAAATCCCACTCCAGGAATGGCCACCTGCAGGGATCATCACATGTCCTTACTTGCTCAATATGGCCAATATGAGAGACACTTGTCCAGTTGCTATCTGCACGTGTCAGGAAGATTGTATGTATCACTCACACCTCTCCTCTGAATGATCTGCATGTCACCACTCCTGCTCAGTCATCCTTTTGATGTCCACATCATGGCGATGCTGGCTCCACCAAGGGACACTTCTTCCAAATCCTATGCCACACAATGACATTACAGCAGATTATGTGGGCACCTCTCAATGATACAGTAGAGCTGCCTCCCACATGCTCATCCCACTTATTGACTGACATGTAGGATACATATGGATCTGACATGTCCATCAACTCTTACCTTTCCTCCTTCCATCACCTAAAATGTGACTTTCACAAGGGCTCCCTTATCCTGCATTAAAGTAACTGTCATTTTCGGGCATTAAGGTGCATGCTTGGAACCTTAACGCTCAGTGTCCAGTTAGTGCCTGATAAGTGGAGCCAAGCTCCCTTACCACCAGAATGCCTACTCCCTGCCCCAGCCTTTACCGCATGATAACACCCTTACCATTGCCGTTAACACTTGCTAACCAGTGTGCCCTTAGCACTCTTTAAGAAACATATCCCCAGGAGTGTGCATTGGCTTGATGGCACTAAAAAACAAAAAAGTTGCCTTTTATATTAGAAAATTACTTGCTAGTTTTTCCTGTAAAGAACACTTGGCATTCTTTACTAAGAATGTTTTTTTTGTCTTCTAGCTACATTGCAGCTAATAAAAATCCTGCTGACTGTTACTTACAGCTGTCTTGCTGTTTGTATGAGCGTGGAGTGCTGCTAGCTATGCTCCCTGAAGGCCGCCATCACAATGCCATGTTTGAAACAGTGTGTTCTGATTGAAGAGTCTGAGTGCTCCCAGGGCAGATGAATGTTAGGGATAAAGTGAAAATCAAGTAACACATGGAGTTTGATAGTATATGTGAGTACATTTAAAAGTATATCGGATAAATGGCTGTTAAAGAATGTGTGTGGTGGGCAGCTGTGATTTTCCACTGCACAGGCATGTGTGAGCATGTGTTGTACACACTTACTTGAGAGTGAGAATGTTCATGAAGAGTATGAGTGTGGTGGGGGAGTTTAAGTTAGTGTATCTGTGCCTATTTAGTTTGAATTATTTACTATGTTAGCTGGGTGTAATGATATGATTGAACAGGGGTAGGACCAATGGGCCCGATTTTCATCTGGACAGTGCTATGCGCTGTATCGGCGCATAGCCTGCCTACCCGCCATCCATCTAACCCGGATTTTCAATGCCGGGGTCATATGCGGCTCTGGCATTGAAAACCCGGGTCTCGCTGCACAATCTGGAAGCCACAGGACCTAGTTGGGTAACACTGATTTGTGATGCTAACCGCTTAGCCCATGCGCCTTTTAGGCACAGAGGGCTAAGCGGGTAGCACCAAAAATCGGTGCTACCCGTCTAGCCCTTTCCTCCACCCCTGCTCCACTCTGGAACACCCCCAACATGCCCCAATGCTAACGGTATAGCATCTGGGCGCGTTAGGGACTTATCTGGAATTTTCAAAGGGCACCACCCATGTAGGAACCTTTTGAAAATACCAGATAAGGCATTTACATGGGTATCTAGGGCAGTTACCCGTGTAAATGCCTTTGAACATCAGACCCAATGAGTTTTTGAATAAGTGTGAAAGTCGGCTGGTAACATAGTAACATAAAAAATGGCAGTGGATAAAGACTAGTCTGATCCATCTAGTCTGCCTGGAAAGGTGTTTAGGGTTACAACTGCTGCTCTGTGCAGGTCATCCCTGCTCTATGCTTTTAACTTTGGGATGTAACTGCCACTCTGTTACAACTACCCTGCTATAGTTTTGCTTTGAGCAGGAATGTTCTCCTTCCTATATAGGGATCTTCTATGCTTATACTTTGACTTTTTCAGTTCCATCAACGTTTCTGTCCCCACCATCTCCAATGGGAGGGCATTCCAGACAACCATCACCCCTTCCATGAAAAAGCATTTCCCTGATGTTGGTAATTATCATCTTGTATTTTATTCTGGATGCTATGGGGAGCCAGTGGAGATTCAATTTAAAATAATCTCAATTTTAAAAAAAGTATATGCAATGGAAACTGCATACATACTTTCATGCTAGTTGATTTTCTCTAAGAGATTGTTTATGTGTAGATGACTAACATTTGGAGTTTGCATGTATTTTTCACGCATGCATCGAGGCAGCTCCTTATAAAACTACCCCCTTAATGTGAGTGTTTTGAATGTAAGAAAGAGCAAGTATTGATTAAATGTGTATTTGTGAGGAGAATGCAAAAAATAAAACAAAAAAGGCGGGGACAACCCCTACCAATAAAGGTCCATAATAAAAAAGAAAAACAGGAAAGGGTAATTTAAAATGCCACAGAGCAGATAAATAGCCACAGGGTAAATGTATTCAGCCCAACACGGCTGTGTTTTGGCACAGTCTGCCTGCATCAGGGCCATTAATGCAATCCAGAATTACAGAATATATAGAACCAAATCTTGGGGGTTAGAGTAACTTTTGTCATGTTATTCACAGACTGCATGATGTAGATATGTTATACAATGTACATAGTTCCCCCCAGTTACTTCCAAGTTGATCTCCTGTTTATTGTAAATGCAACTCAGGGTTCCTGTGTTGTATGGTTGATGTTGGATGTAAACCGCTCTGATCTAGAATAGAGCGGTATAGAAGAACTGTTAAATAAATAAATAAAATAATAAATAAATGACAACAGTTACTGCTAACACCCAAATTTGGTGCTATATATGATATTGGATTGAGTTCATTGTCCCTGATACAGGCAGACCATGCCAAAACACGGCCGTGTTGGACTGAATAAATTTACCCTGTGGCTATTTATCTGTTCTGCATCTTTTATAATTACCCCTTCCTGGTTTCTTTTTGTGTGAGGAGATTGTACATGTGTGGGAGAGTTCTGGATCATGCATGTAGGCAAGTGTGTAGGTGAAAGTTTGGAGTATGTGAGGGTAATTTGAAAATTAATCTCCCTGAGCGTAAAGTTTGTTTAACTTTCCTTAATTTTTTTTTTTTTTTTTTGGAAATTGCCCATGCTCAGTAGACTTTTTTCAGGTGGCTATGGTGACATTTTAGAAGCCTATTCATGAATTGGATGGCTAAAAACAAGCATTTAGATGTGCAAATCCTGACAATGCCGCTGGAACTATTTTACAAATCCATCTATGTTGACACTTCTGGGACGAACATTAAATCCATGACACATGGGAGCATGGTGGAGGTATGTCCAGGGTGTTCCAGACAAGGTATATGTGCATGCCTGATTTCAGAATCAGTGAGCATTTCTAAAACCACCAGTAGTAACGTCCATGTCTATTCCTGTTCCAGGACAAATAGACATCAGAAAAGCTCTTGTTAAGCCACCGAGATACCTGGAAGTAGTACAGAAGGGTGTACTCTGATATCCACAATACTTTTCAAAATGAAGAAGTAAATGGCAGGGAAATGCAGGCACTTGTTTTCCTAGTCGGCATGCCGATGTATCTCTCCACTTGTAAAATAGCAGGCAAGGACATCCATTCAGCATAGGATAGTCATCCCCATACTAACTTTGTATTGCTTGGATATCTATGTGGCTGGATTCACTGCTGTCCATTTTGGGCATTTGGAAGTTTTTAAAACTGGGACGAAACTTGCACATGGGTGGCTATTTTTCAGACATTTTGATCTGGACATCCCAGATTGCATTTTGAAACCATTTCAAAAATGTGCTTCATATGTCTTTATAAAATGCTAGACAAACAAAAAACCTTCTGGTCAGGGCAAATCAATAACCAATATGTGTAGAGCACCCAACCTTATTCAGTGACCTCACAAACTTTTTTCTTTTTGTCGGAGCTAGCCGTAGGAAGGTCGGAAGAGAAACCGACCCACACCAAGCGAATAGCTACTTTTATTATTATAGGTTCTTCACCAAAATAAAGTTAAAGTTCATTTAACCATAAAATAGTCAAAAGACTTATCTCAGTCCAGAAATGCCAGTGACACTGCCTCTCCCTATGTTCTATTCCTTCCCTCAGTCCTGGTGATTCTTGTTCAGAGAAAGACTGTGGGGACAGCCAGCACTGCACATAATCAGTAACATGGCCACCTTTGAGCAAGAGGCACTGAGATCAATGGAGAGGGAAGACTGTGGGTAGAGGCAGTGCCACCTGCATGTGGGATCAGAGAAACCTGTGCACATCATGCTACTACAAAGCAAAGGTGAAGTAAAGTGGCATATGCCTCCTCTACTTCTTGTGTTTCACTGCATGCAGAGCCTGGCTTGTTGGGGTATTTCTACTTCAAGTTTGTTATAATTTATTGTGTACTTGTTTAGGGTCTAACTGTCTTCTGCCTGTGTGATGGAGACCAAGTGTTCTGTTAGCATGGCTTTTATATGTAGGAACTGTAGTAATCTGGCTTGTTCAGTTTTCCAGATAGGTATAAGGATGTTCTAAGATACTCTGTATATGTTTCACCAGTGTGGTTGTAAAGGAGGTGATTTTTTCAAGTATGTAGTCATCTTGATTTAGGAATAATCATGTCCTGGCAATCTCCCTGTTTTTATACTATTTCCTTGTTTAATTAGTCTTGTTTTATTTGATTCTTTTATGTGTCAAATATGTGTACATATTTAGTTTAACACCATTTTACTGCCCACTTTTTTTAGGAGAATGGAATTAAGGGATTGAACTACAAGGGTGCCAATAATTTTGACCACAGCTGTATACAACCAGAATTTAAATAGTGGATCTGAAATCAATTTGCCACTTTGGATACAAAGGATAGAGAACCAAAAGAGCTATGGAATGACATCAATAAAGTTGGGCATGAAGAAAGTGAAAAGTTTCTGAAAATATGAAAAAGCAAAAACAAATGGATGAGCAAAGAAACTCTGAAAATTACTCAGAAATCAGAGAAGCTAAAGAAAGAGAGGTAATCATGGAAATGAACAGACATGTGCAGCAAGATGAGACAAAGAACAGTACTGCAATGATGCATGCAAGGAAATAGAAATCAGAAGATATTAGAGGAAGAACAAGATTAGCTTTCCTAAAGCTACTAGAGTTAAGGTAAAAAAAAATCCAGTCTTGAATTGGAATATTGTAAGTTATTCAAGGTATTAAATGATGCTGAGAAGATCAGGAAAAGATGGAAAGAATGCACTGGGTCATTTTACCATAAAGATCAAGTGGATCAACAGCTGTTTCAACCTACACCTCATGGCATTCCTTTTGAAGTATTACCACAATCAGATGTGGCTACCAGAAATCAGATGTAGCTGCCAAGAAATTTGGAAGACATCATGGCCAGCTGACTAGAAAAGATCTGTTTTCGTACTAATATTGAAGAAAGGTGAGCTGACTGTGGAAATGATCACACAACCGCTCTGATCCCACATGCCAGCAAAATTCTACTCAAGATCATTCAGTGGAGACTATAGCCATATTGCAACAAGAACTGCTCAAAGTGCAAGCAGCATTCAGCAAAAGGCAAGGAACAAGAGACTTCATTGTGGATGTGAGATGGATCCTTAAAAAGACAAAAGAATACCAAAAAGAACACAGTATCTACAGTGTATTTCATTGACTACAGCAAGCCCTTTGATTGCATAAATCATTAAAAATCTGAGGCCACATTAAGAAGCATGGAAATACTAGAACACCTGATAGTTCTCATGTATAACCTTTACACTGTTCAAGAAGCAATAGTTCAAATGGAACAAGAAGAAACTGAATGGTTTAAAATTGCTAAAGTTATACAACAAGGCTACATACCTTCCTCGTGCCTGTAAAATTTATCATGCCTTCCTCATGCCTGTAGAATTTATCTGCCAATGAGAGAAGCAGGACTGTTTGGAAACAACCAAGGTAAGAAAACTGGTGTAAGACTCATCAACCACCTTCTCTATGCTGATGAAACCACATTAGTAGCAGAAAGTGGAGGCAATTTAAAACATCTGCTTATCAAGATCAAGGAACATAGAAGTATGTTTCTTAAGCCTCACGCTAGTACCATGGGTTTGGGCTGCCTTACTAGCATGGGGCACAGTGCTAGATGCAGGGAGGCAGAGACAGCCTTTCTCAAGAATTTAGCACTACTCACGGAATTAGCACTATTGCAGGGAGCAACTACTATCACCTACTGTGCTGGCAGTAGTTGCTGCCCAGCAAGTGCTGGCAGTATGAGCCTTCAAGGCCTGTGCTGGTGGCACCATAATTAGAATGCCCATGTCCCACCCAGGCCCCACTAGATGCATACTGCCCAGTTAGTGTGGGATTTTTAGAGCAAAGCCCTGTACTACGTTTTAGCACTGCACCAAAAAAGCACGCTATCCTAGCATTATCCAGGTAGCATGCCTTAGTGAACATGATCATAGTCTTAAAATGGGCCTGCATCTTAACATTAAAAAGACAAAGATCCTGACAAATGGCAGAAAAACAATAGTTTTATCCTTGATGGAGAAGAAATATAAATAGTATACAACTTTGACCTACTTAGATCAATAATCAATAATGAAACAACAAGCAGTCAAGAAATCCAACAACACACTGCTCTTGATAGAATGGTTAGGAAGGACTTCGATAAGATTTCAAGTGCAGAGATGTATGACGCTACATGTGGAGTGGAGTAGTAGTCTAGTGGTTAGAACATCAATCTGCAATCAGCAAAACCAAGGTCCAAATCCCATTAGTACTCCCTGTGGCCTTGGGCAAGTCACCTAGCCCTCCGCTGCCTCAGGTGCAAACTTAGACCCTAAGGACCCAATATTCAGTTAGGTGGGGTACAAGTCACATCAGTGCATAGCCCTGCTTCTGATCTCTAAACTCAGATATTCAATGCTGCAGCTATGGCATTGAATATCCAGGTTAAGCGCCAAGGGGATTCACCTGCAGAGCCTAACTGGGTAGCAGCAATATTGGACTACTATCTGGTTAGTCATCCATGGGTAGAATTAGGCAAGCCAAAGGAACACCTAGTTTTAGTCCTGGATGGCTTACCGGGCAGCAGTCCAATATCATCGCTACCTAGTTACCGGGACTCCCCACCTCTGCTCCACCCTGGAAAACCCCCAACATGCCCTGATGCTAACCAGATAGCATCGGAGAGCGTAGGGTACATAGATGGGAATATTCAATGATACTAACCATGTCGGTGCCCTTGAATATTCCCGTCTAAGGCATTTACGTGGTTTACAGGTCTGTAAACTGTGTAAATGCCTTTTGAATATTGGGACCTAAGTCCCCTGGGGACAGGGAAATACCTACTGTACCTGAATGAAACTTTCTTTGAACTACTACTGAAAAGGCTTGAGCTAAATACTACTACTAAATCTCTATGTACAAAGATTTGACTTGTCAGGGCCATGGTATTTTCAATAGCATCATATGGATGCAAATATGGAAAGTGAAAAAAGGAGACAAGAAGAAAATCAATGCAATTGAATCATGGAGCTGGCAAAGAATACTGCACATACCATGTACTGCTGCCCAAAGAACAAATCAATTGGTACTATAAGGGATCAAATCTAAGCTTCCCTTAGAGGCTCAAATGACAACACTTTGACTTCCATACTTTGGACACATCATGCAAAGAGAAAGATCAATAGAGAAAGACATCATGCTTGTCAAGGTTAATTTATTTTCATAAATGTATTACTTGCCTTCTCACTACAGTCCAAGGTATGGTACAAAAAACATACATAATTTAACATAGGACATAATAAGCCCTCCTATGAAACTCTGGTATGTGTTGGGAGAATGCATCTGGAGGGGAAATGCCATGTGTAATGTATCTTGTGGTGAAGGTTATATAGGGATCTTTCCATTTATAATGTATCAAGGGGTTGATGGTAGCTAGGAGGTGCTTTTTATTTCTAATAGATTGGGAATGTGGTAGATATCTAGGGAGGTTTGTCATCTTGAATGAATTTTTCCCCAATCATCACCCTGGACCTTTAAAAGAGAGCAGACTGAGTTGGGGCTCTACTGTCTTTGAGTCGTTGCTGCCAGGAATGCACAATATTCCCTTCTACAGCAATGCCAAACCCCCCCCAAAAAACAGGATTCACTAACCTGTGATATTCAGGTACTTCAGTATCTCTGTAAATAGCACACAAACATGTGTGTTAGTAAATAGGACCTTGAGTTTTGGTAAACTCCTGTTCAGATGCTCTTCTTACAAGGAAATTAGAAAATTTATTTTCTCAAAAGTTGACACAGAAACGTAGGCCCAAACATTCAACCCAAAACCTGCTCGGTGCGTGTTAGTAAATAGGACCTTGAGTTTTAGTAAACTCCTGTTCAAATGCTCTTCTTACAAGGAAATTAGAAAATTTATTTTCTCAAAAGTTGACACAGAAACGTAGGCCCAAACATTCAACCCAAAACCTGCCCGGAATTAGGCTGGCTAGTTTGTAAGTCAAAAGTTATGAGCAGCTGAAAAGAGGGCGTTAGAATAAAAATATTTATTTATTTATTTAACGTCTCTTCTATACCGTGCTATTTATTATCAGTGTGGTTTACATACAACAAAGGTTTTATACAGCGCAGACAGCTGCACTGTATTTACAGAGAACAAGGTACTATAAACTTGGACATTGCTGGGGAAACTATTTACAGAGTATATATATCGTTACAGGGTGTAGGTATATACAAGCTGCTATTACAAGGTATGCACAATCAACCATGGTAGGGATGTGTACATGGTGCTATTTACAGGTAACCATAGTTGGGGGTGTAGATGCCTTATCGCGTGCTGTGTGTGTTGGTATGGTGGACCTGGTGGTGGGGGGTGGCCGTATGTGTGCTGTCATCTGAGTAGTGTTTGAGGAAGAGGTGGTGCTTTAATGCCTTTCTAAATTGGGCCAGGTCGGAGATTGCCCGTATTTTGGGTGGGAGGGCATTCCAGCATCTGGGCGCATAGAAACTAAAAGGTGGAGGAGAGCCTGTTGATGCCCTTGAAGGTCAAAAGTAGGGATTTAAACAAGAGTCTGCCATGAATGGGGAGCCAATGGAGATGTCTCAGGATAGGTGTCACGTGCTCCTTCCTGGAAGCACCGTAGAGAACTCTGGCCACAGTGTTCATTGCTAGCTGGAGTGGATTAAGAGTGGATTGTGGGAGCCCTTGTAGAATTGCACTTGCGTAGTCGAAGTGCGGGATCACCAGCACTTGGAAGATTGTCTGGAAGTCGTCAGGCTCAAGCAGGGAGCGCAGGTGCCTGAGTGTCCGGATCTTGTGGTAAACTGCTCTTACTGTGTTGCTTATGTGGGCCTTCATGTCCAGGCATTGGTCTAAAGTGACTCCTAGGTAACGGATTGTGGATTTGGTAGTTAGTTCCACTTCTTTGACCTTCAAGGAGGCTGGAGGGGTGAAACTTTGGTTCCTCATGATGAAGAGGACTTCTGTCTTCTTGTGCTGTATTCAAAGGTTTTGAGTCTGGAGCCAGTTTGATACGGCGTCAAAACAGTTTGTCAGTGGGGAGAGGTCCGGCTGGTCGGTTGTGAATGGCATGTAGAGCAGTACATCGTCGGCATATATCAGGCAGTTGACATTGGATTGGATAAGGGTGCAGATGGGCTGCATGTATATGTTGAATATCAGGGCAGAGAGGGAGGATCCCTGCGGTACACCCTGCCACTGGTGGAATGGTTCTGATGTTGAGGCACCGGATCTTACATGCTTCCATCTGTCAGACAGATATGATTTGCACCAGCTTAGGGCTGCATCATGAATACCCTTCTCCTTAAGTCATACCAGGAGGAGCTCATGGCTTACTGAGTCGAATGCAGCAGCTATATCCATAAAGATGAGGGCAAACCCTTGGTGGATGTTGTTGATTCCAGCAATTATGTTATTGAAGAGGGTGGTGAGGAGTGTTTCAACACCGTGTGAATCCCTGAATCCATTTTGGCAGGGGTCCAGCGGAGCAGCAGTCTCAATGTGACCCTGTATTTGGCCCTGGACTTCTTTTTCAATTATCTTGGCGAGTAGTGGTATGCTTGATATAGGCCTGTATGAGTCGACCTTCTGGGGTCTAGTTTGTTGTTTTTGAGCAGAGGTCTGATAGATGTGTGTTTGAGGCTTTGTGGGAATGATCCTGTTGAGAATGACAGTTCCATGATTCTGGCTATGAACGGGCTATGTTTGCTGAGTCAGAAGTCGAGATTCAAAATGTAACCATATAGTGAAGCTAATAAACTTATTTTTTGTCGGAGCAGCTACCACAGTGAGGGAAAAGGGAATATCCCAAACCACTGTAGCCAGTCCTTTTTAATCAAATTTATAATAAAATTGTTAAAGTGCATAAAGAGTCCACTTAGCTGAAGATGTCGGCGGTGACCACCACACGCCAAAAATTTGTTTATCACAGAAACAGGCTGTGAAGACTAGCGAAGCCGCTTCAGGAACGAACGACGTGGCACGTTTCGGGGTCCACAAACAAACACCCCTGCATCAGGTCCCAGCTTTTTTTCTAGCCAGAGCAGCCTTGAAAAACGTCTTCACTCAAGCGGTTTATATCATGAACTGGTGATTAGTGCCCGGATGAAGGTCCTCCCACAAATGACAACTGGCCAATCAGAAAGGAGGGGGGAGGAGCACTACACAGTGCCGTCCCCTCCCAGTTGAAAAAACTGATCGGCCTGTCAAATATAATTTATGATGAAAATCAATTGTTGAACAGTCACAAGATAGTATGCCAGTCCACCTGTTGATTAAGCCCCAAAGGGGTGACAGTACTTAGACGATATATCCAACGTTGTTCCAGCAGTTGTAAATGGCCAAGACGATCACCCCCACGCGGGTTCACAGGAACAAAGTCCAGAATACGCCAGTGCAGATCCGTAAAAACATGGGCAGATTTCATACAGTGATCCACTAAAAGGGCAGACAAAGTGTTTGTTCGCAAACGGGATGCATGTTCACCCAAACGTATTTTAAAAGGTCGTGAAGTACGACCCACATAGTAAAGATCACACGGGCAGACAATCAGGTAGACCACATAAGATGACAAGCAATCTGTTCTCCACCGAGTAGTGTAAACCCTGCCGGTGTGCCTATCAGTCCAAGAGATCCCAACCAGTGTGTTGGAACAATAAGTACACAGTCCACAAGAAAAATGGCCAATTGAATCATGAAATTTGGGTGGACGATCTTCAAAAGGAACTGTATGTACTATGAGATCCCGCAGGTTCATCCCGCGGGTGAAGGCTATACGTAGACCTTTACGAAAACAAGGATGAAGAGCCAACACCGGCCAAAATGTATGCAAAATGCCCACAACATTAGTGGAACCACAGGAGTATGGAAGAATGCCAGTAATTTGTGTAGATCCATCCAATCCAATTTTTGGCGTGTGGTGGTCACCGCCGACATCTTCAGCTAAGTGGACTCTTTATGCACTTTAACAATTTTATTATAAATTTGATTAAAAAGGACTGGCTACAGTGGTTTGGGATATTCCCTTTTCCCTCACTGTGGTAGCTGCTCCGACAAAAAATAAGTTTATTAGCTTCACTATATGGTTACATTTTGAATCTCGACTTCTGGTTTGATGATTTATTTATCGGGATTGGGTATAATATAGTTTAAGTTTGCTGAGTAGCAACTTTATTCAGAAGGCAGGACAGGGGTCAGTTTATGCGGTGGTGGTGTTGATAGCAGCGATGGTGTCTTCAATGCCTTTCTTTGAGGGGGTGGAGAAGGTGGTCAGTGGTGTAGGATAGGGTGACTCATGTGCGGTGGTGGTCGTTATGGACTTACTGGGCTGACATAACTTTGCAAGTAATCCGCAAATTCCTGGGGTTGGATCTCGCTTTGTTGGATGGGGGATGGTTCTTTTGTTAAGTTACTGACAAGATTGAACAAGTTATGCGGCTTGTTTAGTGATCGTTTCAGGGTGTCAGTGTGGAATTGCCTCATCTTTTCTGTCACTGCTTCATGGTGCTTTGTCAGGTGCAGGTTATACTCCATCAGGTCAGCTGTGGAACGTGACCGACACCAACGTCTTTCTAGCTTCCTTGGATGGAGGAGTGACATTCGTAGCTCCATGGAGTACCAGGGTGAGGCAGCTCGTTTCTTTGGGGGTTTGTCTGAGGGTGGAAGTTGAACAATGGAGCTGAGGCTATTATCCCAGCTTGAGATCAATTCGTCGAGATCATGCGCTGTGAGGGAGAGGAGCGGTAGGGTTTTACTCAAGATAGCTTCTTTGTCAAAAGGTCGGAATCTTCACAGAGGTGCTCTGGGGGTGCTGGCTGGACCTCTGGAGCTTATGTGGCAGTTGTTGTGCACGGGTATTTGGAATCCGATTAATTTGTGGTCCGACCAGGGGACTGTGGTAATGGACAGTATGGGGTAGTGGGTTCGGTCAATGGCTGCCAGTGGGGCGAATATCAGGTCCAAGTTGTTTCCTTTCACGTGGGTAGGTTCATTGACTAGTTGCTTGTATACTAGTTCGTTGATTGCCTCGAGGAAGGCAGAGGCTTGAGTGTCTTGCAGGGCTGGCAGGTTGAAGTCGCCTAGTAACCAGCTTGGGGTGCATGGGTTAAGGGTGTTGCACGCAAGGTCGATTATTGTTGAGAGGTCATCGGGGGAAGCTGATGGGGCTCTGTACAGTAGGTTGATGGAACATTGCTTGTTGGCTATGGTGATTGTGTCAAGTTGCATTGTGCTGGTGGCATTGATCGGCTTGAATTGGAAATCCTCTTTGGAGAGGACGAGCAATCCACCTCCTCTTCGACCGTCTCTGTGGCATGTGTGGATGGAAAAATTGGTGGGTATGAGCTGGTGAAGGAGGACCGTATCATCGCTAGATAGCCACATCTCTGTGATCAAGAGTATGTTGAGGTCGTAGAGGGATATCAAGTCTGAGATGACTGGCCATTTCTTACAGATAGAGCGTGCATTTATGGGGGCACATTTCAGATTTTGGAGGTGGGGGTACTTCTCTTGTTTGGATTTCTTGGCATGGTGCAGTGTGATGTGTAGTAAGTGAGGTCGTTGTGTGCGCATATCGTCATTTGTCTTGTGATGGGGGGGGGGGGCGCTTGACCATCTCCTCCCATGGCTCTGTAGGATTTGTATGTGGTTGTGGGTAGGAGAGTAGGCCGTTGTGTTGCTGAGCCATCCTGCGAGGAGGTA
Source organism: Ichthyophis bannanicus (assembly GCA_033557465.1). NCBI lineage: Eukaryota > Metazoa > Chordata > Amphibia > Gymnophiona > Ichthyophiidae > Ichthyophis > Ichthyophis bannanicus. The sequence continues at coordinate 1,476,001,280 of CM066032.1, forward strand.
ACAGCAAACTAGGGCAGTAGGGTAGGGCGTCATATTGGGTATTCGCCCTTTTGCCGCGGTCAGGGGACTCCTGTGGGTTGGCAGGTAAATCAGGCAAGCAGATTGTACTACCGCAGATATGCAGGTACTACGGGTACAGGCCGCAGGCACAGGCTGGTCAGTGCATTAGGTGCAGGCAGTAATAGCATGGCAGATATCACAGGTACAGCGTGACTAACACGGGCAACTATTACAGGCACTGAGTGCATAAACGCAGGCAAATACCGCAGGCACAGAAATACTTACGCAGGCAAATATCGCAGGCACAGGATGCACCAGCACAAGCAAATATCACAGGCATAGGATGGACTAACACAGGCAAATATCACAGGAATTGGATGCACTAGCGCAGGCAAGTAATATAGGCACAGGCTGCACTAACGTAGGTAGATAACCGAGGCTAGTTTGCTTCGGTGTGAGCAGGCGCTATCTGTCACGGTTTAAGTGGTGGGTAACAGTCACCTGGTATGCCGCAGACCATCTACCTTGTTGAAGGCGTCTTGTTTCGTTGTGGTTCTGACTGCGTCATTGATGATCAGGATTTTCATGGGCTGATCTGGGTTGTGACTCTCGGCCGTGCTCAGTTCCTGAGGCTGGTTGTCTGTCGGCTTTCGGCAGGGGTGGGGCATCCTTATCCCAGGACCCCGCCTAAGGGCCATGCCAAAGGGCCCTGTGGCGAGGCCCTCAGGCGTGGGCCTGCCAGGCATGGGTGCGCCCGATGGCGCTTCTTTTAAAGTGTGCCGGGCTGCCCCGATTGGGCAGAGCACACTGGGGGATGCCGGTTTCTGGCTCTGGCAAGCTCGGTCCCACCTGGGAGAGCTGTGGCTGGGCCGGAGGGGCAGGGAGGCTGCAGTCGGCTTCAGCGCCCGATGGCGCTTCTTTTAAAGTGTGCCGGGATGCCCCGATTGGGCATAGCACGCTGGGGGATACTGGTTTCCAGCTCTGGCAAGCTCAGTCCCGCCTGGGAGAGCTGTGGCTGGGCCAGAGGGACAAGGAGGCTGCAGTCGGCTTCGGCGCCCGATGGCACTTCTTTTAAAGTGTGCCGGGCTGTCCCGATTGGGCAGAGCATGCTGGGGGATGCCAGTTTCCTGGGAGAGCTGTGGCTGGGCCGGAGGGGCAAGGAGGCTGCAGTATATAGGTCATTCTTTAAATATATGTGTGTGCAGCTGAGCATCCTGACTTTTCTTGCTGCTTATTAGACATTCATCTTGCTAAAAAGCTCCAGCAGGAGGTCAGTTTGTTGATGCTTATCTGTTATCAGTCTGTAAGCAACCCCTTTGGAGATTCAAGGATGCTATTTCTGCTAATTTGTCAAGAATGCCGGGTTTCTTTTTGCTGGGGTTATATTTTCTGTGATTATGTTTCCATGATTTTCTGCTGATTATATTGCTAAGGACAACTTTTTTCCAAAGGTTATAGTTTCACTCTGACAGCAATCATAATAATGCATCAGCCTGACTTGTAATGAACATCTATTTTAAGATTTTGTACTCTTGAAAAGATTCCTAGCTATGGAATTGTCTTTTCAGAATAATGTAACATGCAAAACATAGTATGATGGCAGATAAAGATCAATATAGTCCATCTGGTCTGCCCAGTAAGGTGGCTAGAATAGGTGCACCCACCGAATCTATACACGTAGCTCTCCTATTTGCATGTCCATAAGGTTAACAACAATTTAGGCAGGGTGCTAGAAATCCACAGAGATGATTGATAGCACCTTGACTTGCCTGAAAATTTTAAGAACTTGGAAACATTTTAAAACAGTCATGGTGTCTCGGGTCCTTAATCACATAAAACATGTTTAAGTAAAATCACTTCCGATAATATATTTGTTTTGACATTGAGACAACAGTTTTCAAAAGCTTTTACCCACATAACTATTTGGTTGTCTGGGTCAAACTAGGAACAGAAATTGCCCTCTCAATCCTTGGTAACACTGATGTGAAGAAAAGGGATGTGAACAACAGCATGTGGCAGACCCCCCAAACACATGGAAGAAGGTTCTCTGGTCAGATGAGATGAAAATTGAATTTTTTGGCCATCATGGGAAACGCCATTTGTGGCGCAAACCCAACACTTCCCATCACCCTGAGAACACCATTCCCATAGTGAAACATGGTGGTGGCAGCATCATGCTGTGGGGATGTTTTTCATTGGCAGGGACAAGAAAACTGGTTAGGATTGAAGAAACAATGGATGGCACTAAATACAGGGCAATTCTTGAGGAAAACCTGTTTCAGTCTGCGAGAGATTTGAGACTGGGATGAAGGTTCACCTTCCAGCAGGACAATGACCATAAACATACTGCTAAAGTTGGTTTAAAGGGAAACATTTAAATGTCTTGGAATGGCCTAGTCAAAGCCCAGACCTCAATCCAATTGAGAATCTGTGGCATTACTTGAAGATTGCTGTAAACCAACGCAACCCATCGAAGGAATTGGAGCAGTTTTGACTTGAAGAATGGGTGAAAATCCCAGTGGCTAGATGTGCTAAGCTAATAAAGACATATCCCAAGAGACTTGCAGTTGTAATTGTAGCAAAAGGTGGCTCTACAACATATTGACTTGGGGGCTGGGGGTGAATACATATGCACACTCCTGCTTTCAGGTTTTTTTTGTCTTAAATGTTTGCTTGCATCACAATAAAGGATATTTTGCACATTCAAAGTTGTAGGCACGTTATGTGTATCACATGGTGCTAACCCCCAAAACTCTATTTTAATTCCAGGTTGTAATGTGACAAAACAGGACAAACACAGAGGGGAGAAATACTTTTGCAGTGCACAGTTTATACTCATATAACTCCTCTTCTGAAATCACTTCATTGGTTTCCCTTTCATTTCCATATCCAATGCAAAGTTCTCCTTCTGACCTATAAGTGCATTCATTCTATTGCTCCTCACTACCTTTCCTCTCTTCTCTCTCCCTACGCTCCTCCTCATGAGCTCCGCTCTTCCGCTGGCTTGCTTCTTTCTATGCCCTTCTCTTTAACAGCCAACTCCAGATGTTGATCCTTTCTCCTTGCTGCTCCTGACGTATCTTTACATCAGGTTTCATCTCTTCCCCTTTTCAAATCCATGCTAAAGGCTCACATCTTTCAGGCCACTTTTGGATCTTAATCCTTTGTTATCCTTCTGTCACGTTACCCTTCCCTATTGTATGCTTGTTCTCATCTATTGTACTGTCTGGCTTGATTAGACTGTAAACTCTGATGAGCAGGGACCATCTATTATATGTGTCTGTACGGTGCGGTGTACGCCTTATAACGCTATATAAATGATTAATAATAGTAGTAGTAATAATATTACTATAGTGACAATTTTGAGGTTAATTTTATAAATCTTTTAGGAGCTTAAAATGCCTTCTTACCTGTTTTTAACATGCATAAAAGGTCTTTTCTAAAATTTGGTCATTTCTAAATGTACGTACGTTACAAGCCGGAGCATACTTGTAAAGTAAGCATGCTCAGGAGAGGAGTTTGGGCAAATAGTGGGCAGAATCATGATTTACATGCATGTTTACAAAGAATGCACTAACACTTATGCTTCATCTTGAGCAAGTCGCCTTCAAAGTAAGTATGATTTCTGCAGGCTTTGTGCTTGTATTTTAAAATGACACATAGGTATCTATGGGGTATGTTTACTAAACCGCGGTAAAGGAGCAAATGTGCATGTGCTTTCGGCACACCTGCACCCTTAACGCATCCAAAATGCTGCTTTAGCTCACGCTAACGGAACCAGCAGTGTAAAGCGTCCAGTGGGTGGAGATAAGACGTGCATGGGGCGGAGAGTGGGGGTCAATGGGCATGGAGAAGGCAGTAAGAAGGTGCACTTCCTTAACACCGATTGTGCAACCTGCCGAAAGGTGCCTTAATACCGAGAACCCTAACACATTTCAAAACCTGGCAGAAAAGGCGCTTTTCAGAGGTGAGTGAGACTGTTTAAAGTGTACATTGTGGCAAAAAATAGGGGAGCCCAAGTAAGTGATAGTAGTGCTCCATTCGCAGCAACAGCATAGTGTCCAAATATGAAAGGGCACTATGTTGATGGTGTAAATGGGGGCAAGGGAGGAGGCACATGGGTCATGTAGTAGGGGCTGCTGATGCACAGGGGGGACCAGGCAGCTGCCTAGATGGCACATAGGAGCATAAGACTACAAAATATGCCAAACTGTGTCAGACCAAGGTCCATCATACCTAGTATCCTGTGTCCAACAGTGCACAATCTAGGTAACAAGTACCTAGCAGTTTTCCCAGAAGACACATAGCATCCCCAATAACTTTAATGGGGCAAGCAGTGCCTAGCTAGGGTCCTCTTTAGCAATGGTTTCTGGACCTTTCCCCAGGAACCTGTCCAAACATTTTTAAACCCAGCTACACTGATTGCTTTTACTACATCCTCCGGTAATGGATTGCAGGATCTGATTACGCGTTAACTGAAAAAATATTTTCACCTAGTAGTCCTAAATGGGTTACAGTGTAGCCATATTGCATGTCCTCTAGTCTGTCCACATTCTGATGGCATAAACAAGCGACCTATGTTTACCTGTTCCACTCCGGTCAATAATCTATAGACCTCTATCATATCTCCCCTCAGCCGCCTCTTCCCCATGTTTTGAGCCCCAACCTTTTTAGTCTCTCCACAAAGGGGTATCCTGGCATCTACATTACCATCTGTGTTATCCATCATGATCCCACATTGACAGTGGCAGCACACAGTCATGCTACCGCTGCAGAAAGGAGATGTGCCACATGGGGTGGTCCAAGGGTCCTGGCACCCCAGGCAGAGATCCAGGCTGCCTGCCCCCCTGCTGCCACTGAACCCAGATATGGGGGAAAAGGCCAATAGTGCCAGCAGCTGTAGCCCTCCAGGTAGCTGCAACATGCAGATGCCCAGGGGACTACCTCAGCAGTGGCTGTCATCCTCCCCCCAAGACATATCATTGGCAGGCGGTGACAGAATCCCTGCAGAGGCAGATGGTTGGGGAGGGGGCTGTGTTGCCGTCTGTGTATGCCTCTGCCCCCCATCCCCATCCAGACCTTGCGCTCTAAGAACCCATCAATCTGCATTTTGGATGGACTGGGACTGTACACCACCAACATGGACAGCACATGGGCATGTCAGCATGGTATGGGGTTGTTGGCAGAGGGGGCAGTGGTACCTGCCTGCAGCATACCAAAGCCATGCCCTGGTCCTGTGCACAGTGCACATTGCAACATGTGCCAAGATCTGTCTGATGTGAAGTATATCAGCCACAGGGAGTGTTGCGGTCATATTGCATCACTGTGGCTCAATGCACACAGTTGGTGTGTATATGAGTGGAGAATCACAGGTTTGGGTACCTGGCTGTGGATTATGCATTGTATGTCCCTGTGGCTAAACTTTAGCCCGCAGTTGCAGGTACAGCACCAACATGTGCAACCCCCAGTGAATTTGCCAGCAAGAGTGCAAACACTCATCAGCCACACAAACAGGCTCCACTATCCACAGCTGTATGGAGAGTCAGGCTGATAGTACCAGCATACTGAGCAGGCATTAACATCAGAGCATGCTAGCTCCTGCACAAGGAACATACATTAACAATGCTTGAGCTGATATTGGGACCAAGGTGGCAGACAGGAACGTCAACCATCCCCATTTTTGCACAGTGCATCAATATGAGTTTGTATGTGTATCCATTGTTTTGTGGCTTTCTCCACCTCACTCAGCCTTGCAGCGCCTAAGCTGTTTCCAACATTAGACTGCAAATGTGCATGATGAGGAGCAAAGTATTGTGGGTATGGTCTGAAACAGGGCAGATTGGCCAGGATACGCCTGCATCAGGGGTAGGGTTAATGGCTGAGACGTCGTAGTTCCCATCTGCCACGTGCATGGCTTGAGTGGCCACAGCATGTCCTGCTGGGAGGGCACACTCACCCTGACCATGGTACAGCTATGTATCCACATATTGCTATATAGTGGCTGGTTCCAGCAATGTGGATGCACTTCTTGTTCTGGAAGCTTGATCACTGAACCAAATGTTGGGTGCACATGCAAAGTGTGCTAACCAGCAGGCTGTCTACAGTTGGTATGTGCATGACTGGACAACCTCGTAATGGGCAGTGGGTGCAGACTGACTGTGCTTGCTGTGGGTGTTTGTTAGACATAGGTGGTTTGAACAGGAGGTGCTCCAGGTCTACTTCATGTGGTAAAAGTAGGACCAGCAGGCCTCCAGTAACAAAACCCTACAAGTCTAAATGCCCCTACTGTAGGTGGCATCAGCTGTTTAACACAGGCCATTAATATGCACTGTTTTAGAAAGGTTCCTCTCCAACAGGGGCAGGTCATAGGGTCAGATGTGACTGGTATATACAGCATGCTGTAATTGTGCAGGAAACAATATGATTAAAATAACACACTACAGACAGCAGTTGACACATACTGACAGTGATGAGGATCTACACTACAAGCAACTGAGACCATCTCTAGTACTGCACGCCCTGGGGATCAGGTGCTGGACGCCTATCCTCACCTCAGGGTGACCACTGAAACTGTGCAGTAACACAGTTTATAGCTGTTATGTAATTGACACGCACAGTGCATTATACTGAGCTAATGTGATGGATCTGTCCATTCTCCGTTTGGTGATCAGCTGCAGGCTGCTGTTCTGTGTGTGCAGTGCATCATGGGTACTGGAAGGGTTGACCTATACCAGCACACACAGTAGACAGTTTAGGCAGAGGCTGCCAGGCTCTTCAACTCCAGACATTGCAGGTTCACAAGGTGTGGAAGTGTAGCATACTGGTTAGTGCACTGTTCTTATAAGTTGCAGACAAGGGTTTGATTCCTACTTGCTATTTTTGTGACTGTGTGCTACTCAGGCCATTTTCATGCCTGTGATAGTCAGGATTCTCCTGTGCCCAGGGCCGGATTTACCTTGAGTGAGGCCCTACGCCAACAAAAATTGTGGGCCCCCAGCAGGGGCGGCCCAAGGGGGGTGCGGGGCCTCATTTTCATAAGGGGCCTCATTTGCATAAATATTTGCATAATGTTACCATATACTAACTTTTAGTAAACGTGCCTCTTAATGAGTGTATGGATAAAGAAAGACTAAAAGATTTCTACATTACTATAATCCAGTGCCAACTGCCAGACACATTAGGAACTACTACAAACACTGCCCATTTAGAACCCATAGTAAACCCGCCGTATCCTAACAGCACTACCAGGACTCACAAAGCACCATACCCTACCAATCAAAAGGCAACACTGCAAATATTAAACCAATACATTTCAGAGAACAACAATACATGACCTACGGGGAAAGAGAACAAGTGGCAATGTCAAATAGGAATTATATAAACAGAACACCTCAGCTCAGTTACACATGCAGAACATAGACCATCAAACAAGTAATCACAATTTAGAAACAGGAAGACAATAATTAAACTGGGAATCCCAAAAGCCAAACTTGGAAAGTACAACACTGTAGAAATAAAACTATACATTAATTTGCTCTTGTACTAAACAAAGCGCAGACGTTAATGATGCACATTTACCAGAGCTGACATATTCCAATTAATAAATTCAAAATAAAGAGATATTTTTCTACCTTTTGTACATTTTTTTCAGCTGCAATTGCTCCAGCCACTTTCTTCTGGTTTCTTCGTGTCTTCTGCTAACTCTCCATCGTCTGCTGTCCATTTGTCCTTTCTTCTCTCTGCTAGATTTTTTTCCATTCTCTCTCTACATCTGCTTTAACATACTAATCTTTCTCCTTTTGCTCTTTCCTCATTCCTATTTCATCCACTCAAATTTTACCCCTCCATCCTCAATCCCCACTTACTCTCCCAATACCCGGCCAATTGTAGATTTTTTATCCCTCCCACACAAAATATTTTTCCCTTCTCCATTTTACTCTTCCAGCCCCATCCCATTCTAATCCTCCCCCAACATCAGCTCCCTTCTAGTTCCAGCCTCACCCAGCATCCATTCCCTTCTAGTCCCTGCATCAGCCCATTTCCAGTCCTAGCCACCCATCAGCCCATTTCCAGTCCTAGCAACCCCCCAACCCAATACCAGTCCTAGCCCCCCATCAATCCACTTACAGTCCTAACCCCCCATCACCCCATTTTCAGTTTAAGCCCCCCCTATAACCCATTACCAGTCCTAAACCCCCATCAGCCCACTTCCAGTCCTAACCCCATCAACCTATTTCCAGTCAGCCCCCCATAGCCCATTGCCAGTCCTAACCCCCCCCCCATCAGCTCACAGCCCATTACCAGTCCTAACCCCATCAGCCCTCCTCGAGTTTTAACCCCCCGAGCCCATTTCCAGTCCTAGCCCCCCCATAGCCCATTACCAGACAGCCCCCATCAGCCCACAGCCCATTACCAATCTTAACCCCCCCAAAGCCCATTACCAGTTCTAAACCCCCCCAACAGCCCATTACCAGTCCTAACCCCATCAGCCCACCTCCAGTCTTAACCCCCCCAGCCCCTTTCCAGTCCTAGGCCCCCCATAGCCCATTACCAGACAGCCCCCATCAGCCCACAGCCCATTACCAGTCTTAACCCCCCCAAAACCCATTGCCAGTTCCAAGCCCCCCCAACAGCCCACAGTCCATTACCAGTCCTAACCCCATCAACCCACCTCTAGCCTTAACCCCCCCAGCCCATTTCCAGTCCCAGCCCCAGCCCCCCCAATAGCCCATTACCAGTCCTAACCCCCCCCACCCCCATCGGCCTAAAGTAAAATTTAATTTAAAAAAAAAAACCTGCTGGCTGCCGCCGTGGGGCCCCCTCTGCTGCCGCGGCAGCACGGACTGACCCGCGGGGCCCCCTCTGCAAGCTGACTCCGTCGGTCCGTCGATCCCTCTCTCCCTCCGTGCACGCTGTGAGAGGCGCGAAGGTAGAGTGTCTCCCTCGCGTCTCTGTTAAGCCTGCAGGGGCTGATGGGAAATTTCCCATCAGCCCCTGCGGGCTTAACAGAGACGCGAGGAGACACTTTCGCGTCTCTCACAGCCTGCACGGAGGGAGGGAGGGAGGGAGGAAGGAACGAACCAACGGAGTCAGCTTGTAGAGGGGGCCCCCGCGGGTCAGTCGGTGCTGCCGCGGCAGCAGAGGTGGCCCCGCGGCGGCAGCCAGCAGGTTTTTTTTTTTAAAATTTTATTTTAAAAAAAAAATAACTTTTTCTTTTTTTGTGGGCCCCTGCCAGCTGTGGGCCCTACGCCATGGCGTATATGGCGTATAGGTAAATCCGGCCCTGCCTGTGCCTGATCCGCATGTTACCACTCCTACTCTGTGCTCCTGTGGCTGCAAACATTCTTCCACTTCTGACTCGGCTGGGGGACACATATTCCCCATCCTATGCCACACACTGACATTGCAGCACTTTACATTGGTACCACCCTGTGTATCAGTACAGCTGCCTCCCACATGCTCGTCTGCTTTACTGGCCACCACATAGGGTGCCCACTGATATGACAGGTCTATCAACTCCCACCCATCCTTCCTTCCACCACCTTTACATTGACTTTCCATTGTACACTATCCAGCATGAGGGTTACAGCCATTTTCCTACCTTTAGATGCATACTTGTCATCTTGAAGCACCTTAAAGCACTTAGGGCACCTTAAGTTAAAGCAACTGAAAGCACTTAGGGCACCTTTTGTTAGAGCACCTTACAGCCCTTAGGATACCTTAAAGCATGTTTGTCAGCCTTAAGGTGCATGCTTGTCACCTTAAAGTGTGATATCCCGTTAATGTGTGTTAAATGGCCAGGGCAACCTCTTACCGTGCATTAAATAGCCCAAAGCTCTCTTTACACTGGGCCGCTCCCTACCTGCCCAATGCCTTATATGGTTTAAGGCACCTCATCGCTGCCCTTAATGCCTGTGACTTTGCCGCGGTTTAGTAAACATATCCCTATGTAATAGGCTAAATGTAGGTATCTTCCTGCCCTATTAACCAAAGTAATCTATTACAAAATTAATCCATGTATGCGCATTATGGTGTCAGCATACACTGTTAATAAGTGATCTCAAAAATATTATAAAATATATTTCAAATACACAATATAACACAATTCTTTGCATTGAAATCAAAATAATTCTGTATACAAACCTTAAAGAATTACAGAATAGACAACTCTAACCTTCTGCTCAACTCAAACCCTATTCTCAGTGCGAAGAAGGTCAGATGCAGCACAAAATGTTGGTCTCCTACATACCTTTCCTTACTAGATACATCCATGAGCTACAGCAGGGCTCGAAAAATCCCAGATGCCCAGTCGCCTAGAAATTTTCTTCTGACACCTGAGATTTTTGTGGCTCTTTATAAATTAGTTGTTTTCCCCTTGCAACCATTGCTGCAGCCATCACCAGAACAGGAACTTGTTCCTCCCTACACCACATGATTCTGAGCTGTATAAAGCAGGAACTCTAAAGCTGGTCTTGTGAGACTTGAGAACCTGAGACCACTGCAAGAACACCTGGACCGCACAACTCAAACTCATACAGAACATGCGCAGTAAAAAAAAAAAAAGATGTTCCTTCTCTGGAAGCAGTTATACAGTTATGAGCAGCTGAAAAAGTATCCCCCCCCCCTTTTTTTAAGGAGGGAGGAGGCCCATGCCCCAGAAGAAGCTATATACATCTAGGTGAGGATATTGGGTGCTGTGGGAAGAGGGAAAACTGGCTGGTTTGCAAAGGTAGGAGTAGGGACTGTGGGACAGACTGGCTTATGGGGACAGCACTACGTATGACTGGTAGGCAAAGCAGGGAAAGGGCTGGGGCAGCTGACCATCAAAGGGGGACAGAAGCGGCAGACCAGGGCTGTGTGTATGCGAACGGATGTTTTAAGGTCCACCATGGCACTGAAGTGGTGACAGGGAAAAGTTGGGGGCTGGCTGGCTAGCTGGTGAGGTAGCTGGTGGATGTGATGGATACTTTAAGGCCCTGATCTTGATTGAAGGGCTGTCGGGTAAGGTTTGCCTCTTTGCGGATGATACCAAAATCTGCAATAGAGTAGACACCCAGGAAGGTGTAGATAACATGAGGAGGGATCTAGCTAAACTTGAAGAATGGTCTAGAATTGGCAGCTGGGATTTAATGTTAAAAAATGTAAGGTCATGCATTTGGGCTGCAGCAATCCAAGGGAGCAATACAGTATAGGGGGTGAAGTACTTTTGTCCACTAAAGAAGAGCGGGACCTAGGCGTGGTTGTGTCTGATGATCTTAAAGTAGCTAAACAGGTAGAAAAGGCGACAGCAAAAGCTAGAAGGATGCTTGGGTGCATAAGGAGAGGAATGGCTAGCAGAAAAAAAGGAGGTGATAATGCCTCTCTATAAGTCTTTGGTGCGACCTCATTTGGAGTATAGTATGCATTTCTGGAGACTGCACCTTCAAAAGGATGTGAACAGGATGGAGTCGGTGCAGAGGGTGGCAACTAAAATGATTAGTGGGCTTCATTATAAAGCATATGAGGACAGACTTAAGGATCTTAATATGTACACCTTAGAGGAAAGGCGGGATAGAGGTGATATGATTGAGATGTTCAAATACCTCCGTGGCATAAATGTTCAGGGAGAGAGCCTCTTTCAATTGAAAGCAAGTTCTGCTACGAGGGGACATGAGATGAGGGTGAAGGGAGATAGATTCAGGAGTGATATGCGGAAATATTTCTTTACGGAAAGAGTAGTGAATCCATGGAATAGTCTCCCAGTGGAGGTGGTAGAGATGAGGACAGTAACTGAATTCAAAAAAGCATGGGACCAACACAGAGGATCTCTAAAGGTAAAAAGGGGACTGTTGTAGTTGTTGATATGGAAGGACAGACTAGATAGGCCATGTGGTCTTTTTCTGTCATCATATTTCTATGTTTCTATGTGTTTTACCTGGGACGAACATCATTGTCTTTACTCTCTTGCTCTCTTTTCTCATTCAGCCAAATTGAAATTTTAGCTGTAAATTTCAGTAGAATCTTAACTGGGTGATTATGAAGATTCTATCTTTACAGGCAAAACAGAAAGGCAAAAATTACGATATTTAGAAAAGTTTCCTCTTCTCCCTCAGTCTTAGAACTCCTCTTTTACAGTTCCGCTCTAGGATCATTGTTTCTTCAACAGCTAGGAATCTTATTCTTTTACAGGCTTATAGTGAGGCTCTTGTATTTCAAGACTATTTCTTCCATCCTCTTATTCCAGTTCTGTCAAAGGTTTCCTTGAGCACAAGGAGGAACTCCAAATAAGCACACTCCTTCTTTTCTTTTCTTAGTTTCCCTGAGCCTCCTGGAACAATTTGACTACTGCCCTACCTTTTTTTTCCACTATTTTCAGCCCTTCCAAACAATTTTTACCACAAGACGACAGTATCTGACTAGTCCAGTTACTCCAACCTTTGAGCATTGACCTTAGTATAGCAGGTTTTCAGAAGCTAAACTTTTCATTTCCCAAATTCCAGAGACTTCTTCACTTTCCGAGCCATATTATAAAGGAATACAATATGTGCCCTCTTCCCCACTGGACTTTACTCACCACTTTTGCTAGGGTGAAAAGTAGACAAAAGCAAGCCTGAATTTAGGTAAGTCAACACAGGCAACTACCAGGAAACCAAATTTTGAAGGCACTAAGGGGTATGTTTACTAAACCGTCCTAATGTGCGCCCGGCGCTAGTGTGCAGGATGCCATATAAGGAGTGGGCGTTTCAGTCTAAACCTAGCAAACCGGGATTATCGCGCGCTCTTGTGCGCCGCGCACATTAGCGCATGAGAAACGCGCACGGGAAGCATAAGCAAGCGCGCTGATGTACAAACAGAGAAACAGGGCTGCAGTACAATGGTGAAGACAATGACAAATGGTGCAAGGGTCATGGGCTCAATCCCCCACTGTGCCCAATGAATAAGGCTGGCTGAGGCATTACCTGTAATGTGTAATAATGCATTATGAGGCTTTTTAATTTTATTTTAATTACTGCTGCTAGCAAACGCACTCTCAAAGCGCTGTAACATAAGGTGGTGCATAAGGCACCCTATAAGGTACCCCAGAGTGCACATTTTAAAGTGCACTGTCCGCCACGGCACCCTACAATGTTGCTTAAAGGGTGGCCGATAGGGCGCCATATAGGGTGCCCTATGAGGCACGGCAAGGTCATAGCACTGTTTTTGATGGCAGCACTGTGCATTTTAACACATGCAAATGTTAAGTAGGTGCACTGACATGCAAGGAGAAACAGCAGTGTAGCACAATGGTTAAGACACTGACTGATGGTGAAGAGGTCATGGGTTCAATTCCCCACTGTGCCCAATGAGTAAGGCTGTCTGAGGTACTACCTGTTATGTGTAATATTGCGTTATGAGGCAATTTGATATTGTTTTAATTAGTGCTGCTAGCAAACACACTCTCAAAGTGCTGTAACATAAGGTGCCACATCAGCCGCCCTATAAGGCACTCCAGAGGGCATACTATAAAGTGCACTGTCTGCCCAGGCACCCTAGAATGTTCCTTATAGTGCACTTTATAGGGTGCCGTATGAGGCCCCGCAAGGTCATAGCACTGTTTTTGATGGCAGCACTGTGCATTTTAATGCATGGAAATCTTAAGTAGGTGCACTGACATGCAAGGAGGAACAGCAGTATAGCACAATGGTTAAGACACTGACTAAGGTGCAGGGGCCATGAGTTCAAATCCCCAGTGTACCTAATGAATAAGGTTGGTTGAGGTAATTCCTTTTTCTGCTAACAATCTGTGCAGCCATCTAAAAAGAACCCCACCCCAGTTCCATAAATTAATGCACCCTTTAGGATGCACCAGAAGGCATATCCTAAACAACCACGTCAGCAAAGGCGAGTTATAATGTTCCCCATGTAAGCTTCTGGTTCTCACAAGCAGTTGCCCAAATATCAACAATCAAAGAATTACTTAGACTGCAGTTGCTTTAATTACAAAAACTTTTATTTCAGCATAACAAAATAGCAGTGTCATGCAGAACAGCAAAAGCCTGTCTAGAAATGGCAGACAGCACTTTCTCTCTCTCTCTGTAAAGGGAGAGAAAACACTGCCCACCCCCACCTGAAATGGCTGATTTATATACATTTTTCCTTGTCTCAAATGTCTGTTTCAAATTAGTTTCAGTGAATCCATCATAACGTCTTAGGTGTCAGCAGGGCCTCAGGTGTCCTGCAACACTGGAGGATCCCTTTACATTTATACATCTGGATCTGCTTTTAGGTCTGCTCATCTATGCATGGCCTGTGACCTCTATACATCTGGATCTGCTTTTAGGTATGCTCATCTATGCATGGCCTGTGACCTCTGCCCCTTCCTGTATTTTTCTTCTTGGCACTAATTGAAACCGTGCAGGGCAAGAGAGTGCTTTTGCTCATTAGTTTGAATTCGTTGAATTCCTAGCTTGGCCTGTACTTTCTTTTGCTAGGTCCCAATATTCTGCATACTCCTATCCAGAATATGGTTACCCAGAATCCTCCATAGCAGGCCGCATCTATTATCTTATGGCAAGCATATACTCTCATATAGCTATTGTCTTCTTGTCTTCTGTGCCATCTGTGTAGTTTCACCAGGCAAGGGTGCAGTCATATAAAGCCAATATATACATATATAAGCAGACCCAAGGCAGACTTTAAGTTAAATTTCCCAACATTCTCCACTTTTTCTTTTCCTTTTTCTTTTTTTGTTGGTGGGGGGGGGGGGGGAGGGGGGTAGCAAAAGTAATCCCACTAAGGGGCATGAATAACAACCATTTAAGACAAAGATAGATCATCCAAAGGCAATCGCTGGTACTGTTCCCTTGACACAATATACATAGTTTTAGTGCTTTGCGATATAATTCATTTACAACAGGCAAGTAAAATGGATAAGGCACAACAGGCAATGATAGCAAAACAAGCTATACTTAAAAGCGTAATAAAGAAGGCTTTAAGTCCTACACCTAAACTAGCAAACCATGAAGTAAGACTACCCCAGATATTATTAAGTTGAAGCCCCCCTTTAAAATCATCAATATGCAATTCAGAGAGATGCTTTATCTTATTCATTGCATCTAACACAATCACCGTGTGGTTAGCGATTACTGTACAACAGTTTGTAGCATTAATGAAAGTGCATGTTCCGCCTTCAGCGGCCAAAGTAAATCCAAAGCTTGCCTATTCTGCAGAGTCATTTGTGTATTTTGCTCAAGGGACTCAGCTAGACGTGAGATAGATTCGGTAACAGCTTTCATTTGAATATGCAACAAACATTGCAAACGGCGTACAGCCATACCAAGCTCAGCAGTTAGGGCGGGGGTGGCAAAGGGAATCCAGGCCGTTGCGCTAAGGGCATCCAAACGAGTTTTAGTCATGGGATAAGTGGAATTGATATACTCGAATGAGGCCTGAATGGCATCATCCTCGGCTATAGAGGAATCCCAAGGGCTAGCATAAGCTGAGGAGCTACGTTTTAATCTATGCAGGGTGGAGCGAGAAGCAGAATGATGGGTTACACTAAGAGGTATCAAAACAGAAAAAGAAGAAACTTTGACCAAAGCACAGGGTAATATGGAGAGGTTAATTACCTGATACAGAGTTTCCCCACACAACCAATAATGACCCACTACAGCAAAGAGGTTTGTAGCAGATGTCCATATGCGACTCATATGATGCCCATCAAACCACTTAACAAAAGATTTTCCCGTGGTAGATGAGGTAAGATCCCTCCTGAAACTGGACATTGGGAGATAGCATGAAGTATATGGAGATTCATTCTGAGAACCCGTTGTCAGCACAGCTGAACCATCGTGGTAAATGGGACCAACCCCCACATACCAGCGGAAGTCAGATCCACTAAACACTACCGGGCTCCTTGTAATATTTCTCCAATCATATTTCATATTGGAGGGGTCCATATTACCGGATTGATTATACCACTTTATCATGACAGAATTACTAGCAAAATGAAAGGATCCATTAATCACATTATACGACAGGTTACACCTGTCTGAAAAAGCAATGGATACATTTGTTATTAAACATAGATCAAATATCATATTCGGGTCAACATATACACGCAAAGGGTCATGTATCATATTCATTGCATGCCACGTCTGGGAACAATTAAAAGCTTCATAACAACTGGCAGAAAAATTATTATTATCTACACAAGCAAGCTGTCCTGCATACTCATTTAAGGGAACCTTTGAAACATGTACTGGAGCATATGATACACCCTTCGGTAAAGGGGTACAAATAATGCAGTCTGCAATGTTCATCAGGGAAACAATGTGTAATACTGATTGCTTCCACAAGTTCAGAGAGCCTTCAGGTAAAGCCCGGGGTGCTCGAGATATCGTCTGGTTAGTCTGGTTCCATCCATGGAGAAACAAAGCTAGCTGTCCATCTGGATGTAAACACTCAATAAGGAGGACGATTATGACAGAGATTCCCAGAAGAAGGCACAAGGACGCCCACGGAGTAGGCTTGACAGCGATCATCTTTGGTACTAATAACATAGCACTGTGGTGAGAACACCTGAGTTCTGTAGGGAAATAAAACTGATTAATCAGATGGGACAGCTGGAGACGCTTTTAGATGGCTGACATGCACCCAAGTATCAGTATCATTCAGTCTGGCAGCAAAAGGGGAAGCAGCAGTGACAACGTGGGGTCCTGAAAAGGTTGGGCAGTCCCAGGATGCACGAACACAATTTCTTTTATAGACAGTGGACCCTACAGGGAAGCAAGGTAATAAGGATGGACTGGACACAGACTGCGTGACTGCTACTCGGTCAGCAATTTCTTGGAGCGCAATCCGGAGTCCTGCAAGGTAAGCAGAGAGACTATCATGAATTGGAACCTGGGACTGTGATAAATTAGTCGTGCGCATACGCCGGCCAGTGGCCATTTCATGAGGTGTCAGATGTAATCGCTTGATCGGGCTATTACGCAGCTGAAACAAGCACATTGGTAATGCTTGTAGCCAGGTCATGTG
This sequence comes from Ichthyophis bannanicus, assembly GCA_033557465.1. Taxonomy (NCBI): domain Eukaryota; kingdom Metazoa; phylum Chordata; class Amphibia; order Gymnophiona; family Ichthyophiidae; genus Ichthyophis; species Ichthyophis bannanicus. Next base: position 1,476,018,278 of record CM066032.1, read on the forward strand.
ACCAGAAGTGCAAATCTTTCTGAGTTGAGTTTTCAAAATGCCATTACATCGTTCAACAAGACCATTGGAAGTAGGTTTATACACAGAAACATACTTCCACTGAACAGGAAGATGCTGGGTGAGTGCAGTCACAAGAGCATTACGAAAGTGAGAGCCATTGTCAGAATATATGACTTTAAGAATGCCAAATCGAGGAATTATTTGTGTTAGCAAAACCTCTACTACTTCTTCAGCAGTCTCTCTATTGCAGGGGAAAGCCTCAATCCATTTAGACCAAGGGCAAACCCACACTAAAAGGTACCGCTTCTGAGCACATCTGTGAATCATGTCAGTGAAATCTACATACCAGGATTCAAAAGGACCACTTAGAACCGGGAGGTGATCTTTGACTATAGCCTTTCCCCCTGGCTGAGAGTTCAGAATACACACGGGACATTTAGCTACTAGTTCCTGAATGCGATTTTTCATGTGTGGACACCAAAAAATGTCCTCTAGCATGCTGTAAACATTTGCAGCACTAGAATGATAAATATCATGAATGAGATCTGTGAGGTGTTTCAGTGCTACATAACAGATACAGAGTTTTCCTGATGGATGTACCCACATTTTCTTAATTTGGGAACAACCTAGTCTATCCCAATTTCCTATCTCATGAGAAACAGCATCTTTCTGATAATCAGCAAGGTCAGGTACTAAATAGATCTGTGATCTGGTGACAGGTAAAGTCAGGGAAGCATTACTAGTTACTTCTTTGGCTAACTGATCTGCCAGGGCATTGCCCATCTGGCGGAAAGGGTCTCCCTGTGTATGTCCAGGAACCCATTCACAGCACAGAAACAGATTGTTGATTCTGCGTTTCTCTAAACACTCATAAATTTGATGTATCTCATCAAGATGTGAGATTGAGCTGGCTTAAGAGGTGATAAAACCTCTTTGTGACCATTTCTGATGAAGCACTGTCAGCACTTGTGCTGCATAATGGGAGTCAGTGAATATGATAATGTTCTGTTTCTCCTGATGCAGTAAGACTGCCAAAATTGCACAGAGTTCAGCACCTTGAGCACTATAAGTACTCGGCAACTGATATTGCAAAACATCTAGAATGTCACCAGAAGGAGATATCTGTACTGCACTGAAACCAGAACATAGTGACGTCTCAGAACCGTCAGTGAACCAGACTTCAGAATTGACAGGCATTTCGTGAAGAGACAAAATATTATCTGTGAAAGAAAAAATGGGGACCTTATTCCCTTCCTCACCAACAATAACAGAATCTAAATTTTGTAGGTAGCCAAAAGGGTGACTTGCAGGGAATGGCTTAATGAGAATATGACTCCGTAGCAGGGCAGCACACAGCTGGTGCACCCAATGTGGGGTAAAGTGGAGAGTATTACTGCATAACAATGCCTCTACATCACCGGAGCAATACACAGTGAGTCGCAAGGGATGAAAGGTGTTATAGGTCTTCCTGACTGCCTCACTGGTGGCTACTAACCCTCTCTCAACATCAGGCAGAACTATTTCTGTAACAGAAAAAGACCCTGACAAGTAGGACACAATTTTACCATCATCCTGATAAATCACAGCTGCCCACGTATGATGTCCATGAAAGCTAATGAGAAACATCTCCTTTGAATAGTCAGGGAGACAGAGACTTGGTGTGTGCGAGACATCAGACAAAAGAGACTGAAGCAAAATCTGGTCAGGAGCTGACAGGCTGATAACAGTCGACCCCTTAGCCCCCCCCTTTTAAATATTTGCGAAAGGGATGTGTGCGTTGACTGTGACCTGGGATCCAATTACGGCAGAAGTTGATCATGCCAAGCAGAGATCGCAATTGCTTTACAGTGGTAGGCATCTGTAATTGCAGACAGTGTTGTTTAGTTTTCTCTGTCAGAGACAGCATTCCATCTCCTACTAGGAAACCCAGAAAAGTGACTTCAGTTGGCAGATCTGTGCCTTGGCCATGTTAATCTGGTAACCACTTTCCAAAAGATAACAAACAAGTTTATCTGTGAGGGCCAGGTTTGTTGCAGCCTCAGCTGTGGAAAGCAGTAAGTCATCTACATACTGTAACAAAGACACATTGCTGGGCAGCTCTGCCCTGAATGATTGCAAATCAGCAACTAGTGCTTGAGAGAATATGGAGGGACTTTCCACGTATCCTTGGGGTAAACTGGTCCACTGATAATGCTGACCCTCAAAAATAAATGCCAGAAACTGCCTGGATGTGGGTTCGACCTCTATCCCAAAAAAGGCATGGGAAAGGTCCAGAACAGTATGATACTTGTACAGAGTAGCTGTTGTCAGCAATGTGGCAGGGTTTGAGACTACTGGAAACTGTGGTTCAATAACACTGTTAAGTGCACGTAAGTCATGAACTATTCGCCACTTCCCATTAGGCTTTTTCACAGGGAATAGTGGAGTGTTGTATGGGGAGTTACTGAGTTCAATGATTCCGTGCTGTAACAGCTCCTGAATCTCCTGGCGAGATCCCTGCAGGGCCTCCGGTTGGAGAGGATACTGCGGAATCCTTGGTGGTTTACAGCCCGGCTTAATATGAATGGTAACAGGCAGATGTGATTTAACTCGGCCATAAGGGCTGAGGAGCAGTGACCGCTCAGGGCCTTTTTCTCCCAGCGGACCATAGGTGAATTCAACCTGTAATTTCACCATTAAGTCCCTACCCATCAAATTTACTGGGTAATATGGGGCAAACAGAAAAGAATGAGAAATCTGCTGATCTCCTATTCTTAAACAAATAGGTGTAGTTAGGTAAGATGTAAGGGGTCTACCATCAAAACCAGTGGTAGTCATTTTCTTTCTACTAAGCTGGCATCTCTGTGGTAAAGCAGTTAATACAGAGGAAGTGGCTCCTGTATCAAGTAACATTTCTGTGGGCTCATCATTAAGATATACTGTGATCAGAGGTTCCTGATATGTGAGCCTCGCCTGTAAGATATAGATTCCCAGTCATTGTTGGGGTGGGGGTCCAGAATCCCGGGGAGGTGTCCACAAGGGAAAACGCCTCCTGTCAAAATTCTCATTTCTGCGCTGAGCACGGCATGAGCGCTGAAAATGACCGTAACCACCACAGTTCCAACACTGTGGGGCAAGAGTACGGTTATTTTGTTGGTAAGAGGGACCTCGACGCTGTGGCTCAGGATAACGGGGTCGTTGGGCTCCGTTATAGTAAATGTGCTCCTTATCTCTATCCCATACCTCATCACAGGGGTCTGGAACATCATCCTCATAAGGATCCAGATATTCCATGTCATCAATTTTCTCCTGCTGTTCCCTAATTTTCTGTTTTAGTTGTCTAATAAGTTCATTATGAGATTTATCAAGATGTAATTTGGTGGTGGATTGGGGATCTTTAATTTCTTGTAACCCTTTAAGTTGAAGGTGTAACAAGCGTGCTTGGGCCTGTTTCAAATCCTTCTCAGGTTTCAAAGTGTCCTCCTCTAAAGATCGAATATAATGCAAAATATGGGCCTGTTGTTTAGGCCATGGCTCAGACTCCAAGGATACTATAGACTTTAATTTTGCAGTTACGGATGGCGGTAATGTATTACACAAAGTCTGGAAAAATACAGGTCTCATACAAACATCATCGTATGGTACCCCCATTTGTGCTTCCCATAAATCTTGAAATCGTACGAGGTATGCACTGATATCCTCACCTATTTGGAATCTCATAGTAGTGAGAGGAGCCAAACTATGCTGAGTAGGGTACATCTCCCTGAGGGCGTCCCAAATAGGAGGACTAAACTCGTTGAAGGAAGCACCATCATAGGTGTTAACTGTGACCTTCACCTGGTCTAAGTCGGCATTGGCGAACACTTGATTTGTCGCACTATTTCCCAGAATTTTGGCCAATAAAGCTTTGATATCTCCCAAAACCAAATTATATCCAGCCGTAATTCTTTCAAATTTTTGAATCCATGTCTCTCCCCCTCTACTGAGAGGAGGTAGACTACTGGCTATATTAGTCATATCAGTAAAACTCCATGGGATATATTTAGATTTTCCTTCATTTGTATAGATTACTGGAAACAGAAGCTGTTTATTAGCATCCTGATTCTCATGCTTTTCCCAAACCCTAAGACCTGCCTCCATATAGGCAGAATCCCAGTTAGGGTCTCCCGCTCCTCCGCGAATGCAGAGTCGGGCGGTGTTAAGGTGTACAGTTTCTAGTGATCCATTAGGGGGCCACTGTAACATCTGGGGCTGGTTGGCTTTTGTCCAACCATACATGTTGGAGGACCATCGGTAAACATAGTAACCATTTCCATCCTCCTGCTCTGTAATAAAAGTAAGGATACATGGTTGTGGAGCTCGAGGAGTTTTACCACCTTGCACAACTCCACAAATCACTGTAAGTTCACTTTTTGTCTTTTCGTCATCTACTTCCTCCTCTACCTTCTCCTCTTCTTCCTCTTCTATAATCTCCTTAAGACGTTTTTCCCTATCTGCTAGGTCTAACTCCCATCTTTTAAGATTCTCAGTAATTTTAACCTCAGATAGTTTTAAAGCTTGAGCCTACAGCTCGGAAAACCACTTGTCTCTCTGATCCTATCCCTTCACATTGGCTTTCTGAACCTTCTCTGGCTTTGCTTCCTTTAGTTCTTTCTCTTTTCAATACCTGTTTGTCTTCTGGATCTTTCCCCTCACCTTGGAAACATGCCTTGATCCGCCCTCTTCTGAAAAAACCCTCTCTAGATCCCTCCACCTTGTCTAATTGGCATCCTGTCTCTAATCTTCCTTTTCTTTCTAAGCTTCTTGAACGTTTGGTCTATTCTCAACTTTCTGCACATTTAGAGGATTCTTTGGTTCTTCACCACCGTCAATCCGGTTTTCGTCCTGGGCATAGCACTGAATCTATTCTTATATCTTTTCTTAATGAGTTGCACGTCGCTCACGACAGGGGTTCCATTTCCATTGCTGTTGCACTTGATCTTTCTGCGGCTTTCGATGTTGTTGACCATCGCACTCTTCTTCTTCGTCTCAGCTCTATTGGTCTTTCTGCGTCAGTTCTCCATTGGTTTCATTCCTTTCTCTGTGATCGTTCTTTTTCCGTTCTTATTGGTTCCGACTCTTCTCCCCCTTGCCTCTTCACTGCGGTGTCCCCCAAGGTTCTGTCTTGTCTCCCTTGCTGTTCAATATTTTCCTGGCCCCTCTTGCTCTGCTCATACAGCAGCACGGCATCTCGGCATACTTTTATGCCGATGATATTCTTCTCCTTTTTCACACCTGCTCACTCTCTCCAGATATTGGTCCTCTTGATGCTTGTCTTTCTACAGTTTCTGCCTGGTTTGCGGACAACTTTTTACACATTAACTTGGCTAAGACTTCGGCGATCTGGTTCACTGCAGGTGCCCCCATTCCCTCTTTGTCTCCTTCTCTTCCTGCTGGGCCTATCCCCTTGGTCACCTCTCTGCGTTATCTTGGGGTTACGTTGGATCCTGCATTAACTTTCAGGGACCATATCTCTTCCGTGGTGCAACGTTCTTTTCACACTTTACGTCAACTTCGAGCAATTCGGCCTTTTTTATCCCCCTCTTCTATGACTACACTTCTTCTTGCTTTGGTGGTTTCCCGTTTGGACTATTGTAACGCATCTTTAGCCGGTCTTCCACTTACTCAGCTTCGTCGTCTTCAATTAGTACACCACACTGCCGCTCGTCTCCTGACTCACTCTCCTCGCTCAGCGCACGTCACCCCTTTGCTTCTTCGTCTACACTGGTTACCTGTCCCTTTTCGCATTCAGTATAAAATTCTGATTTTCGTGCACCGATTTTTGCACACAGGTATTCCACTCTATCTCTCTGATCTGGTTCATTTTTCTTGTCCTCCCAGAGTGCTTCGATCTCTCCATCTGAACCGTCTTTTTCTACCACCTCCTTCCCAGGCTCATCTCGAATCCACACGTTCTTCTGCCTTCTTTTTCCTTGGTCCCCGTCTTTGGAATTCACTGCCACTTTCGCTACGATTGGAATCCTCCTTCTCTGCTTTCAAAGCCTGTCTCAAGACCTACCTTTTCTGCACAGCTTTTGATCTTCCTTTCCCCCCTCCCCCTGTGACTGTATGATTGTTTGTTTGTGTTTTTTTTTTTTTATCTCTCCTTTACTTTTTCTATATTTTATCTCAGCACTGTCCTTTACTCTACTTAAATGGCGTTCCTTTCTGTTTCCTTCCCAGTAGCTCCGTTTTGTTTTTATTGTGAACCGCTGTATGCCAATTTGGTTTAAGCGGTATATTAAATTTTAAATAAAGATAAAGATAAAGATAACTTTCTAAATCTTCATGTTCTGCTGTCAATTGTTGTTTCAACTCTTCTAATTTTGCCTGTGCCTCAGCATATGCATTGGAATCTGGGGCAGGGGTGGCTTTTAAGTTAACATGACCCTCAATCTTTGCCCAAGCTCCCTCAGTGTCCAAGAGTTTATGCAGAACCTGTTCTGGGGTAGAGAGGCTACTGGGTGAGAAGTCGGTTCTGACTTGGGCTGGAAGACAGGGTCAGAATAGCCTATGGCTGCCATAGCTTTACTTTCGGCTGCCCAATAAGAAGGTGGGGGCACAGGGGCAGATGGCGAAAGCTCTGGACCAGCCTGCATCCACAGGGAAATATGTCGCAAATGTTCCAATTGGGTTTTGCCACATTTGTTAAATAAAATATGATCCCTAATTTTGGTCAAAATGAGCGGATCAAACGACCCCCCTGCTGGCCAGGCAAGAGAGGGTGTTTTCTTCGTCCATTTTTCCCATTGTTTAGAACAATTTTTTATTGAAGCCTCCAGTAGGGAGTTCTGTTTAACAAGGCTATCTATGGGATTAGGACCGGGCTCAGTTCCTTTCTCAGTATTTTCTTCCTGTTTGGATTTTCTTTTAAACATTTCCCCAGCTGTCCCTTCTCTATAGGCTATGTAGACCTGGTGTTTTCACTGTTCAGGGACAGGGACAATTAACTTCACCTTTTACCAATAGCAAATTGAACCTCCTTATATACAGAGGCGCACGTAATTTCGCTTTTAGGTGGCAATCCAAACCTCTTAATTAACAGAGGAGCAAAATTAGGAATCCAGGACTCATACAAACATACAACTCTTGCGCTTCGTCTAATCCCAGCCAATCCCCTCGCAGTGATGGGGGTATGGAAACATGGATAAAGACTCACACACGCTTCGTATTAATAATACGTACAGTCTCAAGCGTACATCAATCAATCCCAGAAAGACAGAGACCTAATGTCTGGGCAAAACTTTCAAACTTTCTTTCCCTAACATTACAACTAAATGCAAAGACACTCTAACAATTTTCTACATAACAAAACATTTAAGCATATAAAATACATATGCATATGTGTAAATTTGGTACTCACCCACCAATCGAACCTGGGTAAATCTTCCGTCTTTGTTTGTAGACAGGAAAAACAAAACTCACCCGCTGGAGTCGTCCTAGGGTATCAAAATATCTCTCGAAGTCACTCAGAACGGTATTCCCATCTTCTGTACCAGCAGAAGGAATCCTCTTCTCCTAATGAGAAGGTATTCTCATCCCCTGTTTTCTTTTCTCTGTGAAAAACAGGAGGTAGTCCCTCTGACAAAAACGCAGGCAAGTCAAAACTGCAGTCAGAGGAGTCCTTGGGCAATTTAGAAAAGAAAATTTAGAAGTATGGGGTTCGGCACCAATTGTAGGCTTCTGGTTCTCACAAGCAGTTGACCAAATATCACCAATCAAAGAATTACTTAGACGGCAGTTGCTTTAATTACAAAAACTTTTATTTCAGCATAACAAAATAGCAGTGTCATGCAGAACAGCAAAAGTCTGTCTAGAAATGGCAGACAGCACTTTCTCTCTCTTTCTGTAAAGGGAGAGAAAACACTGCCCACCCCCACCTGAAATGGCTGATTTATATACATTTTTCCTTGTCTCAAATGTCTGTTTCAAATTAGTTTCAGTGAATCCATCATAACTTCTTAGGTGTCAGCAGGGCCTCAGGCGTCCTGCAACACTGGAGGATCCCTTTACATGTATACATCTGGATCTGCTTTTAGGTCTGCTCATCTATGCATGGCCTGTGACCTCTATACATCTGGATCTGCTTTTAGGTCTGCTCATCTATGCATGGCCTGTGACCTCTGCCCCTTCCTGTATTTTTCTTCTTGGCACTAATTGAAACCGTGCAGGGCAAGAGAGTGCTTTTGCTCATTAGTTTGAATTCGTTGAATTCCTAGCTTGGCCTGTACTTTCTTTTGCTAGGCCCCAATATTCTGCATACTCCTATCCAGAATATGGTTACCCAGAATCCTCCATAGCAGGCCGCATCTATTATCTTATGGCAAGCATATACTCTCATATAGCTATTGTCTTCTTGTCTTCTGTGCCATCTGTGTAGTTTCACCAGGCAAGGGTGCAGTCATATAAAGCCAATATATACATATATAAGCAGACCCAAGGCAGACTTTAAGTCAAATTTCCCAACACCCAGAGGCCATGTTGAAAGGTTGCCAACTCCCAAGGCACCATAGTAGGCACCCCATAAGCTGCCTGAATAGAAGGTGTGGTGTAAGATGCCCCAAGGATGTATAGGTGAACCCAAAAACGTTGGCTAAGAGCAGTAAGGTCCCCCAATTTGAAGGGCAAGAGAGGTATGTGGCAAACACACACGTAACCCAAACACTGCACAGAGCAGAAAGGAAAGACAATGCATAAGTAAAAGAAGGATGTAGATCAGAGCTGATGGACCACACAAATCAGCTCCAGCCCATGTGGCAGATAGAAAAATGGACAAACATATCGGGGGCAGCTGAAGCTATGCACAGAGTGATGGTAATGTACCATGCAATAATGACAGTGTGTGACAGAGGATGGGAAGATGTGTGCAGCAGAGGAGCCAGAAATGGCAGGATAGGTGAAATATCAGGATGACAGTAGAGTAGCAGTGCTATGCAGAGCACACACAGGAGAGGCAACCAGGGAGAGCTGCAATACAGGAATGTGTAGGAGTGCAGGACGTGGGGTAGCAGCATGCACATCAGGGTAGGATGGCACACAGCTGGCAGACAGAAGATGGACAGAAGGATGGTTCACAACTCTGATGAGGGTACAATGTGCTCACAGCACAGAACTGCACAGATATGACTGTCACATGAATGAAAACTAGTTCTGCAGGACAAGCATACAAATGAAAGAGAACAGAAAGGAATCACACCTTTGACCACTACCACAAATGGCAATGCACAAACCGGTAGGCCACACCACCAATGTGAGCTCATTATCAAAGGCTGCATACAAAAATAGTGCAGGGCATCATACAAGACGCCTGCTGGCTGTCAGGACAGGAAAACCCCCAACAGTAACCATGACCAAATGCACATGCAGATCTGCTGTGTACAGATCAGATCACAGTCTGTAATTGGGAGCAGAGACACATGCACACACACAATGAAATGTTATGCAGTGGATACAGCATGCAAAAGAGGAAAGAAACTAAACCCCAAGGGCAGCAGAGGATGCTCTGTGGAGCTGGTGAAAAATCTGGAACAGGACAGGAGAGAATTCAACATGCAAACAGGTGTACCACACACACCAGCTGAACCACAGCAATACAAACCCCCCAAGTGCACTGCCATGTAAACACCATAAAGAAAGAGACCTATGTAACAGATAATATCTGATGGCTAGGCAGCACAGAGGGCACACCTTGGTGTACAGTGAAGAGAGGGAAGGGTGTGTGTAGAGGTGATGAACCTGCTGGTATCTAATGGTCCAGTTAGCACAACAGAAAAGAAAAAGATAAACCACATGTGGGGATCAAACCTGCAAACTAGGGAGTTATAACACATCCCTCTAACCACTACCCCAAACAGCACACTGAGCACAATGCAAAAAAAATACCCCAAAGGGAGGGTGTGTATGGGAACCTGTAATACCCAGTGATGTGGCAAATGGCTGGCAGATACACAGCTGCCACGTACAAGGATGTGAGCACAGGTGGGCCATGTACATGACCAGCAAATCAGTAGATACAAGTGTCAATGTGATCAAAGAGTGGAGGAGTAGCCTAGTGTTTAGAAAACTGGCTTGGACACCAAGCAACCAGGGCTCAATTCACACTAGCACTCCATGTGGCCTTGGGCAAGTCACGTAACCCTCCATTAATTTGGAAGAAAGACCTGACAATCTACTTCCAGTGACACTGACAAGAAAACCCTGGAGTCTCTGGGTCACAAGGAGTCAGGACTGACTCAAAGGCACACATTGTATTGCAAGTTTGTCACCATGATCAAGCAGCAGCAGAGACAAACGTATATCAAACACATATGTTTATTTGGGTTCATCTTCACAGATAGTGTAGATCCCGCCATCATAATATCAAGGTGAGTGGATCCAAGGTGAAAGACAGAAAGGTCACTGGACCGTCTACAAATGAGGGGCAGGAGACATAATGTGCAGCACTATGCATTAGGCCCTCACCCCCCACATGCTGACGCACGCCTTGTCAGACGGCTGCCTAGGGTGAGAACTTACACAATCTTGACGATGCATATATTCATATGATTCTTGCAAGGTATTGTGGGTATGGTAGTTCATTCACTCCCAAACACAGCTGATGACAATAATTTGAGTTGTGAAACCAAGTGGTAAGATCAATAAAATACTTCTTTTATTGATGGGGTTTAATTCACCCAGCACATGTATGCTTGATAGCACTATAAATGAGGTTACTTGCTTGCAGTGTTTAAAATGGATAACAAAAAGTCACAAAGTAAACCAGAAAACAACCTTCAGCTTGTCAGGCAATTAGCTAATGTTTTCTTAGCAAATAATTACCAAATACAAAGGCACAAAGTAAAGAATAAACTTTGCTGGTTAGGTTAACTTCTGCTTATTTTTCCACGCCGATCTCAGCAGTGATTCTCCCTTGCTCACACACACATTCAGGTGCAGCCCTAATTACTATCAATGGACCAGCTGAAAGCCTTTAGCTGGCTGGCTGCTACTGTGTGAGCCCAAATCTTGCTTTAAGAGCTGTTTGCAGTGGAAATAAAGAACAAAGTTAGGTTTCTTTGTGATGGCTGATGTGTTTGCTCAGAGTAAGCTAGCAATAGCATTTAGATAGAGAACAGTCCATGTAAACTGTATTTTCATCTGCTGTATCAATCAGCATATGGTCACTATCATACATTGGCACAGACGAGTCTTTCATTAAGGCATTATCATGAGAATGCTTATTCCCTTGCTGCCATTCTCTATTATAGATAGGGTCTGGATCAGTGTTCATACCTGAGCCTCTCCTGCTATCATTATTTCTCTCTGTATAGCCTGGCTAATATGTAATCCAATTCTGATGTCCAGCCTTCCAATCTTGATCCCTGGACACTGGATCTTCTCTCACATACCTTCTGGCCTTGGTCTGAAAGTCCCTTCCACATGCAGTCTTCTCTCTTCCAGGTAGCCACTGGTGATTCCTATCTCTGCCACTCCATTCCTCTGGCTGAATCCAGTCCAATGGACTCTGCTGGCTTTTGGAATACCTCCCAGTATGAGTACTGCCTTGGAATCTCCCAGACCTTCCAATGGCCTTTCTTCTCTTCCTTCCAGAGAGTTTCCTTCTCTCTCTATCTGCGTGGCTTTTGCTGAAGCTGTTCCTCAAACTGGGCTGGAGCTTGTAGTAACCGTTATCTGAAGAATAAGCTCTATTCTTATTCTGCCCTAATGTGTGCTGCTCCCTAACACAGCGCAGCTGTGTTGAATCAGGCCCTGCCCTTTGAGATGAGTGCTTAGGGATTACCTCATAGCTCTCTTGATTGCACACACATTCTCTCACTTCAGCCCCTCTCATGGCTGCTGGAAACCTGGTGCATTCTGGGACTGGTAGTCTTTTATGTGAAAACTCTGTTTTCTTGCTTCTACCAGAACTGACAGGTTGCTTGTTCAGAGTCACATCATCTTTTCTATAGCTCCTACCTGAGCTATGATAAGCTTCCTTATCACAGCCTCAAATGTGTTACTCACATATGAGTGCATGTAGACAGTAGGCGTTGCATGATGAGGGACCAACACACATCAATCCTGATCTGTTCCCTAAAATATATCTATCTGGCAACACAGGAGGCACACAAATGAAAACAGCATATGTTGTTGAAACGTTGTAACTTTAGAACCACAGATTGAAAATAATGTTACAGCTATCACATAATGCCTGATATAGGAATCCAAGGTGCAACAATGTAACCCTAAACAATCATCAAATGCACAATGAGGATATGCTAACAGGTAGCAGAGGCACATGAACACAGACAGAATTCCAATTAAAACTACCTGCAGAAACATGCAGAGATAACACCATGCAGGAGGTCCCCCTGCACCGGTTGGTGTGTAGACAGTGTCTGTAAACATATATCACCATACATGGAATGCACAATTGAAGGAAGACAAGGGACACTCATACTGTGACACTCCAAATATAACGTGGCAATGTGAGTGTCGTCACCTCAGGGGACAAATAGGACTGTGCAGACATGCAATGCAAGGTTTGTAAATCAATGCAGAGCGGCACGTCTGTACAGTAAACAAACACAAGAAACAGTATATAGAGAGGGAAATTAAGGGCAAACATGTTACAGTAAATCATACAGAAGCCATATTGCCACGTGCTGTGTTTTCCCAATAGTCAGTCATATGCACATGCACCATTGATATTTCAACATGATTCAGTGATGCCACACATACACGCAAAGACCCTTGTTGATTGAAAACATCAATCCAGGATGCTGGCGTGCATTAAAGCGGTGTTGTTGCAAAACCTGTATCAGCTCCAGGTGGAGATTAGGTGGACATAGACAACAGGACCTCTCCATCGCTACCCCTATGCCACACTTATGGCTGTATGCTTGTGTTGAAACAAACAGATGAGCATATCCTGTGTTCCATGTCACACACATGGCCAAAAGAAACAACTGTGGAGGAATGTGCAACATACAGTGACAATGGCAGTCCCTGATTCACACGTGGGGACCAGTACACAGTGTGCAAAGTCCAAAGCGTATCTGCAATCCAACATGTCAGGTTAAGACTATCCTTGCAACCTTGGGCATGCATAGTCAAGTGTCACATCCCAATATGCCACAGTACATGAAAGGTCCTGTGTGTCTCCTGCGATGAGCATGACTCCCAACCAGAGCACGGCAGCAACAGTGTGTTGGACAGGTCTGCCATGGGCAAAGTAGCAATCCAAAAATAATACTGTCCATCCTAGGCATGTGTCGCACTCGCACAGGTCAAACATCCTATGGCACCATTTTCCAGGGAAAGTTCCATGGTGTTCTGTCCCCCAAAAGGTGGGTGATGGCGATGCCACATGCACTGTAATAGATGTGTCTGGTTTGTTCTCTGCCCTGTGTCAGAAGAGGAGAAATATTGTATTGGTATGCGCCTTGCAACATCAGCACAAATTGCAGAGAGTCAATCATTAAGAAGCACATAATGAAGGGACACACAGGCAAACATGACATGATCACAACACAATAAACATTGCATGTTGGGGACATTTAGAATTGGAAGCATACACACGGGTGTCACATGGATATGTTTCTGTCCATGCCCATGTGACACAGGCGTTGCAGAGCTCCATCCTATGTGCATCAGCGTTCGTGAACACAGAGCCAACATGAAATGTATATGACGCAAACAGTAAATCATTAACATGTAAAGGCTGATGTCATTACCAAAAGAACAAAGGTGCAAACTACCTTGTGCTTGCATCAGGTGTATGTCTTGGATCCTCTGAGCCACTCAAAGGCCATAACAGGTCACAGTGAAGGGACACAATGTCAGCAAAATATGTAGAATCTCCATGTCACCATGTCACGCCGATATCTGTGATACAAAAAGCAGGTCAACAGTGGTATGTCAGAACACAACACACAGTTCTGTTCCCAACACACAACACATGTCCACAATGGTTACACGGTAAACACCAGTAAGGTAGAGATAGCACAGTCACCACCGCCCCCCAGGTGTACAGACCCCTCACAACACATGATAATGTAAAAAGCCTGAACACTGTATCATCACACAGCCAACACAAGAACACACACACACAGTATGCAAAGGGCAGCGTGCCAGCAATAGCATATGGCCTGTATGTCCACAAGTGGAGATTTGTACACATAAAGGCCCTGTGAAATGCAATGATACCCTGGTGTTGGCTCATGGTACAATGTCGGGGAAGGGTGCACATGTAGGCCACCACCCATAAACCTACAACCTCCACACACATGCAGCTCTGTTGGATATGTCCCAGAGAAAGTGTTGCTGAAGAATAGGAACACATTGCTGGAACACATTGCTGGAATAGGAACACATTGCTGGAAGAATAGGAACACATTGCAGTGTTGCTGGAATAGGAACACATGGGGATATGTGTGTCAACAGCAAAATATGGTTTAGGCAGGTGCAGGGAAAAGAAGTGAACCACAACATCTGGACAATAGGAAAGATCACCGAGAACATGTGTTCCCCCTGACTGCTGGCACAGACAATATAGCTGTAGTTCCACCTACCCCAGCCCACAGCATGTTGGCTGATGTACAGTCCCCTGCCAATGCACCACAGCACCAGGAGCTTCAACAACTATGTCCTGTGCATTGGGAAACACAAGGGAAACATACATATGTCATGTTCTAGCTGTGCAACACACAATGCACATTCCTGTCCCCAGCTTCCACACCCCCCAACATCCTTTACAGACTCACTGTTCACCATCACACTGTACACATCTCTCCCATGTGAGAGGCATCAAGGACATGTCTTTGCCAAACTACAGGGGTCCGTACTCTGTCCCCTCCCTCACCTCCCTGTTGTCGCACACACTGGTGAACATGAGTGTTTTTTCCCTACCGTGTTCCCAACTCACTCCAAGGCTGCAGTATTATCCTGGGTCCCCCATGTTGCTCCCAATGGCCCTTCACTGTGTGTACTGGTGTCCCAATTTCGTCTGCTACCCCGCTGTCAATTGCTGTAACACATGGAAATATGCAGGGGCACCTCCGGGATCCTCTGTCCAAACACATTTCCTGGTGTGTATATCTCATACCTTGACTAACATTAACAGCTGTGTGCTACTGAGTTGCTAAACATATATCTCAATGTCTGCGTTATGTCCGCTAAACCACACCCCGATGTCTGCTTTTGATGTGACCCTGAAGGCTGCATGTCAGCCCACTGTGTGAAAGTGATAATGGCAAAGCATGGATAGCCTATATATGCACCTAATAACCCCCCTCCCATCAGAGCCTCTTTGTGTATGTGGCCATTACATTCCTTCTCTAGGGTATGCAATGTAGTTGGTGTCTTGGCATGCACTCTCCTCCTCTATGCACTTATACAGCCTTTAATTGAGTCATGGGTTTATGTTGACACGTCATCAGCTAGATTTGCTTTAAAAAAATTGATGAAAAAAATTATTTCATTTCCCTTAAAACAACCGTAAAACCCAATCCACCCCCACATTGATCTCTCAGCTTGCCTACTGTAACCTACACCTTGTTGATCTTGCCTGAATCACTTCTGTTTGTATGTACATATGCAACACTGCACTGCATGTCTATTCTGCAATGGAAAAATAAAATAAAAAAAACCCTGGCTGGACAATGCACACTTTCCCTATCCTTCTCCGCATCCATGTTAGGGCTACGCGATGACTTATACAATCTGCCACATTGTGTTGTGCCCTAACTCCCCGTAAGGGTTTCAATTACCATTATGACAGATAGTACTGAGCATGTATATAGTGCTACATAGCACATGTAGCGCTATACAAAAATTACAGACCAACACATCCAGCTTACAAGAGCATACCACACACACAATCAGCTCAAAATACCAAATGAAAAACACACACAGCTACACAAGTGGCCCCAAACATGGTCCTCTCTCCCATTGTGAAACCCACACCACATGCCTCTCACCTTGCTGCACCCAAAGCATAACACAAACTAACAGTGGTTGCACAGCATCCGCTATCACAATCATCCACAAACCACGAATGTCACCCCAAAACCTCCCACAAGCCTAAAAACACCCACCCACATCATCCACCTCAGCCCTCTGTTCTGCCCTGCCCACATGGTTTGTTTCCCAGTCATGCTGATATTTGACATTGGAATGGCCAGCCAGTGTCTGTCACATGTCAGTGCAGTGTTGCATCCTACTGATATTGGTCTACAAATGTTAATCTGTATTAGCACTACACACATATAGCAAAACATGTGGGAACATATGCAGTACGTACATGAGAAGAGCTGTGCAATCACCTGCCGCCTGATTGCTGTGCCCTCATGTGTGTCCTCATGGGCACGTACAGGGGGGCACGTCGGATCATCCTCCAGACCCTCATTAATCTCTGCAGGGATATTGTGCCTGAGAGCAATGTTGTGCAGGATGCAACAGGCTATGATGATCTCTGCCACAGTCTGTGGTGTATATTGTAAGGCGCCGCCTGTCCTATCCAGACACCTGAAGCGACTCTTCAAAACGCCAAAGGTGCACTCTATGACAGAGCGGCTGGTGGCATGGGCCTCATTGTACCTCCGCTCTGCACGTGTCCGTGGTTGACACACAGGGGTCAGCAACCAGGGGTGATACCCATATCCTGCATCACCTGTAGAAAGACATGAGGTAAGTTAAAGCATGAGCTCATGTCCCCTCAAATGGACACAGGTATATATGTGCAAAACAAATGCATTACACATTCTGTAAGAAACATATGACATCACAACTATGCAGCATTGCAACATTGAAATATGATGACACAAAAGGACCACATGGCCTATCTAGTCTGTCCGTCCATATCAACAGGTACAACAGTCCCCTTTTTATCCTTTATAGATCCTCTGTGTTTGTCCTGTGCTGTTTGGAATGCAGTTACTGTCCTCGTCTCTACCACCTACACTGTGAGAATATTCCATGGATCCACCACCTATTCAGTAAAGAAATATGGTGGCATATCACCCCTGAATCTATCTCCCTCCAGCCTCATCCCATGTTCCCTCATAGCTGAACTTGCATACAATTTGCAGAGGCTCTCTCCCTCAACATATATGCCACGGAGGTATTTCTACATCTCCATCATATCACCTCTATCCCTCCTTTCCCCAAGGCGTACATCCTAAGATCCTTCGGTCTGTCTTCATATGCTGTATAATGAAGACCACTAATCATTTTAATAGACACCCTCTGCTCCGACCCCATCCTGTGCATATCCTTTTGAAGCTGCAGTCTCCAGAATTGCACACTCTACTCCAAATGAGGTCTCACAAAAGACATATACAGAGGCATTCTCCCTTCCTGTTTTATGCTAGCCATTCATCTCTGTATGCACCCAGCCAGCCTTCTAGCTTTTTCCCTCGCCTATTCAACCTGGTTAGCTACTTTGACATCAGCAGAAACAATCACACCTAGGTCCCGCTCTTCTGTAGTGCACAAGAGTACTTCACCCCCTATACATTAGTGCTCCCTTGGATTGCTTCAGGCTAACAGCCAGACCTCACATTTCCTACCATCACATCCCAGCTGGCCAATTTAAGACCATTCATCAAGCTTAGCTAGATCACTCCTCATGTTTTTTAGAGCTACCTGGGTGTCTACCCTATTACAGATTGAGTGGGTGAACCTAAGAAACACCAGACAAGGGGTAGGTGTATGGAGTGGCAACAACATAATATGTAACAACCACACAAATGCTTGCATCCAATCAACCAGCATCACACAGCACCATAGCAGGGCGCATTTGGAGGGCAACCCCCCCTTCCCCCTATATCCCACACAGGCAGATGAGACACACACACAATGAGTGATCTACTGCAAGACACACATTTGCACATACGCCTAGTCACATGAGCACCATGTGCATGTCAGAAATGGGAAACACCCACCCAGCAATATGCAGTCGTCATACTGTCCTGCCTCAAATTGTTGGAATAGTGCCGAGTGATGCAGGATATAGGCGTCATGGGTGGACCCTGAAAACCTGGGGACCACATTCAGAATATGCATATTTGCATCACATACAACCTGAACATTCAGGGAATGATAGTGTTTGCAGTTGCGGAACACTACCTCCCTGTCTCTAGGCGGGACCAGGGCAACATGTGTGCAAATAGCTCCCATCACGTGTGGTATCCTGGCTAACGCCTCAAAGGCCTGGTTCAGGGTCCACCACTGTTGCCTAGTGTGTGGAGTAGCAATATAATTCTGCACCCGGCTGACCATTGCACGCAGTACTTGGTGGAGACAGCGTGAGAAGGTGGGGCGGCTCATGCCACCCACTGCGGCCACAGATGACTGGAAACAGCCAGAGGCAAAGAAATGTAGGGCAGCAAGGAGCTTGACCAAACCTGGTATGGCATGTGACCGATCAGTCAGGGGCTCGAGGTCAGGTCTTAGATCCTCATAGAGCTCCCTAATAGCCCCTGTGCTCAGTCTGTACAGGGAGATGACCTGGTCCTCTCGCATGCCCTGGAGCTAGGCCCTGGGCCTGTAGAAGCGTGGATGGCGAGCCTGCACCTCAGCACGCCTCCTGCGCCGTGCGTGCACAGCCCCTGCCTGCCCTGCCCCCACAGCTGCAGGTCTGATTTTCTGCGGGACTACACCCATGCCCTGTGCCTCAGCCTCATAGACACCATCTCCCCTGTCACACAACCGCACCACCTGCCCACCTCGCGCTGCAGCTGCAGCAAACACAAAGGCCGCCATAACTGCCACCCGCCCTGCTCCTCTAAATCAGTCAAACACAGACAACACTTCCCTAACCAAGACACACACCTTACAGACCACACAGAAACACAGCTACACAATACAACCAACAACAATCACAAACCCAGTCACGCTCCACAATACACCTGATTCAGACTCGTTCCTTCCCTCACTGCTAACGCACACCTTCTTTCTCCCTCACCTACAAAAAAACCCTCAACGTGCAACATGTGCTCAGGACAATTTATAGAGTATTTTTACGTAGCGCGTGTTGCGCGTGCGCATTTGCGCGAGTGCATCCACTGCGCATGCGCAGTTGGCTGTGCACATGGCGCATGCACCGCACACACACAACACTGCACATGCACCACAAACATGCAACACTGCACATGCACCGCAAACATGCAACACTGCACATGCACTGCAAACATGCAACACTGCCACGGCTCAAGCGCTAACTAACGCACGCACCCACGTTCTACATCTGCGTGGCACATGCTCAATGCGCACAGCCAACTGTGCTTGTGCAGTGTGCACGGTGGCACGTGTGCACGCACGCTCTGCGTAGTTGACTGCGCAACGCACAAGCAGCCATTTCCCGCCTATGGGCGGCACATGCACAATGTGCGCGGCCAACTGCACATGCGCAACTACACAGCCAATGTGCTCACGCAACTGCGCACGCACAACGTAAAAAAACCGATAAATAAACCTCTACACATGCTGCACGTTGAGGGGTTGTTGGTAGGCGAGGGAGGGAGAAGGTGTCAATGAGAGAGAGAAGCAGGTGTCTAGGAGAGCTAAGATTTTGTGGTGCGGGTCAGAGTGTTAGAGGCTTGGTTGTGGAGGATAGGTGTGAGGTACAGCAGGGGATACAGAGAGGAGGGGAGGCAAGGAGCAGGTGAGTGAGAAAGGAGGTGAGGTAAAGAGCACATAGCAGAGAGAGGAGGGAGGTGTGAGGTGGAGCTGAGAAGGGCAAGAAAAGGAATGTCTGACAGGGAGGAAGAGGGCAGGGAGATGGAGCCACAGGACAGGGCAGGAGTGGAGAGGGAGAGGGACAGGGAGAGGGAGAGGGAGGTGGGGCCACCTGTTGGGGAGGAGACAGATATGGCAGGGAGTGTGGTGGAGGCTGCAGGGCCATCGGCCAAGCCCACACAGGGTCCTCTCACTACAAAACGTAAATGCATACTGGTGCCAGCTCTGCAAAGGAAGAGGGCCCATAAATTCACACCACAGTAAAATCACATCCTGCTGGCGTCTGTTCTAGAAAATTATGATGTCCTATAAGGACGACTAAGCAACACCACCTCTGTTGCAACACGTACCCAGGTGTGGGAGGAGGTGCAGGAGGCGGTAGCACAAGCAGGGGGCCCAAGCAGAGACCTCGACAGCCTCAGGAAGAGGTTTAACGACATAAAGAGGGGTGTGCGTGCACACATGACGGCAGAGCAGCGGCATGCCGTGGGCACTGGAGGGGGAGGCCCCTTTACACCCTCACTAACACCCCTGGAGCAGGAGTTGGCAGAGCGGCTAGGGCCAATATACCTCTATGGACTGCCAGAGGCACTGGACACTGCCAATCCCCAGGCAGGTAGGTACCCAAATCACACCTTGCTGCTCCCAACCCATTGAGTACCTGCCCTTTGGATGTGCATCAGGCTTCTTATTAACACCTCCTCATACCTGCTCCCCTGGATCATCTCCCACCCTCTGCCTTTGGCTCATTAGTGTGCTGTCTTCCATTTCACCCCTTTTACTCTGTGTTTTGCTGCCCTCCAAACACATGTTTCATTTGCATCATCCCTTTTTATATCTGCCCTGCACATGTGGCTACATGTCTGCTACAAGCCCCCTCTCAGACCTGTACGTGTTATGTCTGTGTCTAATCTAAGCACTGCTGAGCAGGGATGGTCCTTCTGTGGGATAATGCACACCAGGGGTCCTCAAACATTCTAAACAGGGGGCCAGTTCACTGTCCCTCAGACCATTGGAGGCCCGGAATATAGTGTTAAAAAAAAAGAGAACAAACCCCAAAGAAAATTGCAGAAATACAAAAAACAGAGAATGTTTCCAAACATTTTGGTTTTGTTTTTCCAGTGGCAATTGCTCTAGCCACGTTAGTCTGGTTTCTTTGGGTCTTCTGCTAACTCCCCATCATCTGCTTTCCATTTGTCCTTTCGTCACACATCTAGTATTGTTTCCATTCTCTGTCTACATCTGCTTTAACATAGTAATCTTTCTCCTTGTGCTCTTTCCACATTCCTAGGTCATCCACTCAAATGTTAGACCCCCATCCTCAATCCCCACTATCTGTCCAATTGTAGATATCTCTTACCTCCCTCAAAATGTTTTTTTCCCTCACCATTTTAATTGTCCAGCTCCATCCCATTCTGATCCTCGCACAACCTCACCTCCCATCTATTTCCAGCCACACCCAGCATCCGCTCCCCTCTAGTCCGTGCATCAGCCCATTTGCAGTCCTAACCCCCCATCAGTCCATTTCCAATCTTATCCCTGGCCCAACATTTTTTATTTATTTTATTTTATTTATTTATTTAGACAGTTTTTGTATACCGCCTTATCCTTCAATCAAAGCGGTTACAACACAATTGGGGGATACATTTAACACGCGGGGATATGAGACACATACACTAATACTTACAGGGAACATGGGCAATGGAGGGTTAAGTGGCTTGCCCAAGACCACAAGAAGCATCTGTGGGACTAGAAACCCCAGTCCTTCCGGCCCAAGGTTGCTGTCTTCTAGTGGGATTTGAACCCCAACCTTCCGGCCTGAAGTACCTTGCCCCAACCACTAGGCTACTCCTCCCACTGGCAGCATTGACATGGCCGTGAGAAAGGGATACTCTCCCTTCACTCAGCTCTGATAAGCCCACACTGAACATCAGCCCACACTGAACATCAGCCCAGTACCAGTCCTAGCTCCACACCCAGGTTGAGTCCTATCCAAGTTCCTCCAGAAGTGCATTTCCAAACCCCAGCCCCCCAAAAGCTTATTGATAGCCCTCTCCTAGCCCCACCATCAGCCCATTTGCAATCTTAGCACCCCCAACAGCACATTTTGACCCCTATCCTAGGCCCCCCATCATCCCACTTCCAATCTTACCACCACCCATAGGCCATGACCTGTCCTAAACCCCTCCCCCACATCAGCACACTTCCAGTCTTACCTCTCCCCCCCCCCATAGCCATTTACCACTCCAAACCTCCTCCACCCCCATCAGGCAAGATAGGGTACGAAATAACCCAACCACGCCTACTGCTGATGCTTCCACCGTGGCAGCAGGAGATTCAAGCATCCCGTGGGGCCCCCCTGCTCTGCAGCGTCTTCCATGCGGCTTCAGTGTGGGCTTATCAAAGCCGAGTGAAGGAAGAGTATCCCTTTCTCATGGCCATGTCAATGCTGCCACGGGCCTTATGGAAAATACCATCAGGCCCATGGCGGGATTAACAGAGCCACGAGAGGAGAAGCTCTTTCTGTTTGCACGGCTCTGACAGCCAACACTGGCGCTGCATGGAGGACACTGCAGAGCAGGGGGAGGCCCGCGGGATGCTGGATTATTCTGCTGGCACAGCGGCAGCGGCAACAGCAGGCTTGTGAGGTGTTAACTTAGCTGGGCTGCTGCTAAATGAATGCTGCGGTCCTGTATAGAGCTGCCCCTGAGGACTGGCAGCGGCGGCAAAAACACCCATCGGGCTGCATACATCTCCTTGGTGGCCCACATGTGGCCCTCATCCCGTAGTTTGAGGACCCCTGATGTACACATTGATGTGTCTGCTAGGTACTGGCCTATATATGCCTAATAGTGGTAGCAGGAGCTGTAGTGGTAGCTATTTAGCACATGTACAGGCCACGGCCAAACACACATTGATTGTGGGGTGGATGTGTTAAACAGTTGTATGTAGTTGAACCATGCAAACCAATCTGTGCTGTGTATGGTTTCCACAACCCAGGTGACTACACAACCATGGCCCCAGCTGAGGAGGAGGAGGTGCAATTGGCCGAGGATGTGGCAGAGCCCCAGCCCACAATGTCTGGGGGCAGCACCAGCAATGGTGATGGGACCCCAAGCACACACGTGCAGCCTGAACCAGAGGACCACACCCCAGACGTCACTGCCACAGAGGGCTCGGAGGAGATCAGAAGACAACACCCCAGTCATGCACCAGCACCAGATGAAAACCCTCCACCAGAAATGGACCCGATCGTTGAAGAGCTGCGCACACACACTGCTGCAGCACGGCGCAATGCAGAAGGTGGGTAACAGCATACCCCACGATCCCGACGGGGTTGTCCTAACATCCCCAAAATTATTGCATATTGCCTACATAGCATAGAGTTCTGATTTTGGGGGGGTTGTCTTCTGTGCTCTGTGATTCTACCTCCTGTAGCATGTCTTGTCAGGTGTCAGCATTTGTGAGGGGCTCACACACATGCACACTGTGCTTTCCCATATACCCCACATAAGCCCAAAGAGAAGAGCAATGATCGCAGGTCACCCAGACACCCTATGTGACAGAGACCTCGTCATGGGTATTGTCACGCAGTATCGTTTCACAACATAATCTGCAGTGTGCACCAGCATTATAGAAATTGGGGCACCCCAGATATATGTATGTGTGTCTTAGGCCCACTCAGATCATCTGACCAATCCCAGACAAGCAGTGTGCAGACCTGGCATAGTCATATTAAACTGTGGCAATGTGCCATGTGTGAGATCTGTGTTTCTCACAACCCCACATCCAGACCCCTTCCAGACATAGGGATGCCTCATGGGAGACACAGATGTAAACGTTGGTAGGTTTGGCAGGCATGACTGTTCTGCAGACTGCTCTTCTGGGATATGCGTGACATGTATATGTGTGACAGCTGGTAATGGAGAGGAAGCTCACATATCACCCTCTGTCCCACCCACAGGCACTCTACAGGCACTCCAGCGTCTGTACATGGCAATTGGAGAAAATACCAGGGAGCTGAGGATGATTTGGGAGGAGATGCGGTCGGGGGCGCTTGCCTGCATTGCGGATGCAATGGAGGACATTGTGGGGCTAATGCGGCAGCAAGCACCAGAACCAGCACCAGCACCAGCACCAGCACCGGCACCGGCACCTGAGGCACCAGGACAAGGTGCAGTTCCGCGGGGGGTGGTGTGCCATGGGAGGCATGGGCGGCCATGCAGGAGGTGACTCCGGGTCCAATAAACAGCTGTTAACCAGTACATACGTGTGTTTTCCAATGTGTGTCCCTGTGCTCCCCTTAGGTAGTGTGCAAATGCATGTTGTGTCGCACACATATGCCCCTCGATGGTGGGGTGTCTGTACTGGCAGGTATCACTGCACAGACACCATCACATGCCATGTGTGCCATATCCCAGCCCCTGGGCTGCAGTGTGCTGGTTTACATATCCTCCCGGGTTGCACAGGGGGAATGTCCTTGAGCTACATGTCCAGTGTTGGGAGCCGTCACAGTTAAAATCCTGTCATACCCCCTACATTGGACGCACATGTGTGACCCTTGTCCCTGCCTGCAACACTGCCTACGTGCCTGCCCCCCCCCCCACAAACGTATACGGTTACTCACCAACCATCCCTGTGACATATATTGTCCCAGGACACACTCAACAGCTTTACCCCTGAGTAGCTCCTGGGCTCATCAGTACATCTTACCCTGCCAGCACAGACGTACTGGTTTGCAAGTTGTACTATTGGCACACAGGCACGTTGCATCAGAAACGGTTCCCATACATTGCACACAGCATGCACGTGCCTCAGTATACTGGGCCATCGTCTACATTTCTGCATCTCAGGGTCCACCCTGGTCTCACACACCTACACACATGGTCATCCCCCATGACTGCATGTGGAGCCAGTCCACGCATGATACCCATGTCTACCTTTACAACACATACCTGTCTACACACATATCCCATGCTTGCATCCATAGTGTGTTGCTAAGGGAGACATGTGACCATTTCGAATTAACAAACAGTGTGTATATTGTAAAAAAAAAAGGAAATATAATACAATGTTAGGGATGGGGACAATACCCACCATCCTCTCCCCAAACACCCCCCTCCTCCCCCCTGCCACCCCCACCCGCCCTATATACCCTCCTCCACCCCACCCTTCACCCCCACATCAGCCTCTCCCTCTCCCTGCATGCTGCATGCCCAGTGATGGAACACAGGACAGCACAGGGCACATGTGTGGATGTCACAGGCGCCATCAATGACTCCTGTGATGCCCTTCAGGGGATGGCCGCCAACATGGCAGCTGCTCCACCTCGGCGGCCATCTGCTGAATGGCTCCCGCCAGCCACTGGTGCGAGTGCACTAGGAGGTGCACTTGCCACTCCAAGGCATCCAGGGCCACATACAGGTCTGCCACACACCTGCCACCACACACACACATAGTCCCAGGGGTCTGGGTGGTGGCATGTGCATGCGACCTGTGTGTGGCCCTGGATGGTGGAGCGACATGGCATGGCTGGCGGGAGCCCACAGTTCCCTGTGCTGCACTGTGTTCCCCATCACTCTCCCACACCCACACATCCCCCTCCTCCCCCCGCCACCTCCCACCCACCCTCAATACCCTCCTCCACCCCTCCCCCCACACCCACATCAGACACACCCTCTCTCTCCCCTGCCACCCCGCCACCTACCCCTTCCATGCCCCCATCAGCCCCCTCCTCCGCTGCAGTCTCCAACGGCTCTTTATCCTCACCCTCCGCCTCCACCTCAGGTTCCTTCTCCACCACCACCACCTCCACCTCTGGGGCATGGTGGGCAGGGGGGCACCTCAGGGCATACGCAGATGTGGTGGGCTCTTCATCATTGTCATCAGCACATTATCAAGTGTGTCACATAACACATGTACATATGCTGGCACCACACAGGCTGGTGGGCCAATGTGACATTGGTTACTGGGCAGCAAGGTTGTCAATACTCACCATCATGCTCTGCCTGTGCCGCCCTCTGGAGGCGGGCAAGGTAGTTGCTGTGGTGGAGGCGCAACTCACGCCCCTTCTTCCGGAGCTCCTCTACCTGTGGATGTGAAAACAATGTGTGGGGGCATCAGTGACTGCTTACCTCTGGGGAGTGGGCAACATAAACAAACATCTGTGTCGCCATCATCTTGCTGCTCCTGCTCCATGGCTGTGTGTGTCATGTACAGCATAGTTAGTCACGTGTAACAGGTGATCTCCAGGAACACTAGGAATAAGTCTTCACATGTGGGTAGCGTCGGTACCAACTGAGCCTGTGTGGGAACGCTCCCCAGCGTCCTATATGAAAGCTTTTGGGAGCATCACACAGTGCGTGCGTGCTGCCTTCCCGCCTTTCCAAAATGCCTCTCTCCAGTTGAGTTGAAAGCTGACACAAGGAGAGAGAGAGAGAGAGAGAGATATAGGGAAAGAGAGAGAGAGAGAGAGACACAACCCGCTAGGGGAGATGGGTGGGTTGTGATTACCTCATCCTGCTGTTCCCGGAGATCACCTGTTACAGGTGAGTAACTATGCTATCACCAGGAACAAGCAGGACGTGGTCATCACATGTGAGGAAACCCTAGATGTAGATGCCAGGGAAGGATCCTCAGAGTGGTGAGGGCTTGTGGAGGGCTTCCACTTCCTCCCATGTATCTCTGGCATCCTGTAAGAGAGGCGGCTAGAAGTGGATTACGTATGGAAGAAGTTTTGGACAGCAGCCTGACCAACCATAGCATGCCTGCAGGAGCCTTTATCCAAGCATTAGTGGGCCGTGAACCGAGGACCAGGTAGCTGCTCCACAAATGTTGTTAATATAGACGGAATGGAGGTGAGCCCGTGAGGCTGCCATGACTCTTACATTGTGAGCGGGAACATGGGCCACCAGTGAATGGTGCTAGCTATGATAGATAAAAGGTAATACATTGAGCAATCCAGATGGATAGAGATCTTTTTGAAACTGCTGTACCCAAATGCGAGGGATCAGAGACTCAGAATAGCTGAGGGGACCTTCTGTGTTGCTGGGTCCTCTGCAGATGAAAAGCCACAGCTCTTTCACAGTCCAAGGTATGAAGAGTCTTCTCTGCATTTGAAGCATGCGGCTGTTGAAAGACTACAGGTAACTACACCTCTTGTTTCAAATGAAAGGAGGAAACCACCTTAGGCATGAAGTGTGGATGTGTCCTTAGGATTACCTTATCATGGTGAAATGGTGTGTAAGGTGGATCAGTCACTGGAGCTTGAAATTCACTGATACGACTTGCTGATGTGATTGCAAGAAGGTATTTTACTTTCCAGGTCAGAGACTTTAACGAAGTAGTGTCTAAGGGCTCAGAAGGCGGCAGCATACGCTGCCCTAGAAGCAGATTGGGATCCCATGCTTCTGGAGGTGGTCTAAGGGCAGGTTTTTGTAGATGCAGGCCTCTCATGATTCCGGATATGAGAGGATGGGATGAAATGGGTTGTCCATTGATGGGTTCAGAACGAGCAGCAATGGCATTTAAATGGACTCTGACAGACTCAGTTTGGAGACCATTGTTTGATAAGTAATGGAGTTTGTCAAAAACATGTTTATATACGGATGACAAGAGGGTTGCAGGCCTTTTGTTATCACCAAATGAAATGTCACATCCACCTGATGGTATAGGACTACCTTGTGGAAGGTTTTCTGGAAGCATAACGAACATCTCACACCTCAGCACCTTTTCACCAACAACTAGGTGTTCCACAGGGCTCATCTCTATCCGCTCTACTTTTCAATATCTACATGCAGCCGATATGCAATCTAATCCGGTCTTTCAATATCTCTACACTAATCTATGCTGATGATGTGCTACTATTCACTCCATTCAAAGTCAAACACTCGGATTTATCCAACCTTGTCAACTGCTTCAACGCAATTACAGACTGGCTAATCTCCCAAAACCTGTACATAAATTTCAAGAAAACTGAAGTTCTATTTATATCAAGGAACAAGAATTTCTCCCCTCCACCCATCCTAAGAGTAAGAGATGCAGAGCTTCCAATTCGAAGTACCATACGATATCTCGGAATCACTCTAGACCAGCACCTCGACTTTAAGGAACACATAAAAGTTATAACCAGAGCCATCTACAACAAAATCAGAACACTGCGACACCTCAAACCCATGCTACCCCCTAAGGACTTCCGCACCATCTTCCAGGCCCTCATACTACCACATTTCGACTATGCAAACGTAATCCTATATGGTCTACCAAAGAACACCCTCAACCCCCTTCAACTAGCTATGAACGCCGCTGCCCGCGTCCTCTGTGGTCTATCCAGATCAGACCATATCATGCCAATACTTAAAGATCTCCAGTGGTTACCGATATACTGCAGGCTAACATACAAGATCCTGCTGATTACATTTAAGATTAACAACAATATAGCCCCCAATTCTCTCAAGAACCTTATTACACCAACTCCACAAATCAGATCTAGAAGGACAGCAACAGCCAACACATTGACCTCCCTAAAGACTCCATAAAGTGCACCCAAACAACCAGGAGAAGAGCTTTTGCATACTATGCACCCAAATGCTGGAATGACCTCCCACCAGAAATAAGATCAATCAAAGACCTCCTACAGTTTCGGAAGGCAATAAAACACCATCTCTTTCTGCTACATTTTACTCAATCAGCTACCTCTCCCCACAGAAATCTACCCCCATCCCCCACAAACACCTCACTCACAACATAACACTCATGCTTTAAGCAATCACACTCATGCATGTAGACACTTCACATCTATTCACACTATGTAATATTTATTACTCCATGTCAACTTGTATATACTTACCATGTATTCTCTATCTACTCCGTCCAAACTCAGTGTGTATATAGTTACTCTGTATTTGTATCATTTAAAGATATCGCAACATGTAAATAGTTTCCCTATTTGGTCCAAGTTCTAATTCCTGTTATAATGTAAACTCAAACAGTCTTGACTGCACTGAGCTCTTGTTGTTGAATGTAAACCGCACTGATAACAAATAGCACGGTATATAAGAATTGTTAAAAAAATAAAAAATAAATAAATCATGCACTTCCTGAATGAGGGGAGGGCCAAAGCAGTTACAGCCGTCAGTAGACAGGCTCTGAGGTGCAGAGACGGGGGGTTTGTATGCCATACATTCCCCTCCTCCTGCGGCAGTAAGTCTGGAGCTGACCCTACGTACAGGGGTGGAACCTGGGACAGATGTAGAAGCAGAGGGTATCACACCTGTTGTTGCCAGCGTGGGGCTATGAGGATCATGTTGCCTCTGTCCCTCAGGAGTTGCAATAGGGTCTTGGCAATCAAGGGAATGGGAGGAAAGGCATATAGGCATTCCTGCCCCCAGTTGAGGAGGACAGCATCCCTCGCTTGGTAGCTCTGAGCTGGGATTCGTGAACAGAACCGGGTAGGTTTGGCATATGATGGACTTGCGAAGAGGTATGAATCTTGAGTTCCCCAGAGCTGCAATATTCTACAGAGTTGGTCCATGTGTAGAGACCATTTGTGCGGAAGCAGAACACGACTGAGTTTGTATGGCTAAGAGTTCTGATTGCCAGGGAGATAGACTGGCAGGAGATGGATCTGCTGCTCTCTGGCAAACAACCACAGTTGAAGAGCTTCATTGCAAAGGGACAGAGAGCCTTTTCCTCCTTGTTTGATCACATAGACCATGGCTATCTGATTGTCTGCATAAAGTAGTATTCCATTGGCCTGTAGAAGGGAATGGAAGACATGAAGAGCCAGGCAAATTGCTCAGAGCTCAAACAGATTGATGTGGAAATGACTCTCCTGACAATTCCAGGTGGCTTGGGTGGAGGTGTCCAGTACATGTGCAGCCCACCCCACTTTGGAGGCATCTGTTGTTAATGGGATCTGAGGAGGGGTTTGCAGGAAAGGTGACCCCTCCAACAGGTTTTGTGCTGACCGCCACCAGTCCAGGGACAGGGTATGGCGGTTTGAGTTTACTATCACATCTGAGAGACAGCCTGTTGCTTGCGTCCACTGGGAAGAGAGGGCCCACTGGGCTGGTCTCATGTGGAGACAAGCGTAGGAGACCACATGCACTGTAGATGCCATGTGACCCAGCAGCTGATGCATCTCTCGAGGCGAGAGGTGAGCTTTTGGCAGTGCTGTCCTAACACGTTGCACAATGCGAGGACAGCGAGGCTGAGTCAGGTAGGTCTTTGGCAGTCTGGTATCTAGCCTTGCTCCTATGAGCTCCAGCGTTTATGTGGGAGTCAGAAAGGATTCCACGAGATCTCTGACAGGCCCTAGATATTGGAGTCCACACATTGTGTAAGAGAGAGAGGCCTGGGCATGTGTTTGTGACTGTGCCTGGATGAGGCAGTCGTCCAAGTAGGGGCACAAAAAATATTCCCCTGGTACGGACCAAACCGGCTACCACAGACATGCACTTTGTGAATACTCTGGGTGCTGAGGCACGGCTGAAGGGAAAACATTTTTTTGGATAGTGGTTTCCTTGATGGGGGGACCAAAGGAACTTTCGCTGTGCTTGTTGGCAGAGAAGATGGGTGTACGCATCCTTGTGATCTAGAGAACAAAGGCATTTCTGCCTGTGTAGGTCAGGAAGTACGTTTCCTAGAGAAATCATTTTGAATGTCTTTTGGAACAGGAACTTGTTCAGTTCTCTGAAATGTCAGATGTGTCTTTGACCTCCTTTTTCCGTTGGTATGAGGAAATTGGGGGGGGGGACCCAGAACCCTCTTCCATTGCTCCTTGAGGTAGAAGATGTTTTACCTCTGGATTCAGTTGGGGGGATGTTTGCAAACTCAATGTCCTTACTATTGTAGGAGGCGGCAGGCTATGTGAATGACGCCTGTAACCTCTTCTATGATGGACACAGTCCAGGGTTCTGATGTTATTTGCCTCCATCTGTGGATGAGGTGACCTAATCTTCCTGAGACTGTTGACGGTTGCTTTCCCTGGAGGGCCAGGAAGGGCAGGTACTCCATCACAGAGTCAAAGGCCCTGTGGGGGCTGAGGCTGCTGGGTCTGCTGAGGCAGAGTAGCTCTCGGCTTTCTCTGCTTAGTAGCTTGTTGACCCTTTCTAGCAGCTTGTACTGCAGGTTGTCCTTGTTGAGCATAGGACTGATAGTATCCTTTCTTTTTGGAGAGGAAGGCTCTCATCTTTGCAGGATGTACAATATTTGAAAGCCTTGTCAAGGTATAATTGTCCTGCTGGTTTTCAAAAACCAGTTTTCACCACTACAGGGGGTGTTGGCCAGTTTATCCTGTACCCATTGTTCCAGGTGAGAGGCTTGCAGCCAGCCAAGTTTCCTTGCCCCAATAGCAATGGCAGAGACTCTGCCTTTGCACGAAAAACAGTCAAAAGCTGCCCTGTTCACAACTTTTGAAATGTTCTGGGCATGCTTGACAGGTGCTACATAGTAGTGACCACTGTGATGTGCGAGATGTGGACTTACCAGTTGTAGATCTTGTGTGACCTCCGTCAGGAACATTCCCATGTACATGATATAGGAACATGTCCTGTCTGAAAGCTTGAATGTATGGACGGCACAGCGACCAAAGGCATCTAATGTCTTCCACTCCCTACCAGGAGGGTTGGTGGCATGTTGTTTGTAATGTTTAATTCTCCTCCTAGCACACTCCACCATGATGGAGTGATCAGGGAGGTGTCCTTTGTGCAAACCAGGTGACGGAGGCACACGATACATAGTAGGCACATGTGAGAATGTGGAGAGGTGGTAAGAGGAATCTTCCACATTCTCAAAAGAGGATTCCTTAAGATCTGATGTATTGGCAGGATGTCTGCCTCCTATGGAGTTTGGTGATATTGGTGAATCTCTGTCTCCCGTGGCCTGTGCTCACATTGAGTTACTAATGAAATGGAGAGGCCCTTGACTACATGTGTGTGGAGATCCAGGAAGGACATATCCTGAGGAGGGGACATTCTCCTCTTGGGAGAGGCAGGCTTGTCCTGGAGAGGTACATCATTACCCTCTGAGCTGTCAGAGTCATCAGACCCCTCAGGAGATTGGATGTATCTTCTCTACGGAGGCTCAGGTAAAGTGATGTATCGGTACCAATTGGCCTCAGTATTGGAGTGACATGGTACCGGTGTGTGGATACCAGTACTCATCAGCACCAATGGTGCATTTGCCAATGCCGGTCCTGCAATTTCTGCACATACCGGTGCTGCACTTTGCAGGGTCTGGGGTGGAACCAAGGTCTTTGATGCCGCACGGAGAGCTGCCAGACTGCGTTCAATGGCCACGATCCTCTGGTCAATCAACACTGACGATGTCTGTGTATGAGTACTGGCCAAAGCCAGGACCCCAGAGCATAGCACCAGGTGGTCGGACCAGGTTGAGGCCTCCAGAACTTCATGGAGTCCCAAAGTGCCTTTGGAGGCCAGGGACTCCCACTGGGGCTGTTTGCCCGGAGCGTGCTCCTCAAGGGCAATGCCAGTGGCAGTCCGATATTTTGAGGGGGATGTACCCTTTCAGGAACGGACAGATTTGTGTTTGGTTACCTGAGATCCACGGGAGGAAGAGGAAGCCCTTGACGACATGGCTGCCACCGAGGCCACGTTGGAGGGAAAGAGGGTACCGAGCTTGGCTGCTCTGTTCTGCCAACCACTCTTGGATAACATCTCACAGGCCAAACATTCAGACATGCATTGATCTGGCCATTGTGAAACACTATATATATGGTCTTTATTTAGAGTGTGAAATAGCTAATTATATGAAGTACACTCCACCAATTAACAAATTGCAGTCATCACATTTAACTGCTCATATCAAACATTCGTATGAACAATAGATAACTTTAATACAGCCTTTTTGTCTTCCCCGAAGGTCTCAGACTTAACAACATTGAGCGTAATGGTTAAGCTCATGTGTTATAATAGCATCAATGACCTTCTTTCACTGACCAATAAAGGGACTACTTTGGCTTCTACTTATTAAAAATGAAAAAAAGTTGCTTATCTGTATCTCGTAATTGTTGATATATTCTTGTCCCCTGTATATTAATCTATTGATCTGGCAATTAGCATTTGCGACACCAATCATGGTTGTCAGTGACTGAGAAGGTACCGGCACATTATCAGCATATGTTCTGCAGCCGAGGAGTGCTTTTCCATGATGGAGGAGGGATTAGGGCCTAATGCCAAACCGGGGGGAGACCTATAAAGGGGATTGTTGCTCTTTTGTTAAAAAGGTTTCTTTGTGTGGGGGAATCTGACCTTTTAGAAAATAAAATTAGAAGACAAGTGGTACCAGTAAAGAAAAACAGGCAGACACTGCCACAGGAGTGGCACTACAATAGCTGTTTTTCAGCAATGACAGGAACAATGACCTGCTGGCTCTGTGGAAAACAATGAACTGGAGAGAGCCATTTGGGAAAGGCAAGATGGCAGCACACAGGCGCTGTGGGGTGCTTCCAATAGCTTTCCTATTGGACACTGGAGAGCGTTCCCATGCAGGCTCCGTCGGTACCGATGATACCCACATGTAAGGACTACTTCCTGCTTGTTCCAGGCGATTACCTGTTCCCAGTGCCACCTGCATGCGTAGCTGTGTCTCTGGACATGTGTGCAGTGACACCTATGTGCAGTGTGCCTGGCACCCTGAACACATCATTCCAGTCCCCTGTGGCCCTCTTGCATGACATTGCATGACCATGCCACATTTTGATTGCCAATGATGGTGTCCATGGTAACCCCCCTAACCCCGTATGTGGTCTGTTGAACACATTTGTCTTGTCATGATCTACGCACATCCTCAGACCCAACCCCACTGGCAACATGATATCCTAACAATCATGGATGCTGTGTCCATACATGGAACATTGTGTGGGTGGCCCTATTCACCTTGCCAGGGGCCACTACCATGACATTTGGGTTTCTACAATGCCCAGGATAGCAATGCTTGACCCACTACAAGCATTGTGTAACGTGTCTCTCTTGGGGATACTGTTAGGTACGTATAACCTAGTTTGGACACTGTTGCAAACAGCATACTGGGCATGAAGGACGAGGGAATGACCCAGTATGGGCTATCTTATGTTGTTATGTTCCTATGACCTGGGCCTTGTATGCTTACGGCAGGTGTGGTTGCCAACACCAGGGGCAGGGGCCATTGCACCAGAATAGGCTATTGCCACCTGTGCTCATGTCAGGGTTTCTGTCTGTGCTGTGCAACCACAACAGGTGCATGTATCCTTCCAACACCATCAGTAATGTTCATCTGCAACAAGGTTTGGGATTCGTAGCAAGTGGACAGATGTGTGACCTGACTCAGCATACATTTATGGGGACATGGCTCTGTTACTGGCCTTTGTAATCAGATCTCATAGCTCATGGGGGTGGGGTGCTCTTACACACATCCACATCTGCACCTAGCATACCATCTGGATACATCAAAGACGTGTGTGATGAGGTTCTGAACTCACAGACTACGGGAGATGTGCAACCTACCTGCCATAACCTAACACAATATCTGAATGACATACCCACCATTGCAATCAGGTCTCTGGCCCCCTGGGGGTTGGGTGTCCTAGCACACATCATCAGCTGCATACACCATAGCAACAGGGTGACTGACAGTACACCTTACGCAGGTCTCAGGACTCCTGGGGATAGGGAGAATGTATAGAACTGTTTAGGCACACAGAACCATATCACCAAGGTGAGTGATAGCCCACTTTGATGGGCTCTCAGGACTCCTGGGGATAGGGAGAATGTATTGAACTGTTTAGGCACACAGAACCATATCACCAAGGTGAGTGATAGCCCACTTTGATGGGCTCTCACGACTCCTGGGGATAGGGAGAATGTATTCAACTGTCTAGGCACACAGAACCATATCACCAGGGTGCCTGACAGCCCACTTTGATGGGCTCTCAGGACCCCTGGGGATAGGGAGAATGTATTCAACTGTTTAGGCACACAGAACCTTATCACCAGGGTGAGTGATAGCCCACTTTGATGGGCTCTCACGACTCCTGGGGATAGGGAGAATGTATTCAACTGTTTAGGCACACAGAACCATATCACCAGGGTGAGTGATAGCCCACTTTGATGGGCTCTCAGGACTCCTGGGGATAGGGAGAATGTATTCAACTGTTTAGGCACACAGAACCATATCACCAGGGTGAGTGATAGCCCACTTTGATGGACTCTCTGGACTCCTTGGGATAGGGAGAATGTATTCAACTGTCTAGGCACACACAACCATATCACCAGGGTGCCTGACAGCCCACTTTGATGGGCTCTCAGGACCCATGGGGATAGGGAGAATGTATTCAACTGTTTAGGCACACAGAACCATATCACCAGGGTGAGTGATAGCCCACTTTGATGGGTTCTCACGACTCCTGGGGATAGGGAGAATGTATAGAACTGTCTTTGCACACACAACCATATCACCAGGGTGAGTGATAGCCCACTTTGATGGGCTCTCATGACTCCTGGGGATAGGGAGAATGTATAGAACTGTATTTGCACACAGAACCATATCACCAGGGTGAGTGATAGCCCACCTTGATGGCCTCTCACAACTCCTGGGGATATGGAGAATGTATTCAACTGTCTAGGCACACAGAACCATATCACCAGGGTGAGTGATAGTCCACTTTGATGGGCTCTCATGACTCCTGGGGATAGGGAGAATGTATAGAACTGTCTTTGCACACACAACCATATCACCAGGGTGAGTGATAGCCCACTTTGATGGGCTCTCATGACTCCTGGGGATAGGGAGAATGTATAGAACTGTCTTTGCACACAGAACCATATCACCAGGGTGAGTGATAGCCCACCTTGATGGCCTCTCACAACTCCTGGGGATAGGGAGAATGTATTCAACTGTCTAGGCACACAGAACCATATCACCAGGGTGAGTGATAGTCCACTTTGATGGGCTCTCACGACTCCTGGGGATAGGGAGAATGTATAGAACTGTCTTTGCACACACAACCATATCACCAGGGTGAGTGATAGCCCACTTTGATGGGCTCTCACGACTCCTGGGGATAGGGAGAATGTATAGAACTGTCTTTGCACACACAACCATATCACCAGGGTGAGTGATAGGCCACTTTGATGGGCTCTCAGGACTCCTGAGGATAGGGAGAATGTATAGAACTGTCTAGGCACACACAACCATATCACCAAGGTGCCTGACAGCCCCTCTTTGATGGGCTCTCAGGACTCCTGGGGATAGGGAGAATGTATTCAACTGTCTAGGCACACACAACCATATCACCAGGGTGAGTGATAGCCCACTTTGATGGGCTCTCAGGACTCCTGGGGATAGGGAGAATGTATATAACTGTCTAGGCACACACAACCACATCACCAGGGTGAGTGATAGCCCACTTTGATGGGCTCTCAGGACTCCTGGGGATAGGGAGAATGTATATAACTGTCTGGGCACACAGAACCATATCACCAGAGTGAGTGATAGCCCACTTTGATGGGCTCTCATGACTCCTGGGGATAGGGAGAATGTATAGAACTGTATTTGCACACAGAACCATATCACCAGGGTGAGTGATAGCCCACCTTGATGGCCTCTCACAACTCCTGGGGATAGGGAGAATGTATTCAACTGTCTAGGCACACAGAACCATATCACCAGGGTGAGTGATAGCCCACTTTGATGTGCTCTCAGGACTCCGGGGGATAGGGAGAATGTATATAACTGTCTAGGCACACAGAACTATATCACCAGGGTGAGTGATATCCCACTTTGATGGCCTCTCAGTACTCCTGGGGATAGGGAGAATGTATAGAACTGTCTTTGCACACAGAACCATATCACCAGGGTGAGTGATAAGCCACTTTGATGGCCTCTCACAACTCCTGGGGATAGGGAGAATGTATTCAACTGTCTAGGCACACAGAACCATATCACCAGGGTGAGTGATAGCCCATTTTGATGGGCTCTCAGGACTCCTGGGGATAGGGAGAATGTATAGAACTGTCTAGGCACACACAACCATATCACCAGGTGCCTGACAGCCCACTTTGATGGGCTCTCAGGACTCCTGGGGATACGGAGAATGTATTCAACTGTCTATGCACACACAACCATATCACCAGGGTGCCTGAAAGCCCACTTTGATGGGCTTTCAGGACTCCTGGGGGTAGGGTGGATTGGAAAACATCAACAGCAGCATATTCCATACCAGCCGGGGTGCTGTGGACCCACGTTTTTGGAATTTCTGGCCAAGTGGGGTTAGGGCAGATGTTTTGGACTGCTGGGCCACACACACGCATATCACCATTGGGACTAACATACCATTTTGGGCACATTTCACAGCCCCTGGGGGTGGGGCAGATGTTTTACCCTGCAACTGCAGACCCCATCATACCAGCAGGATGTTTAGAAACCCTCCTTAGTCTGATCTATGGGCTACCTGTGTTACGGTGTGTTGTAGCATATCACCAGCAGCAGCTGCCATGACACCAGGATGGCATCAGGAACTCTGTGAACAGGTCCTCATCCCCTGGGTACAGGGCAAGCCACTCTGATGTGATATATAGACAGTATGGCATGTGGATTTACCTGATACACATCACTGAGATAGAGTACCTACACACATCAGCATGCACAGCTACAATCAACACTGGATATAACTATGTGGATCTACGGGCCTGTCCCCATACACTTACCTCACGTGGGTAATCAGCTAGACGGTTATGGCGCCGGGTCAGCCGATCTCACGCCCTCCGGACCCTGATCTGGTCCTGAGGTCTGGATGAACCAGGAAACAGCTTGTGCTGCCTCACAGCAATCAGCTGTGCCAGGCAGCGTAGCTCCCGGGTGGTGAAGGCAGGCTTCCTGGATCTGGTTGCCATGTTTGACACCAATGAGGAATGCACGCACGACGCAACACGCGCACATGCGCAGCACCCCACCTGTGCATGCGCACCACAACACGCGCGCGCATGCGCCGCGAGCAGTTGTGCCCGTGCCACGTGCATCTTTTTGCCGCACAGGGTATGGTGTCACCAAAAATATTTATACAGATCTATGATGCAGACAGACATTGCACTGATGTGTCTGACATTTAAAAACAAAATTATAAGTTTTCGTTGTTGTTTCCACACTTGGGTCTCGAACCCACCACCACTGGTTCTTAAGGTACTGTTGGAACCGGTGTGCTATGCATTTTCACATAGCAATGACTGGCTAAACAGTTACACCAAGGAGTCCTGAGAGCCCATCAACGTGGGCTGTCACTCACCCTGGTGATATGGTTCTGTGTGCCTAAACAGTTGAATACATTCTCCCTATCCCCAGTGGTCCTGACAGCCCATCAAAGTGGGCTATCAGGCACCCTGGTTATATGGTTCTGTGTGCCTAGACAGTTGAATACATTCTCCCTATCCCCAGTGGTCCTGACAGCCCATCAAAGTGGGCTGTCAGGCACCCTGGTGATATGGTTCTGTGTGCCTAAACAGTTACATAAGAACATAAGATCATAAGATATGCCATACTGGGTCAGACCAAGGTCCATCAAGCCCAGTATCCTGTTTCCAACAGTGGCCAATCTAGGTCATATGTACTTAGCAGTTTCCCCAAGGGACACAGGTTCCACAATGCTTGTATTGGTTCAAGCATTGATATCCTGGGTCCCTTCTTAATAATGGTTTATGGACCTTCCCTCCAGGAACTTGTCCAAACCTTTTTTAAACCCAGCTACACTAACAGTCTTTACTACATCCTCCGGTAACAAATTCCAGAGTTTGATTACATGTTGAGTGAAAAAATATTTAATTTTATTAGTCTTATATAGTTTACCCTGTAGCTTCATTGCATGTCCCCTAGTCTTTCTATATTCTGATAAGATCTACGATTACCCGTTCCACTCCGTTCATTAATTTATAGACTTCTATCATATCTCCCCTCAGCCATCTCTTTTCCAGGTTAAAGAGCCCTAACCTTTTTAGCCTTTCTTCATTGGAGTATCCTTCCATCCCCTTTACCATTTTGGTGGCTCTTCTCTGAACCTTTTCTAAAATCGCTATATCCTTTTTAAGATATGGCGACCAGAATTGCACACAATATTCAAGGTGCGGTCTCACCATGGAACGATATAGAGGCATTATAATATCTTTTGTTTTATTTTCCATTCCTTTCCTTATCATACCTAGCATTCTATTTGCTCTCTTGGCCGCTGCTGCACACTGGGCCGAGGGTTTTAACATGGTATCCACAATGATGCCTAAATCTTTTTCCTGGGTGGTGGTTCCTAATGTGGAACCTTGCATCGTGTAACCATAGTTTGGGCTGTTCTTCCATAGGTGTATAACCTTGCACTTGTCCACATTAAATTTCATCTGCCATTTTGATGCCCAGTCTTCCAATTTATCAGGATCCTCTTGCAATTTTCCACAATCCTCTTGGGTTTTAACAACTTTAAATAGTTTTGTGTCATCTGCAAATTTGATAACCTCACTCGTTATTCCACTTTCCAGGTCATTTATGAATATGTCAAAAAGCAGCGGACCCAGCACAGGTCCCTGGGGTACACCACTATTCACCTTTCTCCATTGGTTAAATTGCCCATTTAGCCCTACCCTCTGCTTTCTATCTTTTAACCATTTCCTGATCCACAATAGTACACTGCCTCCTATCCCGACTCTTTAGTTTTGCCAAAAGTCTCTCATGAGGGACCTTGTCAAAGGCTTTCTGAAAGTCCAGATACACAATATCAACCGACTCGCCTTTGTCCACCTGATTATTCACTCCTTCAAAAAAACATAACAGATTAGTAAGACAAGATCTTCCTTGTCTAAAGCCATGTTGACTGTCTCCCATTAGGTCATGACTATCTACATGCTGAGTAATTTTATTCTTTATGATGGTTTCTACCATTTTTCCCGGTACTGATGTCAGGCTCACCCGTCTGTAGTTTCTCGGATCACCCCTGGAACCCTTTTTAAAAATTGGTGTTACATTGGCGATCCTCCAATCTTCAGGTATTAGAGATGATTTTAATGATAGTTCACAGATTACTAATAGCAGGTCTGAAATCTCGTATTTCAGTTCTTTCAACACCCTCTGATGTATACCATCCGGCCCAGGTGATTTGCTACTCTTCAGCTTATCTAATAGTTGTAATACATCTTCCCGATGTATCGATATTTCCTTCAATTCTTCCGCACCTTTAAATACCACTTCAGTCATGGGTAACATCCCTACATCTTCCTCAGTAAAGACTGAAGCAAAGAATTCATTCAGTCTCTCCGCTATCGCCTTGTCGACTCTTATTGCTCCTTTAACCCCTTTATCATCTAATGGACCAACTGACTCTCTCACAGGTTTTTTTGCTAGGAATGTACTTGAAAAGATCTTTACTTCGCGTTTTTGCTTCCGCAGCAAGCTTCTTCTCAAATTCTCCCTTTGCCTGCCTTATCAATGCCTTGCATTTGACTTGCCAGTGCTTGTGCTGTTTCCAGGTTTCGTCGTTTGGCTCTTATTTCCATTTCCTGAAAGATGCTTTTTTGGCAACAACAGCCTCTCTGACCTCACCTTTAAACCATGCTGGCAGTTTTTTGGACTTCCTTCCACTTTTCTTAAAGCGTGGAATACAGCTGGTCTGGGCTTCCAAGATAGTATTTTTCAACAACAGCCAAGAGTGATGTACGTCTTTAACCTTTGCAACTGCTCCTTTTAGTTTTTTCTTAACTGTTTTCCTCATTTTATCATAGTCTCCCTTTCGAAAGTTAAAAGGTAGTACTGTGGATTTCCTTATTATCCCTCCTCCACTAATTAAATCAAAGGCAATCATGCTATAATCAGTATTGCCAAGTGGCCCCAACAACCTTATCTCTTGCACTAGATCTGGTGTTCCACTAAGGATTAGGTCTAATATGGCTTCCCCTCTGGTTGTTTCATGAACCAGCTGCTCCAAGAAGCAGTCATTTATTTCATCTAGGAACTTTATCTCCCTAGCATGTCCTGACGTGACACTGACCCAGTCGATACCGGGGTAGTTGAAATCACCCATTATTATTACTGTGCTGTAACGTTTGTTAGCTTCCTTGATTTCTTTGAACATTTCATCATCCATTTGGTCATTCTGGCCAGGCGCTCGATAGTACACCTCCAATGCCATTGCCTTCCCCCTTTCACATGGAATTTCAATCCATATAGATTCTACAGCAGATTTTGTTTCCTGCAAAACTTTAATCCTTTCTGACTCAATGCCCTCTCTAACATAGAGAGCAACCCCTCCACCAATTTGATCAGCTCTATCATTACGATATAGTTTGTACCCAGATATCACAGTGTCCCACTGGTTGTCCTCCTCCCACCATGTCTCTGATATTCCAATCATATCTAACCTTTCATTTAGTGCTATATATTCTAACTCTCCCATCTTATTTTTTAGACTTCTAGCATTTGCATACAAGCATTTTAGAGAATGTATTTTATTCATATTAATTTGGCTATTGTTAGACATGGGTAATTTGGGATCTTTAAGCTCTGTCTTCTCCATACTTGAGGGCATTTTGGCTACTTTACTCTTTTGTGGAACCTCTCTGCTTTTGGTAGTATCCTTCAAAGATACATTCTTCCGAACCATCCGCTCTTGGGCGACTGTCGGCTTAACCCTAATATCTAGTTTAAAAGCTGCTTTATCTCCTTTTTAAAGGTTAATGCCAGCAGCCTGGTTCCATCCCGGTTAAGGTGAAGCCCATCCCTTTGGAAGAGCCCCTCCCTTCCCCAGAATGTTCCCCAGTTCCTAACAAATCCAAAACCCTCATCTCTGCACCATTGTCTCATCCACGCATTGAGACTCCGGAGCTCTGCCTGCCTTTTGGGTCCTGCGTGTGGAACAGGAAGCATTTCAGAGAATGCTACCCTGGAAGGTCTGGATTTCAACTTCCTACCTAAAAGCCTAAATTTAGCCTCCAGAACCTCCCTACCACATTTTCCTATGTCATTGGTACCGACATGTACCAAGACAGCAGACTCCTCCCCAGCACTATCTAAGACCTTATCTAGGTGGCGCGTGAGGTCTGCTACCTTCGCACCAGGCAGGCATGTTACCATGCGATCCTCACGTCCACCAGCCACCCAGCTATCTACATGCCTAATGATCGAATCACCAACTATAACGGCTGTCCTAACCCTTCCCTCATGGGCACATGGCCCTGGAGAAACTTCCTCGGTGCGAGAGGGTTTTACATCACCTGGAGGACAGGTCATGTGACCTCTCTCCTCCATGGAAACAGGGATGCTGCCAGACTGGAGGTGGGACTTCAGGACTATATCCCTGTAGGTCTCGTCTATGTACCTCTCTGTCTGTCTTATGCTTTCCAAGTCTGCTACTTTAGCCTCTAGAGAACGGACTTGTTCCCTGAGAGCAAAGAGCTCCTTGCACCTAGTGCACACGTAAGACCTCTCACCAACTGGGAGAAAATCATACATGTGACACTCAATGCAAAAGACTGGAAAGCCCCCATCCCGCTGCTGGACTGCTGTCTGCATCTTAGTTTTAAGTTTGTGTTTAGATCTAAGTTCTTTACTTACTAAGGGTTGCTATGGATATTTATACTAATAAAACTGTACCTAATACGTGTAATATAGCTTGTTCACCTGAAGCTTAACTAATTTCAGGTCCTTAGTGTATGACTGATTTGGGTAACGAGCTTCACCTGAGAGCACCTCCTGTTTTTTAAGATGTGTAAGTACCTATAAAGCTACGATTATCCCAGGGGTGGGTGGGTGTGGGGAGGGAGGGAGGTAAATAACACTTATTAAAAGAGGGCTGCTACACAGTACCCTGTCTTGTGCTGCTGAGGTAAGCTATATTCTGATTTGATTTAAATTATAGCTCTTAGCTGCTGCTAGGCTCTAACTTCTTATGAAATTTAAACTACAAGCTCTCTGCTGGGTTCTAAATTTAACCAGAAAGCTCTTTTCTGTGTTTTAAATTTAAGCTAAAAGTACTTTGCTGATGCTAGGCCCTGAGTGACTATTAAATTTAGACTACAAGCTCTCTGCTGGGTTCCAAATGTAACCAGAAAGCTCTTTTCTGTGCTTTAAATTTAAGCTAAAAGTACTTTGCTGATGCTAGGCCCTGAGTGACTATTAAATTTAAACTACAAGCTCTCTGCTGGGTATGAAATGTAACCAGAAAGTTCTCCTCTGTGTTTTAAAACTAAAAGTAATTTTCTGATGCTAGGCCCTGAGTGACTATTAAATGTAAACTACAAGCTCTCTGCTGGGTTCCAAATGTAACCAGAAAGCTCTCTTCTGTGTTTTAAATTTAAACTAAAAGTACTTTGCTGTTACTAGGCCCTGAGTGACTATTAAATTTAAACTACATGCTCTCTGCTGGGTATGAAATGTAACCAGAAAGTTC
Source organism: Ichthyophis bannanicus (assembly GCA_033557465.1). Classification (NCBI taxonomy): domain Eukaryota; kingdom Metazoa; phylum Chordata; class Amphibia; order Gymnophiona; family Ichthyophiidae; genus Ichthyophis; species Ichthyophis bannanicus. The sequence goes on from CM066032.1 coordinate 1,476,061,428, forward strand.
TCCTCTGTGTTTTAAATTTAAACTTAAACTGCTGCTACTAGGCCCTGACTGATTTAACAAAAATAGTGGATTCACAGATTAATTAGCTTTAATACAAAGAATTCCTTTTAGAAAATTACCAGAAGTATATACTCACAGTTGCAGATCTCTCTCCAGAAGTAACAGTCCCTTTTTCTAGTCCTTCAAGACAGAGTTGAATACATTCTCCCTATCCCCAGGGGTCCTGAGAGCCCATCAAAGTGGGCTATCAGGCACCCTGGTGATATGGCTGTGTGTGCCTAGACAGTTGAATACATTCTCCCTATCCCCAGGAGTAGTGAGAGCCCATCAAAGTGGCCTATCACTCACCCTGGTGATATGGTTCTGTGTGCCTAAACAGTTGAATACATTCTCCCTATCCCTAGGGGTCCTGAGAGCCCATCAAAGTGGGCTGTCAGGCACCATGGTGATATGGTTCTGTGTGCCTAGAGAGTTGAATACATTCTCCCTATCCCCAGGAGTCCTGAGAGCCCATCAAAGTGGGCTATCACTCACCCTGGTGATATGGTTCTGTGTGCCTAAACTGTGCGGGGCGGGGGTGCGCGGGGGGCGTGGGGGGTGGGGGTGGGGGTGCGGAGGCGCGGGCGGGGGGCCTGGCCTGGGGCGTGGGGGGGCGGGCCGGGCCGGCTCTTTGGACCCATAGGCAAATTCTGTAGTACCACCCAAACTGCCCTCTGGAGCTCAGGATCTCCCACCAACAGATCCACATTCAACATCATTGCAATGGTGCTGGTAGAGGGGACCATCAACCTCAGTTGAGCTGGGGGACAGACAACATACAGGGCAGTCCATGCATTTCTGTACGCATCAATACGGTGATAGCAGACAGACAGGAGGCCTGGAAATGTTCCACTGCCCACCACCACTATCTGACATTCTGCAGCAGCGAGCACAGTGAATCTGCAGCCACTGCACCCTGCAAGGTGTTCCAGCCTCACACATACTAACTGCAAACAGTCTGCTAGCTAGTCCATAGTGCATATTACTGGAAGAAATGTGTGCACCCAAAACCGGGATGTCAGCACACCCACCAAGCAGATAGGTTAGTGATTGGGCCCCAAAAAAGGCAGCCCATAGATATCACTTGAAAAATATGCTATTAGCACTATGGGGGACCTAGCCATGCCATGGTGACTGCTCAGTCAGGGTGAGAGTGACCTCCCAGCAGGACATGCAGGGGCCATCCTGTCCGTGCAGGTGATGGCCGGCCACTACAATGTCCCAGCCATTGCCCTATTCCCTGTGCTCATGCATCCTGCCCAGGCCACCCTGTCCAAGCTATACCCACAGTACCTTGCTCCACATTATGCACATTGGCAAGCTAACACTGGACACAGTGCAAACAGTGTGGGCTGAGTAAGGTGTTGCAACCACCACACACTGGATGGACAGACACACACTCCCACACCTATGCCAGCATTGTGCTACTATAGAGAGCTTTTGCAGTCCAGGCCACCTCACCAGTCCTGCACACTGCATACTGTTGTGGTCACTCCCCAGGGTGGTGAACACTGTCAGAAACCAGACATGAAACACACTCCACAGACATCAGAGATATTGGTATGATACAGCTCAATGAGCATATTGTGCTTAACTTAGGATTTGCTATCTGCCAGTAATCATAGCAACCTTTTGATATATGTGTACTATATTCCCAGATTTATGGTGGCATTGGTAAGGTATGCACGTACTAGGATTGTGAGATATACGCAAGGCCCAATATCCTGCCTCTCTGTGGGCTTTCCATAATTGAGCCTGTGGGTGTGGTTCTTTCTGCTCCTGTTTGCCGCTGCTCTAGGGCAGAGGTCCACAACTCCAGTCCTGGTGGCCCAAACACTGTTCATGTTTTCCTGCTGTCCCTAATGAATATGCATGAATACATCTGCATACCATGGAGGCGGCGCATGGAAATGAAGCACACACATCTTTATTAGATACAGCATATACGTGAATGATTTGTTGCCCTCCAGGACTGAATTTGGGGGACTGTGCTCTAGGTAATGTGAATGTTTCTGGTGTCTGTGCTCTGTAGGGTAAAATGTAGATGTTTTGGGCATGTTTACATTATATGCACTAAAGGTTCTGTCTGTATTATCACATTTTTGTGGTGGGTAAAAAGTGGGGACTGGGATGGCAGGAGCCCCAGCTGGGACTTGAACCTGTGATCTTCTGCTTCTGAAGGCACTGGCTGTGTGTGTTGCACCACTGTCTTGGCACAAAAACAGTGCATTCCCTGGGGAGTCCATGGCTGTTTGTCAGTCAGGGCCTGTCTATTGCAGTGCACGGCACCCACTTGAAGAGGGCTAGGCCATGGTGTGCTGTGGGCAGCAGACACGGCCCCCTCCACCACCGGTACCCCTCCGCCACCATGCTGACATGGCCTTATATTGGAGACAGCATCAAACCTGGATGATTTGTGGCCCTCCAGGGCTGCATTTGGGGGAATGTGCTCTAGGTAATGTCCATGTTTCTGGTGGCTGTGCTCTGTAGGGTAAAATATAGGCATTTGAACCATGCTTATGTTCTCTGCAATAAAGGTTTGTCTGTACTTTCACGGTTTAGTAGTGATTAAAATATGTGGACTGGATTGGCAGGAGCCCCAGCTGGGACTTGAACCACTGACCTTCTGCTTCTGATTACACTGGCTGTGTTCACTGCACCACACTGTGGCCACAGAGACAGTGCAGTCCCTGGAAATAGGAAACCTGGCCAATGGGGTCGGAAACCCTGCTCTGGACAATTTCACTGTGGGCTCATTCACCTTGTATGGGGACGGAGCGTAGACCCTTCCAAAATTCATTTCTTTTTTTTGGAAGTTTTTTGGGAGTGTTTTTTGATGTTGCCCATTGATATCACTATTGGCCAGCTTGGTTATGTTTTTTTCCATTTTGTTGAGGTCATTTTCACTGTTTCTTTGCCCTTTTGTTCCGTGCACATGTATCACACTTATCACTTTTTGTAGGTTTCCCTGGTTTTGCTGTACATTGCAGACGGAAATGGTTTCTATTCCCTTTAAATCGTCTGTAACGCGAGGGTTTCTCTGGCGATATTTTTTTGCCTCGGATTTCACAGTGTTAGTGTGCGGAGAGCCTCTCCCCTCCCACTCTCCACCCATTGACCCCTTCTCTCCGCCCCTGGAGAGCCTTCCTCCGCCCTCCGGGAGCCTTTGCCCGCCTTCATCGCTCGTTTTCGCTGCGGCGCGCATTATCGCGCGATAACGTACCTGTGCACTGCAAGATGCGATATTATCATGCGATAAGGTACCTTATCACGCGATAACGTCGCAGAGCGCACTTTAAGACGGTTTAGTAAACATACCACTAAATACCCAGGTCAAGGAGGTACATGTTTTTGCTTATTTTAGGGCCATGTTCATTGATCCTGTTTCAAGGGGCTGCTACTGTGACACTGTGGGCTTCCTCTATTCCTATTCAGGTTCTCTAATCTTTAGGATTTCTGATACTCTCCATATCCGTGCTCTCTGGGATCTGCTGTCTGATTTCTTTTTTAACTCTGTTTATTAACCACCAACACACAGCATACATCAAAACATAAATACATAGCGCCTCCAGGCAGGGCTAATTCTCATCCACTGCCCCGGAAGCATAACGCCAGTCAACTTGTGGATTATAACATTTTATACCCCACCACCACCCCCACCCCCTCCCCTCTCCCCCCCTCTCTATTGCAACCTCCACAACTATCATCTAATTGGGAACTCCTACAATCCTCACCCCACTACAACCCACCTGTAGGATTTCATTGCGAGTGTGAGGCCCCAGCATATGAATGTAAGGTTCCCATACCAACAGAAAGAGGGACCAACGACGGACATTACCCCGGGTTCCCCATCTCTCTGAGAGCATCAACTGATTAAAGCTATTGCACCATTCACAAAAGGTATGGGGTAGTTGCTCTCTCCCTCTACAGAGTATCGGACCTTTACCCACCAGACATGCCTTCCGCACTAACACATGCTCCCGCCTCCCCTTCAGATAGAGTGATCCAAGCTGATCCAAAACAACTTAAAATCCGGTCCATCTAAACCTCTGGTGAAGCAGCCTACTCATATAGGTACTGATCCATGTCCAATAAGAATGGAGCCTTGGACATCCCCACCACATATGGCTCAAATTGGCAAGGGGCTCAGAACACCGGGGGCAACTCCCATCCAAAGTAATATGACTTCTCAGCACTCTCTGTGGCAAAAAATGCACCCGTGTAATACGTTTAACCTGCACCTCGCTCCTTCCACCAGGGCTGCAATCTGCCTCAAAGCGGTCTTGACTGAGGGAGGGAGGCCACATAATGAGAGAGCAGGGCATATGCAAAATAATGGCCAGGCCTCAAATTGTATTCTCTACTCAGGGATGCGAATGATTTACATTTACCCGACAAATCTACCACATGCCCAACATTCCGGATCCCAAGCTCACTCCATTTCCGAAAAATTACTGAGTCTGAACCTGGGGTGAAATTCACGTTACCCTGTAGTGGCAACCAACTCGAGACACTCGATGATCTACTCCAATAAATATTTAATTGTCTCCAAGTACGCTGGGCAGAAGTCAAAATACCACTCCCCTTCAGTCTCTCCGACAAAAGGGAACTCTCCGAATGCAACACCGCCAACAGCCTCTTAGGAGCTACAAAGGCTTCCTCCAAAGCCCTGGGAGTATAGACTTCCTTATCGTCTAACAAGTCCCCAATATGACATGCCTGACAGGCCAATGCATACAACCACAAGTCTGGAACCCCCCCCCCCCCATTTTTACATCCCCCTTTCAGGAGATTCAGCGGAATGCACGTTCTGGCCCCTTTCCATAGAAACCCATGAATCTCCCCCTCCAAACGACATAAATCTCGCCGCAACAACCAAACCGGGAGAGTATGCATCCAATATAAAATTCACGGTAACACCACCATCTGCATTGCTGCCGCTCTACCCAGCATTGACAATGGAAGTGGATTCCACGCCCGCAGCTGCGACTGTAAGCGGGACAAAACCCTGTCAAAATTCCACTTATATAACTCCTGCGGTTTTCTCATCAATAGACTACCCAAATGTACAAAATAATCTTCTGCCCATTTAAGTGGAAAAGCACTACCCCACCGCACTCACAATTGTCCAGACACATACAAAGCCTCTGATTTATCCATGTTAATACGCAACCCCGCAAAACTTCCAAAATAAGAAAATTCTTCCAAAAGCAGAGGCAACGACTCCTGTTGAGAGAACAAATGCACTAGCATATCATCCGCAAAAGCCAACATCGTAAACCCTTGTGGCCCAATCCACAATCCTCATATAGTCCTAGAAGCCTCTATTTTCCATATCAAAGGGTCCAGAGACAACACAAACAAGAGGGGGAAGAGTGGGCAGCCTTGCTGCGTACCTCTCCCCAAGGAAAATTCTATATAAAGACTATCAACCATCTTACAGAAGGGGGGCCCCAATCCATAGTAAGGCCAAAGAAGTCTCAGGTACTGCCAGTTGACCCGATAGAATGCTTTTTCTGCGTCAAAACTGACCAGGAGTGACTGCAATTGTCATTCTTGTACCCATTCCAGCGACGCCAACATTTTTCGCAAGTTGCGCACAGCATACCGCCCCTTCACAAACCCTACTTGTGTTTCATGCTCCAGATCTCCCAACACCAACGCCAGTACTTTAGACAGCACTTTCAAGTCAAAATTTATCAGGGAAATGGGCCTGTAAGATGCCGTCTGGGCCTGGTCTTTTCCCGGCTTAGGTATTAGTATAATATGCACCTGATTTTTTCCTCACTTAAAGGTACCTTGCTCAGCTTGTCTGCAATAAACCGCCACAAGCAACGGGGTTACTAAATTGAGCAGCAATTTATAAAATTCTGCCACGAATCCATCTGTACCAGGTGTCTTTCCACAGCTAGCCTTTAAGATAACCTGTTGCACTTCCAGCTCTATTATATTTCTGTCCAGCTGAGCTCTCTGTTCGTCCCCTAGTCTGGGCAGATCCAGTTCCCTCAAGTATTCCTCCATTCTAGTGGGGGATCCACTCTCTGCCATATACAATTCCTGATAAAAGCTTTGAAACACTCGCACAATCACTTTACTATCCTTGTGCAGTTTACCCTGGTCGTCACACAGAGCTGCAACTGTTCTTGGGCCCCTGCTGCTCTGCAAAAAACATGCCAAAAGTTTTCCAGGTTTGTCCCCAAAACGGTAGAACTGATACCGATAATATGAAGCTGATTTCTTGGCTCTTCTATGCAGCAACTCATTTAAGTCTACTTGGGCCTCCCAAAGTCCCCTCTTGTTCTCTGCACCAGGGCAGCTCGCATGCTTCCATCTTGCTTTGGTCACTTGCTTCTCTAGATGGATAATTTTCTCCGTTATCAATCTATGCTTCCTTGCCAAAAACCCAATAATATCTACGCATAACACTACTTTAGCGGTCTCCCAAAATAGCTCCGGATCCTCTTGATGACATTCGTTATTTATCGCAAAATCCTGCCATCTCTGTTGCAGGAACTGATGGAACTGAGCATCTCTGTATAGCTCCATCGGAAAACACCAATGTCGAGTTTGAAAGGCTTCGCCACCCCACTCCAACTCTACCCATATCAAAGCATGGTCCGAGATCTATGTGGGACCAATTTGTGCATCCCCTACTTGGGCGAATAGCCCTTCCGATACTAAGATATAATCAATCCATGCACTCGAGCCATGTGCTCGAGACTGATGCGTAAAATCTTTTTCTAATGGATGCAGCAATTGCCATGGGTCTACTGCTCCTATTCAATTATGAAAGGTCCTCAATGCTCGAGCAGTCTGTGCTCGCGCCTGAACTCCTCCCCCCCCCCCCCGAGACATATCTAGTTCAGCATCAAACACCCCATTGAAATATCCACTCAGTATCAGAGGAATCTCTGGCAACTGCTCCACTCTGGAAACTAGTCACGCATACAGCTCCTGATCCAACACGTTTGGACTATACAAATTGCCCATTATCACTGGTTTCCCCTCCAACACTCTCTACACCAACAAAAACCTTCCAGCCAGATCAATAACTTTCCGTTCTAAAACAAATCTCACCCTTTTGTGAATCAAGATAACTACTCCACCTTTTTTCCCTTTCTCAGGGACTCCCCACCCTTGTCCTACCCAATCCCTGCACAATTTAAGATGTTCCTCAGCAGTCTGGTGGGTTTCCTGCAGCATGGCAATATCACATTTCTGTCTAGCTAATGCTCTCAAGATTTTATATCGCTTATGGGGCTCCCCACAAACATTCCATGAAATTATCTTCAGGTGGGCGGGGCAGGTTCAGGCCTATACCACACAGTATGTACCACTCCCCAAGAGAGAGCCCTCCCAGCCTGAAGCTCTCCCTGTGTCCCCCTACTATTCCCATCCCTTAACCAGCCTTTCCTTCCTAGGTTGCAATCCCCTCCTCCTAGGTTCCCTTAACCCCACCTCCCCTATCCCCTCCTTCCCCATCACTTATCATCCTCCAATCTTGTCCCATCTTCTATTCCTCACCTCAACTTTCTTAACCTATCTGGGTCCCGCTTAATGTGTAAGGTTTCCCCCCCTCCCACCAGTAGCACTGTGCTCCTTCCCAGTCCCAAACAAGTCCCTCCCCCCCACTTCCCATAATTAACCAACCATTAAATATCATCATATATCCACACAAGAGAACCCATAGAAACAAAAACAGATACAAGAGGATAAGAAAAACAAAGGTTCTACCCTGAAAAAAATATTACTTAAAATGTACAAGTCCTCATCGCATTCTCTCTTGTAGGAGCTGCCAGGCCAAAGTCTCAATTCTGTTCTCAATGGTATATCCTCTTGCATGGCACTGGGATCCTCAGCATCTGCCTTCCACCAGTCACTCTCCAAACATCCCTTCTTGTTTTCTCTGCCTCACAAGGCATATCCCATACAACCTTATCCACAGAGCAAGTCCTCCTATGAAAAGTCCTCATGGAGCTTCACTTTCCGCTTCTGAAGAGGCCATCCCTCCACGCACAATCTCCTCCACATATCTGCTTGTCTCCACTGCAGATTCAAAGGTCCTAAGCACCCCTTCATAGGCGATATGCAGTCTAGCAGGGTATTGAACAGAGAACTTAACATTAGCCTCAATTAGTTTTTGGCAAAGGGGTGCATATGTCCTCCTACGCTGACTCAGTGCTGTTGAATAATCTTGGGCAATTCGCAACCTCAGATTGTCCTTTATAAAAATCCCTTTCTTTTGTGCCACATTCAGCACAGCTTCCATCTGTGGAAATTGTAAAAAGTTTGCCAGGACCACTCTAGGCCATTGATCTCTCGACTGCTTAGGCCCCGCTCTATGCGCTCTCTCTATCATGATCTTACCACTTTCCTCCTGGCCTTCTAAAAGCTGTGGGATCAGAGGTTCAAGGTAATTGCTCGAGTCTCTGTCAGCTATAGTGTCTGGAATGCCCATAAAATGCAAATTATGTTTGCCATATCGTCGGTTTTGGCCTCCTGGGCTTGCATCCTCGCCTTCATTCTCTCTCCACTTCTTACGTCAGTGCTTCAACACCTTCCTCGTTGTGTCCAATGCGGCTCTCTACCTCCTCAAAATGATTTCCCAGTGTGCCAAAGGAGCTGTGCAGCATATCTATTGTGGTGGCGGGACAGGTATAGAGCCCAAAGAAAGTGTGGAAAAACAGCCTTTTACCTCTGGGAAGAAGAAAGGTTCAGGGAGTTTAAGGGTTAAAACTCTAACCAAGGAAAACAACTCTGTGCACAGAGATGTAGAGAGTGAGCCACGCCCTAGCTCCATGATGACCAGGGGAGGTGTTGAGGGAAGCCTAGGGGTGGAGTCTGAGGCTATAGGGCAGCCCCAATCATATAAGCAGAGAGAGTCTTCCAGAGAGGGAGGAACGAAAGGGGGAATGAAAGGAGGAGGAGGAGTGAAAGGAGAGAGACCAGGAAGAAGGAAAGCAGGGGGAGATCGTGTCCATGGGCGGAGTCCAGGAGGGAAATCCTCTGAGGAGGAGATGTTCCCTAGCAGGCTGGACACTAGCAGAGAATCTCTTGAAACTACAGGAAGTAAGGAGATTTTGAGGACACGTGTAAGAGAAAAGTGCTCTATCCGAAGCCTCAAAGGAGATCCTTATTGCATGCAGCAGTCAGACAACTCAAGCCCTGAAGGAAACCTAGCAGGTAGGAAGAGTACAGCTGGCTTGGAATGCAGGAGAGTTGATTCTGGGGGAAATGCTGGTGGAAAGCAAGGAACAGAAATCTCTGTGAGAGAGTCTGTGGAGATGGTTCTACCTGTAGCATAGCCTGAGAGAAGACAGGTCGCTGGGAACAAGGTGAGCTCCTTGCAAGTGTTAAAAGGTTTATTAAAAAAGAAAGATCTCCTATATCCTTCCCCTGCAACTCAGCGTAGTGAGGATTCCCAATGGGAACAGGTTTTGAAATTGTTGGAGCAGTTGAAACCTGCTGTTAGAGACGCTGAGGCCAGCAAGGTGCTAATTGAACCAAATGAGGAAAGTATGGAAGTAGAAGAATGCCTTTCAGAAAGTATATGTTCTGATGTTGAAATGGATTGCTCTTACTGTGTGAGTCAGAAGAAGTAAAAGCTGTATGGGTTTTTTAAAAGTAGTGAAAAGCCAGAAGCTTTGGAAAGTTTATGACCTACTGGAAATTTGGTTAATTAAAGCACTAATGTTGAGCTAGTCAGACAGGCTCAAAGAAGGCTATGAATGCTGGAAGTTAAAAGCCAATATTTGCAACTTGAAAGTGAAGAATGCCAATGTCTTTAAAAAGGAATGATACACGGGTTTAGCAGCTTGTAACCAAGAAGCCAAGGTGCTGTGCAGAGCCCTGAGTGATACAGAGTTGTGCTATACCAAGCCCGGGACCTAAGAATGTAATCTTGACTGAAGGCAAGGTTTATTGCTTCGTTTAAAACAAGCTGTTAGAAACGGCTAATGCCTGAACTGTTCTGTAAAGTTTGTTTTTCCTTTTTGAATGGAGAAGTATCCCATTTTTGTTCTGGTAATATCTGAACTGCTGACAAAGAAGTTCAATGGTTAAGTAGAAAATAAAATTCCTGTTACCTTTGAAACCCTCGGCTGTTTTGGTTTTTACCACACAACTACATTATTGAGAAGCTTCAGCATTGGGAATTCAGGTGATAAGGGACATAAAGAGGTACGCCCACTACATATAGGCAACCGCCTAACCCGTAGAGGGCGCTACAGTTGGCATAGTTGTTGGATGATCTACTGTCCTATATTCCAAGCATAAAAGGGATATTTACAGCTGTACAGAGGAAGCCTCCACAGAAGTCCTCTGGAGACCAAGTACCTGCAGGAAAACCCCCAGACTGGAGTAGCAGCAGAGAGACGGACCGGAGCTGATGTTCCAGCTGGTGCTGGCTGTGCTGATAAGCTTGACTCAACACTTGCAGCAGGTTACCTGTACATAGAAGGGGTTAGTCTGGATACCGCTGCAAGGGAGGGGTACTGCAGTACTTGATAAAGTTGGAGGAAAGGGGGCTGCTTTTGTAAGAGCCACACTTGGTGTTTGCTTTCTCTTTCTGTCGTTTCAGCAACCAGAGATGGAGTGAGGAGAGCTACTGAGCTGGATGGCGGATTGGTTCCAGCAACAGCAGGAGATGGCTGCCCAGACGCAGGAACGAACAGACTCCATGCTGAAGGCCCAACAACAACCGCTCCTGGAGATGATGGGTGCCTGGATTGGAGAGCAAAGCAGACAGCAGAAGCTTTAAGAACTGTATCAAGTTCTTTGGGAGCCTTACAAGGACTGGGAGCTCTGGGTAAAGGGATCTTTTCCTTTGGCCAATTGACCAAAGAGGATGATATTGATGATTACCTAGAGGTATTTGAGCGAGTTGCACTCCTAAGTGGATGGCCAGAAGATCAGTGGGCCGTTCGCATAGCTGCCTCCCTTACGGGGGAAGCATTAGCAGCTTATAGAGCCATGCCTACTGATCTAGCCTCCAGTTATGAGGAACTCAAAAAGGCAGTGAGAGACCGTATGGGCTTGACCCCAATGGTCTACCGTAGTCTTTTACGAGAGTTTAAGCAAAAGCAGGGCGAGACACCGCGGGCCTTATGCCAGTGCATTAAAACTCTGGTTTATAAGTGGTTAACACCGGTGGGCAAAAGTGTTGATTCTATATTAGACAGCATTGTACTTGAGCAGTTTGTTGAAACTGTTCCGAAAGAACTGCAGTCTTTCCTGATTCTCCAAGACTGCCGAAGCACCAAAGACGCAACTTCATTGGCAGAGCACTTCCTAGAAGCCAGAGTGGTCAGCCAAATGAAGGTGAGTGCTTCGAACCAGGCAGACGCAGGCGTTTCAGAAAAGAAAGGCAGGATAATGTTGGGAGAGGTCACACAGGGGAAACCAAAGTGGAAAACTGGTTATGATCAGAGGAAATGTTTTGCTTGTGGGGATAGAGGACACCTGAGAAGGGATTGTCGGGCCAGAACAGCACTAGTGACCACCCAATCCAAGGAGACTGGGGAGGGGTTCTTATTAGCTGTGGAGGTTGATAACATCCATGTAGAAGCCCTATTAGACTCCGGTGCAGACCAGTCAATGGTTTCACAAAAGCTTTGGAGGGAAATACAAGCCTTAGGGGGACTAACCTCAAAACACTCTGAAGGCAGTATAAAAATAAGATGCGTGCATGGCACAGCGTCATCTTATCCCCTGCATACAGTGAGAGTGAAAGGCATAGGGCTAAAAAGAAACATTTCTGTGGCGGTAGTCCCTAAGCTTCCACATGCGCTCATTTTAGGGAGAGATTGGCCCCAGTTTAAGCGAGGTCTAGTTAGGGGCTTAGAATCCAGGACAGGCCTGGTATCCACTAGGGCCCTCGCCAAGGTCAGGGCGGAAGAACAGGATCCACCAGATGATGCTATGTGTGATTTGCCCGTGCATGATGAATTGATAACTCCTCCTACAAATAATAGCAGATAGAGGAAGGCTGATAGGCGTCACGAGAAACAGAATAGGGCGCGTAACAGGGCAGAATTAGCGGCTGGGCAGGAACTACCTTGGGCTCCTGCCAATTTGGTGGAACAATGTCCTTCTTTCCCCAAAGAACAGAGGGAAGACCCTGCCCTAGCACGAGATTTTGACTATGCCAACATGGGTTCGGGAACATTACCCCAATTTTTGCTAGACGGGGATATATTATATTGGGAAAGCCTGGACCCTCATTCAGGGAACATTAGGAAGCAATTAGTAGTACCCACTACCTTTAAAAATTTAGTTTTAAGGTTGGCACATGACCACCCTATAGGGGGGCACAAAGGAGTCCATGGTACTTTAGATCAGATTTTAACTCGTTTCTATTGGCCGGGCATCTTTAAGGAGACGACAAAATTTTGTGAGGCATGCCCATCCTGTCAGAAGGTTACTACATTTCATCCAAAAAAGGTACCTCTGATTCCTGTGCCATTCATATCGAAGCCAGTAGACAGGTTAGCTATGGACATAGTAGGTCCTTTAACCTGGACACCCAGGGGGTTTCAATATATTCTGGTCATTGTTGACCAAGCTATCCGATTTCCCTGGGCGATTCCCCTACGCAACATGTCAGCATGAACTATTGCTGCCGAAATCGTGAAGCTCTTTTGCGAGGTGGGTTTTCCCCGAGAGGTTTTAACCGATAGGGGCAGTAATTTTATTTCCCGTTACCTCGCTCAAGTCTGGGATGCCTTTGGCATACGACATATTCGAACCGCTGCCTACCACCCTCAATCGAACGGCCTGGTTGAAAGGCAAAATCAAACCCTTAAGAGAATGTTAAGAAGAAGTCTGGAGGGGGATATGACCGACTGGGATATAATACTGGTCTAGTGGTTAGGACAAGGTACTTCAGGCCGGAAGGTCGGGGGTTCAAGTCCCACCTGGGGACAGCAATCTCAGGCCGGAGGGGTTGGGATTTCTAGTCCTATAGGCACTCCTTGTGGTCTTGGGCAAGCCACTTAACCCTCCAATGCCCATGTTCCCTGTATGTATTAATGTGTGTGTCTCATATCCCCTCGTGTTAAATGTATCCCCCAATTGACCGCTTTGACCCGGTGAAAAGCGGGATATAAATACAGCTAAATAAATAAATAAATAAATAAAATGCCTGCAGAGAATGGAAGCAGACTTCCATGGGCGTTTCTCCGTATGAACTCATATACGGGCGGGCTCCCAGAGGGGTACTAGATATCCTACGAGAGCAGTGGGTGGAACCCACCCTTGAGGAAGTTGAGATACCAAGATTCTTAAAGGATTTGAAGGGACGCCTACAGCGTACATCCCAAGTGGTAGAGGGGAATGTGACCGCTAGCCAAGCCCGCCAGAAAACCTACTATGACCGTCGCGCCAGGCTTTGCCAGTTGGAGGTAGGCGAAAAAGTCATTGTAACAGTGGCCAACCCAAACCCAAAGTTTGAAAGCAAGTGGAAGGGTCCTATTGGATCATCAGACAAGTAGGGCCAGTCTCATATGCAGTAGAGACTAGGAGAGGAAAACAACAGATTTTTCATATTAATGTGCTGCAGCCATGGCACGAACGAGTAGCATTGGCTCGGTTGGCTGCAAGAGGGGATAAGTCGGATAACTGTCAGGTAGGCCAACAATTCCTTTCTAGGATTCCGTGCTGTGCGGACATTAATGTGCCAGCCCGGAATATCTTAAGGGGGGGGGATGTGTGGTGGCGGGACAGGTATAGAGCCCAAAGAAAGTGTGGAAAAACAGCCTTTTACCTCTGGGCAGAAGAAAGGTTCAGGAAGTTTAAGGGTTAAAACTCTAACCAAGTAAAAAAAATCTGTGCACAGAGATGTAGAGAGTGAGCCACGCCCTAGCTCCATGGTGACCATGGGAGGTGTCGAGGGAAGCCTAGGGGTGGAGTCTGAGGCTATAGGGCAGCCCCAATCATATAAGCAGAGAGTCTTCCAGAGAGGGAGGAATGAAAGGGGGAATGAAAAGAGGAGGAGGAGTGAAAGGAGAGAGACCAGGAAGAAGGAAAGCAGGGGGAGATCGTGTCCGTGGGCGGAGTCCAGGAGGGAAATCCTCTGAGGAGGAGACGTTCCCTAGCAGGCTGGACACTAGCAGAGAATCTCTTGAAACTACAGGAAGTAAGGAGATTAGGAGGACACGTGTAAGAGAAAAGTGCTCTATCCGAAGCCTCAAAGGAGATCCTTATTGCATGCAGCAGTCAGACAACTCAAGCCCTGAAGGAAGCCTAGCTGGTAGGAAGAGTACAGCTGGCTTGGAACGCAGGAGAGTTGATTCTGGGGGAAATGCTGGTGGAAAGCAAGGAACTGGAATCTCTGTGAGAGAGTCTGTGGAGAAGGTTCTACCTGTGGCACAGCCTGAGAGAAGACAGGTCGCTGGGAACAAGGTGAGCTCCTTGCAAGTGTTAAAAGGTTTATTAAAAAAGAAAGATCTCCTATATCCTTCTCCTGCAACTCAGCATAGTGAGGATTCCCAATGGGAACAGGTTTTGAAATTGTTGGAGCAGTTGAAACCTGCCGTTAGAGACGCTGAGGCCAACAAGGTGCTAATTGAACCAAATGAGGAAAGTATGGAAGTAGAAGAATACCTTTCAGAAAGTGTATGTTCTGATGTTGAAATGGATTGCTCTTACTGTGTGAGTCAGAAGAAGTAAAAGCTGTATGGGTTTTTTAAAAGTAGTGAAAAGCCAGAAGCTTTGGAAAGTTTATGACCTGCTGGAAATTTGGTTAATTAAAGCACTAATGTTGAGCTAGTCAGACAGGCTCAAAGAAGGCTATGAATGCTGGAAGTTAAAAGCCAATATTTGCAACTTGAAAGTGAAGAATGCCAATGTCTTTCAAAAAGGAATGATACACGGGTTTAGCAACTTGTAACCAAGAAGGCAAGGTGCTGTGCAGAGCCCTGAGTGATACAGAGTTGTGCTATACCAAGCCCAGGGCCTAAGAATGTAATCTTGACTGAAGGCAAGGTTTATTGCTTTGTTTAAAACAAGCTGTTTGAAACGACTAATGCCTGAACTGTGCTGTAAAGTTTGTTTTTCCTTTTTGAATGGAGAAGTATCCCATTTTTGTTCTGGTTATATCTGAACTGCTGACAAAGAAGTTCAATGGTTAAGTAGAAAATAAAATTCCTGTTACCTTTGAAACCCTTGGCTGTTTTGGTCCTTACCACACAACTACATTATTGAGAAGCTTCAGCATTGGGAATTCAGGTGATAAGGGACATAAAGAGGTACGCCCACTACATATAGGCAACCGCCTAACCCGTAAAGGGCGCTACACTATTTTATTATGCAGTGCCTCAAACTGCATGGACAGCGCACACGCCGCCG
Organism: Ichthyophis bannanicus; assembly: GCA_033557465.1. NCBI lineage: Eukaryota > Metazoa > Chordata > Amphibia > Gymnophiona > Ichthyophiidae > Ichthyophis > Ichthyophis bannanicus. Next base: position 1,476,076,812 of record CM066032.1, read on the forward strand.
CCGCCGCCGCTGAGACTTCTTCGATGAATGCTTGTGAAGTAGGTGAATTAGGTGCCGCGGGCAGATCCTCCATCTTGCTCTGGCTCCCCATGCGGTCTTTATCCCATCGTCCTGCTTTTTCCGCCACCGCCATTCATTTCTTTCCACACTCTCTGCCCTCCGATAGTCTCTCAACACCCCTCCAGTAATTTAGTGGCGCTTTTGCTCAGTTTCCGGCTCTTTTTCCCCGGTTACGAGAGGAGGGCGACCGGAGCACAAGCGATCCATGTCCGCTCGCTCTCACCACATCCTGTGACCTCCTGCTTTCTGATTTTACCTATGTGTGCCCAAATCTTAAATTTGGCCCTGTATAAAAGACCAAAATGCTTCAATAGTTTTACTTTATGAAAGGACTAAGCCATAATCATGGACCCAACCTCTCACGGGCCTCATGTACCCTATTGAGTGCTTGGTAGAATAGGAGGCAAAAGACAAATTTCACTCCTAGACTTATTCCTTCTAAAACATCACCTATTCTCCTCTGATGGCCTTCCAAAAGGGGAAACCATCTGCATATACAGTACCTTTTACCTTCCATCTTATACCAGAGCTCAAAAATCCCAGGTACCAGATTGACATGACAACTAAAAATTTCTCTGGAGCCTGTGATTTGTGTGCCTTTTTTGTTATTTTGTTTTCTGTTGCCACTGTCACAGCTACTGCTGCCAGAGCAAGAACTTTCTCCTCTTTATACCATAAGCTCTGTATGAGTTTAAGCCATGCAATGCAGGAACTACTCTTCTGGCAGTGACCACAGACAGCAAGGTGAAAATCAATGGCTTTGAGGACTTGCTAGCTAGGGGGAAGGTGGAGAAGGAGTGGGTGGCTGATTGGCCTGCTTGGGAAGAGAGAGAAAGAGAGGGAAACACGCACACATGGGAAGAGGGTGAGAAAAAGAAGGGGAAGGCTGAGAAGAAAGTGGATTAGTGGCTTCCCACAACAATATAGACTCAGCAGCTCCAACATAACATCTCTCAACCCCCATAAAATTAATAGAGGCTTAGTAGCCCCAATATTACTGTAGTATTGTCCAAAGCTCACAAAAACATTACCACCAAGTCTCCCACTCCTTTTGTCTCTTTCATTTTGTGCATCTTCCTAAACAGATCCACCCCTTTTTTTTCTCCGGTTTCTCTCTCTCCTCTTGTCCCCACCAAGCATCAGTATCTCACCAGTGCCTCTTTCCCCTGCACACCATGGTTACAATGGCTCCTTCTCTGCCTCTTACTCTCTACCCTGCCTCCTACTTCAATCTGCCACCCCTTTGTCCCCCACTTTGACCCAGAGAAAAGTGGTATATAAATCCAGCTAAATAAATAAAATAACATTCTTTCACTCTTCCTCTGCTTCCCCTCTCTGCTACCTCAATTGTCTCTTTATCTCCCATCCCAGCATCAATGTCTCTTTAAAAATGTTCTTTCCTCTGAACACTATGCTTATTAGCTGCCCTTTCTTCCCAACCCTCCTCTCCTCCCCCTCCCATTTTCCTCTTCGTGCTGACCCCTTGTCCACCACTCTCTCATCACTTCCTGATGCTCTCTCAAGTTCCCTAGCTAGCATCAGTATTCCTCCCCCAGTAATCCTCTTTCCTCCTCCCCACTGTGCATAGTAGCTTCCACCTTCCCTTTTATCCCTCTGTTTGCCACTCTTTCACCTCATCTTATCCATCATTGTTTACTCAGCATCAGTATCACCTGATCATCAATCTTTCTTCAATACCAATGTTTAGCAGCTTCTCATTTAACCCAATCCTCTTCTTTCTTCCCTCTTACTCCACTGTCTGTTACCATTCTAGAAACTGTTGCTTGACCACACACAAAAGTCTCCTAATATGGCTGAGATACTAGCTTGCATTTAAGCTTTAGAGAGCCTAAGAAAATGGAACTACTCCCTCTGGAACACCTGATCCTTGATTGGAGCATGCCAAAGTGACATCACTGACTTTACCTAGTAGATCTCATATTTAAACAACACATTGCCATGATATGTTGGGATGAGGGGTTGGTTTGTACCTGAGTGTTAGAGAGCCTAAAAAATTGGAACTGTTCCCTCTGGAACATCTGCCATAGTAAGATGGAGAGAGCTGTTGTCTAAGGGATGTATCTGGAAGATGTGATATTTAAACAACATTGCCATGGTATGTGGCCCTCAGACATATATCAGAAGGGGCATCACCCAAGGGTGGAGAGTGTAAGGTCGCCGGCACTGGACATACAGGGCAGATTCTAATGTCGGCCCTGTATGTCCAGGGCCGGCAAAATGGCCGTGGTAGTTATTCCACTTCTGAAATTAAATAACTTTCCTGGACATGTTTTTTCTTGTGGCCCGGGGCACAGAAGGGACATGGGAGCCAGGGTTTATTCCCTGCAGCCCGACCCTGGCCTTAGGAGGCCAGATCGGGGGTCGGGCTGCTGGGAATAAACCTTTGTCTGCAGCAGCAGGCTTTTAAATAGAGCCACAGTGCCATGGCAACATGACGCCATGGCGCCGCAGCTCCATTTAAATGCACTGATTGAGTTAGTCTGTTCGCAAATTTGATCCCATGGGGATCTGTGTATTTTAGAACTCAGTGTTTTTGCTGAGTCAGTCAGGTCTTAGTATCACCAGAGAGCTTTGTATTTAAGTCAAAGCCGAGTATAACTTAGCATAGAAAGTAAATTAAGAGTAAATGGACTTTGAAATTTGTTTCTAGAGAGCTTTTCATTTCAATCATATCAGAGTATAGCTTAAACATAGAAAGTTAAATAGAGTAAATAGCTACTGAAATAAAGTTGTTTCTGGAGAGCTTTTTTAACTAAATCAAATCAGAGCATAGCTTAGATACAGGTAGAATAGTCCTGAATAGGAAGAAAAAATGTGTTTCTAGTCACTTTTACATAGAAGGTAGGAGTTAAGAGGCAAAATATCTGTGAAGTTATCTTGAATATGTGTTAAAAGCAAGTGATAGATCTAAGGGATGATTTAAAAGGTACCCTTCTATCTAACCAAGGGCTGCGTGAGTCACCCAGGAAATTGATAAGCCTTTACCTTAGAATCAATCCAACTTTTAATAGGTCTTCATTCCCTCCCTCCCTCTCTCCCTCACCACTCCCACCTACTCCTGCGATAATCTTAGCTTTATAGGCTCTTAAACCTCTTAAAGGGAAGGAGGTGTCATATTCACTCTCAGGTGCAGCTGTTTATCCTCATCAAACATACATTAAGGACCTGAGATTAATTAATCTTGAGGCAAGCAAAGTCCATTGAATGTATTAGATATAATTTAATTAGTATAAGTAATCCCCAGCAAATCTATGTAAGTAAACAACTTAAATACATAAACACAACCTTAAAACTAAGATGCAGACAGCAGGCTAGCAATGAGATGGGGGCTTTCCAGTCTTTTTCATTGAGTGTCACATGAATGATTTTCTCCCAGTTGGTGAGGGGTCTTACATATGTATTAGGTGCAAGGAGCTCTTTGATCTCAGAGAACAAGTTTGATCCCTGGAGGCTAGAGAAGCAGACTTGGAGGGCATAAGGAAGACAGAGAGGTACACAGATGAGACCTACAGAGACGTAGTACTGAAGTCCCACCTCCAATCTGGCAGCCTGCCTGTGACCATGGAGAAGAGAGGTCATGTTATAGGAAAACATCACTCTGGGATGGCAAGAAGTGATCCTGTAGCTAAGACCTGTCCTCCAGGTGATGTAAAACCCAATCACACTGATGAGGTTTCTCTAAGGCCATGTGCCCAAGAGAGAAGGGTTAGGATGGCTGTTATTGTTGGTGATTCGATCATTAGGCATTTAGATAGCTGGTTGGATTAGAGGATCGCCCGGTAACATGCCTTCCTGGTATGGAGCACCCTAGACCAGGTCTTAGACAGTGTTGCTGCTGTCTTGGTATATGTTGGTTGTAATGACATGATGAAAGTGTGGAAGGAAGATTCTGGAGGCCAAATTTATTTTTGTAGGTAGGAAGTTGAAATCCAGAACTTCCAGGGTAGCATTCTCAGAAATGCTTCCCATTCCACATGCAGGACATTAAAGGCAGATAGAGCTCAAATCTCAATGCATGGATGAGACAATTCTGCAAGAATGAGGGTTATGTATTTGTTATGAGCTGTGCAACATTCTGGGGAAAGGAGGGGCTTTTCTGAAGAGATAGGCTCCAACTTAAATGGGATGGAACCAGGCGGCTGGCATTAACCTTTAAAAAAGAGATAAGGCAGCTTTTAAATTAGAAAATAGAGAAAAGTTGATAGTCGCCCAAGAGCACATGGTTCAGATGGATGTATCCTTGAAGGATAGTAGCAAAAGATTGAAGTTAAGGCATATCAAAAGAGAGGTTCAAATAAAGACAGAACTTAAAAATTACATATTATCTCTGTTTACCGGTAACCAGATTAATATGACCAAAATACAGCATTTAAAATGCTTGTATGCAAATGCTAGAAGTTTAAAAAATAAGATAGGAGAGTTAGAATATATAGCACTAAATGAGAAGTTAGATATGACTGGTATCTCAGAGACATGGTGGAAGGAGGAGAACCAGTGGGACACTGTGATACCTGGGTATAAATTATATCGCAATGATAGAGTAAATCAAATTGGTGGAGGGGTTGCAATCTATGTTAGAGAGGGCATTGAGTCACATGGGATTAAAGTTTTGCAGGAAACAAAATACACTGTAGAATCTATATGGATTGAAATTCCATGAAAAAAGGGGAAGGCAATGGCAGTGGGGGTGTATTATTGACTGCCTGGCCAGAATGCACAAAAGGATGATGAAATTCTCAATGAAATCAGGGAAGTTAACAATATTTATAGCACAGTAATAATAATGCATGATTTTAATTACCCCGGTATCGGCTTGGTCAGTGTCACGACAGGACAAGCTAGGGAGATAAAGGGGTATGTTTACTAAACCGTCTTAACGTAGCAGGGGCCACCACACCAGTCCTGGGCACAGTGCAGGCATGGCTATGGTACGCAATACTGTTGGGGTCACTCTGTCAGACACCAGACCTGAGTCATACTCCACAGACATCAGAAAGGTTGCTATGATGCAGCTCAATCAGTCAATTGTGCTTAACGTAGGAATTGCTATCTGCCAGTTATCATAGCAACCTTTTGATAGCTGTGTACAGTTTTCCCAGGTTTAGGGTGGCATTGCTAAGCTATGCAAGTGCTAGTATTGGGAGAGGCACGCAGGGCCCAACATCCTGCCTCTCCAGAAGGCTTCGGATAATGGAGCCTGTGGGTGTGGGTGTGTCTGCCCCTGTTGGCCGCTGCTCTAGGGCAGAGGTTCCCAACTCCAGTCCCGGAGGGCCAAACACTGTTCGGGTTTTCATTCTGTCCCTAATGAATATGCATGAGATACATCTGCATACCATGGGGGTGGTGCATAGAAATGCAGCACAGCCATATTTATTAGAGGCAGCATGGAACCTGAATGGTGTTTGGCCCTGCAGGACTGCATTTGGGAGACTCTCCTCTAGGTAATGCACATGTTTATGGTGTCTGTGCTCTGTAGGGTAAAATGTAGGTGTTTTGGGCATGTCTACGTCATCTGCAATAAAGGTTCTGTCTGTATTAGCACGTTTTAGTAGTGGGTAAAATATGGGGGCTGGGTTGGCAGGAACCACAGCTGGGACTTGAACCTGTGACCTCCTGCTCCTGAACACACTGGCTGTGTGCAATGCACCACTGTGTTGCCACAGAGACAGTGCATTCCCTGGGGATACCATGACTTTTCATCAGACAGGGCCTGTCTGTTGCAGTGCATGGCACCCACCTACACAGGGCTAGGCCACGGTCTGTTCTGGGCAGCTGCCACTGCCCCCTCCACCACCAGTACCCCTCTGCCACCCTGCCGACATGCCCTTCTGCTGGTGGTGCTGGTGGAGCACAGTCTCAGGCCATCCATTGTGTGGGTAGGCGCCTGCCTATGGTGCGGGTTCTGAGGTAGGGGTTCCTGCATAGCTGTCCACGCTTCCCCCCAGCTCTGCCTGCCAATGTTCTGTGCCCTTGGGGGTACCTGCTGGGTACTATCCCCTGTGACACTGTGGGAAGCACACTCATGCCCATGTTTGGCCCTCATCAGTTGCTGTCTGGCTGCACTACTGTTTCAGCATTCCTATGGGCCACCTAGGCATCACCCTAGTCTGCACTGTGGCCCAGCTGCACCACAGCATGTGCCGCCCGCAGCCCTCTGTGTCCCCTTTTCAAGCATTTGTCCAGTTGCCCATTCCGACATGCCCGCCCTGCTGTTGCAGAACATGTACATGCCATAGGAAACCTGCCCAATTGAGAGGGAAAACCCTGCTCAGCGCAATTTCACTGTGGGCTCATTCACCTTGTATGGGGACGGAGCATAGACCCTTCCAAAATTCATATCTTTTTTTTGGAGCTTTCTCAGGAGTGTTTTTTGATGTTTCCCATTAAAATCACTACTGGCCAGTGTGGTTATGTTTTTATTACATTTTCTGCTGGTCATTTTCACTGTTTATTTGCCCTTTTGTTCTGTGCACATGTATCACACTTATCACTTTTCTGTAGGTTTCCCTGGTTTTGCTGAACATTGCTGATGGAAATGGTTTCTTTTCCCTTTAAATCAGCTCTAACGCCAGGGTTTCACTGGCGTTAGCTTTCAGCCTCGAATTTCACAGTGTTAGTGTGCAGGGAGCTTCTCCCCTCCCACTCTCTGCCCATTGGCCCTCTCTCTCCGCCCCTGGGGAGCCTTCCTCCGCCCTCCGAGAGCCTTTCTCCACTCTCAGCGCTCATTTGCGCCGCTGCATGCATTATCGCGTGCTAAGGTACCTCTGCGCTCGATAAAGCACCATTATTGCGCAATAAGGTACCTTATCACGCGATAACATGGCAGAGCGCACATTAAGATGGCTTAGTAAACATACCCCCAAATATTCCACACTTTAAGAAAAGTGGAAGGAAGTCCAAAAACTGCCAGCATGGTTTAAAGGTGAGATCAGAGAGGCTGTTGTAGCCAAAAAAACACCTTTCAGGAAATGGAAGAAGGAGCCAAATGACAAAAACTGGAAACAACATAAGCACTGGCAAGCTATATGCAAAGCATTGACAAAGCAGGCAGAGAGAGAATATGAAAAAAGGCTTGCTTTGGAAGCAAAAACACATAAAAAAGCTTTTTAAAGTTAACCGGGTACGGCGGACATGTCACCTCTCGCCCCTCCCTTCACCACAATAACTTACCCTCCAACCACAATATTCAGCACAAAACACATGACACCTCTTGGTCTTAAACTGGTCGCAGCTTTAATAACCTTTTTCTTATAACAAACCAACCAATACAACTTAACGCCTTATAACTCCCACCCCCTCCCCCAAAGCAGAGCGAGCCCTCACCAGCCATGTTAGTAGCAAGGTGACGCCGCTTCCGCTTCCCCGGGCACAGGCCCAACCAATTTTCCACGCCCTCCCTCTTCCGGCTTCGCCATATTATTAGCAAAAGCCTGAGGGATTAACTGGGTCGGGGGTACCCCACCCCCGCCCTCATGCTTGCCTCCGGCTCCAGACCCCGGAAACCTCCAGGATCCCGCCACCGGCTCAAGTCAGCCATGACCTGAGCCGCCCCCAAAAGGTAAGCTGCGACCAGCCCCCGTCTGCAACCTAATACCTTCCAAGGCCTCCTGCCAATCATTAAGAAGCAAATCCAACCCAATCGGGGACAAATGGACCCCATCCGGCCTATAGAGGCCAGGGCAAGCCACGTCAACCCAAGAGTGAAGGATCTGCCTGCCTCCCAGCTCCCCCACTCACCGACCGATTTGACGGTTAATCTTAGTCACCCCCCGTGACCACCGCCACTGAGCCCAGCAGGCCGGCTTTGGAATGATATCCGACCAAACCAAAATAATGCCTGGAAACATCCCCAACACCACCCCCAAGTCCCTTTGCACTGCTCGAATCAACTGTCGGCAAGTCCACGAAGCCAGATCGTTGCCTCCTAAGTGTAGCAGCAAGATGTCTGGCACGCCTCTCGAGCGCTGGTGGTGCCGAAGCAAAGGCAAGAGCTGGATCCACTGCAGTCCGCGCTCACCCAGCCATGTGACGGTCACCGCCAGTTCCGTAAGTCCCAGATTCAGCCAAATAGGCCGCAGCACCTGCCCCCCGCGACCTGAGCCTACTGGAGAGCGAGAGCCCCATCCGGGTGCTCTGCCACGGCTAGGAGCAGCACCTGCCCCCCCCCCCTGGAGCCCGCAGCCAATGGCCCAGGAAGCCCCCTGCCAGGCCCTGACACCCCTCTTCCAACAGGCGCTTGCAGCCCATCAGGCCCTAGAGAAGTAGCCTCACACACCCCTGTGCCACTATCAGTGCCCTTGCCCGACCCTTTTCCCCTTCTTGGGCCCCCTCTTTTTCCCCTGCCCAACATCCCTAACCTAAAGGCTTAAATGGCCCTACCAAATGTGGTTTTTTTTTTTTAGCAAGCCCTGCACGAACACAGCCCATCCCCCCCTTAACTCACCACTGGCAGACACCCGACTCTCTCAGGCCTGGAAAACCGTGACACCATCTCGTTCTGCAGCCCACGGCCTCACTGTTGCCACGACGCTGTCCCCCTCATCTGCAGCTGACAGGCTCCTGAAAACAACTCCGGCCACCCCCCAAGCTGCCCAGACAGCAGCCAGCAGCAGCGCCAGGCAATGCAGTTATGATGCCTTTACAATTCTTCTTTTAAATTTTAGTATTTCCTACTCAGAAGGCCTCTCTCCATCCCGCCACGCATCCGGCTCCTCTCGCCTCGGCAACGAAGAAGCAGAAGAAGCGCCCAGTCCCCGCATTACCTCCCCCCCCCCCCACCCGAGGTCCCATCTTCCCCATTGGCTCCCGCCCTTTCAAAAAACGCTAGCGGGAGCCAATGGGGGATGCCAGCCGCCGCTCTCTTCCTGGCGTCCTGGCGTGGACGGGGACCCGCGGCCTTTTAAATATTTGTAGCAAAAAAAACCTGCAAGAGAGTCAGTTGTATCACTGGATGATAGAGGGGTAAAAGAGGCACTAAGAGGGGAGAATGTCATAGCAGAGAGACTGAATGAAATCTTTGCTTCAGTCTTTACTGAAGAAGATGTAGGGAAGTTACTGATGACTGAAATGGGAGACAGCCAACATGGCTTTAGCCAGGGAAGGTCTTGTCTTACTAATCTGTTATATATTTTTGAAGGTGTAAATAAACAGATAGACAAAGATGGGTCAGTCAATGTAGTATATCTGTATTTTCAGAAAGCCTTGGACAAGGTCCCCCATGAGACACTATTGGAGAAATTAAAAAGTCATGGGAAAGGAGCAATGTTTCCTCTAATTTTCTGTAGGCTGTGTGCACATAAAATATCAGCTGTGCAGCTTTTGAAGGAAGGTTAAATTTTTGGTGCCACATAATGACACACGGAGTTATATACAGTGTGTACACCACATTGATTTTAATCAAATTAAATGAAAATAGATGATTATTAAATGAAGTTGAAAATTTCTAGTAATTACAATCACAAATGCAGTATTATTTCAGTTAATTTTTATTGAAAGTCATTGTTATTTCATGTAAATAACACAGGTACACTAAAAAATTTTTTTTTTAAACTGCCTCTAATGTTTCGATTGATTTTTACGTTTTTTGGTGCGCTGAATCCAAATCTGGTAACCAATTTGCTCCATCACGTACAGATTTTTTGCTACATTGGGTTAGCAGTTTGAGGTGAACGTTTCAGATTGAGTGCGATCGAGATAAAAGTTTCTTGGATGAATTCTTTATACTAATTGTTTAGTAGTTATTCAAATAAGAATAAAGAAAATTGTAACAAGGCAGCACATAAGAATAGAGTAATGTCAACAAAACACACTGTGATGGTAGCAAAATTGTTTGCACTTAAAACAGCCACATACATTTTTCACAAACATTGAGCATATAAGAGCGAGGTTAGACACAAAGCAAAGCAAAGAAATGTGCAAAAAATGTTGTACAGGTATGTATGTAAGAATAGAAAACGCAAACCGCACCATTACAATACATGAAGACAAACACCCGATGGTGTGAAAATAAAATTCTAATAAATGAGATCCGACACTGTGGTAATAACTAGCAAATTTTTATTTCAAAGTTTAGTAAAAACACGATATTTGTCAACACAGTTTAGATTTTAAAGTCATTCTTGGGTCAATCAATCTCCTGGTGGGCCCGTTTCTTCTTCCCCCGAATGCTTCTCTTGGTGCGCTGCTTGGCATATTTTTCATCTGGGGTTTCCCGCAGCAGCAACCAGCAGAAATCAGCCATCATAGTGGTGTTCCATCTTCCTTGGTACCTTCTCTCTGCATCCTTGATGTCCTGGTGAAACCTTTCACCTTGTTCTTCACTGTACGCCCCCAAGTTTTCGGGAAAGTAGTTCACATGGGAGTGCAAGAAATGGACTTTCAGGCTCATGTTACAGCCTTGTTCTTTGAAGGCATTGAGCATCCTGGCAACAATATCCTTATAGTTCTCATCCCGCCTGTTCCCCAAGAATTTGAGAAAAACATCCTTGAAGGAATCCCAGGCTTCTTTTTCCTTCTCAGACATCATTTCAGCGAATGCTCCATCTGAAATGAGTTTCCCTATATCAGGGCCAACAAACACTCCTTCCTTTAGCTTTGCTTCAGAAAGTCGGGGGAACTTTGAGCAAAGGTACCGAAAGCACTCACCATCTTTTGGAAGGGACTTGATGAATTGCTTAATGAGACCCAACTTAATGTGGAGAGGTGGTAATAGAATTTTATCACGAGGTACCAAGCTCTCATGAAGAACATTTTTCTCACCGGGTCTCAAACACTCCCGAATTGGCCAGTCTTTTTTCCCCCAGTGTAGGTCGCGGGCCCGGCTATCCCACAAGCAAAGGAAGCAGGGATATTTGGTGAAACCGGATTGCTGCCCTAATAGCATGGATAGAATTTTAAAGTCTCCACAAATCATCCACTTATGCTCATCATAACGAATCTTCTGAAGAATCAGGGCCAAATTCTCGTATTTTTCTTGGAGAATAACAGAGTGAGCAATAGGAACTGAAGCGAATGTGTTGCCATTATGAAGAAGAACACCTTTTATGCTGTCTTTTGACGAATCAATGAACAGCCGCCATTCAGCAGGATCATACTTGAGTTTAAACTTTTCCATCACTCCGTATATATCGTTGCAAAATACCAAATCTTCCTCTTTGCTGAAATACTTCAAAAATTGTGTCTCGCGGTTGCGGTACCAATAAAAAGTTGTTCCTGGTGACAATAGATTTTTCTGTTTAAGCCGAGAACCTAGCAGTTGGGCAGCATCTTTTGGGAGTCCTAAATCCCGGACTAAATCATTCAATTCAGCTTGAGAGAAAAGTTCAGGTTTCGGATCTGGTTCAGTTTCAAACTCGGAAGTACTGGACTCATCGGGAAAAGCCATCTGATGAGTCTCATCATGATCAGAACCGTCCACACAAATATGATCCAAAGATTTTGGTGGTTCAGGCACAGGGACTTCGTTGCTATGAGGCATAGGCCTAATTGCTGAGGGAAGGTTGGGGTAACTTATTACGTTATTTTTTAAGTTGTACCCCTTCACAATGCAAGAGCAAAAATAGCAGTCACTGCTGTGGTCTCTTTGTTCACGCCACATCATAGGTATTCCGAAACGAAATGCTTGTTTTTTACCTTTCATCCATAAGCGTAGATCTTCCTCACATGTCTTGCACACTTTGTGAGGAGCCCACGGTTTGTCTTGATCGCCTAACTTCAAACCGAAATAGGCAAAATATACTTTTTTAATAAATGCAGAAATGTTCCTCTGCCGCTTTTTCACGGTATATTCCCCACAAATAAAACAAAAACTGTCCGGAGAGTTGACGCAACCTCTGGCTCTGTGAGCCATCACAAATACACAGCACTGCAAACTACAACTGTAGTGAACCACTTCGGAATAAAGCTGGATTACGACTGAGCAAACAAAAGGTAATAATGAACTTGCAAGAAACTGAAATTTGACAGGAACGTTCATGTCGCAACCACCATGTTTGAGCGAGCGAACGAGGCGAGGCGAACAGGAAAGAACATGCGCCAGCGCGAGTACTGGATTTAGCCCCCCGCCTCCCAATTGTCCTGTTAATGTATAAAATGAATACAAAACACTCTAAAATATCATGAGGGAGTGTTTCTAGTTAGTTAACCATTACAACCTCTATTTTGGGCCAAGAAAATAAATTGCAGTGGGCTAAAAAGAAATTATGTGAACATTCCTTATATGGGTAAGAAATCTAATTTTGCAAGAAAACGTGACGTGATGGAACATTTTGGCAATTTTTCCTGGATTCAGCACCCCAAAATCTATAGGAATCAGTTGCAAAACTGGAGGCAGTTTTTTGGTAGTGTACCTGTGTAATTTATGTATGGAAGAAGAGCATGAGCTTACTATTAACAGTTCATTCTCAACATTTTTGTCTTCGATCTTTCAAATTTAACCAGTCTGAATAAATTTTATCAAGGTCTACCGATCTGCCATCTTGAAGATGATTCTTAACACGCATCAGCATTTCCAAATGTTCTAACTGTAAGCGATTCCTTATTTTGTTTTTTAAAGTTTTCATCAAACTGAAACCACGCTCACAATCTGCACTAGAAGCCAAAAATGTTCCACCAATATCCATCAATTTCGCTAAAACTGCAAAGTGAGCATTCTGAAATGCCAAAGTCACCATATCCGGAAAACTGTTTATCAGTTTGCTTTCGATTTTTTTCTGCGACTAAGAACTTGAAGTCATTGTACTGCTGAATAACAAAATTTTCCTCCATAAGAAATTGTTTGTACTTTAAGCAGAGTGATCGGACATTTTCAATTCCAAATTCATAATCACACTGTGCTATTGCTGTCAAGTCAAAAGCAGACCATTCCTCAATTTCATTTTCAGGAAATCTTTCCCCTAAAAGCAGACACAGCATATTTATGAAAATAAGTGTGGAACCAGTATCCACTGAAACCTCTCCAGGTATCCTGTCGAGAAGATTTTTTAACATTATCACTCCATTTTACTGTGTCACCCAAGTATTGCATTCGGATTTTGTTCAGCTTACCCTGTGCAAGATGATATGCTTCCAGTGGTGTTAGCCCACGTTTTTGAAATGCCATTGTTAATGAAGCTAGTTCAGATAAAACATCATTCAAATTTTGCAGTGTTATATGGAATTGATGGCTGTTTAGATTTTTATAACATTACTTTGCAATGGGATCATTATCCTTCTCTTCTTCAAAGTATTTTAATAATGGATCATAATTTTGAATAATTGCTTGAAGAGCAAAATGTCTAGATAACCACCACACTTCATTCAGAGGTCTAAAAGCAATTTACTCGCATTCAGAAGCATCTGCTAATTCTTTAAATTGTGACCTTTTAGTAGAAGATCAACAAAAGGTTGTGTAAACAGTTCTCATGAAAGTTTCAACTTCTTTCATCAACTTTACTTCCTTCCATGATTCAGAGATCCCGAAATCTTCACAATGGGCAACACAATGCTGCTGCACTAAATGTGAAACTTTTTTTTTAGCTGTGCAGCAACACCATTTATTCTGCCTGACATGACAGAGGCACCATCCGAAGTAAACATGACCATTTTGTTAAGGTCAAGCTTGTATTTCCCATAGAATTCCCGGAGTGCACTGACTATTGATGAAGCATCACATGCTTCCAACTGTAACATCCCACCAAATAAAGTTTTATACAGACATGAATTTACTGGCTGATATTTGAAGTACAGTATTAAGTATTTGTTGACAGAAATGTCTGTGCTTTCATCAATAGTTAATGTATGATACACTGCTGATGCAACATCTGCTATGAGCTTATCTTGGACATTGATGTTTATAATTTCAAGAAATTCAAACAAATAGTTTTTGCTTCTCCAGCTTTCAGGTATGGTTATGTACTTGGACATGTGTTCATTAATATCTTGAACAGAGAGCATGGAAATATTCATCCGAACAGCCAGCAAAACACTATCAATTAGAATTTTAATTTCTTCTGGTGTAGAACCCTTCTGTTCATTACTAATTTGCCTTTTCTCTTTTTCAGCGGTGCTCTCAAGCAACAAGTTAAATAATCCTCCTCTTAAATTTGGATTTTTAGCTCTAAGTTTCTTAACACTTTCAGTATGAGACTTACTAGACAGATGTCATTTCAAAAAGTCCAGTTTCCACACATCATCCCAAAATTTGCCACTCAAAAACTCTCCGATGGTTTTTGCATCTCGGCAGTATAAACAGGCTACTCCGTCATCGTATTCGTAAGTGAATATTTCATGCAGTTGAACTCACGTTTTATCCCGAGATTTCGGTGTCTCCGTTTCAACAATTTCTTCAAGCCATTCAGGCTTAAAAGCTCTGGCCGTTCTCTTACGTTTTGTACCTCTCATCACTATCAGTTTCGACATTTAAAAAATTAACTTCTTTCAGTTTTCAATGTAATAAAAAATTTAATAATGCAATTCTAATTACAGATTACAATTGGACTACTCACGCATGTCGCAAGCCAAAGTACGGAAGCGGAAGTTTCTCAATGAGCCAATTAAAGTTTAAGACCTTATATCCTGAAGGTCTATAAGATTGCACTAGAAAATATTGTAGAACTTATGAAACCCATAAATACACAACAACTTTTACATTTTAAGACATCTGTGTTGTTTTCTATCAGAACCGTAATTTGTGTGTGCTCTGTTGTAAAGTATGTGCACTCGCTTGGCGAGGTGTGCGCGCGCGCTCACGCGCACAGCTTAGAGGGAACAATGGATAGGAGGCAATGTACTATTGTGGATCAGGAACTGTTTAAAAGATAGAAAGCAGAGGGCAGGGCTAAATGGCCAATTTTCCAAATGGAGAAAGGTGAAGAGTGGAGTACGTACACCAGGGATCTGTGCTGGGTCTGATGCTTTTTAACACATTTGTAAACTATCTGGAAATGGGAATAATGTGTGAGGCAATCAAATTTTCAGATGACACAAAATTATTCAAAGTTGTTAAAACCCAAAAGGATTGTGAAAAATTGCAGAATGGGTGTTCAAATGGCAGATGAACTTTAATGTGGAAAGTGCAAAGTTATGCATCTAGAAAATAACAACCCAAACTATGGTTACACAATGCAAGGTTTCACAGTAGGAACCGCCACCCAGAAAAAAAATTTAGGCATCATCATGGATAAGATATTGAAACCCTTGGCTCAGTGTGCAGTGGCGGCCATGAAAGCAAATAAAATGCTAGGAATCATAAGGAAAGGAATGGAGAACAAAACAAAGAATATTCTAATGTCTCTGTATCGTTTCATGGTGTGACCACACCTCAAATATCGTGTGCAATTCTGGTCACCCTATCTTAAAAAGGATGTAGCAGAATTAGAAAAGGTACAGAGTACAGCCACCAAAATGGTAAAGGGGATGGAAGGATACCTCTATGAGGAGAGACTAAAAAGGTTAGGGCTCTTCAACCTAGAAAAGAGACGGCTGAGGGGAGATATGATAGAGGTCTATAAATTAATGAATGGAATGGAACAGGTAAATATAGAGTGATTCTTTACACCATTAAAATGTAGAAAGACTAGGGAACATACAATGAAGCTATAGTGTAACCCATTTAAGACTAATAAGAGAAAATATGTTTTCACTCAAACCGTAATCAAACTCTGAAGGATGTAGTAAAAGCTGTTAGTGTAATTGGGTTTAAAAAAGGTTTGGACAAGTTCTTGGAGGAAAGGTCCAGAAACCATTATTAAAGGGGACCCGGGAAATCTACTGGTTGTCCCAATACAAGCATTGTGGAACCTGTGTCTTTTGGGGAAACATCTAGATATTTGTGATCTAGATTGGCCACTGCTGGAAACAGGACACTGGGAATGATGGACCTTTGCCTATCCCAGTATGGCATTTCTTATGCTCTTATGTTCTCCATACAAAGGAGAATATCACTATAATTAAAACAACAACATCAACAACAACAAATGTAAGGTCATGCATTTGAGCTGCAGCAATCCAAGGGAGCAATACAGTATAGGAGGTGAAGTACTTTTGTCCACTAAAGAAGAACGGGACCTAGGCGTGGTTGTGTCTGATGATCTTAAAGTAGCTAAACAGGTAGAAAAGGCGATGGCAAAAGCTAGAAGGATGCTTGGGTGTATACGGAGAGGAATGGCTAGCAGAAAAAAGGAGGTGATAATGCCTCTGTATGTCTTTAGTGCGACCTGATTTGGAGTATGGTGTGCAATTCTGGAGACCGCACCTTCAAAAGGATGTGAACAGGATGGAGTCGGTGCAGAGGGTGGCTACTAAAATGATTAATGGGCTTCATTATAAAGCATATGAGGACAGACTTAAGGATCTTAATATGTACACGCCGCGCACATTAGCGCATGAGAAACGCGCGCGGGAAGCATAAGTGGCGCGCTGATGTGCAAGCACAGGAACAGAGCCACAGTACAATCGTTAAGACACTGACCGATGATGCAGGGATCATGCGTTCAATCCCCCACTGTGCCCAATGAATAAGGCTAGCTGAGGCACTACCTGTTATGTGTAATATTGCAGTCTGAGGCATATTAATTTTATTTTAATTACTGCTACTAGCAAACGCACTCTGAAAGCACTGTAACATAAGGCACCCCATAAGGTACCCCAGAGGGCACATTTTAAAGTGCACTGTCGTCCACGGCACCCTACAATGTTGCATAAAGGGTGGCATATAGGGTGCCCCATGAGGCACAGCAAGGTCATAGCACTGTTTTTGATGGCAGCACTGTGCATTTAAACGCATGGAAAGCATAAGTAAGTGCGCTGAAATGCAAGCAGAAACAGCAGTGTAGCACAATGGTTAAGGCACTGACTGATGATACAGGGGTCATGAATTCCATCCCCAGTGTGCCCAATACGTAAGGCTGGCTGAGGCATCAGCTTTGACATGTAAGTATTGTTTCCTGTGGCGCTTTATTTGTATTTTAGTAATTGCTGCCAGCAAACACACCCTCACGTGCCGTAACCTAAGGTGCCGCATAAGGCACCCTATAAGGCACTCCATAGGGCACATTATAAGGTGCACTGTCCGCCACGGCACCCTATAATGTCCCCTATAGGGCACCCTATAAGGCGCTCCATAGGACACCTTATAAGGCACCTTATACAGACTGGCACCCTATCAGTTGCTCCATAGCATACTGTATAGTGCACCTTATATGGACGGTAACCATAAGATGCCCTATAGGGCACCCTATAAAGCGCCCTCTGAGGCACCTTATGGTTACGCTGAGGCACCTTATGGTTACGCTGAGGGTGTTATTGCTGGCAGCACTAATGTACTTTAAAAATAGATAATGTTTTGGACAGCCCTATCAAATAACCCCACTGTGGGTTTGAACCCATGACCTCTGGCTCCACTTGTAGTGAAATGACCAGTGGGATACAGCTCTATAGCTGCTAGGAAGCCCCTGGCTGTCTGCAGAAGGACTGCAAATCACCACACAAATAGTCTTCTGTGGTCACCAGGATAGGGTTAACCCACCCATACCCATGATGCACTGCACATGCAAATCAGCAGTCTACAGATGATCACAAGATGGGGTATGCACCCCCACAGCACCTCGGCCTGGTAGGGGGAACTGACCGTGTGTGGTACTGGCATAGAGTAGCTACACACCGTCACATTGTGCAGGTACGGCATTCACCCTGAGGGTGAGGTGGGGTGCCCAGCAGCAGGTCCACAGCAGAGATAGCCTATGCTGCAGGTCCCCAGCAGTGCTAATGTGTGAGATAGGTAGTTTCTGCTGACACACCTTGGATATATCTGTATGCCTCAGACAGGTGTAGCCCCTATGGACCCCCTAGGAGGATTATGTACCACCACCCCCCTCTTCCTCCTCCTCCTCCTCCTCCTCCTCCTCCTCCTCCAGGGCTAAGGGTGGTAAACAGAGTCTCCCACCAACAGATCCACATTCTACCTCCCTGCAATGGTGGCAGTAGAGGGGACCATCAATTCCAGTCCTGCTGGGGAACAGACACCCCACAGGGCAGTTAATGCAGCTCTGTACACATCCATAATGCAATAGCAGACAGACATTAGGCCTGGATATGGTAAGCTGCACCCCACGACTATCTAATATTCTCCTGCAGCAAGCCTTCAGCCATTGCACCCTGCAAGGCGCTCCATCAGGACACATACCAGCTGCAGACAGTCCGCTAGCTAGTCCATAGTGCATGTTCCTGGTGGAAATGCGTGCACCCCGAACTGGGATGTCAGCATACACACCAAGCAGATAAGTCAGTGACTGGGCCCCAAAGGGAAACCCATAAATATCACATGAGAAAAATACTATATAGCACTATGGGGGTGCCTAGCCATGCTGTGGTCACTGCACAGTCAGGGTGAGAGTGATCTCCCAGCAGGACATGCTGTGGCCAACCTGTCTGTGCAGGTGGTGGCCGGACACTACAATGTCGCAGCCAGTGCCCTGTGCAGATGCATCCTGGCCAGGCCACCCTGTCCGGGCTATACCCATGGTACCTTGCTCCTCATTATGCACATTGGCAGGCCAATACTGGCAACAGTGCTGGCAGTGTGGGCTGTGGAGGGTGTTTGCAGCCACCACACACTGGATAGACCAGGGGTGGGCAAACCTGGTCCTGGAGGGCCGCAGACCAGTCAGGTTTTTGGGATATCTCTAATGAATATGCATGAGATATATGCATTAGAGATATCCTGCCAACCTGACTGGTTTGTGGCCCTACAGGGCTGGATCTGGAGACCCCTGCCTTACACCTCTGTCATTTAAGATTGTGAGTGGACAAGGTGCAGATGTCCAAGACATCAAAAAGGTTAGATAGAATTTGTCACAGTCCTCCTCACTTCTCACCACCACCAAAAAATTGTCTATTAGACAACTTTTTGGTGGTGGTGAGAATCGAGGAGGAATGTGGCACATTCTATATACCCTTTCGATGTCTAGGACATCTGTACCTTGCCCACTCACGATCTTAAATGACAGAGGTGTAAGGCAGGGGTCTCCAAATCCAGCCCTGGAGGGTCACAAACCAGTCAGGTTGGCAGGATATCTCTAATGCATATATATCTCATGCATGTTTATTAGGGATATCCCGAAAACCTGACTGGTCTGCGGCCCTCCAGGACAGGAGGTGCCCACCCCTGGGATAGACAGACACACACTCCCACACCTATGCCAGCATTGTGCCACTCTAGAGGAGTTTAGCAGCCCTGGCCACCACACCAGTCCTGGGCACAGTGCAGGCATGGATATGGTACGCAATACTGTTGGGGGTCACTCCCCAGGTTGGTAAACACTGTCAGAGACCAGACCTGAAGCACACTCCACAGACAGCAGAAAGGTTGCTATGATGGAGCTCAATCAACAAACTGTGCTTAACGTAGGAATTGGTATCTGCCAGTAATCATAGCAAACGTTTGATAGCTGTGTACCATATTCCCAAGTGTAGGGTGGCATTGCTAAGGTATGCAAGGGCTAGTACTGGGAGATGCACGCAGGGCCCAATGTCCTGCCTCTCCAGGAGGCATTGGCTAATGGAGCCTGTGGGTGTGGGTGTGTGTGTCTGCCCCTGTTGGCTGCTGCTTTACGGCAGAGGTTCCCAACTCCAGTCCTGGTGTGCCAAACACTGTTTGGGTTTTCATGCTGTCCCTCATGAATATGCATGAGCTACATCTGCATACCATGGGGGTGGTGCATAGATATGCAGCACAGGCATTTTTATTAGAGGCAGCATGGAACCTGAATGGTGTTTGGCCCTCTAGGACTGCATTTGCGAGACTCTGCTCTAGGTAATGCGCCTGTTTATGGTGTCTTTGCTCTGTAGGGTAAAATGTAGGTGTTTTGGGCATGTTTACGTCATCTGCAATAAAGGTTCTGTCTGTATTAGCACGTTGTAGTAGTGGGTAAAATATGGGGACTGGGTTGGCAGGTACCATAGCTGGGACTTGAACCTGTGACCTTCTGCCTCCATACACACTGGTTGAGTGCACTGCACCACCGTGTTGCCACAGAGACAGTGCATTCCCTGGTGATACCATGACTGTCCGGCAGGGCCTGTCTGTTGCAGTGCATGGCACCCACCTACACAGGGCTAGGCCATGGTCTGCTCTGGGCAGCTGCCACTGCCCCCTCCACCAACAGTACCCCTCTGCCACCATGCTGACATGGCCTTATAGTGGAGACAGCATAAAACCTGACTGATTTGTGGGCCTCCAGGACTGAATTTGGGGGACTCTGCTCCAGGTAATGCGCATGTTTCTGGTGTCTGTGCTCGGTGGGGTAAAATATAGGCGTTTGAACCATGCGTATGTTCTCTGCAATAAAGGTTTGTCCTTACTATCACGGTTTAGTAGCGGGTAAAATATGGGGATTGGATTGGCAGTAGCCCCAGCTAGGACTTGAACTTGTGACCTTCTGCTCCTGAACACACTCGCTGTGTTCACTGCCCCACACTGTGCTCACAGAGACAGTGCAGCCCCTGGAGATACCATGGTTGTTGGTCAGACACAGCCTGTCTGTTGCAGTGCATGGCACCCACCTACACAGGGCTAGGCCATGGTCTGCTCTGGGCAGCTGCCACTGCCCCCCTCCACCACCAGTACCCCTCTGCCATCATGCTGAGATGCCCTTCTGCTGGTGGTGCTGGTGGTGTGAAGTCTCAAGCCATCCAGTGTGCAGGTAGGTGGCTCCCTATGGTGCGTGTTCTGGGGTAGGGGTGCCTGCATATGCGTCCACGCTTCCCCCCAACACCGCCTGCCAATGTTCTGTGCCCTTGGGGGTACCTGCTGGGTACTATCCCCTGTGACACTGTGATAAACACTCTCGTGCCCATGTTGGGCCCTCATAAGTTTCTGTCTGGCTGCTGTTCAGTTTCAGCATTCCTAAGTGCCACCTAGGCATCTGCCTAGTCTGCACTGTGCCCCAGCTGCACCACAGCATGTGCCGCCTGCAGCCCTCTGTATCCCCTTTCCCAGCATCTGTCCAGTTTCCCATTCCGACATGCCCGCCCTGCTGTTGTGGAACATGTGCATGCCATAGGAAACCTTCCAATGGAGAGGAAAACCCTGATTAGTGCTATTTCACTGTGGGATCATTCACCTTGTATGGGGACGGAGCGTAGACCCTTCCAAAATTCATATTTATTATTTGGGGCTTTCTTGGGAGTGTTTTTTGATGTTTCCCATTACTATCACTATTGCCCAGCTTGATTATAATTTTTTAAAATTTTGTTGGGGTCCTTTTCCATGTTTATTTGTACTTTTGTACCGTGCACATGTATCACACTTATCACTTTTTGTAGGTTTTCCTGGTTTTGCTGTACATTGCTGACAGAAATGGTTTCTCTTCCCTTTAAATCGGCTCTAACGCGAGGTTTTCACTCGTGGTATATTTTGCCTCAGATTTCAACCTCGCAAATGTGCGGGGAGCCTCTCCCCTCCCACTCTCCACCCATTGACCCCTTCTCTCTGCCCCTGGGGAGCCTTCCTCCGCCCTACGGGAGCCTTTCCCCGCCTTCATCGCACATTAGCGCACCGTGCACATGAGCGTGCACAATAGTGCGCCGCACACCTGAGCGTGCACAAAAGTGCCCCGTAACGTGACATTAGCGTGCGCTAAGGTACCTTAGCGCACGCTCAAGTGCGCAGCGCACATTAGCGCACAGTAGCGCACATTAGCGCAGTTTAGTAAACATACCCCTTGGTATTGTTCAGTTTGACCAGGCAGCAACAACAGCAACAGACAACAGTCTTCTGCTAGAAGGGGCATGCTGATATGGTCTGAAATTATTCATTTTATGTTCCTTAGTGCTTATTTCACCACTATTAGACACTGCATGCAGTCTCTCTTTAATGCTTCAATAGTAATTTTGAAAATTTGACATCTTTTTCATATTACTTCATTTCTTCTTCAAAAGAGGTGAAGTCAGCTCTTTATGAAAGTGACAATATGGGGTGAGCTGAAAACTATATCAAAACAATGTTGCTGTTTTTCTAGAAGCAATAAAACGTTGGTTTTTTTTACATTATTTGCTTACTTGTGAAATGTCAAATGGAATTATATTGCTGATGCAAATCTATAAGAATAAAGATCTCACACTGAGTCTTTAAATTAAAAATTTGGAAAAGCTTAATTTGAGCTTGGTACCATGAGGTTTACCCTGCTTGAAAACAAGCTTCTATAGCAGTTCAGATAAGTGACAGCAAAAAACTCTGAGAAAGATAAATACTGATTCGTACTCAGAGTGTAAATTAATGTATTGAGTTCTGCACTTGATGTATTAGTTTGACATAGTTGAGATTGCCTTTCAAAAAATAGATTATGGAAATAGTTTTTGTGGCATCTATAGTACATCTGTACTGCAGACAGTTTGACAAATAATAAAGTGCATGCAACCCTGTAGACAGAGTACTATTTATTTATATAGTTTATGTATTCAGTATTTTTTCACACAAGTGAATACTGAACCATTTTCCACACCCTTAGTAAACAAATAAGTGTACATGAACAATCAATTGACAGAGCCATAGATGTCAGAATTAAAGCCACCTTGATGTCGACCTCCACTTTTAAAGTATACTTACTGTAGAGGCCCTGTTACTAAAGTGTACTAAGCAGTTACTACGTGCCTTCATGTGTGTGAACTACCAACTCAGGTCCACAGTAACCATTACTATGGGGGCATGGCAGATACTACATTTTGATTTGTGCACTTTTTGCCATTCTTATATTAGGGTGCGAAATGGGTGGAGTAAGGGGCGGAGAGTGGGTTTGGTGAATGCATTGCAGTTAGTGTGGGGACATATCACATGCTAGCAGTCAGTGTTGCCATTAGCAAGGATGTATCTAATGTCACCTCAATAGATGGAGGTAAATGCACCCACAGTAATAGCGCCATGTGTTAGCATATTCTTGTGGATGTTAACTGTTGGGAAAATGTTGGCTGACTGTTACCATGCTCCTGACTGTTACCACAAAGGTTTTGCCCTTAATGCACATTAGTTTTTGTGTTAAGCATGAGTTAATTGCAAAAAGACCTAATGAACTTTAGTAAAACAGCCTCTTAGTTTGATTTCATATTCTGAATTACTATCCTTAAAAAATGCTATTTAATTTCATATAATTAAGTTAAAAAAAAAGCTTTTTGGGGAGTTCCTGTTTGAACAGGGGATTGATAACATCACTGAGCCCTTCACCTTTTCCTCATGCTCCTTTAGTGGGGGGCTGCTTTTGCTACTTTAATGCAGCTCAGATGACTTGAAGAAAGATAGGGGTAAGAGGATCAGTGGGTTATAAAAGCAAATCTCAGACAGGCATGATCTTGCTTGATATCACCATAGTAAGCTATGGCATTCCCTTGTGGAATCATAGACTGTCACATTTCCGGCAGCAATCCCACCCTCCCATAGAATGACTTTTGGGAGGGTAAAATGTTTTAGAGAGAGGTTTTGAGTTACATCTTGTCACAGCTTATGTGATTTAAGGCAAATCAGACCCCCCCCCCTCCTTTTTATTTATTTAGACAGTTTTGTATACCACCTTATCCTTCAATCAAAGTGGTCACAACATAATTGAGGGATACATTTAACACCAGAGGATATGAGACACATACACTAATACTTACAGGGAGCATGTACAATGGAGGGTTAAGTGGCTTGCCCAAGACCACAAGGAGCACCTGTGGAACTAGAAACCCCAGTCCTTCTGGCCCAAGTTTGCTGTCCTCTAGTGGGATTTGAACCACCAACCTTGTGGCCTGTGGTACCTTGCCCCAACCACAAGGCCACTCCTCCCTCTAAAGCTACTGTTGTTTCAAGAGAAGCCATATTACTGTGAAGAGATGGCTCTGGTATGATCAGGATACTTCAAGCAATATCATCAAGAATTTATGGGGCTTCTGGATCTAATGCTCTGGTGAATAGGCCTTTGTTGATGCATAGCACAAAGGAGCAGGAGAACCACGCCACTGAAGGAAAGGGCTTTACGGGGACTTAAGCAATATAAGTTTAAGTCAGATGATTATTCCAGCCCAGTGGAAATGATCAATAATTCATGTTATTCAAAAAAACAACCCCCCCCCTTTAATTCTAACCTATCACTCTAGGAAAATTATGGGTTTATTTCTTAAAATCCATTAGTAGCTCTTCAAATCATGAATGCCCTAAATGCAAGTAACTGTTTTCATCTACATCAAGCTGGATTTTGTATTAGTCATTGTCTTTGTAGATATGTTAAATGAAATTGTAGGACATTTGGACTCTGATAAGGAGATCTTGAATATTCAAATTAACTTGATCTCAGCTTTTTTATGTGATTGACTACTCCGTCTTGCTAATATGCGTGCAGGACCTTCGCTTTGAAGGAAATGCAATGATTTGGTTTAGATCCTACTTATCAGAAAATGACTTTCAAGTATCTATAGATAAATCTGGTTCTGCAAATAATTCACTATTTTTTGTTGTTCCCAAGGAGTCCATTCTGACTCCTATATTATTTAATGTTTTCATTGCCCTGTTAGTCATGATGATTCAGAGTCTGGGGCTTGTCCTCTGTCTATACGCAGTTGACATTCAGCTGCTTATAATCTCATGACACTTGGGACCAGACCTTTCAACTTCACATGACACACTATCTGGCTAAAATTACTGAGTGGATCACTGTGCACAAACTAATTCTCAGCCCTCATAAAACAGCAGATACGTCATCTGCTTATCTTTATGTGGCAACCATGTGACCAAATATTGACAGTATAACTTGTTTAAGCTTACTGTATCCATATAGAATATCCAGAATACCATAAATATTGCCAAGAACTACTACTAACATAATAACATAGAAATCTAGCAAAATAGTAGATTATGTCAGATTACAGAAGATCAAAACAACCCAGCTAGCCTGCCCAGTAAGGAGGTTAGGGTTGTAGTGCCTTTCCATGCAGGCCACCCCTCATGACATCATTTATGGGTATAACTGTTGTTCCTTGAAGATTACTCTCCCACCTCTACTTCTGATGTATTTTTTTTAGGGTTGTAACTGCCTATCACTGCAAGTTACCCATCCCTTGTTTCTACATTAGCTGGGTACAGCTCCATGTTTGCTATCACCATTATTGGTACTGAAGCCATGTGCGAAGGATACTGTATAAAATGGTAGAATGATAAGAGAGCTTCTACCGCAGCACTGGGACCCAGAGTGATAAACTTTGCAGTATACATCTGATAAAGTCAAGCAAGGGATAAGTCATAATTTGGAAGCTCTCAATCCCACAATAGAATATGGCATCATTTTCTCTGTTGTAAAATATAACAGAGGTCTGCACGATAGTTCTGAACCTAAGATCTTTCTTCAACATGCAGCATTAACTATGGGAAAACCTTCTTCCTCATCTTTGCTTCATCTTTCCCTTTCAGATGTTATCATCTATTGAGCCAGTCTGCTAAGCCAATCATCTAGAGGAACTGACAGTAGTTGCCTGCTGGTGGAAAATCAGAAAGAATGAGGGCATGTTGACATAATATTCTAATTCCTCAACACCAGCATGCCACCCTCCTATCACTCTTCTCATACTACAACAAAAATAACTCACTTGTAATGTCTTTAATTTTTCCAAAAAGCAATGACAAAGACAGTCATATATCACCATCACCCCTCTTCCCCAATTCCAAGAATACACACTAGCAAACAAGCTATTTTAAAAATGCAAGTAGACAAGTCACACATTTATTAAATAGGCACTGCATATGCATCTATGTGCTTCCTCTGTCTAGATGCCCTGTTATACAATTACCATTTTGGGAGCTCCTTTGTGAGCATGAAGGATCAGGCTTACTCCTATCAAGGCTGATCTTTCATAGTGGGTATTTTAAAGTAGAAGGGATGATTGTTTTGTTTTTTTTTAATTATGGTGATATTTTCCTTTGTATGGAGAACATAAGAACATAAGGCCAAGGTCCATCAATCCCAATATCTGTTTCCAACAGTGGCCAATCCAGAAGACACAGGTTCCACAATGCTTGTATTGGAACAAGCAGTAGATTTCCCAGGTCCCCTTTAATAATGGTTTATGGACCTTTCCTCCAAGAATTTATCCAAACCTTTTTTAAACCTACACTACCAGCTACACTTCCAGCTTTTACTACATCCTTCAGTAACAAATTCCAGATTTTGATTACGGTTTGAGTGAAAAATATTTTCTCTTATTAGTCTTATAAGGGTTACACTATAGCTTCATTGCATGTCCCCTAGTCTTTCTACAGTTTGATAGTGTAAACAATCACTCTACATTTACCTGTTCCAATCCATTCATTAATTTATAAACCTCTATCATATTTCCCCTTAGCCTTCTCTTTTCTAGAATTTCATCAACCACAAAGTCAAATGTGTTTATGCCTGCTATGATCTTTCCTAAACTGCATTGAGACATACAGTTGTGGTCTACATTATTAGCACCCTTGCAATTCAACCCCATAATGTACAATATCTCCTATAAAATGTGGCCAGTGAAATGGCTTTGGAATATATATGCACACACATTTGACATATAAAAGAGTCAAAACAAGACCAATTAAAAAAAGGAAATAGTAGGAAATAGTCTAAAAACTGGGACCCTTATAACTAATTCAAATCAGTTTGAACAGAAGAACTACATTCCTATTGCAGTAAAATTAGACATACCTGTGGATCAATTGTCAGTACTCACATGACTTGAATCAACCAATGAATGATGACTCTAATGTTCAAAATGGCCACATTCACTCCCTGTTCCATTTTCACAATGGTGAAGACAAAAGAGTTGCCTGAAACCATCAGAAAAGCCATTATCATCAAATATCAAACTTCAAAGACTGATAGAATTCTGCATGACCAAAAATCTATTCATCTCAAACACCTTCTTCCAGCAATACAAGTGCTGACTGTACATGCAGACTTCACCCAGTGGATTGTACAGAAATCAAATTGACTACATCTGTGGAAGGCACAATTGAAATGCTCAATAACATCAAAAAAGACAAAACCTAGAGCTGACTGTGGTACAGATCACCATCTACTAGTATGCAATCTCAAGCTAAAGTTGAAAAAGAGCAAGCCATTCATGAATGTAGTAAAATATGATCTTGAGAATATACCACTGGAATTTAAAGACTGTCTGAGAAATCAATTGTTGCTTTAGATACAAATGACAGACATCCAGAAGAGTTATGGGATGACATCAAGAAAGTTGTGTTGGAAGAAAGCAGTAAGTCTCTACATAAGATGAAAAAGCAAAAATGACCAAAATGAATGACTAAGAAACTCTGAAAATTGTTCAGAAATGCAGAGAAGCTAAAGGCAGAGGAGAAAGAGCAGCAATCACAGAACTCAACAGAGATTTCCAATGTGCAGCAAGATAAGACAAAGAACCAAAGAAAAAAGAGCCAAACGACGAAACCTGGAAACAGCACAAGCATTGGCAAGTCAAATGCAAGGCATTGATAAGGCAGGCAAAGGGAGAATTTGAGAAGAAGCTTGCTGCGGAAACAAAAACACAAAATAAAGCCTTTTTCAAGTACATTTGGGGCAAAAAACCTGTGAGAGAGTCAGCGGTTCATTAGATGATAGAGGGGTTAAAGAGGCACTAAGAGGCGCCAAGGCGATAACGGAGAGACTGAATGAATTCTTTGCTTCGGTCTTTACTGAGGAGGATGTAGGGATGTTACCCATGACTGAAGTGGTATTTAAAGGTGCGGAAGAATTGAAGGAAATATCGTTACATCGGGAAGATATATTACAACTATTAGATAAACTGAAGAGTAGCAAATCACCTGGGCCGGATGGTGTACATCCAAGGGTGTTGAAAGAACTGAAATATGAGATTGCAGACCTGCTATTAGTAATCTGTGAACTATCATTAAAATCATCTCTAATACCTGAAGATTGGAGGATCGCCAATGTAACACCAATTTTTAAAAAGGGTTCCAGGGGTGATCCGAAAAACTACAGACCGGTGAGCCTGATGTCAGTACTGGGAAAAATGGTAGAAACCATCATAAAAAATAAAATTACTCAGCATGCAGATAGTCATGGCCTAACATGGCTTTAGACAAGGAAGATCTTGTCTTACTAATCTGTTATGTTTTTTTGAAGGTGTGAATAAACAGGTGGACAAAGGTGAGTCAGTTGATATAATGTATCTGGACTTTCAGAACCAACTTCTAAGTTGCACAATCATCTTTTTTTTGCTGTTGTATACCTTTCAACATACTACTAAAATATTATGATGACATACAATTGGAATATTTCCAATTATTTCTCAAGATATTGTACACAACATACCTAAAATGGAAAGGTGCCAATAATGTTGACCACAACTACAGCAGAAAAGCTGGAGAAATAAAACTTGCAGTAATAGAGAGGTATCATCAGATTGGTTCACAGGATCCCGTAATGGATCCAGTGCTAAAGAGTGATAGTAATTTGTCTTCGACATGGATGAACTATGAAATATTGTGACCTTCCGCACCAGAGAGGTGGCAAATTAATCACATTTGAATGTTATTGCTATTTTCTTTGTAATTTCTTAGAACAAAAACTATCCACAATTTGAAGTCATTGTCAAAGAAAGTTTTTCTGACTGTATTAACTTGTCAATATAAGCAGTTTTAGCTTGTCTAATTACATAGTTTATCTGAAGTTGCTTACAATGCTCAGAATCCTGTTCCTGTTTGTTTTAACTCCTTGTGTGCTCTCTGCACTGCTATAGTGTCCCAAACATGCTGCATGCGCCAATCCACCAACTCTCCTGATCTGATCCTCCTTACCATTACTAGGCCCCCTCCCCATGCCCCCCATTTATCCCCCTCTGCATGCCCACCATCTGATCCCACTTGATATTAGAAGTGCATAGGATTTGGTGGCCCCACCACATATATTCCCCAATCATAATCTACCCCCTCACCTGAAGTCTGAATCATCCCCCTCACTCCATGATGCTCCCCAGACACCTACCTGCAAGAATCTCTGTCATCTAGTAGATGGTACAGGAGAAAACCACCCTTTATTCCTACCCCGATGCCTTCTAGGATGCAAAATGACAGGTCTGACCCCTAGTAGTAATCTTACGATACTACTACCACTAGGTAAGTGGTAGTACCATGAAATTTCTGCTAGAGCCCAGATCCACCACTTTTCACTCCAGAAGGGAACAGGGTAGGAGTGAAAGGGGACTGTTCTTGCCCCATCCACCAGACATCAGGGATGCCCGCAGGTCTGGAGGAGGGGGTTACATCAGAGGAATGGAGGGAGGGTTTGGCCTTCAACTGGGGAGGATTGTAAACACGGAATAATAGGGTCAAAGGGGTCATTGAATTCTGTGTACTTTTAATTACAAGGTGAATTGAAAGGGGGTCATGGGGAGGGAGATTGGATGATAGGGACCTTGTAATGGCAAGGGGGATATGAACAGGAGGGTTGGCAGATTGGCACATGCAGCATATTTGGGATTGGGAGGAAAGGGAGGATCCAGCTGTCAGTGGTGTCTTCTGCTTTGCTTGAGGAAGAGCAGAGAGCACCGCTGCTTTCTGGCCGCACTTCCAGATGGCTGGCAGCATGGTTGTTCTTAATGCCACCTCCTAAAGTGGTGTTAAGTGCATCCACTATCCTATAGGCCAGGGGTCGGCAACCCGCGGCTCCGGAGCCGCATGCGGCTCTTTCTCACCTTTGCCGCGGCTCCAGAGCACACTGCCCGCCCGGTGACAGGCAATAGTGTTGTAAAGATGTATTTAAACGTGGCGTTATGGGCTCCCTCCATGTCAGCTCCCTCCCTTCTTCTGCAGCCATGGCTCCCTGCCTCTTAGGGAACCGCGGCTGTGCTTTTAAAATCATCTCGGAGCCCTTCCTGTCTTGACGGGCTCCGTGCAGCATTGTCCCGCCTCTAAAGGAAGTTTTGGAGGCGGGACAATGCTGCACGGAGCCCGTTGTAACAGTGCAGACCCTAAACAACCCGAGAAAATGCAGTTCAGCATAAAGGAGCACAGAAAAAGTGACAGGGTAAACAAGGAAATGTCAGATGGTTACCGTGAGCAACCTAGAAACACGTGCAAAAGCCCAATGAGGACACACCCAGCCAGCAAAGGAAGGGAATTCACTTTACCTGACAGGGTTCAGCTGGGTGGGGGTGGAGCAAGGAAACACTGGGATAAAATAGGCTCCCAGACAATCAGAAAGAGAGAGAGAGAGAGAGAGGAGCTGAAGCAGCCACAGACACACTCTGAGAGAATACAGCAAAGGCAGCTAAAACCCTGGGAGGCATGGAGCAGGTATGAGAATGTAAGAGAGAGTGACAATGAGGCTTTGGAGCAACTAGAGAGTCAGCGTGAAGGTCAGAGGGGAACCGAAGACCTGAGTGAAGCAGAGAGATATCAACAGCCAGATAGTGTGTTTGAGCCAGAGAGACGCAAGAAGACTGCAGTTGCAGGTTCCAGTGCACAGAGCGAATGCAAGAGTGATTTGCCATATGAAAGAAGACAACCCTGGAGGTATGGAAATAGGCACACAAGGTCCCACTATCTAGAGGCTGAAAATATCCCTTCTTCTGGTTTTAAAAACCCTAGAAGAAAAAGGTTTTACTTACCAGATAAAGCTGAAGAGTTTTGTAGTCATTGTAAGCTCACAGCTCCCTGTGAAACTCCGTCACGAGCTCTCCAATCTAGCTCAGCTGGATTACAAAAGGGAAGCCTGAACCGGCAGAGAAATTCCCTTAATTATCCCACTAGCAGAGCAAACCAGGAGTTGAGCTATATTCTAAAATACCAGCAGGGGCAGTGCCCTGAAAAGCTCAACTCTAGAATACATGGTAATTCCCAGAGAGACACTAGCTCTAAGGAAGAGAGGAACTTCCTGTCTGACGAGGTTAACCAGCCATTCTCCCACGTTACTGCTGAGGTCCAGAATGAACCTTCCAGTCAGCCGGAGTTAATGGAATATCAAAATGCAGAAGAAAATGATATGCCAGAATTGATGGACTGCTCTTTGACCTTGATTGAACCTGAGTTCTCTCTCAGATAAGTAATTAGTTTGTGTCATAGCTTTAGTGTTATAAGCAACAGGCTGCAGCTCTCTCTAAGTGAAGCAGATATAAGCTGTGCTGTCAGCTACAGGAGAAAGAACCATATTGAAACATTTAAGCTGTTTTGTTCTTTTCATTTATTTGTTGTTTTGGAAGCTGAAGGAAGCAAGTTCTGTTTGCTTTTGTTACTTTATGTTATATGTCCAAGCAAGGCATTTGATTTATGTTCCTGAAGATAAAGTACCCTCAAGGGACGGGGAATAAAACCCTTTGATTTGGAAAGAAGTGTTTTGTGGTTTATATCAGTGAAGGCACAACTACCACCCTCCAGAACCTTGCAATACCAGTGGCTACCGCTTGGCCAGAGAGGGCACGACACCGTCAAGACAGGAAGGGCTCCGAGATGATTTTAAAAGCACAGCCGCGGTTCCCTAAGAGGCATGGAGCCGTGGCTGCAGAAGAAGGGAGGGAGCTGACATGGAGGGAGGGGGGCTGACATGGAGGGAGGGAGCAGATATGGATGGATGGAGGGAGGGGGGCTGACATGGAGGGAGGGAGCTGATATGGATGGAGGGAGGGGGGCTGACATGGAGGGATGGAGGGGGCTGACATGGAGGGAGGGGGGCTGACATGGAGGGAGGGAGCTGATATGGATGGATGGAGGGAGGGGGGCTGACATGGAGGGATGGAGGGAGCTGACATGGAGGGAGGGAGCTGATATGGATGGAGGGAGGGGGGCTGACATGGATGGAGGGAGGGGGGCTGACATGGAGGGATGGAGGGGGCTGACATGGAGGGAGGGAGCTGATATGGATGGAGGGAGGGGGACTGACATGGAGGGATGGAGGGGGCTGACATGGAGCGAGGGAGCTGATATGGATGGAAGGATGGAGGGGGCTGACATGGAGGGATTGGGGAGGCGGGCTGACATGGAGGGAGGGAGCTGATATGGATGGAGGGAGGGAGGGAGGGGGCTGACATGGAGGGATGGAGCACTGGTAATGGGGTTGAGGGGACTAGCACTGGAAATGAGCTGATTAGGGGAGGCTAGGACTGGTAATGAGCTGATGGGGGGTAGGACTGGTATTGGGCTGATTAGGGGAGGCTAGCACTGGTAATGGGGTTGAGGGGGGATTAGCACTGGAAGCGAGCTGATTGGGGGGCTTTGACTGGGCATGGGCTGATTGTGGGGAGGGGAGGATAGAGCTGCTGGCCCTGGAAGATAACTGGGGGCTAAGGCTACAAATGGGCTGATATGAGGGGATGGGAGAATGGAACTGGATCTGAGAGGGGCTGCCATGATATTTGTACTAGAAGGGACTGGTCAGTGGGGAAGGAGGGGGACTGGAAGGAAATGGACACCAGTGGCAATCATGGGAATGCAAGTTGACATTGGAAGGTACTGGGAGTGAGGACTGGAAAGGGGCTGATATTGGGGAGGGTTACTGGGACTGGAAATAGGCTGATGGGAAGAAGTGAAGAAAACGAAAGAAGAGATAAGAAATGGCAGATGGACCATAGACCACAGAAAGAGAGCTAAGAGAAGACAGGAAAGCAGAAGCCTCAGATCGGGACCAGCATGATCAAAGAATAAATTGGTCAGACAACAAAGGTAGAAAAAATAATTTTATTTCATATTAGTGATTTGACTACAAAATCATCATAATTTTGAAATCAAATATTGTTACTTGTTGTTGTGATATTTTCTGGCGTATTTTTTTTGGTGTGCGAAGGAAGAGGGGTAGTCTTATACGGCGAGTATAGGCCAAACACCTATATTTTAACAGGAAAAGTAGGGGGTCGTATATAGCATTAAGGTAAGAAACAATATATGCAGTGTTAGATTTGTTTTAAATGTCGCAATGGTTTTGCGGCTCCAAGGTTTTTTTTTCCCTTCGGAAACGGGTCCAAGTGGCTCTTTATGTCTTAAAGGTTGCAGACCCCTGCTATAGGCAGTCATAACAGCCAGCCTGCAATGCTGTCCTGCACAGTGTCACCAGCTGCCATACTCACTTTCCACCCTGAACTACCCTGATCCTGCTCTGTTATGTTTAAAGCAGTTATCAAGGGATTTTTTTCTGCTCTGTCTGCTTTTAGCCTATAGTAGCAGTTACCACAGGGCTGCATTAATAGCGTGCACTAAAATGCACATGAATCATTAGTGCACTTTAGAAATCACGTTCCTTAGTGTAATAGAATAAAGACCTGAACTGAAAGGAAAAAAAGCAGGAACTTTAACTCCAAACACCCTTTCACAATATAATAATTTGTCTGCCGTTCCAAAAATCCAGCATCTCTCTGTTTTATTCTTTTTTACTTTTTCAAATGAAAATTGAATATGTAACTGACCAACCGCCATCCAAATGCTTCAGTGCCCAACTTGAGTCTCATCGAGCATCTTCAACTTCTTCAAGTGTCGAATCCAAACAGAGCTTTGTAAATGGTGATATGTTTGCCGGTGACAAAGTGCATAAAAATTACACATTTTGTCATGAGTATTGTGACAAGGCGTTAAAACCTCAGCGCACAGAGTTGCAGGGCAGGAGAGAAAAGAAAGGGAGCCACACCCTAGCTCTAGGCTGACAGGGAGAGCTAGCCAACCAGGGAAAGGGGTGGACTCTCACCTGATTGGACAAACCACTCCACTTAACCAGGAAGTGGTAGGTTCAAAGGGATCAGACGGAGCTGCAAGATCAGGCAAGATAGGAACTTACCTTTGGCAAAGCCAAAAAAGGGACTCCAGGAGTGCAGATATAGCCTTGGAGTCAGGCATTCTTGGCAGAGGAACAGAAACAGAATCCTTATCCAAAAGGGGCCGAGCTCAGAGCAAGCAGGACCAGCTGGGATCCAATTACCTGGACCATTGCCGGCCACCTTGCAGAGAGAGAGCCACGTCTCTGGGAACAGCCGAGAATCCTCCCAGGAAGGGATTGCCCTCAGAAAAGCTGAACCAGGTCAGAAACTTATAAGTTAAACAGAACATAGAGCCTGTGTCGCATAATTGGCAGCAGCGTGATTCAAGCACAGATACAAGGTATAGGAAAAAGGAAGAAGGAAGAAATCCCATTGTTCACAGTAGCTCTGAAATGGAATGCGGGATTTGCCAGTGTGACTTTTAAATGTACAGCTTAATCAGAAGCCATGTTTTAAGGCTGTTTTAAAAGCATGTAGAGAATAGAGTTTAAAGTACAGACAGGAAGTTGTCTGACTGCTGATACTAGTGAACTTGAAGTGAATTATCCATGTGAAGGTGGAACAGGAAAACCACGCTTGTTGGAAGTTCTTTATTGAATGCCTTGAATGAGTATCGCTGTTAAAAAGTCTACAGTTGTTTTGGACTACAGTAACCTGAGAAGTATCAGGGAACATTTGTACAGGACTTCATTTGCTTTATTCATGTTGTTATCCTTAAATATCTGTTCTGGGGTGAAGAAAACCTGCTGGGAACAATAAACCTATTGTTTACCTTCAAATTGCTTGGCTGTGATCACTGGGCCTACAACTACAATTTAGCTCAACCAGAGAACAGCGATAACAAAGTAACATACATGACGCTGTAACCAAATACACTGCGTCACAAGTTGGTGTAATTGGTAAGACGAGGCGTCACAGTATGCATACTTTGCTGTAGGCATAGCCAGGGGCAGAGACTGCTGAGATCATGGGCAGAGCTTGCACATGTACAGGTAGATTACAAAATACCTTAATCTATTTATAATATGTATGTGAAGTACACATGAACTTGCTTGCAAACATATCTTGAACGCCTAAGTTCAAGATATGTTCTTGGCCATGAAAATACAATATGTGCCTTTGAGTCATTGCTGACTCAGCAGCTCCTGGGTTTTCTTGGCAGTGTAGCAGGAAGGAGATTGTCAGGGCTTTCTTCTGAGGCAATAGAGGCTTAAATGCCTTGCCCAAGGTATGCTAGTGGGGATAGAACCCTGGTCTCTTGATTACCAAGCCAGTAGACTACTCCTCCACTCTGACCATATATGGCTATTTTATAAAGGCGAGTCTTTATAACATAGGACCTACCCATTGTGCCCTGTAATAGAATTACTTTCCACATCTGCTTTAATACTTACCCTACACCGAAGTCCAAATAAGAAATGGTTTATGAAGGCTTTTCATGCATAACTGGAGCTAGCTACAAATTAGTATTCATCTGCACTGTCATTTCTAAGGAGACATTTCATCAACTTGAAATTGCACATGTGTATTTGCACATCTAATGCTAAGTTTGAATAGTTATAGTATACTGTACAGGTTTAGAAGAAACTCAATTTGCAAATGTGATAGCTCTTAATCTATCAATATAAGTGCTATAAAAAATTAATTTGTTCATGTGCTTTTGGGAACATACTCAGGTATCGCCTTTGGATGTGTTTGGAAAACTGATCTTTTTTATCTAGCCTGTTTTCAGCAGTACTCCAATTCCCTGTCGACCAAAGAAATAGATATCTAATTCATTTATCAGAAAATAGAGACTCCTTTTCAAAAGTGTTTTGATGCAGAACTTGAACTGGGGGAAGTCTTTTGGAAATAGAATCCCATCTTTTTTGAGTGGCAATACAGAGCACAATCCACTGAGCTATCAGTCTGGCCACACTAGTTTTGATATGCCTTGGTTCAGGCCAGTTAGATAAATTGCTCACATTAGTTGTATATTTTAGGCCTTGTAATAGTGAAAAAAAATAAGTATTTTAATCTTCCATAAACTTCATTCAAAAAAAAAAGATTGTTTTCTTGTTTCAGCCATTTCATAAATGTGTGTTCCCTAGGGAGAAGTCTATAAGATCAATCTCACCTTTCATTTTCTTGATTTCTCTCAATTATAAGTAATTGAGAAAAATTTAAATTGTTTATAGGACATATAGCAGCTGTATGATAATCTTAGTTATTGATGGTACAGTAATTCAGAACATTGAGGCCACCTTTAGATCTGCAAATCTCTTGTTTTTGCAATGATTTATCTTTGACATTTGAATTAGAGCATGCACCACTAAACAATCAAAATGTGAATGTGGTAAACAAAATTTTCAGAACTGTCATGGTAAAACAACTTAAAAGGAATCAATTTAACATGACAAAATAGAAGGCTAACTCCCTACAATTTTAACAGCAATGGATAAAACCACATCTAGAAAACATAATTTAACCTTTCTTACTGAAAAAAATAATAATAACGATTAATTTGTCTGAAAACAGCCATCTTGAAAGCCAAAAATATCTATTTGATTGTTTAGCATAGGTCTTGACAAAAAGGTCCCCATACTGTCTTCTGGATGATGCCATCTAGGTTGTTACATTCCATGAATAATAATATGCTTCTAGTCCCTGGTCCACATCAGGTCTCCTATGACTCTACTTATTGTTCAGCCTTTCTTTTGTTTGGCTCCCACTTTATGGAATATTCTACCATGTTAACCTTCGGCTGAAATCTTCCCTTGAGAAGTAAAAAAAAAAGTTTAAAATACCTTTATTTTACACAAAGCTTTTGTGATCTGGCAGACTGAGTGGCCCAGATGTCTCCATTCAGCCTTATAGATTATTTAAGTTTAAAATTTTTACAGTAAGTATTAATTTCCCTTTTTTGTTTTATTCTTAAATCATTGTTATTATCAATATATCTACGTTTCTTTTGTTTCAATATATATTTTCTACTGCACTGTATCTCAAGGGTATGTTTACTAAAGAGAGTTAAGAGCGCAGTGGTTAGCAAGTAGTAACGGCAGCAGTAAGAGTATTATTGTGCAGCCAGGGTGGCAGTAGGTGTTCCGGCAGTAAAGGTGCTTGGCTCCACTTATTGGATAGTAACAGAACATCGGGCATTAAGGTGTCAAGTGTGCACCTAAATGCCTGAAAATGGCAGTCACCTTAACGCAGAATAAGGGAGCCCCAGTGAAAGCCACATTTTAAGTGATGGATGTACTCTATGGGGTATGTTTACTAAACCGTCTTAATGTTTCCGGCATCTTTTTCTGTCATCAGGTTTCTATTAGCTCCAGCGATAATGTGAAGAATGCCATAAAAGGAGTGGGTGTTCCGTTCTTAAGGTAGCAATCGCGGGTTATCACGCGATAAAGTGCGCCACGTACATTATCGTGCAATAGAGGGAGCCATGGCACGTTAACGCGCGTAAGCCTTAATTAGGCACGCTGACCAAAAAGCAGAGCAATAGAGGTGTAGTGCAATGGTTAATATGTTGACTGATGAAACTGAGGTCATGAGTTTGATCCCCCAGTGGGCTTAATGAGTAAGGCTATCTGAAGCATTACCTTTTACTTATAAATCAGTGCTGTCTGAGGCATTTTCTTTTTTAATTTAAATTAGTGCTGCCAGCAAACACACCCTCACAGTGCCATAGCCTAAAGTGCCACATAAGGCGCCCTATAAGGCACTTCAGAGGGCAGATTATAAAGTGCACTGTCCGCAAAGGCACCTTATAATGTTCCCTATAGGGTGCCTTATAAGGCACTTTATAGGGCGCCTTATAGGGTGCTTTACAGGGCGCCTTATAGGGCTCTTTACAGGACGCCTTATAGGGAGCTTTACAGGGCGTCTTATGAGGCACCTTAAGGTTACAGCACTGTGAGGGTGTGTTTGCTGGCAGGACTAATTTAAATTAAAAAAGGAAATGCCTCAGGCAGCCCTATCAAATAACACCACTGTGGGATCAAAACCATGACCTCTGCCTCCACAGTCTGTGAAAGAACCAGTGGGCTACATCTCTACAGCTGCCAACAAACCCCTGGCTGGCTACAGAAGGACTGCAGATCACCACACAAACTGTCTGCTGTAGTTACCAGGACAGGGTTAACCCACCCGTACCCAGGATGCACTGCACATGCAGATCAGCAGTCTACAGATGATCACAAGATGGGGTATGCACCCCCACAGCACCTCGGCCTGGTAGGGCGAACTGACCGTGTGTGTTACTGGCACAGAGTTGCTACAGACCGTGACATTGTGCGGGTTCTGTGCTCACCCTGAGGGTGAGGTGGGGTGCTCATCACTAGGTCCACAGAACCTGACTTGGCTGAGATAAGCTATGCTGCAGGTTGCCATCAGTGCCAGTGTGTGATAGGTAGTCTTTGCAAACACACCTAGGATACACCCATGTCCATCTGTATTTCCCAGTCGTGTCTAGCCCTTGTGGACTATGATGCACCCAGAATAGTGCATATCTTGTGTGGGTGTCATGATCACATGATTTAAGTGAAGGGGGGTGCTTGGATCCATAGGCGGATTATGTAGCACCACCCAACCTGCCCTCTGGGGCTCAGGGTGGGAGACAGGATCTCCCACCAACAGATACACATTCTACATCCCTGCAGTTTTGGCAGTAGAGGGGACCATCAACCTCAGTCCTGTGGGGGAACAGACACCAAACAGGGCAGTCAAGGCAGATCTGTACACATCCATAAGGCAATAGCAGACAGACAGTAGGTCTGGAAATTCTCAGCTGCCCCCCATCACTATCTGACATTCTCCAACCAGTGCACCCTGCAAGGTATTCCAGCCATACACATACTAACTGCAGACAGTCTGCTAGCTAGTCTATAGTGCATGTTCCTGGAGGAAATGCACACACACCAAGCAGATAAGTCGGTGACTGGGCCCCAGAACAGAGAACCCATAAATATCACTTGAGAGAAATACCATATAATACTATGGGGGAACGTAGCCATGCCGTGGTCACTGCTCAGTCAGGGTGAGAGTGACCTCCCAGCAGGACATGCTGTGGCCATCCTGTCCGTGAAGGTGGTGGACGGGCACTACAATGTCCCAGCCATTGCTCTATGCCCTGTGCAGATGCATCCTGCCCAGGCTGCCCTGTCCGGGCCATACCCACAGTACCTTTCTACTCATTATGCACATTGGCAGGCTAACACTGGAAACAGTGCAAGCAGTGTGGTCTGAGTAAGGTGTAGGCAGCCACAACACACTGGATAGACAGACACACACTCCCACACCTATGCCAGCATTGTGCAAATATAGAGGCTTTTGGCAGCCCTGGCCACCACACCAGTCCTGGGCACAGTGCAGGCATGGCTATGGTACACAATACTGTTGGGGTCACTCCCCGGGGTGGTAAACACTGTCAGAAAACAAAACTGAAACACACTCCACAGATATCAGAAAGGTTGCTATGATGCAGCTCTATCAGCAAATTGTGCTTAACTTAGGAATTGCTATCTGCCATTAATCATAGCAACCTTTTAATATATGTGGAACATGTTTACACATTTAAGACGGCATTGCTAAGGTATGAAGGTTCTAGTATTGGTAGATGCTGCTGCGTGCAGAGCTCAACAGCCCTAACTCTCCATGAGGCTTTGGATAGTGGAGCCTGTGGGTGTGGGTGTTTAAGCCCCTGTTGGCTGCTGCTCTAGGGCAGAGGTTCCCAACTCCGGTCCTGCTAGGCCAAACACTGTTTGGGTTTTCATGCTGTAACTAATGAATATGCATGAGATACATTTGCATACCATGGGGGTGGCACATACAAATGCAGCACAGGCATATTTATTGGAGACAGCATGAAACCGGGATGGTGTATGGCCCTCCAGAATTGCAGTTGGGAAACTCTGCTCTAGGTATTGCACATGTTTATGGTGTCTGTGCTCTGTGGGGTAAAATATAGGCGTTTCAGGCATGTTTCTGTTATCTGCAATAAAGGTTCTGTCTTTATTACCATGGTTTAGTAGTGGGTAAAATATGGGGACTGGGTTGGCAAGAGCCACAGCTGGGACTTGAACGTGTGAATTTCTGCTCAAGAACACACTGGTTGTGTGTACTGCACCACGCTGTAGCAACAGGGACGGTTTATTCCCTGGGGATACCATGACTGTTCGTCAGACAGAGCCTGTCTGTTGCAGTGCATGGCACCCACCTAAACAGGGCTAGGCCATGGTCTGCTGTGGGCAGATGGCACTGCCCCCTCTGCCACCAGCACCCATCCGCCACCATGCTGTCATGCCATTATGCCAGTGGTGCTGGTGGTGTGCAGTCCAAGGCCATCCAGTATGCCGGTAGGCAGCTACCTATGGTGTGGGTTCTTGGGTAGGGGTGCCTACATGAACATGCACACTCCCCCCCCCCACACTGCCTGCCAATGTTATGTGCCCTTGGGGGTACCTGCTGGGTACTATCCCCTGTGACACTGTGAGAAACACACTTGTGCCCATGTTGGACCCTCATCGGTTGCTGTCTCACTGCTCTACAGTTTCAGCTTTCCTATGTGCCACTTAGGCATCTGCCTAGTCCATACTGTGCACCAGCTGCACCACAGCATGTGCCGCCTGCAGCCCTCTGTATCCCATTTCCAGCATATGTACAATTGCCCTTTCCTGCATGCCAACCCTGCTGCTGCGGCACATGTGCACGCCAGAAAAAACCTGCCTAATATAAAGGGAAAACCTTGATCACTGCTATTCCAATGTGGGATCATTCACCTTGTAGGAGGACAGAGCATAGACCCTTCCAAACATGATATCTTCTTTTTTATTTTTTCTCAGTAATGTTTCTTTTTGTTTCTCATTAATATCACTATTGGCCAGCTTGGTTATTGGGATTTTAAATGTGGTTGAGGTCATTTTCTATGTTTAGTTGCCTTTTTGTTCCGTGCACATGTATCACTACTATCACGTTTTTGGGTTTCGCTGGCTTTGATCTACATTGCTGACTTAAATTTTTTCTCTTTCCTGCAAATGTGCCTTAACGCGAGGGTTTCACTGGCATTAGTGGTCAGACCAGGATTTCACAGCGTTAGTGTGCCTGGAGCCTCTCCCCTCCCACTCTCCGCCCATTGACCCCTTCTCTCCGCCCTCTGGGAAGTCTTACTCCACCCTTCAGAGCCGTATTTCACAGCGATAGGATGCCTTAACGCCGCAGCCGCGTTATCGCATGATAAGTGATGTTATTGCACAATAACGTAACATTATTGTGCGATAACATCACTTATCACATGATAATACCGCTGCTGCGCCGTTAGCGCCGTTTAGTAAACATACCCCTATGTGTCACTGAGGGGCATGTTTACTAAAGCGTCTTAACGTGCGCCCAGCAATAATGTGCAGGATGCCATAAAATGAGTGGGTGTTCCGGTCTAAGCGTAGCAATCGCGCGATAGAGGGAGCCTTGCACCTTAACGCGTGTTAATTTTAAGTAGGCACGCTGACCTACCAATAAAGCAGTTGAGCTGTAGCACAATGGTTAATACATTGACTGATAAGGCAAGGATTGTGAGTTTGATCCCCAGTGGGCTTAATGAATAAGACTGTCTGAGGCATTGCCCTTTACTTTAAACCAGTGCTGTCTGAGGCAATTTCTTTTTTACTTTAAATTAGTGCTGCCAGAAAACACAACCCTCACAGTGCCGTAACCTAAGGTGCCACATAAGGCGCCCTATAAGGCACTCCAGAGGGCACATTATAAAGTGCACTGTCTGCCAAGGCACCTTATAATATTCCCTATAGGGTACCTTATAAGGCACTTTATAGGGCGCCTTACGTGGCGCCTTATGAGGCACCTTAAGGTTGCAACACAAAAAAGAAAATGCCTCAAACAGCCATATCAAATAACCCCACTATGGGATCAAACCCATGACCTCTGGCTTTATAGGCAGTGAAATAACCAATAGGCTACAGCTACTAACAAACCTCTGGCTGGCTACAGAAGGACTGCAGGTCACCACACAAAATGTCTGCTGTGGTTACTTGGATAGGGTTAACCCACCCGTACCCATGATGCACTGCACATGCAAATTAGCAGTCTACAGATGATCACAAGATGGAGTATGCACCCCCACAGCACCTCAGCCTGGTAGGGGGAACTGACCGTGTGCACCCCCACAGCACCTCAGCCTGGTAGGGGGTACTGACCGTGTGTGTTACTGGCACAGAGTAGCTACAGATCATTACATTGTGTGGGTACTGTGCTCACCATGAGGGTGAGGTGGGGCACCCAGCTCCATGTCCACAGCACATTTCTTGGCTCAAATAGGCCGTGCTGCTTGTCCCCCATCAGTGCCAGTGTGTGTGATAGATAGCTCCTGCAGACACCCTTAAGCAAACATGCTCCTTAGTAAGTGTGATAAGCATGTAGGGGACAGCTGTATTATATCAGTGAGGGGTGCCCAACTTTCTTTGGTGTTCACACAATATAATTTTAATATATGTTTTATTATTTAGGTCATTAACAGTGGGTTTTTTAATTATTTATTTCAGTGTATTATGTCCTTTATTTGCAAGAAAGTTTTTATCAAAAAGTATTCATGTTTTATATTATATTTATACTATTATAATTTAATATTTTATGGTTATTTTTATTATAATTTTGTAATTTAGATTTACCTGTCATAATGTATCCTCCTCATCTCTTTACACACAATAGACTTGGTATTTATTGTCTTTATGTACACATATTAATGTTTTATTATATACCTTTTTAATTGTAATTTTTAAATACTTATCATATTGGTAGTTTTATTTTATAAACAGATTAGTTTGTTCTTGTCAATGTATATAACAGCCTGTACATATATATATATATATATTTGAATTCATTCCTTCTTTTTTATCGTTTTTAACTATTTATTTATTCATAAATTTATTTGGCTTTTGATGTTCCCAATGTTTTTAATGTATTTGTTTTAATCTTGTATTTGTTCTTTTGAGGTT
The DNA here is from genome assembly GCA_033557465.1 of Ichthyophis bannanicus. NCBI lineage: Eukaryota > Metazoa > Chordata > Amphibia > Gymnophiona > Ichthyophiidae > Ichthyophis > Ichthyophis bannanicus. The sequence goes on from CM066032.1 coordinate 1,476,119,618, forward strand.
TGTCTCCTTGTTTGATATCCCCCTGAAGAAGGCCTTTGGCCGAAACGCGTAGGGGTCAATAAAAGGGGTTTTAAAACCTGAATATCTGCCAGTCTTAGTATCTGTTCCATTGTTTCCAGGGTGCACTGCAGGAAGATGCCATTTCCCCCTCCAGCATCAACACACATCCCCCTGCTATGCCTCCTGGGCATATGCTGTCGGTGCTGGTAGTGCGCAGTCCCAGGCCATCCACTGTGCAAGTTGGTGGTCGCCTAAGGGGCAGGGTCTGGGGTGGGGAGGCATACATGGACATCCTCACATCCCCCCCATCACCGCCTACCAATATTATGTCCCTTCCACATGTGGGAGGGATGGCTGGGGGATGTCAAGTCAGTGCACTAGCAACTATTGACTTCTGTGAACCAGTAGATGTAGGTGGATTGTGTTTGGCCTTGGTCAGCTGCTGTCTTGCTGATTTCCAGTTTCTATATTCCTATGTGCCACTTAGGCGACAGCCTAGTCCACCCTGTGCCCCAGCTGCCCCCACTACATGTCCCGCCTGCAGCCCCCTGTACCCCATTTGCACCATCGCTATAGTGGCCGTTGCTGTTGCTGCATATGGAGCACTACTATCACGTTGCTTGGGCTCCCTGCTTATGCTGTATATTGCTGATGCTAAAATGGTTTTCACCCTCCTCCATATTTGCAGCTAATGACAGGTTTTCATTCTCGGTATTGTTCAGCCCTTCAGTACCCCGTGTTAGTGCCACGGGAGCTTTTCCACGCCCACTCCCCGCCCATTGACACCTTTTCTCCTCCCTCTCTCCGCTTTCTGCGGGAATTACCGCGGACGGTGACGTTAACGCGTGTTAGGTACCCTGCCTGTGCCTGCTGCTGGTGAATGTCAGACCATGGTTGGGGTACAGCTGTAGTCCTAGAACTGGTGGGGGCACAGGGGAGGGGCAATGGACAGGTAGTGTGCAGTATTGCAACATATGCATGTTGCAGCGCACACAATAATGTGTGTGACGTCTGTTTGGGATGTGCGTTCTTACGCACCATAATCTGATCACATATGCTAAGGTGCCTAGTCATATCTTATAAGGCACGTAGACAGCTCTGTATGGTCAAGCGCGTTATTGTGCATGCTGTGCGTCTGATGCTCTGCTACGCGTGTACGACACAATGCGTGTAGGACACAGAACACATAGGACGCACTACTGTGTGATAATCTAGCAGACACGATGTCCACTTGGTGGAACATATTTGCATTGTCTTTGTTGTGGTTGTTTGGGATAGCGGCTGCAGCCGTGCATGGCACCAACATAGGCTGTGGATTTGGGTCCCACAGGTTCCCTTTACTTTCTTTTCTTTTGTTCTGTTCTCCTTACCATACAATGGCTCCAGCTTTGTCCCTTATCCACACACCCTTCCCTCTCTTCACTGTACACTGCAGTGTCCTCTCCATGCTGCCTATCCGTCACATGCTAGCTGTTACATATGCTCCCTTTCAGTGGGATACCTGGGAGGACAGGTGGCTCAGTGGTTTGGTATTGGTGTCAGTGAGCTGCGTTTGGGCTCTACAGTCTACCAGTTCAATTCCTTCTTACTCCTTTTTGGATTCCCTGCCCATTTTGCCCTTATACACACACCATCCACACGGCTGGCCCTTCAGACCTACCCCTGATGCTCTTTCCATTATATTTGTTTACTCTTCTGCATGCTGTTTCACTGCACACCATTTCATGGTGTATGTGCCTGTGTTACCTGTGGCTCATGTCCCCATTACAGACCGCATTATCAGGTGCCTGTGGTCTATGGCCTTACACCTATGGCTCCTTTTCTCATGTGGCACCATATCTGCACATCCCTCAGCGCGTCTTCTACTGTCAGCGCACCTTAGATTGCAGCCCCTTCGGACATGTAGCTGCTTCCCATCCGCTATTATGTTCACGCGCTGTGGGTCAATGGCACACTGTACCGCGCACTGTACAGTGCGTTACCTGATATGGCTTGCTTTAACGATGCACCGCCCACTCCTTTATATGGGCATCCATAACATTACCGGGGAACCTAACGCAGGTAACATTACCGGTGTTTAGTAAACATACCCCTATAACAACCAATTCTCCTTTGTTTACCTCTTTATTCACACCTTCAAAAAAACATATTAGTAAGACAAGACCTTCCTTGGCTAAAGTCATGTTGGCTGTCTCCCATGACCATCTACATGTTCTGTAATTTTGTTCTTTAAAATGGTTTCTACCATTTTTCCCGGTACTGACATCAGGCTCACTGGTCTGTAGATTCCCGGATTACCCCGGAACACTTTTTAAAGATTGGTGATACATTGTCCATCCTACAATCTTCAGGCATTACAGATGATTTTAATGATAAGTTAAATGATTGGCATTACAGATTATTTGTGTAGGTAGGCGCCCGCCTAGGGAGCAGGTTCCGGGGTGGGGGGGCATACATGGAAATCCTCACATCCCCCCATCACAGTGAGATTCATCCACAGAAATTCGCTGACTACATGCAATCCAAGATCGTGCAAACTAACAAGGTGTCAACAGTCCCGTTCCAAGAACCAGCGAATGCAACCTCACTAAATAAATTCTCCACTCCATCCACTAAATGCATCGAGGATACCATAGCATCTCTCAACACCTCCACTGCACAAACGGACCCATGCCCAGCTTTTTGGATTAAGGAGCTACGTTGTGTGTTCAGCCCCTTTATTACAAATCTAATGAACCTCTCATTCACAACAGGTTACTTCCCCACAGCACTCAAGCAGACTTCCATTAGGCCACTTTTGAAAAACCCCAAGCTAGACCCGCAAAAGGTCGAATCTTATAGGCCTATAGCTAGCATTCCCCTCTTAGCCAAGATAATTGAGAAGGAGGCACAACGGCAAATCCAAGAGCATATAGACACCACAGCTCCCCTAGATCACTGCCAACATGGATTCAGAGAATATCATGGGGTCGAGACCCTACTCACTAACCTATTCAACGACATTATCACAGGCATTAACAACATCCGACAAGGATTTGTACTCGTCTTCTTAGACATCGCTGCGGCGTTCGACTCTGTAAGCCACGAAATTCTCCTAGGACGACTGAAAGAGAAAGGTATCTGCAACAGTGCATTGGAATGGTGTAACTCTTATCTGGATGGAAGATGGCAATATGTGAAGTCTGGTTCAGAAGAGTCAAAACGCTTCCATCAAAAGCAAGGTGCGCCTCAAGGTTCCTCATTGTCTTCCCTACTATTTAATATATACATGCAGCCCATCTGCGACATCATAAGATCATTCAAAGTCAACTGCTTGATATACGCAGATGACATTCTCTTATATATGCCTTTCTCTACAACTCAATTAGACCTGGCACCACTAGTAGACTGCCTCAATACGGTCTCTGAGTGGCTCCAATCACAAAACCTACGCATTCAGCATAAAAAAACAGAGGTGCTTTTCATCGCCAGAGACCCCAACTTCACTCCTCCAACCCACGTCAGTGTCAAGGAAGCTGACCTACAAACTAAAGAAACTATAAGATACCTTGGAGTTACATTGGACCAACGTCTGGATATGAAACATCACATAAATAACATAGTCAAAGCGGTATACTTCAAAATCCGCTCTCTCAGGCATATACGCTCCCTGTTGGACCCGGACGACTTCCGGACCATATACCAAGTGCTAATCCTGCCACATTTCGACTTTGCAAATGCCATCTTACAAGGTCTCCCTCAATCCACTCTTAGCCCTTTACAGATGGCCATGAATGCCGCAGCAAGAGTCCTCTACGGAGCATCCAGAAGCGACCACGTAACTCCCATTCTTAAACAGCTTCACTGGCTCCCCATCCATGGGAGGATCATCTTTAAAACCCTAGTCCTATCATTCAAGGCAATCAAGGGTATCTCATCCTCCTCACTCACAGATCTGATTCACACTGTACCCCCCAACAGATCCAGAAGAGCAACAGCCGTAAACCTACTAACAACCTCGAAGGCAACAACAAAGTGCAACATGACAACCTCAAACAGAGCTTTCAGTTTATATGCCCCCAAATGCTGGAACGCTCTACCCTCCGACATAAGGGCCATTACTGTCCTACCACAGTTCAGGAAGGCACTCAAATACCACCTCTTCCTTCAATACTACCCTACCAGCAATTGAACCAAAAGAAGTGACTCACTCATGAAACCACCCTTCCGTGCTTTATATTACTATGACTCTATTCTGTTCTATGTAAATATCTCATGTATATAGTTTAACCCGGTTCTCCAAGTTGGTACTCCTGTTCGATGTAAACCAAACAGCTTGTTGTTATGGTCTTTATGTTATAATGTAAACCGCGCTGATGCCGAATAGTGCGGTATATAAGAACTTGTAATAAAATAAAATAAATAAAATAAATAAATCACTGCCTACCACTATTATGTCCCCTCCACATGGGGGCAGGATGGCTGGGGGGATGTCAGGTGTGCCCTAGCGACTATTGGCTAGGGTGGACCAGGTAGATATTGGTGGATTGTGTTCGGCTTTGGTTAACTGCTGTCTTGCTGATCTCCAGTGTCTATGTTCCTAGGCGCCCGCCTGGTCCACCCTGTGCCCCAGCTGCCCATGCTACATGTCCTGCCTGCAGCCCCCTATGCCCCATTTGCACCATCGCCATAGTGGCCATTCATACTTTGGCACTATGGTATTGCTGTACATGGAGCACTACTGTCACAGTTTTTGGGCTCCCTGCCTGGGCTGTACATTGCTGACACAAAAATGGTTTCTCTCTCCTGCATATGTGCATCTAACGGCAGGTTTTCAATCGCGTTAGGATTCAGCTCTTCAGATCAACGCGTTAGTGTGAATGGAGCCTCTCCCCACCCATACTCCGCCCATTGACCCCTTCTCTCTGCCCTCTCTCCACCTTCTGCGGTGTTTTACCGCGCCGCGGAACGTGAACGATCATTAAGTAACGTTAACGCGCGTTATGAGACGTTATCGTCTCATAACGCGCGTTATCGTTACTTAACGATCGTTAATGTTACATAACGCGCATTATGTAACGTTACCACAGTTTAGTAAACATACCCCTTAATGTGGACAAGTGCACAGTTATGCACCTAGGAAAGAACAACCCACACTATGGTTACACAATGCAAGGTTCCACATTGGGAACCACCACCCAGGAAAAAGATTTAGGAGTCATTGTGGATAACATGTTAAAACCCTCCACCCAGTGTGCAGCAGTGGCCAAGAAAGCAAATAGAATGCTAGGTATCATAAGGAAAGGAATGTAAAATAAAACAAAGGATATTATAATGCCTCTGTATCGTTCCATGGTACGACCGCACCTTGAATATTGTGTGCAATTCTGGTCGCCGTATCTTAAAAAGGATATAGCGTTATTAGAAAAGGTACAGAGAAGAGCCACCAAAATGGTAAAGGGGATGGAAGGCTACTCCTATGAAGAGAGGCTACAAAGGTTAGGGCTCTTCAACCTGGAAAAGAGACGGCTGAGGGGAGATATGATAGAGGTCTATAAATTAATGAATGGAGTGGAACGGGTAAACGTAGATCGATTGTTTACGCTATCAGAATATAAAAAGACTAGGGGGCATGTTTACTAAAGCATCTTGACGTAGCAGCGGCGGAATTATCGCACGATAAGTGATGTTATCATGTGCTAATGGTAGATTATCGTGCAATAACATCACTTATTGCGCGATAATGCGCATGCGGCGTTAAGGCACCCTAATGCCATGAAATCCGGCCCTAAAGGGTGGAGGAAGGCTTCACAGAGGGCGGAGAGAGGGGGTGAATGGGTGGAGAGTGGGAGGGGAGAGGCTCCATGCACACTAACGCTGTGGAATCCAGGTCTGAAAACTAACACCAGTAAAACCCTCGCGTTAAGGCACGTTTGCAGGAAAGAGAAACCATCTATGTCAGCAATGTACAGCAAAGCCAGGGAAACCTAGAAAAAGTGATAGTTGTGATACATGTGCACGGAACAAAAAGGCACAAAAACACAGAAAATGACCTGAACAAAATTTAAAATCCCCATGGCCAATATTAATGAGAAACATTAAAAAACTCTACTGAGAAAGCTAAAAAAAAAAGAGATATCATGTCTGGAAGGGTCTATACTCTGTCCCCCTACAAGGTGAATAATCCCATATTGAAATAGCGCTGATCAGGATTTTCCCTTTATATTGGGCAGGTTTCTTATGGAGTGCACATGTGCCGCAACAGCAGGGTGGTCATGTAGGAGAAGGAAACTGTACAGATGCTGGAAATGGGATACAGAGGGCTGCAGGTGGCACATGCTGTGGTCCAGCTGGGGCACAGTGCGGACTAGGCAGATGCCTAGGTGGCACATAGCAATGCTGAAATTGTAGAGCAGCCAGACAGCAACTGATGAGGGCCCAACATGGACACAAGTTTAAGTCCCAGCTGTGGTTCCTGCCAACCCAGTACTAAGCCATGGTAATAACAATGGAACCTTTATTGCAGATAACATAAACATGCATGAAACACCTATATTTTACCCTACAGAGCAGAGACACCATAAACATGTGCAATACCTAGAGCAGAGTTTCCCGATAACGCGCGGTTGCTACGTTAAGACCGGAACGCTCACTCCTTTTATGGCATAATGCACATTATCGCTAGGTGCACGTTAAGACTGTTTAGTAAACATACCCCTAGAGGACATGTAATGAAGCTACAGGGTAAACTATTTAAGACAAATAAGAGAAAATATTTTTTCACTCAACATGTAAACAAACTCTGGAATTTGTTACCGGAGGATGTAGAAGAGCTGTTAGTGTAGCTGGGTTTAAAAAAGGTTTGGACAAGTTCCTGGAGGAAAGGTCCATAAACCATTATTAAAAAGGGACCCAGGATATCAATGCTTGACCCAATACAAGCATTGTGGAACCTGTGTCTCTTGGGGATACTGCTAGGTACATATGACCTAGATTGGCCACTGTTGGAAACAGGATACTGGACTTGATGGACCTTAGTCTGACCCAGTATGGCATATCTTATGTTCTTATGTTCTTATCGCACAAAATGTTATGTTATTGCACGATAATGTTGCGTTATCGCGTGATAACGTTACATATTGTGCAATAACGTTGCTGCTGCTACGTTAAGACAGTTTAGTAAACATAACCCTTGGTTTCTTTTCTTTTTTATATATTTTGCATAATACTCTGCCTTAATGTACTTTTGAAAGGCAGTTTATCAAATAAAAGTAAACATAAACGTAAATCCCATATGTAGGACAAACATGCAATTTAATTTAATAAATGGACATTTATATTCTACTTTATCTTACAACTCAAGGCAGATCCAAAAATATAAATCTTTAATCTTTTACTAGATAGACAAATATTTTACTAGACAGAAAATTTTAACTGGGCTAAGCATATAAAGTATATAAACAACTTACCAAATGGCGAGCAACCAGAGTTTTATACTCAGTGAGGAATCTATGTCATAAATCAACAAACATCCTTCTGTACAGGTAAATATCTAATTGCCAAAAATATATACCCCATCATATCTAATAATAGAGTATAAATTAAGTAAACAAATATTTTTGAAAGAAACATGTTTTTAAAGCTCAATAAAATTGAGAGTAAGAGATCTGATTAAAGAATTCCATAGGTAAGAAATTCCACATTATAGGACCTGTGCCCTCAATAGTCTCAGGGGTATGTTTACTAAACCACAGTAAAGGACCAAGTGTGCCTTAGCACACACTAACTGCACATCTGCACCCTTAGTGCATCCAAAAAGACAATTTAGCATGCACTCATGGTACCAGCCAATGTAGCTATACATAAAACAATAAACCGTCTGAGAGGAATAACTATAATCAAATTCATAAAAACACCACCTCTCAGTAACCCGTCAAAATAGAAATCAACTTAAATTAAATTTCTCAGAATTTCAATACTATTTCTTAATAACAACAGGTTTTTCTTGGACCTCAGGACTTATACACCCTCCATTTGGCACATGCTAATGGTACCTGTGGACAGAGAGGGCGCGTGTGGGGTGGAGAGTGGGGGTCAATGGGCGGAGGGTGGGCAGGAACAAGGCTTACACCTTTAACACAGGTACCTTAACAGCAGGAACCCTAACGCAACTCAAAACCTCGAGGAAAGGGTGCTTTTTGAGGCAAGTCAATCTATTTAACATCTGCAATGTGATGCACAGACAGGGGAGCCGAAGTGGGTGATAGTAGTGCTCTTTTAGCAGCAACAGCATAGTGTCCAAGTATGAAAGGGGACTATGTCGATGGTGCAAATGGGAGCAAGGGAGGTGGCACATGGGTCATGCAGTGGGGGCTGATGGTTCACAGGGGAGTCAGGCAGCTGCCTAGATGGCACATAGGAACATAAGACTACAAAATATGCCAAACTGTGTCAGACCAAAGTTCATCATGCCCAGTATCCTGTGTCCAACAGTGCACAATATAGGTAACAAGTACCTAGCAGTTTCCACAAAAGACACACATTATTTCCAATAACAGTAATGGGGCAAGCAGTGCATAGCTCGGATCCTCAAACACCTCAAATCCCCTAAAAAACCCTCAATGTCAAGATGCACATTGCCCAGATGACACTACTTATCTCACTCAAAATGTTTTTTGTACATAAGTTCATGAATATAACCTGTGTTTCATTGCAAACTACCACTGATCTATGAAAGTGGTGGTATATAAAAGTTTATAAACAAATAAATAAAATTTTGCTATGGTTTTTATAGACCGTTTTCCAGGAACCCGTCCAAACATTTTTAAACCCAGCTTCACTGACAGCTTTTACCACATCCTCCGGTAATGAATTGCAGGGTTTGATTACGTGTTGACTTAAAAAAATATTTTCACCTAGAAGACTCAAATAGGTTACACTATGGGGCTTGTTTACAAAGCCACGGTAGTGGTTTCTGATCGTTATCGGAGCCGTGGCCCCATTGAAATCAACGATTGCAGGTCCTCTAGTCTGTCCACAGGTTGATGGATAAAAAGTGATCTACATTTACCTGTTCCACTCTGGTCAATAATCTATAGACCTCTATCATATCTCCCCTCAGCCATCTCTTCCCCAGATTTATGAGCTCCAACTTTTATAGCGTCTCCACAAAGGGGTATTCTGTCATCCGCAGTACCATCTGTGATGTTCGTCATTATCCTACAGTGACAGTGGCAGCACTTAGTCCTGCTACTGCTGCAGAAAGGCAATGTGCCACATGGGGTGGTCAAAGGCAGGCAGAGATCCAGGCTTCTCCCTCTCCCCCCCTCCCCACTGCCACAGAACCCAGTTGTGGGGGAGGAGGCTGATAGTGCCAGATGTTGTAGTCCGCCAGGCAGCTGCAACATGCAGGCACCCAGGGGACTACCACAGCAGTGGCTGTCATCCTCCCCCCCCCCCGAGACGTATCATTGGCAGGTGGTAATGGGATCCCTACAGATGCAGATGGTTGGGAAGGGGGTTGTGGGGGCATCCATGTATGCCTCTGCCCCCCCATCTAGGCCATGTACCCTAGGAACCCCCCAAACCCTTTTGTTGGATGGGCTTGGACTGCACAACACCAGCACCAACTGATAGCCCTCCCCCAACAATTCTCCTGAACAATAATACATACAACATCAAACATGAAATAAAATATCTGGGAGTAATCCTCAACAAAAATCTCAAGATGGAAACCCACCTAATATTACTAAACCAGGCAATATTCCACAAATTACGGATACTCCAACCTCTAAGCAACATTATTGAGCAGACCGACTTCCGGACAGTAGTCCAAGCACTCATCACACCTCACTTGGACCACTGCAAAGGCATTCTTCAAGGATTACCCAAAAAAAACCTCAACATACTACAAATGGCACAGAATGTCACTGCTCGAATGATAATGAAAGTGCGGGTCTCCAACCACTTCACACCAATACTAATGGAACTCCACTGGCTTCCCATCTATGCTCGCAAAAGGTAACAATATTTAAATCGATCCACAACCTAGCTCCGTCCTACCTCTCCACACTTATCTCAACACAACCCCCCAATAGGAGCAGAGGAACACACAACCTAAACACCTTACACGTCCCACTCAACATACGCAACGTCAAAACCCTCACAAGTAACAGAGCTTTCACATACACAGCTCCCTCTCAATGGAATAACCTACCTTACGCACTAAGAGCCAACAATGACTTAAAAGATTTACGGAAAAACCTAAAAACCTATCTATTCCAGGAATACTACAAATAATCCTAATGTAACTATACACTAGGCTATGTAAATAAACATGAAACACATGTAAATATGTATATAACTTTACAAATTTCATACTGTATAATTGCAAATCTGTGATATTCATATGTAAACAAATTTAACTCCTGTTATATGTAACAAATATTTGCTGTGATAAAAGTTTAATGTAAACCGCTACTGATCGCTGGAAGAAGCGGTATACAAATGTAACCTAATAAATAAATAAATAAATAAACACGGACAGCACAAGAGCATTTCCGCATGGTGTGGGGGTGTTGGCGGAGGGCCCAGGAGCATCCACCTGCAGCAGACCAAAGCCATGCTCTGGTCTTGTGCACAGTGAGCATTGCAATATGTGCCAAGATCTGTCCGATGCAAAGTATGTCAGCTCCAGTGAGTGTTGTAACCATGTGTCAGCACTGTGGCTCAATGCACACAGTTGTTGTGTGTATATAAGTGGAAAATCACAGGTTTGGGTCCTGGCTGTGGATTATTCATTGTGTGCCCCTGTGACTTCTTTGGAGACTCTAAAAACAAAAAGAGATAAAGAGAAAAGGAAGAGCAGGAGTGAATGGTCAAGAATATAGTTATCAATATCTAACTCAACCTGATGTTAATGAAAGTGTACAATTGTACATGTGTATCTTTAAAAAGGGTAATAAATTAAATACATAAATAATTAAATAATGTCAGATAACAAATCCTGTTAAACACAATTTGTTGACAGAGATTCATCATAGCAACCTTTCTGATATCTGTAGAGTGTGTTTCAGTTTTTGTTTCTGACAGTGTTTACCACCCCTGGGAGTGACCCTAACAGTATTGAATACCATAGCAATGCCTGCTCTATGCCCAGGATTGGTGTGGCTGCCAGGGCTGCCAACCGCTTCTATCTTTGCACAATGCTGAAATAGGTGTGGGAGTGTGTGTATGTCTACCCATTGTTTTGTGGCTGCCTACACCTTACTGAGCCCCCAATGCTTGCACTGTCTCTAGTGTTAGCCTGCCAATGTGCATAATGAGGAGCAAGGTATTGTGGGTATGGCCCGGACACAGCAGTATGGGCAGGATGCATCTGCACAGGGCATAGGGCAAGGGCTGGGACATTGTAGTGCCCGAACACCACCTGCACGGACAGGGTGGCCACAGCATGTCATGCTGGGAGGTCACTCTCACCCTGACTGAGCAGTAACCATAGCATGGCTAGGTTCCCCCATAGTGCTAAACAGCGTTACTCTCAAGTGATATCTGTGAGTTTTCTTTTTTTGGGGCTCAATCACTGACATATTTGTTTGGTGTATGTGTTTACATTCTATTTCTGGGTGTTGTGACGCAGTGGCAACAGCAGAAGCCATGGAAACTGATACTGACTCTCTGGTTAGTTCAGGTACTGCAAGAAAAGACAGAGTTTTCCACTCTCAGCATAACTTACAGGCAACCAATCAGCTCACCTCAGGGGAGGAGAGAAGCAGAGCTGTGGATTGGGCACGCCCTAGTAGGAGGTGGGCTTCCCAGAGCAGGGGCCCCTTGTTAAGCAGTGAGAGTGAAGACACAGATAGAATTGGAACAGGAAGAGGAAAGGGAAGGAATGGAGAAGTGAGCACTACAAATGAATTGAGAAGAAAAGGTGGTTTGAATCCACAAGAGAGAAGGCAAAAGGCATTGGGAAGGCAAGAAGCTCTCTTGATTGCAGAACCCTTTGACCCTGCTACAGAAACACTGCCCAGCTGCAACAGAAGGGAAACTGATCCAGAACCAGGAGCAAAGCCTACGTTGTGGGGAAACAGTTTTTACCCTTGGAGAGAAAGGCACGCTGGCAAGGCATTTTCTGACCGGTCTCATTTTAAGGTACCTGCTGCACTTAATTCCTTTCATAAGTTTTACCAGCCAGAAGAGAGAGTCCTGATTTTAAAGTACAGGATAGTTTTAGGCAACGTGAGAGACGTTGGTTACAGCCTGAAAGCTCTCTAAATAAGCCAAGCTTTTCTCAGCCAGTAATTCCTGCTTTTAACAAGCAAGCTGACGAAAGAAACCCAGCCAAATTGTTTACAAAGAGATTAGGCTATATTGATACTGAAGGTCCTACCTTTGAAGCTTTTCTTAAAAGCAGAGCTTGTGCAAAGGAACCTCTGATTACATCACTCACTAACGGAGATAAGTGGGGGAGGGGTAACTCCACCACGGGCACAGAGTGTCTAAAGAGGGAGAGCAGTGTTTGCTTACCAGGAGCAGATAATTACCTGCCCAAGCTAGGAGAAGATTTACCCAATAGTCCTGCTAGGAGACAGGCAGAGCAACTCCTGAGTGAATTTAGACAATTCTTGAATAAAAGAGCTGTTTCAGAAGAGGCTAGCATTCAAGCAGGGAGTAATCCTGGAATAGGAATTCCCACATCGGCTCCACGGCCCATGATTGAAATTAACCAGCCGATGGATTGCTCAATTGGGCTAATTGAGAAAAACTGATAAATGCAAAGCTTGAATGTTTATACCTGACAGTTGATTCTGGTTATGCTAACCCAGAATATGTGAAAAGCATATGAAAAGAAATTCTGTTCTGAGCAATTGAAAGGGAAGCTTATTGAAGCTTGAAATAAGCTGGACTGTATCGTAATTGCAAGAGAAACAATATTATTTCTTACCAAAGCATTTTTGTGAAAACAGCACAGAGAAGACACATGAGGTAATGTGTTTCCTCAGAGAAGAATAGGCTGAAGCACAGCATTGAAAGCCTCTGTTTTGTATAATTCCTGATTGCTTAACCTTCTCACCTGTTCCTGACCACCAAGGAGCGGGGAAAATAAAATCCTTGTGAATATAAATTTTTTTGTTCCCGACTTTAATTGGCCCCCACAACTACACAAGGCCCATCCCTCCTTAACCCTCAAGGTTAGGGAGTGGGTGTAAGGGTGACAGTGTGCACAGTATTTTCAGGAACATGCACTATGTACTAGCTAGCAGACTGTCTACTGTTAGCATGTGTGTGGCTGGAACAACTTACAGTGGGTAGAGACTGACTGTGCTCTCTGCTGGTGAATGTCAGATAGTAGTGGGGGGCTGCTGAGTTTTTCCAGGCCTACTGTCTGTCTGCCAGTGCCCTATGTGATGCGTACATATCTGCATTGACTGCCCTGTAGGGTGCCTATTCCTCAGCAGGACTGTGGTCGATGGTCCCCTCTACTGCCACCATTGCAGAGATGTAGAATGTGGAGTTATTGGTGGAAGATCCTGTCACCCACATAATATGCTTTTGGGTCCAGATACCACCCTTCTCTTATAACATGTGACCATTGCAACCATTCAGGATATGCACTATTCTGGGTGCTTCATAATCCACAAGGGCTAGACGTGACTGTAAAATACAGATGGGCACAAGTGTATCCTAGGTGCATCTGAAAGGACTACCTATCACACACTGGTACTGATGTGTATCTGCAGCACAGTCTATCTCAGCCAAGCCAGGTGCTGCGGACCTGGTGCTGGGCCCCCCACCTCACTTTCAGGGTGAGCACAGGAACTGCACAATGTCACGGTCTGTAGCTACTCTGTGCCAGTAACATACACGGTCAGTTCCCCCTACCAGGCCGGGGTGCTATAGAGGCGCATACCCCATCTTTTAATCAGATGTAGGCTGCTGATCTGCATGCGCAGTGCATCATGGCTACAGGTGGGTTTACCCTATCCTGGTAACCACAGCAGACAGTTTGTGTGGTGACCTGCAGTCTTTCTGTAGCCAGTCAGTGGTGTGTTAGATGCTATAGAGATGTAGCCCACTTGTTACCTCAATGACTGTAGAGGCAGAGGTCATGGGTTTGATCCCACAGTGGTGTTACTTAATAAGGCTGTCTGAGACTTTTCCTTTTAATTTAAATCAGTGCTGCCAGCAAAAACACCCTCACAGTGCTGTAACCTACGGTGCCTCATAGGGCACATTATAAAGTGCCTTGGCGGACAGGGCACTTGATAGTGTGCCCTATGGAGTGCCTTATAGGGCACCTTATGTGGCTCCTTAGGTTACAGTACTGTGAGGGTGTTTTTACCAGCAGCATTGATTTAAATTAAAAGGAAATGCCTCAGACAGCCTCTTACATAACACCACTGCAGGATCAAAACATAACCTCTGCCTCCGCAGTCATTGCAGTAACCAGTGGGCTACATCTTTATAGCTTCTAACACTGCACTGGCATGAACTTTGGGTTATTGTGCGTTAACGTGCCATGGCGCTCACTATCACGTGATACCGATTCCTTGCAACCTTCCCTCCTGAACGCCCACTACCTTATATGGCATTCTTCATATTAATGCTGCAACTAGCGCCGGTAACATTAAGACGGTTTTGTAAACATACCCCTTAGTTTCTGAATTCATTTTTATACAATTCATTTGCTTATGTTTGTATATACATGTTTATTGATTTTTAAGTGATTGCATTTTAACATTTGTTTACGGTTTAAATGGTGTTTTTCAATGAATTATGTTTTGTATGATATATGTGTTTTTAATTATGGGGTTTTTATATTTTAATTGTTTTATGATTCATCATCTTTTATATTTATGTATTTATATTTATTTATTATTGTAGCACGCCAATATACCCCTGAGGAAGTTTTTATGAAACACGGCCTTTGTTGGGTCCTTGGCATTTGATCCTCTATAGGGTGATATAATAAATTAGTTCTTTTCCTTGGTATTCCACGTTTCTGGACTGTGTTTCTTTAGTACACGTGTTTTTGCTGTTTTGTGTTGGACAGTATCCCACCCAGACATTCGACACACTATCTCCATTAATGAGTACTAAATCCAGCATCAAACTTTCCCTTGTTGGTTTCATCACCAGTTGTCTTAGCAATGCTTCTGGGAAGGCATCATCAATCTTTTTACTTCTTTCCAGATTTGCAGTCCGATCCACATCTGTTAAAGTCAGCCAATATGATCACTTCTCCCTTCATAGCTACATTTGCAATATCAATGATCAAGTCCCTATCCATTTCCTCAGTTTGAGTTGGAGGTCTGTAGACTACACCAGTATGGATGACAGTGCCATCTCCTCTTTCCAACACAATCCACAGTGCTTCTTCTTTTCCACAAGTTCTCTGCCTTTCAGCAACTTTAATATTGCTTTTGACATATAGGGCTGTGCCTCCTCTTTTTCTGTTCTTCTCTATTCTAAATAAATTATATCCCATTCATGCAACTCATTAAATCATGTTTCTGTAATGGCTACAATGTCCAAGTCCATTTCCATCATCAGGGCTTCCAAGTCAAGAACATTGTCGGCTAAATTTTGAGCATTTGTGCTCATTGCATTCCAGCAATTGTTGGTTGGCTTGCTTGTATTTTGGATGGCTTTTGTTCCAGACTCCTCTTCCCTCTTGTCATCGATATGTGGATTAATATAATGACTATTACCAATGTTATGTTCTTGCTGGGAGTGATGTCCTGATCTTTTTTTTTTCCATCCATCATCCTCTTTCTATAGTTTAAATGCTGGTCCACATATTGTCTGCATTTTTCACTTAGGATCCTTTTTTCTACAGCCCATCAACACAGTACAGCCTCTTGTTGTTCCATCTTTTGCCTCAGTTGTCTATGTATCTAAATCCTTCTCATTTAGCCAGGTTTGGAAAGCATATTAATTTGGTAATGTGATGCAGCCTCTCTTCCCCCTTACCATGAATAGGTAGAACTGAGAATGCTGTAGTGTTGACAATCGATTTAAGTTTCCATTCTAAAAGTTAAAAGTCCCTTTGTACTGTAGAGATACTGTTTCTAGCAAGGACATTTGTACCCAAGTGGATAACAATATCAATTTTGGAATACTTGCTTTCTGCACTGACTATCCTAACGGTTTGGTTCAAGTTCCTGCTAGCTGAAGAACCTGGGAGGCATTTGGCCATTTTCTGTCCCTTTGACTGTGTTCCCAAGTTAATCCCTCTGATGATGTAGTTTCCAAGTAATAAAGGTTTCCTGCTTTTTGAGTTTTTGTTCACATTTGGGGCATTACCAATAGATTTGGTTTTAACCTTCTCATTTAAGGTCATTTCAGTTTCCACTAATTTAGAACTCTAACTTTTCAAAGCAAAAAAGGCCTATTTCAGGGGTATCTCTTGATAGAGAGGATGTCTCCATGTTACAGGTTACAATCTACCAGAATCCACTGTGATCTATTTGTTCCTGGGATCTTTGATTCTCTGTGGGAGTGATGGTGAGTTATTTTCAATTTGTACCCTAAGGTAGGTGTGTTGTATTGTAGCTAATTCTTCCCTTAATATAATCAATTCTTTATTCATAGCAGATAGCTTAAGACATATAAGGCAAGCTCTAAGGCTCCAAATGATTCTTAGAATGAAGGGACCAGTTATTGCACTGAATACATGGCATGTTGACTGAGACAGTTATAAAGCAGTTGTAGCAAAATGAGGTGGCATTCCACTTAATTGGAGGACAGATGATATGAAGACAATATAGGCAAGAACAACTCTGGGCTGGTAGGGTGAGGAGTAGGGTGGGTGGGAATTTAAGTGTCCCAGGCTGGAAGACCTTATATGAATTGAGAGTTCACTCAAATTTCTGATTAAGAAAGGCTAGACAAGAAATACAGACCAGCTAGATTTTCCTAAGCTTCTAAACAAAATTTAGATTGTTTGCTACTAGATTGTAGGTCTAGAAGGCTGTGGACAGGTAGACATTTGATTTATTTATTTATTTAACACTCATTTATATACCGCATCTTCCAGAGATCAGTTGCGGTGTACAATTAACAACAAATTAACAAAGCGAGGTTTGTTTTACATAGAAATTTGCAAAATAAACCTTCTCCTATGCAGAAGGAACAAAGGAAAAGCAAAGTAGTTTTTTTTTTCTTTTCTTGTGTGCAGATACTCTAACCCACCTCAGTGGCTAAACAGTATTATAAGAGGTAGGCAAGAGAAAGTCTATATAAAAAAACAGCCAAAAAGTAAAAAGTTAGAATATTTTAGCTGTGCAGATTGTCCTGAATCAGTGAGAATGAGTTCCACAAGTGTGCTAGACAATTCTGGAACAAACATCTGGTCTCACATGTCAAAAAAAAATATAGTGACATTAGAAAAGTTAAAGAGAAGGGTTACCAAAAGGAAAGGTTAAAGAGGTTAGTGCTTTTAAGCCTGGAAAAGAGATGCATGAGGGGGGATATCTTTACTGACCATGACTTTGGAGTTCTTTTCACCCGCTTCTCTTATTTATATTTTTAATGTAAACTAATCTGCCAACTGTTTTAAGGGTGGTATATCAAATTCTAATCAGCATAAACATATTTATTTATTTATTTATTTATTTATTATTTATTTATTACAGTTGCTTATATACCGCACTATTCGGTATCAGCGCGGTTTACAATATAACAAAACGACCAAGACAACAATCTGTTTGGTTTTACAAGGAACAGGAGTACCAACTTGGCTAACAGGGTTGAACTATATACATGAGAGAATAATTACAACAACAGGGTTGAAGTATATACATGAAATAATAATTACAAGGATCTACAGTCAAACCTCGGTTTTCGTTGGCCCCGGTTTTCGTACGTTTCGGTTTTCGACGTCTTTTCTGACTGAGATGTTGTCTCGGTTATCGGATATCGCCTCGGTTTTCGTTGTGCTGCCAGATCTGAAAACTGTACAACTCCCAACTCCTGAAGAAGTGTCAACCTCGCGCTGGTCTGTATACACTGCCCGCCCAGTCCCGGCAGCACTACCCCCCGGACTCACCGATCGCGTGTTGAAGCGAAAGTCAGCTGAGCAAGAGTCAGAGTCAAGAGCCAAGGATTGCACAGAGAGGAAGGCCCCGATCTCTCCACCGCCTGCCTGTTCTCTGGAGCGCCCCCTCAGGCTCGGAGGTAGCAGGGTAGCTGTCAAGAGCCAAGGATTGCACAGAGAGGAAGGCCCCGATCTCTCCACTGCCTGCCTGTTCTCTGGAGCGCCCCCTCAGGCTCGGAGGTAGCAGGGTAGCTGTCAATGTAAGCAGGAGATGTTGAATGAATGTAGGAGGCAGTTCTTTCTCTTGCAGGGTACGCTTGCAAATTTCTGTTGAGACGGAGTCAGCGATCAGATTACAGTGCCGTACAGTACAATATCTGTGTGTTTGCTGTCCTGTGGACGATCGGGCAGGTGAGAGAAGTGACAGGAGCTGGGTGTCTGGAACGGATTAATTGAATTTACATTATTTCCTATGGGAAATATTGCTTCGGTTTTCGTACGTTTCGGTTTTAGTCAGACTTCTTAGAACGGATTAATAATGAAAACCGAGGTTTGACTGTATATGAAATGCAGTGATCACTTTAAGACGGTATGCGCCTGATCTGCAGGAAGGAGGCTGGGAATATAAGAACACTAGGGATGGGTGTTTTCATAGATGGGGTTACTTAGATTCGGTTGCTGGCTGGGTAGTATTGGAGGAAGAGGTGAAATTTGATATATGATAGAGAGCTATAGAATCCTGAATAGAATAGAACAGATACACACAAGTAAATTGTTTACTACAAAGTAGTATATTTAGAACACATAGGAGAATATAGTTTTTCTCTCAATGTATGTTCAGTCTTTGTAACTCATTACAGGTAGATGTGGTAAAAGCAGGTAGTGTAGCTGTTTTTTAAAAAGGTTTGTACAAATTCCCAGAGGAAAAGTCTGTAAGCATTTATTAATGTAGTCCAAGAGAAAACCATTGCTTATCCCTGGGGATAAGTAGAATGGAACTGACTACTTTTGGGATTTGTCAGGTACTTGTGACCTGGATTGTCCACTGTTGGAAACAGGATACTGGGATTGATGGACCTTTGGTCTGACCCATTATAATGATTAGTTAATTTAATTTTCTGATTCGGAAAATATTATTTTCTGAAGGATGATATCAATCAACTAATGAATATAAAGAACCTTGTGACCTAATTCAAAGCTATGATAAAGACAATTTTCTATAATCTGTGGGTTTTAAGATATATACAGGACTGCCTAGAGGTGAATCATCTTCAGTTAGCAGTGCAGGCAGTTGTTCTCTCTCACCTGGAATATTGTAACATTATTTTTCTTGGTTTATCTGAAAAAAAAAAAACTCCAACAAGCTAAGAAGGCTGCATTCACTACATAATGTGGCCATTAGTTTAAATTGTAAGGGAGAGGGAAACACTTTTTTTATTATGTTCTACTGGCTCCCAATATGGGCTAAGATTTTATTGAAACCTTGGATCATTTTTTTAAATTTAGCATGGTATGGCACCAGATTATTTGAATTTTAGTCAAATAATTGTTCACTCTCGTTAGAAAGATAAATGTGGCTTGCTTTTCCATTAGTAAAATCTTTTGTTTACAGGATAATAGAACTTAGGGGTATGTTTACTAAATTGTGGTAAAGTCACCTGCTGGAAGGGCAGTGTTAAGGTGCCTGAAGACATATAAGGCAGTGGGTGGGTAGGGGGTGTGTCGCTGTTAGGGTGCCTTGGGCCATTTAACATGAGCTAACATGACCAATTGCGGTAAGGTGACAAGACATCCTAAGGAGAGAGAAGGTGTTTTAAGATGTGATAACATGCCCTAGCATGAGATAAGGCACCCTAACATGAGATAAAGTGTCTTAACATGATACAAGGCATTCCTAAGGAGAGACATGTTGCCCTAAGGTGGAAAGCATGCACCTTAAGGCAGGAAAATGTCTGTAACCCAAATGCTGGAAAGAGCACCAAGGAAGGTCAATATACAGGTGATGGAAGAAAGAATAGGCGGGAGTTGATGGACCTGCCATGTCGGTGGGCATCATATGTGGCAGCCAGTAAAGTGGACGAGCATGTGGGAGGCAGCTGTACCGATGCACAGGGTGCTGCCAATGTAAAGTGCTGCAATGACAGTGTGTGGCATAGGATGGGGAAGATGTGTTCCACAGCGGAGGCAGAAGCGGCAGAATGTTTGCAGTGACAGGACAGAGTAATAGTGGTTACGTGCATAGTACAGACTAGAGGACCTGCAATGCGGCTACAGTGTAACCCATTTATTTTTTCTAGGTGAAAATATTTTTTCAGTCAATGCGTAATCAAACCCTGCAATCCATTGCCAGAGGATGTAGTAAAAGCTGTCAGTATAGTTGGGTTTAACAATGTTTGGACAGGTTCCTGGGTAACGGTCCATAAACCATTGCTAAAGAGGACCCGGGCTATGCACTGCTTGCCCCATTACAGTTATTGGGAATCCTGTGTGTCTTTTGGGGAAACTGCTCAGTACTTGTGACCTAGATTGGACCTGTTGGACCAAGGATACTGGGCATTATTGACCTTGGTATGACTCAGTTTGGCATATTTTGTAGTCTTATGCTTTTATGTGCCATCTAAGCAACTGCCTGGTCCCTCCTGTGCACCAGCCTCTTTCCGCAAGGTTTTGAGTTGTGTTAGGTTTCCTACCATTAAGGTGCCTGTGTTAACCCTTCATCACACATGTTAAATTACCGACAACTTTACACACCTGGGGTCAAATTGACCCCATCAGTAAATGACCAGAAACCATGAACAATTTCATCCACATAGGATTGGTATTTTAATGCATTTATTAAAAACAGTTATCAGTTTTTGCTGTTTACAAATGTTCAGTGTTTATGGTATAAAAGTAGTCTAACTATTAACTTCAGTTTAGCACTTAATTGTAGTTAAGTCTTGACACCCCTAGTATAATCATCTATCTAGGTGTCTTTTAGTCAGCACATTCATTGCATAACAGCTGGTAATGTTCTGGGCATATGGCTGTACCACATCGCTTGCAGTATTTTGATGTTTTCTTATCTGATGATCTGGTGCAAAGCTGGCAGCGCGATCATGCCCCTCTTGATTCACAGCCTGTAGGACCAGTTAAGCTGAATCCAAGTAGTTGTATGCAGATCCGCACCCTTTCTGAAGTGTTCTTGGGTTCTGCAATCGTAATGTCTGCTGTGGCAGAACTAACTCCTTTGCCAGTTCTGTTAGGAACAGTCACCATTTGTGGGGTACCTCTGTTTGCCATTCGGGTTTTTGCTGCACCCAAATTATGTAAGCTGCCACACCAGCGACATTGAACATGTTCATCAGCAGGCAGAACAGCCATCTTCTAGTGCCACGTTTGCATGTATAGGTATGCACAAGCTTGTCCAGATTGTCTACTCCAGACTTAGTAGCATTATAGTGCAGAATCATCTCAGGCGTAAAGTGCCCTATGGGCCATTTAATGCATGTTAACAGGGTGCCTTGGCCTTTTAATGCATGTTAACAGGACATCACACATTAAGGTTACAAGCATGCACCTTAAGGCATGTTAAGATGACAAATGTGCTTCAAGGTGGAAAGCATGCACCTTAAGGCACGAAAATGTCTATAACCCAAATGCTGGATAGAGCATGAAGGAAAGTCAATATAAAGGTGATGGAAGGAAGGACAGGTGGGAGCTGATGGACTGCCATATCGGTGGGCACCCTACGTGGCAAACAGTAAAGCAGATGAGCATATGGGAGGCAGCTGTACCGATGCACAGGTGGTGCCAATATAAAGTGCTGCAATGTCAGTGTGTGGCATAAAATGGGGAAGACGTGTCCCCCAGCAGAGGCAGAAGTGGCAGGATGTTTGCAGTGACAGGAGGACAGAGTAGTAGTGCTGATGTGCAGATGAGGCACAGGAGAGGCAAGCGCAAAGAGCCAAAATGTCGAAAAGAGTACCAGTGTAGGTCATGGTGTAGCAGCTTGCACAAGAAGACGTGAAAGTACACAGCCAACAGAGGCAGATAGATGGGCTGTAGGACAGATGACAGCTGAGGGTGCAGAGCCCTGGCTGTTACAGGCATGAAAATGATCTGAGTAGCACAGTCACAAAAAGAAAAGTAGGACTCAAACCCCTGTCCCTTGCTTAGGGAGACATTGCACTGACCAGTAGGCTACATCGCCACACTGTACTATGCAACAATGGCTGTATTCAGAGAGACTGCAGGTCACTGCCTAAACTGTCTGCTGTGTGTGCCATTATAGGGTAGCCCCACCAGTACCCAGTGCACATGCAGTCTATAGTACCCATCAGTGCACATGCAATCTACCAGTACCCACAAGTACCTGCAATGCACATGCAGTCTACAGCTGATCACCAAATGGAGTATGCATTTATCCATCACCTCAGCTCAGTAAGATGCATTGACAGTATGTGTGATACAAGCACAGAGCAGCTAAAAACCATGCTACTGAGCAGTTTTTGCGGTCACCCTGAGGGTGAGGATGGGCTCCCAGCACCTGGTCCCCAAAACTTGATGTGGTGAAGATGGTTTCTGTTGCTTATGCTGTAGATGCCTATCACTGCTATTGTGTGGCTGGTGCTGCCTGCAGAATTGCTGTATATGCTAATCACTGCTATTGTGTGGCTGGTGCTGCCTGCAGAATTGCTGTATATGCTAATCACTTCTGGTCCTGTGATTTGCCCTTGCTAGACAGGTACTCTCTTTGAACAGTCTATGCCAATACCCAATGTTATGCTGCTGATAGCAGTGTTACAGCACTCTGTGGAGCTGATATGCTTTGCATCAGACAGATCTTGGCATATATTGTAATACATGCAGTGCACTGGACCAGGGCATGGTTTTGGTCTGCTGCAGGTGAGTACTGTTGCCCCTTCTGCTAACACGCCCAATTCCATGCTGACATGCCCATGTGCTGGTGCTGCATGGTCCAGCCCATCCAACATGTGGGTTGATAGGTGCCTAGGGCACACGGTTTCGTTGGGGGGGGGGGGGCAGAGGCATATATCAATGCCCGCAAGGCCTTCCCAACTATCTGCCTCTGCAGGGACCATATCAACACCTGCCAATGATACGTCTCAGAGGGAGGATGGCAGCCACTGCTGTTGTTGTCCCCTAGGCACCTGCATATTGCAGCTACTTGGAGGGCTACAGCTCCTGGCACTATCTGCCTCTTCCACCATAGCTGGGTTCAGCGGTAGCAGGAGGGGCAGCTGGGATCTCTGCCTAGGGTGCCAAAACCCTTGGACTGCCCCATGTGGCACATCTCCTTTCCACAGCAGTAGCATGTCTGTGTGCCACACTGTCACTGTGGGATCATGACAGACATCACAGATGGCATTATATGGCATTCTTCACATTAACGCTGCAACTAGCCCCGGTAACATTAAGACGGTTTAGTAAACATACCCCTTAGTGCTGAGGGCACAGGTAGGCACCTTTTAATCCTGGGTGACATGTGGCCATTGTGTGCTTTTCTTTTTCTTTCCTACCATAGTTCAATTGTAGTATCACCTGGTTGAGATTTAGTATCTATTTCGTACAACGGGCCCCACGTGAAGGTACTCAGCAAGACTTGGGGAGGGTACTATATTCTCTCCCATTAAGAGATGCACCACAATTCACTAACCACAGCTAGTGAAGTTAATGCTGCACTCCCTTTGACCCCTTTGTCTCCTTTGTGGGGCATACCTTGTTCTTTTCTGCTTTCTTTGATATTAGAATACTAGTATCTTAAAAGATTTTAAGAACACATTGAGGGGCATGTTTACTAAAGTGCACTACTGTGTAGTGCGCCAAGTGCACCATGGTAAAATGTACCATGTGCTGAAAACATGATTATGCTAAAAGCCCTGCACTGCCAGAGTAGGTCAGGTTGAGGCAGAGACTGGGTGGTTCTGAGGTAAAGTGTCCACATCACTGGTAGCACCAGATATTTTTGGTGCATGCTCCCAAACAATGTAACACTTAGGGGTATGTTTACTAAACCATCTTAATGTTACCAGTGCTAGTTACAGCAATAATGTGAAGAATGCCATATAAGGGGTGGCGTTCCAGTGGCAAGGTAGCAAGAATCTGTATCGCGCGATAGTGTGTGCCGTGGCACATTAACGTGCGTTAACCCTAAGTTCATGCCAGCACAGTGCTGCCAGCAATAAAGATGTAGCCCACTGGTTACTGCAATGACTGTGGAGGCAGAGGTCATGGGTTTGATTCTGCAGTGGTGTTATATAAGAAGGCTGTCTGAGGCATTTCCTTTTAAATTAAATCAGTGTTGTCACTGTGGGCTAAGTAAGGTGTAGGCAGCCACAAAACACTGGATAGACATACACACACTCCCACACCTATGCCAACATTGTGCAAATATAGAGGTTTGAGGCAGCCCTGGCCGCCACACCAGTCCTGGGCACAGTGCAGGCATTGCTATGGCACTCAGTACTGTTAGGGTCACTCCACGGGGTGGTAAACACTGTCAGAAACCAAAACTGAAACACACTCCACAGATATCAGAAAGGTTGTTATGCTGCATCTCTGTCAACAAATTGTGTTTAACTTAGGATTTGTTATCTGCCATTAATAGCAACCTTTTGATATATGTGTAACGTGTTCCTAAGTTTAAGACGGCATTGCTAAGGTATGCAGGTGCTAGTATTGGGAGATGCTGCTCCGTGCAGGGCCCAAAAGTCTAAGTCTCCATGAGGCTTTGGATAGTGGAGCATGTATGTGTGGGTGTTTGTGCCCCTGTTGGCTGCTGCTCTAGGGCAGAGGGTCCCAACTCCGGTCCTGGTGGATCAAACACGGTTCAGGTTTTCATGCTGTCCCTAATGAATATGCATGAGATGTGTGGAGGAGTGGCCTAGTGGTTGGGGCAAGGTACTTCAGGCTGGAAGGTCAGGTGTTCAAATCCCACTAGAGGACAGCAACCTTGGGTCGGAAGGACTGGGGTTTCCAGTCCCACAGGTGCTCCTTGTGGTCTTGGGCAAGCCACTTAACCCTCCATTGCCCATGTTCCCTGTAAGTATTAGTGTATGTGTCTTATATCCCCTCATGTTAAATGTATCACAATTGTGTTGTGACCACTTTGATTGAAAGATAAGGTGGTATACAAAACAGTCTAAATAAATGAGATACATTTGCATACAATGGGGACGGTGCATACAAATGCAGCACAGGCATATTTATTAGGGACAGCATGAAACCTGAATGGTGTTTGGCCCTCCAGGACTGAAGTTGGGAAACTCTGCTCTAGGGATTGCACATGTTTATGGTGTCTCTGCCTTGTAGGGTAAAATATAGGCGTTTATGGCATGTTCATTTAATCAGCAATAAAGGTTCCAGCTTTATTACCAAGGGTTAGTACTGGGTAAAATATAGGGGCCTGGTTTGCAGGAGCCACAGCTGGGACTTGAATCTGTGACCTTCTGCCCCTGAACACACTGGCTATGTGTACTGCACCAAACTGTTGCCACAGAGGCAGATTATTCCCTGGGGATACCATGACTGTTCATCAGACAGACCCTGTGTGTTGCAGTGCACGGCACCCACTTAAACGGGGCTTGGCCGTGGTCTGCTGTGGACAGATGCCACTGCTCCCTCCGCCACCAGCACCCCTCCCTCACCATGCTGACATGCCCTTGTGCCAGTGGTGCTGGTGGTGCGCAGTCCCAGGCCATCCAGTGTGCCAGTAGGTCGCTGCCTATGGTGCGTGATATGGGGTAGGGGTGCCTGCCTAGATATCCACGCTTCCCCCCGGCACCACCTGCCAATGTTATGTGCCCTTTGGGGTACTTGCTGGGTAATGTCCCCGGGACACTGTGGGACACACACTCGTGGCTATGTTTGCCCTTGGTCAGTTGCTGTCTTGCTGGTTTTCCACTTCTACATTCCTATGTGCCACCTAGGTATCTGCCTAGCCCACCAAGTACATAAAAACATAAGAACGTAAGATATGCCATACTGGGTCAGACCAACGTCCATCAAGCCCAGTATTCTGTTTCCAACAGTGGCCAATCTAGGTCATATGTACCTAGCAGTTTCCCCAAGAGACACAAGTTCCACAATGCTTGTACTGGGTCAAGCATTGATATCTTCGGTCACTTCTTAATAATGGTTTATGGACCTTTCCTCCAGGAACTTGTCCAAACCTTTTTTAAACCCAGCTACACTAACAGCCTTTACTACATCCTCCGGTAACAAATTCCAGAGTTTTATTACACGTTGAGTGAAAAAATATTTTCTTTTATTAGTCTTAAATAGTTTACCCTGTAACTTCATTGCATGTCCCTTAGTCTTTCTATATTCTGATAAGGTAAACAATCGATCTACGTTTACCCGTTCCACTCCGTTCATTAATTTATAGACTTCTTTCATATCTCCCCTCAGCCGTCTCTTTTCCAGGTTAAAGAGCCCTAACCTTTTTAGCCTTTCTTCATAGGAGTATCCTTCCATCACCTTTACCATTTTGGTGGCTCTTCTCTGTACTTTTTCTAAAATCGCTATATCCTTTTTAAGATACGGCGACCAGAATTGCACACAATATTCAAGGTGCAGTCTCACCATGGAACGATATAGAGGCATTATAATATCTTTTGTTTTATTTTCCATTCCTTTCCTTATCATACCTAGCATTCTATTTGCTCTCTTGGCCGCCGCTGCACACTGGGCCGAGGGTTTTAACATGGTATCCTCAATGACGCCTAAATCTTTTTCCTGGGTGGAGGTTCCTAATGTGGAACCTTGCATCGTGTAACCATAGTTTGGGTTGTTCTTCCCTAGGTGCATAACCTTGTACTTGTCCACCTTAAATTTCATCTGCCATTTTGATGCCCAGTCTTCCAATTTATCAAGATCCTCTTGCAATTTTTCACAATCCTCTTGGGTTTTAACAACTTTAAATAGTTTTGTGTCATCTGCAAATTTGATAACCTCACTCGTTATTCCACTTTCCAGGTCATTTATGAATATGTCAAAAAGCAGTGGACCCAGCACAGATCCCTGGGGTACACCACTATTCACCTTTCTCCATTGGGAAAATTGGCCATTTAGCCCTACCCTCTGCTTTCTATCTTTTAACCAGTTCCTGATCCACAATAGTACACTGCCTCCTATCCCATGACTCTTTAGTTTCGCAAAAAGTCTCTGATGAGGGACCTTGTCAAAGGCTTTCTGAAAGTCCAGATACACAATATCAACCGACTCACCTTTGTCCACCTGTTTATTCACTCCTTCAAAAAAACATAACAGATTAGTAAGACAAGATCTTCCTTGTCTAAAGCCATGTTGGCTGTCTCCCATTAGGTTGTGACTATCTACATGCTGAGTAATTTTATTCTTTATGATGGTTTCTACCATTTTTCCCGGTACTGACGTTAGGCTCACCGGTCTGTAGTTTCCCGGATCACCCCTGGAACCCTTTTTAAAAATTGGTGTTACATTGGCGATCCTCCAATCTTCAGGTATTAGAGATGATTTTAATGATAGTTCACAGATTACTGATAGCAGTTCTGCAATCTCATATTTCAGTTCTTTCAACACTCTTGGATGTATACCATCCAGCCCAGGTGATTTGCTACTCTTCAGTTTATCTCAGGGGTCTCAAACTCAAATTGCTTTGAGGGCCAAATGAGGACTTGTAAAGTAACCCGGGGGCCGCATAAGACGCGGGCCTCATTTGCATAAGGGGCCTCATTTGCATAAATATTTGCATAATGTTACCATACACTAACTTTTAGTAAACATGCCTCTTTAATGAGTATGGATAAAGAAAGACTAAAAGATTTAGAAACAGGAAGACAATAATTAAACTGGGAACCCCAAAAGCCAAACTTGGAATGTACAACAACACTGTAGAAATAAAACTATAAATTAATTTCCTCTTGTACTAAACAAAGCGCAAACATTAATGATGCACATTTCCCAGAGCTGACATATTCCAGTTAATAAATTCAAAATAAAGAGAGATTTTTCTACCTTTTGTGCATTTTTTTCAGTTGCAATTGTTCCAGCCACTTTCTTCTGGTTTCTTCATGTCTTCTGCTAACTCTCCATCGTCTGCTGTCCATTTGCCCTTTCTTCTATCCTAGTTTTTTTTCCATTCTCTCTCTACATCTGCTTTAACATACTAATCTTTCTCCTTTTTCTCTTTCCTCATTCCTATTTCATCCACTCCAATTTTACCCCTCCATCCTCAATCCCCACTTACTCTCCCAATACCTGGCCAATTGTAGATTTGTCTTCTCTCCTAGACAAAATATTTTTTCCCCTCTCCATTTCACTTTCCCAGCTCCATCCCAGTCTAATCCGGCCCCAACATGAGCTCCTTCTAGTTCCAGCCCCACCCAGCATCCGCTCCCTTCTAGTCCCTGCATCAGTCCATTTCCAGTCCTATCATAGCCTCACCATCAGCCCATTTCCAATCCTAGCCCCCCATCAGCCCATTTCCAATCCTAGCTCCCTCCCCTCACAGCCCATTTCCATTCCAAGCCCCCCTCCCCATCAGCCATTTGCAGTTCAAGCCCCCCTTCCACTCAGCCCATTTCCAGTCCTAGCAACCCCCCCCAGCCCATTACCAGTCCTAGACCCCCCATAGCCCATTACCAGTCATAACCCCCCCTGCCAATAGCCCACTTCCAGCCCTAACCCCCATTACCCCATTTCAGTCAGCCCCTCCATAGCTCATTACCAGTCCTAACTCCCCCCATCAGCCCACCTCCAGTCCTTCCTAACCCCCACCTGCCCATTTCCAGTCCTAGCCCCCACCATAGCCCATTACCAGTCATAACCCCCCCGCCAATAGCCCATTTCCAGTCATAAGCCCCCCTGCCAATAGCCCATTTCCAGTCATAACCCCCCTGCCAATAGCCCATTTCCAGTCCTACACCCCCCCTGCCAATAGCCCATTTCCAGTCCTACACCCCCCCTGCCAATAGCCCATTTCCAGTCATAACCCCCCTGCCAATAGCCCATTTCCAGTCATAACCCCCCTGCCAATAGCCCATTTCCAGTCCTACACCCCCCCTGCCAATAGCCCATTTCCAGTCCTACACCCCCCCTGCCAATAGCCCATTTCCAGTCATAACCCCCCCCTGCCAATTGCCCATTTCCAGTAAAACCCCCCCCCCCAATACCCCCTTTCCAGTCCTACACACCCCCCCCTGCCAATAGCCCATTTCCAGTCCTACCCCCCCCCCCCCGGTAAATAAAAAAAACACCTGGCTTCTGCTGCTGCAGCAGAAAATCAGCTGTCCCGCGGCCCCTTCCTCTCTGCTCGGAGATCCCTCATTGTGCTTCATCAGCGGCGTGCTTTTTAAGCCGCGAAGAGAGTATTTCCCTCTCGCGCGGCTTAATCCTATTCACTTTTCAAGCCTCGCAAGAGGGGAATACTCTCTTCGCGGCTTGAAAAGCACACGCTGATGGAGCACAATGAGGGATCTCCGGGCAGAGAGGAAGGGACCGCAGCACAGCTGATTTTGCTGCTTGAGCAGCAGAAGCCAGGTTTAAAAAAAAAAAATTGACAGTCGATTCTGCCGCTGCCACGGCAGCAACGGCAGAAGCAGAAGCAAGGCTTTTTTCTTTCCCTCCGTCGCGGGCCGCACAATGTTCTCTCGCGGGCCGCATGCGGCCCGCGGGCCGCGTGTTTGAGACCCCTGGTTTATCTAATAGTTGTAAGACATCTTCCCGATGTATCGATATTTCCTTCAATTCTTCCGCACCTTTAAATACCACTTCAGTCATTTATTTATTTATTTTATTTTATTTAACAGTTTCTTATATACCGCCCCTTCCAGAGATCAGGGGCGGTTCACATCGAACAAAAATCAATATACTTCTGTATATTTTACATGGAACTTGTGTTAACTATGTACACGTTTAGTTACATTGAACATGTTTTGAACATTAACTAGAATAACACTATTCAAACTATGTAAGGTCATCACAACATAATTAAGTTACCGGTATTATTTACAATAGAGATATAGCCATTTGTTTGTGTAAATCTTTGTCTGTAGGGTAAGGCAGAGTAGAGTAAGTGTCTTTCTTATGTTTAATCATTTGTTCTGTCTTGAGAACTGTGAATGTGTTTGTGATTGTATCGGAGAGGTTTTTTGTTGGTAGGGGATCTCAAAGTGTTTTGTGAAAAGGTATGTTTTTAGTTCTTTTTTGAATTGGTGAAGGTCTTTTATTTTGCAGAGGGTTAAAGGGATTTCGTTCCAGAGGGTAGGGGCAGCAAAGGAGAAGGCTCTATCACTTGTCGTTGCTCTGGTCCTTCTGAAATTAGTTTTTATGTTGAGGGAGTGGGTTGCGTTCTGTCTTCGTGTTCTAGTTTCTGATGGGGTTTGTAATAGGGTAGATAGTTGGGAGGGAGAGATGTTATTGAGGAGTTTAAAAGGTAGTAAGGAGGATTTTATATTTTATTCGGCTGCTTATGGGGAGCCAATGAAGATCTAGTAGTATTGGGGTCACGTGGTCTGTTAGCTTAGCTTTTGTGACCATCTTGGCACATATGTTTTGTGCTCTTTGGAGGAGGTATATGCTTTTTAGTGGTAGGCCATTTAGAATGCTATTGCAGTAGTCAAAGTGGGGGGTGATGAGGGAGTTGACCACTGATCTAAAGTCATGTGTGTTGAGTAGGGGTCTCAGGTGTTGTATTGTCTTGAGTTTATAGAATATCGTTTTTACTGTATGTTTTATGTGTGGGATCATGGTGAGTGAATGGTCCATAATTATTCCAAGGTATTTTACCTCCTTTTTAATAGGTATTGGTGTGTTATTTATTGTGATTGTGGTAGGGTAGTTGTGGTCCATGTCAGGTTTTCTCGTTATGAACATTGCTTCAGTCTTTTGAGATTGATGCTTAGGTGGTTGTTTTCAAGCCATATGGTGGTCTCATTCATGCATTGGAGTAGTCTATCGTATTTGGGGTTGTTGGTGTTTATGGGGATGGCGAGCATGATATCGTCCGCGTATATGAAATGGTTAATTTCATACTTCTTGAATATGTCTGTAATTGGTTGGAGGTATAAATTGAAGAGGAGGGCAGAGAGTGCCGATCCCTGAGGGATACCCTGGCCTTGAGGGAAGGTTTCTGATGTTTCTTTGCCTAATTGTATCTGTATGAGTCTGTTTGAAATGTATGATTTGAACCATTCAAGGACGGTTCCTCCTATTTTTAGGTTTTCAAGTCTGTTGATGAGTGTTTTGTGATTAATGCTGTCAAATGCAGCAGATAGGTCTATGAAGAGGAGGAGGAAACCTTTGCTATTTTCATTAGTACCACGGATGAGGAGGTCTGTCAAGGCGATTAGGAGGGTTTCCACTCCATGGAAGGGGCGGAATCCGAATTGATGCGCATCAAGAAGTTTTTGCTCATCTATGTATTCCTGTAGTTGTAGTTGTATAGTTTTTCTATTATTTAGCGATTAGCGGTATGCTGGCAATGGTCTGTAGGAGTTGGGGTCCTTTGGGTCAAGTTTATTGTTTTTTATTATGGGACGGATCGAGGAGAGCTTTAGGGTGTTGGGCATGGTTCCTTGTGTGAGGGATTGGTTTACTATGTATTGGATGTTTTCTGCAAGGGATTCCTTAGTATACTTGATCCATGACACCGGGCATGGGTCAAGCGGGGAAGTTGTAGTGTTGATCATTGTTATGATGTTGAGGATGTGTTTACGATCAACTTTGTGGAATGTTGTCCATTCATAGTTACTGGTCTGTGTATATTCTATCATGATGGTTGGGGAGCAAGATTTTACCTTTAGCTTTTCAGCAAAGTGTGCTGCTAAGGTTTGGACGTTTATAATGTCCTGGTTCGGTTCTGGGTTATGTGTTTTTGTTAGTGTTTTGACGATTAAGAAGAGTTCTCTTGGTCGGTGAGAGCAAGATTTATTAGATTGGAATAGTAATCTCTTTTGAGTTGTTGATTGTTTCTTTGTATTTATTAAGTAAGTTTATATATTTGGTTTGTTTATCATGTGATTTGGTGTTTCTCCAGGTTTTTTCTTGTTTACGTAGTTGTCTTTTTAGTAGGGCAATGTTTTTCGTGAACCATTTTTGTGATTCTTTCTTTTTCTTCTGGGATGTTTGAGTGGAGGTAGCTGCTTCTTGGATTGTTTGGTTCCAGTTCTCTATCGGTAACATGGGTAACATCCCTACATCTTCCTCAGTAAAGACCGAAGTTAAGAATTCATTCATTCTCTCCGCTATCACCTTGTCGCCTCTTAGTGCTCCTTTAACCCCTTTATCATCTAATGGACCAACTGACTCTCTCACAGGTTTTTTGCTACGAATGTACTTGAAAAGGTCTTTATTTCGTGTTTTTGCTTCCGCAGCAAGCTTCTTCTCAAATTCTCTCTTTGCCTGCCTTATCAATGCCTTGCATTTGACTTGCCAGTGCTTGTGCTGTTTCCAGGTTTCGTCGTTTGGCTCTTTTTTCCATTTCCTGAAAGATGCTTTTTTGGCAACAACAGCCTCTCTGACCTCACCTTTAAACCATGCTGGCAGTTTTTTGGACTTCCTTCCACTTTTCTTAAAGCGTGGAATACAGCTGGTCTGGGCTTCCAGGATAGTATTTTTCAACAACACCCAAGCTTGATGTACGTTTTTAACCTTCGCAACTGCTCCTTTTAGTTTTTTCTTAACTGTTTTCCTCATTTTATCATAGTCTCCCTTTCGAAAGTTAAAAGGTTGTACTGTGGATTTCCTTACTATCCCTCCTCCACTAATTAAATCAAAGGCGATCATGCTATGATCACTATTGCCAAGTGGCCCCAACACCCTTATCTCTTGCACTAGATCTGGTGTTCCACTAAGAACTAGGTCTAATATGGCTTCCCCTCTGGTCGGTTCATGAACCAGCTGCTCCAAGAAGCAGTCATTTATTTCATCTAGGAACTTTATCTCCCTAGCATGTCCTGACGTGACACTGACCCAGTCGATACCGGGGTAATTGAAATCACCCATTATTATTACTGCACTGTAACTTTGTTAGCTTCCTTGATTTATTTGAGCATTTCATCATCCATTTGGTCATTCTGGCCAGGTGCTCGATAGTACACCCCCACTGCCATCGCCTTCCCCCTTTTATATGGAATTTCAATCCATATAGATTCTACAGCAGATTTTTTTTTCCTGCAAAACTTTAATCCTTTCTGAGTCAATGCCCTCTCTAACATAGAGCGCAACCCCTCCACCTATTTGATCAGCTCTATCATTACGATATAGTTTGTACCCAGGTATCACAGTGTCCCACTGGTTTTATTTTATTTATTTATTTATTTTATTTATTTAACTGCATTTATATACCGCTTTTCACCGGGTCAAAGCGGTGTAACATATAACATGGGGGGGGGATAGTATTTTATAGGGTGGGGCCATCACCAGGGACAACAATTA
The DNA here is from genome assembly GCA_033557465.1 of Ichthyophis bannanicus. NCBI lineage: Eukaryota > Metazoa > Chordata > Amphibia > Gymnophiona > Ichthyophiidae > Ichthyophis > Ichthyophis bannanicus. The sequence goes on from CM066032.1 coordinate 1,476,153,054, forward strand.
GTGATTTTGGGTGGACATAGACATGTACACTTCTGCTGGGTCTAGGTATTAGATCGTGTGGGTAGGGTGGAAGTTCTGATCAAAGGTGCTCACGGAATAGGATTGTTTTCAGCTGTTTCTTGAATGATGTGATGTCATTGTTGTTTCTAATGTGGTTTGGTAGAGAGTTCCAGAGGGATGGGGCATAGAGTTCGAAGGCTCTGTTGCAGGTCCGTTGTGTGGATTTGGTTCTTTTGTGGGGGACGACAATGGAGTTATTGGAGGATTGTCTGGTTGATCTGTTGTGAGATGGGCGAGGCAGAAGGTGGTGGAGTGAGGTGTTCCGCGTTTGGTGGATAGTCTTGTGGATGAGTAGGATCGCTTTATACTTTACTCTTGCTGGAATTGGCAGGAAGTGGAGGTCTCTTAGGATTGGGGTGATGTGATCCCGTTTTTTCGCATTCTGAATAATCCTTGCTGTGGTATTTAAGGCAGTTCGGAGGGGGATGGTGTGTGAGGCGGGTAATCCATGGTAGATTATGTTGCAGAAATCCAGGTGAGGTAGAGTTACCGCTTGCATTACTGTCCTGAAGTCGTGGGGTTCCAGAAGGGATCGGAGACGTTGCACAGTTTTAGCTTTGTAGAATATTGTCCCAGCGGTTTTGCTGATTTGTTGTTTAAAGGTGAGAGCCTGATCAATGATCACGCCTAGATACCTTATTTGGGGCTGTATTTGGATTTGTGTGGTTCCCATGTTGAGGTGGGTAGGTGGTTTGAAGTCCTGATCTTTTGTCACTATAAGGGCTTCGGTTTTCTTCATGTTGATGGATAGGTTGTTCTCTTGTAGCCAGTTGGTTACGTCGTTGAAGCAGGCTGATAGCTGATCGTTTTTTGGATTGGTGGTTGTAATCGGTGCGTAGAGCATTATGTCGTCGGCGTATATGTGGAAGTTGATGTTGTGGGTGCGGATGATTGAGCATAGTGGACGGAGGTATATATTGAACAGCATGGCTGATAAGGTGGACCCTTGGGGTACTCCTTGATGTTGTTGGTAGGGGGTTGAGGTCTTGGAGAAGGTGCGTATTCGTTGCTGTCTGTTGGTTAAGTAGGATCTGAACCATTGGAGTACAGTGTCTTTGATTCCAATTGATTGGAGTCTGCTTATGAGGATTTCGTGGGAGATTGTGTCAAAGGCCGCTGATATATCTTAAAAGATCAGGATGTATCCGGATTGTTTCTCTTGGGTTCCAATGATGAGGGTGTTCATTAGAATGGTCATAAGGGTCTCAACTCCATGTAGTGGTCGGAATCCATGTTGTTGAGGGTCTAGTATGTCGTTGGTGTCCAGGTGACCTTGAAGCTGACGTTGGACTATCTTTTCCATTATCTTGGTGGTAAGGGGAAGGCTTGCAACTGGTCTGTAGGAGGTGGGGTCTAGTGGGTCCAGGTTGTTCTTTTTTATTGTTGGTCGGATGATTGATGTCTTGAGGGCGTCTGGTATGTATCCTTGTTTAAAGGATTCGTTTAGGATGTGGGTTAATGGAGCACTCAGTTCTTCTTTTGTCTTCTTTATCCATTCCTAGGGCATGGGTCCAGCAGGGAGGTAGTAGTGTTCAGACAGGAGATGGTGGAAGAGATCTCTTCTTTTGAGGTTTCATTGAATGTACTCCAGGCTGTGTTTATTATGGTGTAAGGGTTTGTCTTTGCGGCTGTAGCACAGAGGCGAGGTTGTTGGAATTGTTTGTATTGTCGTGCCAGAAGATCCGAGGGGATATCTGGGAGTTGATCAGAAGTGGTTGGTGCCTTTGTCAGTTTTTTGGCAGTTTTGGCAGTTTTTTGTCCTCCTTCCACCAGGTCTCTGATATTCCAATCATATCTAACCTTTCATTTAGTGCTATATATTCTAACTCTCCCACCTTATTCTTTAGACTTCTAGCATTTGCATACAAGCATTTTAGAGAATGTATTTTATTCATGTTAATTTGGCTATTGTTAGACATGGGTAAATTGGGATCTTTAAGCTCTGTCTGCTCATACTTGAGGGCATTTGGGCTACTTTACTCTTTTGTGGAACCTCTCTGCTTTTGGTAGTATCCTTCAAGGATACATTCTTCCGAACCATCCGCTCTTGGGCGACTGTCGGCTTTCCCCTAATATCTAGTTTAAAAGCTGCTCTATCTCCTTTTTAAAGGTTAATGCCAGCAGCCTGGTTCCATCCCGGTTAAGGTGAAGCCCATCCCTTTGGAAGAGCCCCTCCTTTCCCCAGAATGTTCCCCAGTTCCTAACAAATCCAAAACCCTCATCTCTGCACCATTGTCTCATCCACGCATTGAGACTCCGGAGCTCTGCCTGCCTTTTGGGTCCTGCGCGTGTAACAGGAAGCATTTCGGAGAATGCTACCCTGGAAGTTCTGGATTTCAACTTCCTACCTAAAAGCCTAAATTTTGCCTCCAGAACCTCCCTACCACATTTTCCTATGTCACTGGTACCGACATGTACCAAGACAGCAGACTCTTCCCCAGCACTATCTAAGACCTTATCTAGGTGGTGCGTGAGGTCCGCTACCTTCGCACCAGGCAGGCATGTTACCAGGCGATCCTCACGTCCACCAGCCACCCAGCTATCTACATGCCTAATGATCGAATCACCAACTATAACGGCTGTCCTAACCTTTCCCTCATGGGCACATGGCCCTGGAGAAACTTCCTCGGTGCGAGAGGGTTTTACATCACCTGGAGGACAGGTCCTAGTTACAGGATCACTTCCTGCCACACCAGGGTGATGCTCTCCTGTCACGTGACCTCTCTCCTCCATGGCAACAGGGGTGCTGCCAGACTGGAGGTGGGACTTCAGGACTATATCCCTGTAGGTCTCGTCTATGTACCTCTCTGTCTGTTTTATGTTTTCCAAGTCTGCTACTTTAGCCTCTAGAGAACGGACTTGTTCCCTGAGAGAAAAGAGCTCCTTGCACCTTGTGCACACGTAAGACCTCTCACCAACTGGGAGAAAATCATACATGTGACACTCAATGCAAAAGACTGGAAAGCCCCCATCCCGCTGCTGGACTGCTGTCTGCATCTTAGTTTTAAGTTTGTGTCTAGATCTTTAAGTTCTTACTTACTAGGGGTTGCTATGGGTATTTATACCAATAAACTGTACCTAATATGTTTAATATACCTTGTTCACCTGAATCTTAATTAATCTCAGGTCCTTAGTGTATGACTGATTTGGGTAATGAGCTTCACCTGAAAGCACCTCCTGTATTTTAAGATGTGTAAGTACCTATAAAGCTATGATTATCCCAGGGGAGGGAGGGAGGGAAACAACACTTATTAAAAGAGGGCTGCTACACAGTACCCTGTCTTGTGCTGCTGAGGTAAGCTAAATTCTGATTTGATTTAAATTATAGCTCTTATACTCCATTTGCAGCTCTGTACTCCATTTGCAGCCTCACAGTAGTGCCCTCTCGTACTTGGGCACTATGATGTTGCTGCACATGTATCACTACTATTATTTTTCTTGGTTTCCCTGCCTTTGCTGCACATTGCTGACTGAAATAGTCTCTCTCCTCTGCAGATGTGCCTCTTGCTCGAGGTTTTCACTGGCGCTACTTTTCAGACCTTCATTTCACAGCGTTAGTGTGCATGGAGCCTCTCCCCGCCCACTCTCTGCCAACTGATCCCTTATCTCCGCCCCTGGGGAGCCTTACTCCATCCTCTGGGGAGCCTTACTCCATGCTCTGCGCACCTTACTGCCGCCGGAGACGTTATCGCGCGATACGTGACGTTCTCACACAGTAATGTGCCATTATCATGTGATAACTTCACGTATCACATGATAACGTCGCAGCTGCGCTGTTAGCGTTGTTTACTAAACATACCCCTTAGTGGAAGTGCATTTACTGCCACTTCAAAGGGTAGCATTAAATGCACCCCATTGATCACGCTAAAGGTAATAAACAATAGGGCAGCACAATGCCCATGCTAGCAACATGGGGATGTGCTGGGCATACCTCCATTTTTTAGCACTGGTGATGAACTATCCCCTCATTTGTTTTCAGGGCCAATCACATACTAGTGGCATGACTCTTAATAAATATACCCCCGTATGTATTCTTCTGGTACTTGTTAAAAATTTTGTTTAAAAAAATAAGAAGAAACTGAGAATTATGAAATTGCATAAATTGCCTTAAGAGGTTCAGACTGAGAGAGCTAATTTTTATTGAGTTTAGAGACAGTAGAGATTTTTTCTCATATAATTGTTTATAATCATAGTATCCCCATTGGTATTTGCTAATTTGTAAAGCTTTTGGGAATGTGGAGTTTCTGTTTTCAGTTTAAATACAGAACAAATTCTGAGATAACAATATATTAATGATAGACAATTAAATATGCTCTGTTGCTAAATGTACTGTAATTTAAAATTGAACACAATAAAATATATAATTAGTATTGTAAATTGTTTTAATATTTTGATTAAATTACTAGTTAGATTTATTTAAAGTCCCTATAGTTTAAAAATAAATGTATTTATCAGAATGCTACATACAGGAATGTTATCTGAGTGTGGTACTTTTTCTGAATCAGACAGAACATTGAATCCATGCTGCTTTGAAAGAAAATAATGGTCCACAAGTGTTTCATTTAATATAGAAACATAGAAAACAACAGCAGATAAACATGATCTATCCAGTCTACACATCCAAGAGAACTATTAGGTGCTACAAACCGTTTGTTGGACACTATTTCCATGTTCCTGTCTGCAGCTGCTTGATTCCTTACCTAGTTGGACTCTTGCACCTTCGTGGCTGAGCATGTCAGTTCTGATGTCGCTGGTAGGGCTATAAGACTCTAGCCCCACCGCGGTACATGGCTGTGGCTGCATGCCCTTTGGTACATGCCTGAAGGGGCATGTGTTGGCCCTTTGGAGTCCCTTCAGAGCACATGAGGAGTCAAAGTGGAGTTCCCTTTCCCTGTTATGAAGAAACGGAAGAAAAGAGTAATCTCCAGGAACAAGCAGGAATGAGTCTTCACATATGGGTTTCGTCGGTACCGACGGAGCCTGCGTGGGAACGTTCCCAAGCGTCCAATCAGAAAGCCTTTGGGAGCATCCCACAGCTCCTGCATGCTGCCTTCCCGCCTTTCCCAACTGTCTCTCCTCAGTTCTTCTTTTTCCGCAGAGCCTTATTTTTTCTTTATTTCTTTTGTGTCACGTCTGCCTTGTTCAACGCTCTACCGGTACCGCTGGTCTTTGTTCTTTTCTTCTTGTAAAAAAAAAAACCCTTTGTTTTTTCGTTCTTTTTCTTCAGGTGCACTTGCATTTTGGGCCTTAGGCCCAAAACCTTTTTTTCCTTAATATGGAAAAGCCTGCCTCAGGATTTAAGAAGTGCACAAAATGTGGCGGTACCATTTCCATCACCGACACCCATGACTGGTGTCTAAAATATTTAGGTCCTGACCATTCCATAACAGATTGTATGTCCTGTTCTATGATGTCTAAAAGAGGTCGGCAGAATCGAGCTGCCAAGCTCAGTACCCTGTTTCTCTCTGATGCGGCTTTGGTGGCATCAACGTCTTCCAGGGCTTCTTCTTCCTCTCATGGATCTCAGGTAACTAAACATAAATCCAGACGGTCCTCGAAGGGTAGATCTCCTTCTAAGCATTGAGATGCCTCTGGCGTTGCCCTCGGGGATTCTGAACCGGCAAAATTACCCCGGCGGGAGGCTTCGGCCTCTAAAGCATCATCATCGGGGTTCCAGGATGATCTCGATGGCGTGGCCTCGACAGATCTCCTGGTGCCATGCTCTGGGGTACCGGTGGCTTCCACCGGTACCGACTTCCAAGCATTGGCGGTGTCGATGGATCAGAGGATTCTGCCCATAGAATGCAATCTGGCGGCTTTCCTTGTGGCATCGATACCCGTGGTACCGCAACAGACTACTCCGCCGGTACCGGCTCTAGCATCGCCATCGGTACCGATCCCGGTACCGGTGGCATCGACATCGGCATCGGTGTCTGCTATGCTGGTACTCTGTCCTCTGAAGCCCTCCGGTACCGATACCCTGGTACCGGTTATTCCCGATACCGATCCCGGTCGGTACAGGTATCGGGCTTTGCAAGAGCATCCGGACAGACGATACTTCAATTCCTCTGAGGACTCTGAGGATTCTGAAGAGTCTGTCGACGCAGTGATGCTTCTTCCACAGGAGGAGTCCTCTCCTAAATGAAGGATGTCTCCTCCAGAGGACTTGTCTTTTCAAGACTTTATCAGGGAGGTGGCTCGGGGCCTCTCTATCACAGTGGCCCCTGAGACAGAGCCGAGAGCCAAGGAGTTAGATATTTTACAATATCCTAAAACTCCTAAGGAGGCAGCTACCTTGCCTATTCATGAGATTCTGTATGATCTCATGTTGAGGATGTGGGAATCACCTCTGACCACCTCTCCTCATTCTCGCAGGTTGGATACCATGTATCGTGTCCCTCGTCCTGGTTTCCATAAAACTCAGCTTCCTCACCACTCTATTGTGGTTGAGTCTACAATGAGAAAGATTAGAAGTGCAAAAAGGCATGCCTCTAATCCTCCAGGACGTGAATGTAGAACCCTGGATACTTTTGGAAGAAGAGTCTTCCAAGCTTCCATGCTTGCTGCGAGAATTAATTCCTATGGTCTCTACATGGGAATGTTCTTAAAAGAAGTCACTGACCATTTGCAAGCCTTAAGTCCTTTTATGTCTGAAGATAAAAGGCAGGACTTTCTCACTGGGCTCAAACATGCCCAAGATATCTCTAAATTCTCCAACCGTACAGCTTTCGATTCCTTTGAATGCGTAAGCAGAGCCTCAGCTATTGCCATAGGTGCATGTAGGATTGCTTGGCTTGAAGCATCTGATTTGGAGATCTGGGTTCAAGAAGAATTGGGAAATATCCCTTGTACAGGTGAGAACCTGTTTGGTAAGGATTGGCAAGCAAAAGCCAATCAGATGGATGCTGAAAATTCTGCTTTGGATAGACTATCCAAATCCACAGCTGCTCCTGCTAAGAAAAGGTTATTCAAGAAAACACCGTTTTCTAAAAAGGGAAGATTCTATCCTGCTTATGCTCAGTGGGCATCTTCTGCAGCTCAGTTCCCTACCAAACGTCAGCAATCATCCAAACAGAGCAAAGCAAAGGCTGCTAGGCCTGTTCCATCCCAGCAACTTCAGCCCCCTCAGGGCCTTTGACTTTCCGCTAGAGAACTTAGCCTTCCTGGCTCTAGAAGGACCAGAGCCCTCCACCATTCCAGGAAGGTTATGTCACTTTGCTCCCAGATGGGGGCAAATTACAGCAGAGCATTGGACACTCTCCATCATAAGAGAGGGGTACAAACTTCATTTTTCAAGCTTGCCCCCTCTCACAAGAGTGCACCAGTTCAATTCTCCAACCTCCCTCCTCAACCTGTTGGGGCAGGAGATTGCCACTCTTCTCGCCCAGGGGGCAATAGAGGAAGTGCCTTTTCAACAACAGGGCACAGGTTTCTACTCCCCCTATTTTCTTATTCCAAAGAAAACAGGGGGTTTCAGACCCATCTTAGATCTCAGAGAGTTGAACAGATTCCTAGTCAAGGAAAAATTCAAGATGGTTTCTCTGGGAACTCTGCTGCAATACCTTCAGAGTCAGGATTGGCTTTGTTCTCTAGATCTCAAGGATGCGTACACTCATGTTCTCATCCATCCAACTCACAGAAGGTTCCTTCGGTTCCTTTTTCAAGAGAAGCACTATCAATACAGAGTGCTCCCTTTTGGTCTGGCCTCTGCACCAAGGGTGTTCACGAAATTCATGGCAGTGGTAGCTGCTTTTCTGCTCACCCTGGGAATATTTGTCTTCCTTTATCTGGATGACTGGCTCATTCGAGCTCCCACTCAATCAGAGTCCAAGAGTTCTCTAAACTGTACAATGCGTATCCTTCAGTATTTAGGGCTGGTAATAAACATCCCAAAATCCAATTTAATCCCTACTCAGTCCCTGGAGTTTATAGGGGCGTTGCTGGATACCACAAGAGCAAGGGCCTATCTTCCCCAGGCCCGTTGCCTTCGTTTGGTGCAGTTAGCTACTCAAGCAGAGTTAAAGCCCCTCCTTACTCGAGAGATGTTACAGTTGCTAGGTCACATGGCATCCACCGTGCATGTGGTACCATATGCTCACCTTCACATGAGGGCAACTCAGTGGACTTTATCCACCCAATGGACCCAGGCATTAGGCTGCCTGTCAGACAAAATAGCAAACACAAGTCGCCTCATTTTGTCCCTCCAGTGGTGGAAGTCCCCTCAAAACCTGTTGCTGGGGTCCCCCTTTCAGCAGTCTCTACCCCAAGCAACTCTTAAAACAGATGCTTCTCCAATGGGGTGGGGAGCTCATCTGCAAGACCTCTCAACCCAGGGCTTCTGGTCCCCACAGGAGACTTGTCTACATATCAATCTCTTGGAACTCAGAGCAATCTTCCTTGCTCTGTGGGTTTTCCACACCCTGCTCAGCCACAAGACAGTCCTTATCCACACGGATAATCAGGTAGCCATGTTCTATGTGAACAAGCAGGGAGGAACTGGCTCTCTGTCGCTTTGCAACGAAGCTTTGCGACTGTGGGTCCTTGCCAGAGAGCATCACATTCATCTTCTGGCAGTTTATCTTTCAGGCATTCAAAACTCTTGGGCAGACAGGCTCAGTCAAGTTCTGCTTCCACACGAGTGGTCCCTACATATGGACCAGGTGTCCAAGATTTTTCAAATTTGGGGAACCCCGGACATAGACCTCTTTGCAAGTCCGTGGAATGCCAAACTTCCCCGGTTCTGTTCCAAAACTCTGGCTCAGGGAGCTCAGGCAAGGGATGCTTTCCTCCTTCACTGGGGTCAAGACTTCCTCTATGCCTTTCCACCCTTTCCCCTAATTCCCAAAACCCTGTTCAAGCTTCAGAGAGACACAGGCCACATGATTCTCATAGCTCCACATTGGCCACAGCAAGTGTGGTACCCTCTGCTTCTACATCTCTCTCAAGCTCCCTCCCTGGAGTTAGGGTCTGCTCCAGACATCCTCTCTCAAGAGGATAGAAAGTTGTGGCATCCCAATCCCCAGTCTCTGCATCTCAGGGCTTGGTTGCTGAAGGCCTAGATCTCCAGGATCTTCATCTTTCTCAACAAGTGAAAGATGTTCTTTATGCTTCCAGAAAACCTTCCACTAGACGTTCTTATGCTTTCAAGTGGAAAAGGTTTACTATCTGGTGTTCTGGGAAGGGTCTTAACCCACTTGCCATACCTCTGGAATCTTTGCTGGAGTATCTCCTCCATCTGTCTAATGCAGGCCTTAAGACAAATTCAGTAAGGGTCCATTTGAGTGCTATTGCAGCTTCCCTTAAGCCTCTAAATGAACAACCTATTTCCTCTCATCCTCTTGTAGCCAGATTCATGAGAGGCCTCCTTTTAACAAAGCCTCCCATTAGACCACCCCCGGTGGCATGGGACTTAATCTTGGTTCTTGGTCAACTTATGAAGCCGCCTTTTGAACCTTTGGCTACCACCTCCTTGAAATATCTTTCTTGGAAGGTTATATTTCTCATTGCAATCACATCAGCACGTCATATTAGTGAATTGCAAGCACTCGTAGCTAATCCACCTTATACAAGGTTCCATCATGACAAGGTGGTCCTTAGGACTAATCCACACTTTATGCCTAAGGTGGTCTCGCCTTTTCACCTCAACCAAGAGGTCTACCTACCTGTCTTTTTTCCAGGACCTCATGCATCAAGTGCTGAGAGGAATCTTCATACCCTGGACTGTAAAAGAGCTCTGGCTTTTTACTTACAGAGGACACAGCAACATAAAAAGTCCTCTCAACTCTTTGTTGCTTTTGATCCTTTTCATTTGGGACTACCAGTCTCCAAGAGAACACTATCTAACTGGATTGCCCAGTGTATTTCTTTCGCCTATCAGAGCAAGAACCTTTCTCTGGAGGGCCATGTCACAGCTCACAATGTGAGAGCTTGTTATTCCCAAGTTCAAAATCCCTGTTACTTGTAAAATGCATTACAGTTCTTTGTATGTATATGTTTGTTACATGTAAACCGCGCTGGTGACAATAGTGCGGTATATAAAAGATGTTAAAATAAATAAATAAAATAAATAAAAATAAATAAAATCTCAACTCTGTGTCTATTGACGACATCTGTCGAGCAGCCACTTGGGCCTCGGTTCATACCTTCACAGCCCATTACTGCTTGGACAAGGACTCCCGCCGGGATGCCTTGTTTGGTCAGGCTGTTCTTAAACACCTGTTCCATACTTAATCAACTCCTATCCACCATCCCTTATGGGATGCCAGAGATCCATGTGGGGAAGTGCAGCCCTGTCCCAGGGACACACAACTTCTGGGATCTCTCCCTGGCATCTAAAGCTAGGGAGTCCCAATTTATGTGAAGACTCATTCCTGCTTGTTCCTGGAGATAGCACAGTTACTTACCTGTAACAGGTGATCTCTGGGAACAGCAGGAATAAGTCTTCACAACCCACCCACCTCCCCTAGGAGTTATCTCTTTCTCTATCTCTCTTTCCTTTCCCTCTCTCTCTCTCTCTCTCTCTCTCTCTCTCTCTCTCTCTTTGTCTCAGCTCTAAAACTCAACTGAGGAGAGACAGTTGGGAAAGGCGGGAAGGCAGCATGCAGGTGATGTGGGATGCTCCCAAAGGCTTTCTGATTGGATGCTGGGGAGCGTTCTCATGCAGGCTCCGTTGGTACCGACGAAACCCATATGTGAAGACTTATTCCTGCTGTTCCCAGAGATCACCTGTTACAGGTAAGTAACTGTACTTTCCATTCTTCTTCTGGTAAAGTTTCCAAGGTGATTGGACTGATGGATTTTCATGTCAAAATGGTGATATCTTTATCTGAGATACGATCCCCAAGTATGGCAAACACTTCCTTGTGGGTGAGTACTCTTTTACCTTCCTTGCCTCCTGTTATTCATGGCATTGAAACCCCACCCAGTCTGTTATGGGGTGACAAGGCCCTTCAGACCAAGTTCCGCTGTTGGATTCTCCTGTATTGGAAGATACTTTCCTGCATAGACTGTCATGTCCACTGCCTGTTCCAATTGATTTTTTTGGCAATGGCGCTGGATAAATCTGCTCCTCCTAAGGATATTTCTTTGAAGGACATATGAGAGGCGATTACTCGAGTGGACTTATCCCTTCAGAATTCCCTAGTTAAAGTCTCTGATTATTCAAAAGAAGTTGTCATGAAGCTTGTGGAGCATAACATTAAATTAGCAGAGATTGATAAGTCAGTTCAAAAATTGGAATCTTTGGTTGTTGCTGCACAGTGTTCACTCTTCTCCTTGTCATGAGATTCCTTTCAATTATATTGCCAGCTAGAATTTAAAAATAAATGTTTCTTGATTGAAAAACAACATTTTCTGAATTTTCTGCACACCCAGGTCCTGCCCAAGGATTTCTACCATCCTAGGCAGAAATCCTGGCCTTGCCGCCCCCCCCCCCCAGCTGCCACCAATTCTATCTCGGGAGTGGGAGGCGAGCAGCAGCAGTGGCACTATTTCAAAAAATGGTGGCTTTTTGCCACCACTTTCTTGCCCGCGGCAGGCCATGTCCTTCAGCACACATGGCCTGCTACTTCTGATCCCCATCTGACACAACTGTTGGAGGGGGGTCAGAAGTGGCAGGCCATATGTGCTGAAGGATATGGCCTGCTGCGGGCAAGAAAGTAGTTGCAAAAAGCATCAGCTTTTGGAAATACTGCTGCTGCCACTGACTGCCTCCCTCCCCAAATGGAATCGGTAGCAGCTCGGGGGGGGGGGGAGGGGGTGGTGTGGCCAGTCATGTGTGCTGCTGATACTGCCTACTCGGGCCGGCCACCCTAGGTGGCCACCTAGCTCGCCTAGTGCACGGGCAGCCCTACGCACACCCACTTCCTTTCGTCAATGATTTTGTTTGTTAAATATCTTAAGGAGATCATAGAGTACCCTGATGCAGATACTGTGTGGATCTCCAAGATTTATTATATCCTTAAGAGGATTCAGGCATTGGCAAAGAGAGATGGGTATCTGCTGATGATCTTGATTCAATTTTACCTGCTGATAGTCTTGATCTATCAGCTTTCTTGGAGTCTTCAATAGATGAAATACCTTCATGGGCTACCTTGGTAATCTCATTTGTAGCTAAGGTAGATTAAAGACATTTCTTACGTTTGTATTTTTCCAAGAAACATGAGAAATTTTGTGGGCAGGTGATTCAGGTGTTTCCAGATGTCACTAGAAGTACTCTGAGGCATAGGAAGGCTTTTCTGGAGATCAGATCTAGGGCCTCTTTTTGGGGCTTCCTTTATGCTCAAATTTCTTTGTAGGTGTTGCCATAGCAGCAGTTATGTCTTTCTGAAGTAGGTCAATTGGAGAATTTTCTACAGGGGAAGGAATAATTTACCTTTCTATTGTATTGTATCCACTCTAGCTTAGTTTAGAAGTTCATTATAGGTAGGTTTAAGGACCGGTTTCTTTTTCCTATTGTGTATACAAAAATACTCCTATATGTGGGCTAAATTGGTATATCTTTATACTTTTCTTGCATTTTGTGAAAATGCATATAAAATAATAATAAAAGGTACTACAAGCCCTTCCTCTCTCTCAGAGATCCTCTGTATTTATGTCATGCTTTCTTGACACAGACACAATTCTCATATCCACCACCTCCACTGGGAGGATGTTCCATGCATCTGTGCATCTATGAATGAATATGTGTGACTGGACATTTCCATATTGACTGTCGTTTATGTAACCCCCTTCAAGGAGACACTCAGAATGGTTTGAGGGTTGACACTCATTATCAGGGCTAAGTCTTCTCTTTGCTCCTACTGTTTTCTTAGTACCTGCTCTAGATTCTTCTTGTGGAAAAGATTTGCTTCAAAACATAGGTGCTAGTGTATGTGAATCCAGGGATGGTGCTATCTAGTAAGCTGGGTAAGCATGGCAGGGGGTGTCATCACTAGCTGCTGTCCTCCAAATCAGGATGACCTGTGGAGCTGCGGTGGCTTAGAGGAGGACCTAGCTGCAGGACATGCTGATCCCATGGGCAGAAGGCTGTGAGTAGCGACCGCAGCCTTGCACAGCTCCTGCTTGCAGGACATGCTGCTCTTGTGGGCAGGCTCTGCTTCTCTGGTTCACCATCACTGCCTCTCACAGCCTTCTGCCTGCGGGAGTAGCATGTCCTACAGGCTGGGACTTGCTGCTCCTGTGGACCTGGGCTGTGCAAGTCTGTGTTCCTGCCCTGCCTCTCTGGGCTTGCACAACCCCTGCCCCTTGGACATGCTGCTCCATGGGCAGGCTCTGCCCCTTTTACATACAAGAGGAGGAGGAGTGTACCTGGGGTGTTATTGGGAAGCGGAGAGTGGACAGGGGGGGCATTGAAAAGTGGAGGCGATATGATAGGTATTGATAGGCACAGGGAGATGTTGGATGCAGTGGGGTGGGGAATAGGGAGTCAGAAGGGATAAGCTAGAGGTGAGGGGCTAGGGAGATGAAGGGAAATATTGGACATGGGAAGGGGGAGAAGCAAGGAGGGGAGATGGAATGCTGATGCTTACTAGGGAGTTATAAGGAAAATACTGGACATGAGGAGGGGGACAGAGGGGAGATGCTGTACATGGGGTGATAAGGGGAGAGGGAAAAGCAGGACATGGAGGTAATAGGGAGAGAGTGGGGAGAAGATGGACATGGGGTAAATAGGTTGAGAAGGAGATGGAGAAATGCTGGACATGGGAGTAATAGGAAGGGGATGGCTGCAGGGAGATAGGAAGGGATAGGGCAGACATGGAAGGATAGGGGGAGAGAGAAAGCAGAGGTACTGGATGGAGGGAAAGGGAGCCAGAGAGAGAGAAACACTGGATGGTGGATGAGAGATGTTAGACATAGAGGAGTGGGAGATGTTCGACATGGAGAGAGAGTGAGCAAAAGGCTGGGGACCAGGGAAGAAGAGGTGGGGAACGGGAGAACTGGGGTAAGGGATGAAAAATGGTATATAGATGGAGTAAAAATAGGAGGATTGAGAACTGAATAGCAAGAAGGAATAGGGAAATCTGAGTGGAAAGAGATAGAGAGAAAGAGAAAGAGAGACAAATAAATGGAAGAAAGCTGAAAGGAAAAAAAAATCTATATCCAAGATGAAAGGAAATGGAAAAAGCAAAAGGAGAGACAAGAAATGGCGGATGGAATACAGACTGTAGAAAGAGAGCTACTGTAAGAGAAGACAGAGGAAAGCAGAAGCCTCAAATCAGGATCAGCATGATTAGAGAATAAAATATTTAGACAATACAGATAGAAAAAATAATTTTATTTTCAATATAGTGATCGGACTTTGCACTATCTTTATATTTTACACTATGTGAGGAAATGATCTCTTTTATTTCTCTCGTGTTGCTCCTCATGTGGAGTCTGGCTTCTTGGAGATTTAGTTTCATTTTGTCTGCATATTTTTATATTTGCTTTAGGTTCTGGTCACCTATTCTGTATTTGGTGAGGGTCTGTGTTCTGAGAGTTTGACCGTAACCAGGCGTTCTGCTAATATGGAGTCTGTCCGTAGTGATCTGTACTGTAGAAAATTGAATTTCTCATCTTTTCAAATAGGTGTATGGAGGTTCTATGGCCTGCTGCAGTATTTATAGTGCTACTTTTTTCTGGGCAGGATCCATCTGTGAGTTTTGGAAGCTCATGCTGGTGTGGTATGATAGATCCTCAGTGACATTTTTAGGGTTTTGTATTAGTTCCCAATATGTCTGCTACTGGAGAATGTTTATGCTGTTCTTACTGAGATTACTAGAATAAGATAAAAAAAATACATATTGGGCCCAATTTTCGAAGGCATTTGCACAGGTAAGTTCCCTAGTTACCCATGCAAATGCCATATCCGGGATTTTCGAAGGGCACCTACACGGGTAATGCCCTTAGAAAATCCAGGATATGTCCCTAACGTGCCCAGATGCTATGCAGTTAGCATCGGGGCATGTTAGGGGCATTCCAGGGCAGAGCAGGGGTGGAGGAAAGGGCTAACTGGGTAGCACCAATTTTCGATGCTACCTGCTTAGCCCTCTGCTCCTTAAAAACAGGTAAGGGGGAGCGGAGCCTAGCTTCGGACAAGATGGACGTGTAAGAGCTGTGCTCCGGAGGGCAATGGTCAAGAATCCTGACTTCTGCAGACTTTAACTAAGTAGATCCTACTTACTTTGATACCATTCGATATTGGATATGTCTGGCCCCAAGCTGACGTGTCTGGATTACCAAATATCTCAAAATGCCAACGCAAAGAGAACCAAAACGGAGCCTCGCTCACCTCACAAGATGGCGGTCATCCGAGATTGTCCTGAGGCCTTGCAGGAACCTCTTGCTGAGATTCGCGCTGTTAAGGACTTGGTCAAATCTAATGGAGACTCGTTGTTCACAATGCAGGAGGATATCAGCACCTTGAAAAATACTTTGGAGTCAATTACAGTGAGATTGAAGAAGGTGGAGAGTGTAGTGGCAATGCA
This sequence comes from Ichthyophis bannanicus, assembly GCA_033557465.1. NCBI lineage: Eukaryota > Metazoa > Chordata > Amphibia > Gymnophiona > Ichthyophiidae > Ichthyophis > Ichthyophis bannanicus. The sequence goes on from CM066032.1 coordinate 1,476,168,581, forward strand.
TGGGGAGCGGTTCAAAGCCGTTGAGAAGTAAGCAAAGTTGATATGTTCACTGCAAAGAGAGTTGGAAAATGGTAACAATCGCGCTCGAAGGAACAACATAAGAATTCTGGGAGTTCCTGAGGGAGCCAAAGGTCCTGATATGGTAGCTTTTTTACAGTCAATGATCCCAGGTGTGTTGAAAGTGAAGTTTGCTATGCCTTTTGAGATCGACCGTGCCTACCGAGTGCCTAAGCAGTCCGTGGTTGCGGGCAAGCATCCACGTCCAATCATCCTAAAAGTTTTGCACTTTCAGAAAGTCACGCAAATAATGGAAGCAGCCAGAGCACACTCTCCCTTGCAATATCAGGGGCACAAACTCCGTCCCTGTAAATTGGTGGAAATGTTTTTTGGCGCTACGTCCACGCTTTTTGCAGCTGCAGGCCCGATTCGGGCTGCTCTACCCTGCTCGCATGAGAGTCACACTGCACAACCAGACAAGGACTTTTGATGATCCAGGGGAGTTGCACGCGTTCTTGGAGGACAAGGAGTTGGTGTTGATGCGGTGAAAGCTTGCCTTGCAATCAGTGGCTTGCAGTAGTTCTTCAACGCTTTCTTATATGAGTGTTTTGACTGGTCTGAGGTCGTGAAGTAGCAACTCAATTCATGCAGAGTTGACATTCAATCATGCAGAAGTGCCCAGTATGGCTCGACCTGGAAGAGATATTGAGTGTTCCTTTCCCCTTGAATCTCCTCCCTGGCATGGTGTCTTCTGAGAGGTTGAAGTCTCATAGGGTAATAGCAGACACTCAAAGGGCCTTTCAGGAGCTAGCGAGGAATGCTTATCAAAACTAATCCCCATCTGGCACAGTCCTTTTTTAAAAATTCATCAAAGTCCGTTTGCATGGAAACAATGGTTCAGTAGAGGCATTTGGGCTATAGGTCAGCTGTTATTGGATGGCAAGTGGAAGCCTTTTGCTTGTCTATAGCGTGAGTTTGACTTGCCTAAATCCTTATACTTCCAGTGCATTCAACTGAGACATTGTATAGAGAAATCCCCTATTGATATTAAATCTTTACCTGAAGAATGGGGGTTGCTGAATATTATTGGTCCAGCCCAAATGGCTTCTGGGGTGGCTTCTTACTACCATAAATTGGTCGTTCAGAATCCCACCCCACATTCCATTGGTGTTCAACGGATATGGGAACATGACACCGGGGAGACTCCTTCTCCAGAATCGTGGGTGAAATTCTGGGGCAAGCTAACTAGAGTATTCCAGTCTGCCTCTATCCAGGAAGCTTTATATTTTTTTGCACACAGAGCTCACTTTACCCCGATAAAGGTTGCTAAGTGGGATAAAACAGTTGGAAATGAATGTTGGTCTTGTCAGAGTGATGTTGGCACCTTAAGACATGTGGTATATGACTGCCCTAATATTCAGTCCTATTGGATTTCGATCTGGAACCAAATCCAAGAGGTCGTGGGATTCAGGGCCACTCTCTCCTGGTCTGTTATTGTTTTTCAGTCAACAGCTGGCATCTCGTTGTTACAGAGGGATTGTCATTTTTTATTTGACTTCATGATGGGAGTGGCTCTGTATCTCGTTATTGCTAACTGGAAACATACAGCAGATCTTAGCTGGCATGAATGGTGGAATTGTCTGTGCTTATGCTGCAAATATGAACAAATGCCACGTTATGGCACAACTCTTATGCCTTCCACCTTCCTCAAGTGGAAACCCCTGCATACTTACATCTCAAAAGCATGATATGGTATAACTTAAGGGGCAATTAGTCAAGCCATCATGTTTTCACATGGTGGAGAGCTGTTTGGGGTGTCATAGCCCTTGTAGGCCTTTTCTTTGCTTACTTTTCATAGTCTTTTGATGATCACATGGCGAAGAGAGGGTTAAGGTCGGGATAGGCTGTTTAAGCCTTGCTTTTTTCTTTTATGTTTAAAGAGAAGTATCACTTTAAGTGTAATTTTTGGTTTTGTTGTAATTTGTATGAAAATGTAAATAAAGAAAAAAAATACAGGTGAGGTTTTTCCTCACCTATCTTTCAGCGCAGGGGCTATGCGGGTAGCATCAAAAATTGGTGCTACCCAGCTAGCTCCTGCAGCCTCCGGGGTGTGTGGCGAGATCCGGATTTTCAATGCTGGTGCCGCATATGACCCCGGCATTGAAAATCCAGGTTAGGCGGGTGGGCTATGTGCCGATGCGGCACATAGCAACACCCATTTCAAAATCGGGCCCATTGAGTTTTGTGGGTGAATGTCCTAGTTCTGCTCTGCACCTATTGTCAAGGGAGAGATTTCTGTGGATGCAGAATATAGTGTTCAAAAAGAAAAAGTAAGATACATAACGCAGTTTATAAAAACAAAATAAAATGAGCTCTAATTTTATAATTTGGTGTTACTATATAACCTGCATTGTCGTTGTCACTTTTTCTTTAGGTCCTTGGTTAATGAGCATCTTGCATTTCCTTTGTTTTATGCAGAATATATATTTACATAAACATCATGCTGGTCCAATACACAGTTTTGGGAGTTATGTTGGGGTTGCCAAGCCCTTTTTGGTTTTCATGTTGGAATATGAAGTGTTGTTTTGGGGTCACAAAGCTCTTCTTGTTTTTCTGAGGGTGGGAAGTACTGTGTAGTGGCCACCGAGCCTCTCTTGTTTTTGTGAACATGGAAAATCCTGTGTTGGAGACGCCAAGTCGCTTTTGTTTTTGTGGAGGTGGGAAGTGCCACATGGGTGCTGTTGAACTCCTCTTGCTGTATGGCATATTTAGTATATTTCCTAAGCTCTGTGCTGGTAACATATGTATGGGTCACATTACCAGCACACGGCCATAGGCTAAATGCAGGGAGGCAGGTACATCCCCCTTCAGTTACCACATTTCAACATGGCAAAACAACTGCAGGTCCAACTAAGGCAACCCACTAAGGTGGCCTTAGTTGAGACATTACATTAGTTTTTGCTGATAATGCAGATGTCTGCATGTGAGAGTTCTTTCTCTTGCTTCACTCTAGAGGAAATTATAATGTTGGGAAGAAATCCTGAAAATCTAAGAGTGCTGGATAAAAGTGTGGAATTTGCTTGCTGGTATAGCTGGAACGTGGTCATATTATTCTTGATTTTCTCTTTATGTAATTTCTTGATATACTGCCCAGGATGAAAGACATTAGAACGGTTTGCAAATGCTACAAGCAAGTACTGGATATATTCCCTTGTCCCAGAAGGGCTCATGATCTACATGTGTACCTGAGGCAATGGAGTGTTAAGTGGCTTGCCCAAGGTCACAAGGAACACCTATAGGTTTGGAGACCTTGGTCCCTTGTAGTGGATACTGCTGTCGCTGAGTGGGAATTAAGCCCTTGGTCCTCTGGCGTAAGGCAATTTGTCCCAAGCACTAGGCCACTCCTCCCCCCTACTTCCTACTGCCTGTACATTGACTGCTTAACTCGTATTAGGAAGTGAAGCTAGAGCAAGAGAAAAAACAAGAATAATAACAAATGGTTGATCAAGAAATAAAAACACATACTGTGATCCAGCAAGGGGAAAGCATGGATTTATTAGGGAGGCAAGGGCAACTATTTTCGACCCCATTGGAGCTCTGGGAGCTCTTTCAGTGATATGGGATCAGAGTAGGCCTAAATGATAATCTTTTGCAATAACAGTTGGCTGTTTAACAATGTGACTTTCACACTTGCGAGATTTGTAGAAAGCTGTCCTATCAAAGCAAAGAACAGTAAAACATTTTAAGGAAAAATAGTAAACAGATTGCTTTAACATATTTTATGGACACTAATGTCTGGGTTTCCTGGTCACAGAAAAGCACGATGAAGTGCTGGCATATGAATAATATATGCAGAGTATATTTTTTAGTTTACAGCAGTCTAATGATATGCTTGTATACTGTTGGCCTATTTTACTATTTATTTTTCAGAGTACTACAGTTTGCAATCTACTGGTTTGTCACTGAAACCTGCTTAAACCATATGGCTTAAATCAGAAGTATATTAATGTTGGTAATATCTTCCTTTGTTGTGATTATTCTTTGCATCGCTCTACCAGTTTACCAGTTTTGTTTATAGTTTCTAGATGTACATTGACGGCATGGTTATCATTTTTTGATTCCTTCATTCTGTACAAAATCTTTCTCCTGCATATTTTTTCAATGAGTACAATATTTCTGAGCTGTCCGTGCAGCTGTTTCTTTTGATCCATATAAAAAATTTAGCATGCTATTGGAATAAAACAGCCTATTCATATGATGCTAAGTATTTACTGCTCAGTACATTTTCATTTGCATATCACTGCAATGTTCTTACAACATTGGATTTGAAGGAGAAATACTAGCATCACGTGAAAAGGATTCAGAAATAAGTTTGGGGAAAAAGGAAGGTGAGGTATAAACAACATTGATAATAATGAGAGAGGGGCACTGATTTATAGGTTGCAGGGAGGTGCCAGAAGCCCTAGTACCAGCCCTGTATGAATCTGACTATGGGGTATGTTTACTAATGGGCATTAAGGTAGCAGGCATTAACAGCAGGGATAAGGGGTAAAGGGTGCTGGGCAGGTAGGAGGCCTTCCGGCATTAAGGGTGGAAAGGCCATATAACATGCGCTAAAAGGACATCAGGCATTAAGATGTCAAGCATGTACTTTAATGTCTGAAAATGGTTGTCACCCTAACACTGGATAAGAGAGCACCAAGGAAAGTCAATGCAAAAGTGATGGATGGAAGGACAGGTGGGAGCCGATGGACCTGCCAGATCAGTGGGCACCCTATGTGGCAGCCAGTAATTTGGACGAGAATGTGGGAGGCAGCTGTACTAATGCACTGGGGGGTGCCAATGTAAAACAATGCAATGTCAGTGTGTGGCATAGGATGGGGAAGACGTGTTCCCCAGTGGAGTCAGAAGTGGCAGGATGTGTTCAGCAAAAGGAGGATGGAACAGGAGTGGTGAAATGCAGATCAAGCACAAGAGGCATGTGTGAAGAGCTGAAATGTGAGAAAGAGTACTTGTGTAGGCCATGGTGTATCAGCTTGTATGAGAAGACATGACTGCACACAGCTGACAGAGGCAGATGGATGGGCTGAAGGAAGGATGGCTGCAGAGGAGAGGGTGGTATGGGCTGGCAGCACTGATATGCTGTAGGTGCCATCTGCAATGTATTTGTACTGTGTGGGAAAATGTGTGTCAGTGCCACATGGAAGGCCTGATACCAGACATGTGGCACACAATCACCATACAACACACAATCACCATACAACATCTAGCCACACAATCACCATACAACACTCCAGACAAATGTGCAGTTAACAACTGGACAGGTGTCATCCAAACTGGGCAAATGGAGCACGTACGGACATGAGATGATGCTTACAGGTGGCTATCCAATGGATAGGATGTGTCCACATGAAATGCAGAGATGTGATGGAGCCAAAGCTGTACAGTCACAGTCATAATGTCATATATGACTCATGTCTCACATGTAGGTTATAACTGTATGCATGTAACTGCCTGTTAGTATACCACTGTATCACAGCAGTCATGTTAGGGTACATTTTATCAATGAATTGGTAATGTCAGATGATAAACATGGACTGTACGGACCTGCAGTCAGCTGAGTCACTGGTGGGTTAAGTGACCTGCTCACAGTCACAAGGAAGTGTTGTCAGTCCATGAAGGTTGTGGCAGACATAGTATGTGACAGTAACACATTCCAAAATGTCACATAAGGAGTGTTAGTAGGCCTCAAACCCTGGTAGCATGGTTCTCTGGCCATTGCCATGACCATTACACCACACCTCCAAGTAGGTCCCTGAAATCTGCAGGGTGAACATGTCTGACCCCCTGTAATGGGCTGCAGCAGAACCAATAAAACCATGCTCTCAGAAGCGCATGAGTAGGAATAGCATGTCTTCTGACCCAAAGTGTGGCCAGAACACATAACAAGTAGAAAGATGAATGTCTGCAAGTCACAGCAGAGCCTGGACTGTTACAGGCAGGGAAATGACCTAAGTATCACATAGGTCCAAAATGGGCAAGTGGGAATCAAAACCTTGTCTATAGAGACATTACACTAACCAGTAGTCTACACCTCCACTTCTCTGCAATGCGATGTCTGGATTCAAAGAGACTACAGGTTATTGCCTCAAATGTCTGCTTTGTGTGCTGGTATAGGTTAGCCCCTCCAGTACCCATGAGGCACTGCACTCACAGGAGAGCAGTCTGCAGCTGATCACCAAATGGAGAATGTCACTGATCCATCACATCAGCGAGTAAGACATACTGATAGTGTGTGCTACAACAAAGAACAGCTACAAACCGTGCTACTAAGCAGTTCCAGCAGTCTCCCTGAGGGTGAGGGTGGGTGCCCAGCAGCTGGTCCCCAGCGCTTGCAATGTTAGGGATGGTTTCTTCTGTATATCCACATCACTACTAGTGTGCTATGCAAATCATTTTGTTTCTGCACTATTGCAACATGCTTGTCACATCTGGGCCCTGCCCCTGTTGAACAAGGATTCTCCTAGAACAGTGCATGTCAATGTCCAGCGTTGCAGTAGCTGGTGCCATGGATGCTAAATGTAATTGGGGCCTTGAGACTTACATGAGGCTGCTACTACCATTCTCTTATGACCACAGTAAGCAGGCTGGGAACAACTGCTGTTCTAACCATTCTGAAATAACAATCCATCAGAGCAAGAACAGTCAAACTGCATTTGCTGCCCACCACAGGACTGTGTCAGCCATTCACATACCACCCGTGGCCAGTCAGCACACCATGCACGTGCAACGAGCAGCCACATTATACCCCTGCTTAGGGAAAACAGCATGGTCACCCAGCATTTGGGCTCCCAGGACAGGGAGAGCACCTACATCACTGGAGCTGGGCATTATATAACGCTATGTGGACACATAGATCTGCCTTGGTCAGAGTGAGATTGCCTTGGTCAGAGTGAGAGTGTCCTCACAGCATGAACTGCTGTGGCCACTGAGGCCATGCATGAGGTAGATGGTCACTATGAAGTCTCAGCCATTGACCCGACCTCCAATGCAGACACATCATGGGCAAACTGCTCTGTTTCAGGCCATACCCACAATTCTCCACTCCTCATCATGTACATTTACAGACTGACGCTGAGAACAGCCTAGGTACTGTGGGCATAGTGCAGTGCAGAAGGCCACAGAACTCTGGAGATACACACACACACACACACACACATCGCTGTGCTGTGCAAAAGTTGGGATAGTTGGCATTCCTGCCTGCTACTTTGGTCTCCATATCAGCTCAGATATTTTTTTTTTTATATTTAAATCTTTTTATTAAATTTTAATCCGTAACACTCAACAGATCCAACACATACATATCCTCAAAATATACATCCAGAACCTTAAACCCCCAAAGTAGAGCATAAATTATTCCCTTCCCCCCCCACCTCCCGCCACCCATCCCCCCCAATCAACTCCCCCCCTCCAAACCCCCCTCTATCCCGAACTCCCCCCCACCTCCCCTCCCTCCGGATAAATCCCCCGCCACAACTTCCCCCATCTCACTTCAAATTTACCCCCTTCCCCTTCCGCGCTGCTGTTAATCTCTCCATTAACAGAATATGATGCATGCGCCTTTCAAACTCTCCAATCCCTGGCGCTTCTTTACGCTTCCAGGCCGCTGCCACAGCACAGCGCGCCGCACAGAAGCACGCTACTACCCCTCGCCCCCTCCCCCTGCACTGAGCCCCCCCCCCCCCATGACAACAGGAACAAACCCGGGGACATCTCAAGTTCCTCCCTAAGTCTATCCCGGATCCAGTCCCGTATCTGAATCCAGAATGTCTTAATTTTTGGGCACTCCCACCAGATATGCCAGAAGGACCCCACCCCCCCACATTCCCGCCAACAGGCAGAAGAAACTCCTGGGTACATCTTATGCAATCTCTCTGGAGTGTAGTACCACCGCATCAGAATTTTATAACTATTTTCCCGCATGCGGCTCGAGAGAGGGGTCTTCTTAAGCTGATCCCATATCCCCTTCCAATCCACTTCCTCTAATTGCACCCCAAGGTCCCTCTCCCAATCCAGCATGTACTTAAACTTGGCGCCCCCTACCTTACTCACCCCTTTATACAGAGCAGAAATCATCCCCCTAGTATTCCCCCTCCCTACCCAGACAGCCTCCACGTCCGTCAAATCCGCCACTAAGTCCCCCTTACCCTTCCGCCCCCGAATGTAGGACTGAGCCTGAACAAAAGCATAATGATCTGCCTCCTGAAGCCCATAACTCTCCCGTACCTCACCAAACTTTATCAGCTCATCCCCGTCCATCAGCTGGAAGAAACACTCCAACCCCAGACGGGTCCAGCCATCAAAAACTCCACCGTCCCACCCCGGGCAAAACGCCTTATCCCCCCTCCATGGAGCTGCCAGAGAAAACCCCTTCCCTCCTCCTATAAGACCTTGCACTCTGACCTCATCCCACACTGCTACCACCTGCCTCATAGCTGGAGATCCTACCCCTAATTCCCGCCTATCTTTCCCCTTCACCCATAACCATGCCGCCAACCTCCCCCCCTTCACATACTCCTTCTCAACTCTAACACCCATTTTAACCGCTCCCTTCTCCCTCCAGTCCATAACATGCCGCAGCTGCGCCGCTCTATAATAATCCCGGAAATTGGGGACCCCCAAACCCCCCTCCCGTTTACCCGCATACAAGACTTCCCTCGCTATTCTCGGTGGTTTCCGTTTCCAAATGTATTGAAACACTTTCCGCTGTAGAACCCTAAGCACCTTATCTGGTACCCGCACAGGTAGTACCTGAAAGAAATATAATATTCGGGGTAAAATATTCATCTTCACCCCAGCGATCCTACCAAGCCAAGATACCTCCGCATTCATCCAACAATCCAGGTCCCTGTACAACTCCCCAAACACCTTGGGATAATTCACCCGGTATAAATCATCATACCGCCCTGGAATCTGAACCCCCAAATACCCCAACGACTTTGAGACCCAACGAAATGGGAACTCCTTCTTCAAGCGTTGTTCCACCCCTCTTGGTACCGAGATATTTAATACCTCCGTCTTTTCCAAATTCATCTTAAAGCCCGCCACCCCCCCAAAGCCCTCCACCTCCTCCATAATACCTACCAAACTTCCCACCGGATTACGAATATACAATAAGATATCATCCGCATATAAGGATATCTTATGCTCCACTCCTCCTGCGAAAATCCCCCCAATCCTCTCATTGGCCCGGATCCGTTGTGCCAGAGGTTCGACCACAAGGGCGAACAGCAACGGTGAAAGGGGACATCCCTGCCTCGTCCCTCTTTCCAGTTCGAAGTCCACCGAGTAATTTCCATTAACCTTCACCCGAGCCCTAGGCCCTCTATATAACCCCTCCACTCACCGTAGGAAATTCGGCCCACACCCTATCTTCCCTAACACCTGCCAAACAAAATCCCAGTGCACCCGATCGAAAGCCTTCTCGGCATCAATGGACATCAGAATACACTCCACTCCCCCCGCCCTCGCTATTTCAATTACCTCTATGGCCCTCTTAATGTTATCCCCCGTTTGCAGCCCCATAATAGACCCCGTCTGATCTTCCCGCACCAGTCCAGGGAACCATGGAGCCAGCCGATCCGCCAGAGCCTTTGCTAATATCTTGACATCCACATTAAGCAGGGATATTGGTCGGTAAGATCCACACTCCATAGGGTCCTTCCCTGGTTTCGGCAAGATTGAAATCCCTGCCGTCAACATTTCAGGGGCCAGCTCCCCATCGTTCAGTAGCATCCCATTAAACACTCTCAGCAAAATCCCCCCCACCTCTCCCCAAAACTGCTTATAAAATGCCCCTGGTAGCCCATCTAATCCCGGCGATTTACCCCCCTGTAACCCCCTCACCACCTTACCAACCTCCTCCTCAGTCAGTTCCCCCTCCAATCCTTCCCGCGCTTCTTCCCCCAGGATAGGCATCTCCAGACCCGACAAATACGAACGAATGTGCTCGGCCTCCACCCCTTCCTGTCTCCGATACAGTTCCCGGTAGAATTGCTCAAATCTCTTCCTAACCGCCTGTTCCTCCCACAGCACCTCCCCATCCCGGCCCCTAATTTGAAAGCTCATGGAGGCCCCCATCCGCTTCCTCAGCTTACGGGCTAACAAGCGCACCGCTTTATCCCCAAATTCATAATATAACTGTTGAACACGCTGCAGGTCAAATGCTATCTTGTCGACCTGTAGAGCCTGCAGTTCCCCTCGAACACGCTCCAAATTTTTCCAGGCTCTCCCCGATCCCACTTCGCGAAACACTCTTTCGGCCTCCCTCACATCAGCCTTCAGCCCCTTTTCCTGTCGCCCCCGTTCCTTCTTCAACCGCGCACCCCAATTTAGAAACCGCCCTCGGATATAGGCCTTCAACCCACCCCCCCCCCACACCATGACATCGCGCACCTGCCCCGTATCATTCAGAGCTAAATATTCCCGTATCGCCCCCCTAATATCCGCCACCACCACCTCATTTTTCAATAGGCTCTCATTCAAGCGCCAGAACCGGGTACCCAATTGTTGCTTACTACGCACCCCTACAACCACCGCACTATGATCCGACCATACAATCGGGACAATCTCAGCCTCAAGCACCGCCACCAACCAGTCCTCCCTCATCATAATCATATCTATCCTACTCCAACAATTATGTGGTGCTGAGAAGAAAGTATATTCTCTGCCCATAGGATATCGTTTGCACCACACATCCACTAAGTTATGCTGTTCCATTAACTTTTTAAGCCCTTTACTATTGGACCCCCTCCCCTCCTATCCCACCCATCTTGTAGCGTGCTATTGAAATCTCCCCCCAACACAACCTTTCCCTGGGACTCCTGATCCAACAATCTCCTAGTAGAATCCCAAAAGATCCCTTGGGCTCCATTAGGGGCATACACTGAGACAATAGTGATCTCCTCCATCCCCCACCTCCCATTAAACCCCACCACTCTCCCCTCCGCATCCTTAAACCAATTCCGCACCTGTATCCCTACCCCCCCTTTCATCAAAATTGCAACCCCCCGCTTCCGTTCTCCCCCTTGAGCACAAGAAAAAAATTGCTCCGGGTACCCGGAGTGCTTTAATCTGGATACCTCACTTCCCCTGAGATGTGTTTCTTGCACCAAAATCACCTCCCACCTATTATCCTTGATTTCTCTAAAGAGTTGCCGCCTCTTCTGTGGAGAGTTCAACCCCTTCACATTTATGGATCCAATCCGCAGCATTCCCCTACGTCACCCCCGGCCCCACCCCACCATTCCCACCCAGAAGTGGCCTCACCTCCGCGCCCTCCCCCCCCGTGCCCCCCTCCCCTCCCCGGACCCCCCCATCCCTAAAAAACTTCCGTGTGAGTCATGTCTTATCCCGACCCCCTCCCTTAGATCCATCCCTGGCCCAACCTTCCACCCCCTCCCCAACACCAATCCCGTCAACCGTCCCATATCACAGGCAGCCCACCTCCCCCAATTTACCACCCCCATCATACATCAAATCTCATATGAACATCCCACAACAGTCATTTCAACCACCACCCTCTTTCAGTGTTCATGTAGGTGCTGCAATGCCCCCTTCAGACATCTCCTGGGAAAGTCTTTTAAGCTGCTTCCCTTTCTCACAAACTCGTCTCCACTGCGACGTTCTCTGCTCCTTTCCGCACTCCTCCCTGGGTGCCCCTCCAGCCACAGACTTGGGAAGATGTTCACACCCCAACTCAGTCAAAACCTTCCAGGCCTCCTCTGCTCCTTTAACTCTCCGGGAGACTCCGTTGACAGTGAGCAGCAGGCCAAAGGGGAATAACCAACGATATCTCAGTCCCTTCCCCCGTAAGAACGCTGTAACTTCTTTCATACCCCGCCGCCTTTCCAGCGTCCCCGAAGATAGATCATTATAAATCTCCACCTCGCAGGAATCCCATACAATGCGGCCATACTTCCTGGCCAGGCTCAGGATTCGTTCTTTAAGGGGGAAGCTGCTCATACAGGCAATCCCATCCCTGACTTGCGTCCCCCGCCGAGGGCCGAGGCTGCGATGTGCTCTCTCCACTCCCACCACTGCCACGTGCTCTTCCTCCTTTTCCGCCAGTCTCAAGACATGTTGGCAGAGCTGTTGCACCGTTTTAACACAGTCTTTGTAACTGTCCGTTTCAGGAATTCCTTTAAATCGCAGGTTATTCCATCGTGCCCTGTCCTCCATCTCCTCCAGTTTTTCTTGCATCTCGTCCTGCCGCTCGCGCTGGCGGCGCTGCTCCCCTTCCACCTCCCACAGAGCTCCTTCCACAGTCTCCACGTGTTCTTCCACCGCCTCCACACGGTGCTCCACACTATTCAGTTCTTGGCGGAGTGAGTGCAAGTCCTCCTTCAAATCTTTTCTCAGCTCCTTAATGTCACCCCGAATGTTTCTCTTAAACGCCGCCAACCAGCCTTTCAGATCCGCACCATTGGAGCGCAGTTCAGGCCCGCTGCTATCGTCTCCTGAACTCCCTCCACCGCCACTCTCTTTACCCGCCTCATGATTCTGCAGGCCTTTCTCCTCGCACCGTGCGTACGCGGACTTAAACCCCTCCAGTTTCTTATGGGCTGCCATCGCACACCCTGGGGTATCTTTCTCCACAATTTTCACGCCTGGGATATCGCTCATTGTCACCTTTAGTCGGGAATCAGACGGAGCTCGGTTACCTCGCGGCCATCTGCTCCGTGACATCACCGGACGTCCATCAGCTCAGATATTAACGTGTGCTCATTGTGCAGGTGCTAGTAGTGTGCTCTGATATTCATAGCCATTGTTAATGCCCACTCAGTGTGCCAGTGCTCAGTCTGCCTTTCCATCCAACTGCGGATGGTGGAGCCTGTCTGTGTGGCTGATGAGTGTTTGGACCCTTGCTGGCTGATTCATTGGGTGTTGCACATGCTGTGCTGTATCTGCACTGTAGGTTAAAGTTTACCATAGGGATATGCAAGACATGACCCTCCATTCAGATACTCACTGGCTTTGTGTGTTACACTACAGAGCTGCCATATGAATTCAGCAGTCCCTTTGTGGAGATGTGGTCATTGACAGGGTGAATGCGGGCATGAGTAGGGGTCTTCCTATGTCTGCTGTGATTTTTGCATGCCCTGTGCCATACCTGTCTGACAAGATGTGCTTGGCAGGTGCTGGAGGGAGACGTGTGGTCAATGGGAGTTGGGTGCAGTCCAACCCATCCACCATGTGGCTTAAGCATGCCCCTAGAGCACCAGTTCTGGTTGTGGGGAGGATAGGCACACATAGGCGGCCATGCTGCCCCCCAAACAACTGCTGCCAGCATAACCCCAATCCTGGCAGCTACAGATATGTCTCTGGAGGAGGCAGACAGCTGCAGCAGTAGTATTTCCCTGGGCAGCTGTTTTTTTGCACCTCCCTGTAGAGCTACAGCTGCTAGTATTACTGACCACTTCCTCTGGAACTGGTATCGGTGGGGGGGGATAGCCAGGGTGTCTGCCTAGGGTGCCAGGGACTCTGCCCCATGTAGCACATCACCTTTTTGCAGCAGCAGCATATTTGTGTGCCACCACTGTCACTGTGGTTTCATTGTGGACATCACAGATGTGGAACCTGGACAGCTGCCTGGTCTGCCTTGCGCATCAGCAATTCCCACTGCATTACCCAAGTGCCACTCCCTTTTCTCCATTTGCAACATCAACATAGTGCCCTTTCATACTTGGGCACTATGCTGTAGCGGCTAATAGAGCACTACTATCACTTCCTGGGCTCACCTGTCTGTGGATAACATTGCAGACATTAAATGGGCTCTCTCCCGTCAAAATGACCCATTTCCATGAGGTTTTACTTGACATTAGGGTTCTCAGTGTTAAAGGGCACTAATACAACAAGCATTAAAGGAGCATCTGCTGTTAAAACCCACTCTCCACCCCATTAATGCCCACTCTCCGCCTACTGTTCCCTTAATGCTGCAGGAGCCTTTAACGCTAGTTAATGCATCTTTTTCATAGCATTAAGGGTGCAAGGGTGCCGATAACAGGCATTAACAGCACACTTGCCCCCTTAACACCCCTATGTAAACATACCCCTATGTCTTGTTTAAATAACAGAGAAGCAGGATTAATATTCCAACATAATTTTGTTAAATACTGTGTAGAAGGGAAGATAAATGGAACAGCAACAGATGGTTCATAAAAATGAACTTGCTAAAGAAAAAGATCCATGCTTGATGATTCCTTAGATCTTAAATTGATCCCTAAGCAAAAATATCTTTCTTATTATTGGACTCTCCTCAAGGGTTAAGGATAGGGCAATTCTGTACTATTTTAGAAAGTCCCTCGTCATACCTAGACTCTAGTGTTTTTCTCTACCGGACTCTTCTCTTTATCTTCTTGTTCACCTGTAGCTTGGTAACTTGGGATCACCTCTTCCAGTGTCCCTTCTGGTTGAACTCTTTTTAGGGAAGTTCTCTATTATCATTACCACTCTCTCATGAACCACACAAACAATTAAATATTTCTCCTAACTCCATTGCCTTTACTTCATACAGGAATCTTTAAATATGACTTCTCACTAGTTTCTTCTGATTCATTTTTACCTTCAGGAACAGACGGCTACACTAAAATCTTTCTTCCTATAACACAAAATCAAAAAAGATAGGAGGAACCAGACCAACTCAAACATATGAAATGACTCTCCTTCCTCTGCAGTTCCTTGTTTGATGTTTTATTTTTAAGCGTTAAAGCTTAAATAGAAGATCAGTAGAGTGATTAGACTCCACTTCTTTCACTCATTGAATAGCTGGAATTGAATACAGTTAAATTTAGTAGCATGGGTAGAAGATCATACACCAAGGGGCATGTTTACTAACATGTGTTGAGGGATCACCCTTAGTGCATGGTAGTAATATAAAAACCCCACAGAGGTGGGGCATTCCTGGTATGTCCCCAAGTAGTTAGTGTGGCTTTGAAGACACTACCATCCTAACAGGCAGTCGCCAATTCTGCCAATGCACTTACCACCACCCAATTTGGTGGCAGTAAGTGTATCCATGCTAACTACACAAAGAGTGGTTAGCACAAGCTAATGGCTCCTACACTAATGGCAATATGCAGCCAATGCTCAGTCTCTACCCCAAACCCCACTTGTCCCTGCCCCAACCATGCTAAGCCATTACTATGAGATTTTTACAATGGCATCTTGATTTGCGTATGGTAATAGTTACCAAAGTCTCATGGATTTAGCATACATAGATTTAATATGTGGCAACCATTAGCACACTTTAGTAAAAATGCACCTAAATTAACTTAAAATATGGATTGGAATAAACGGAAGAGATCCTGCTTATTGAAAATCTAACCATATTGTTCAATGAAAAAAAAATAAGTAATGGATCCTGTTTCCATGAAATCCAAAGAAAATTGCACGTTTACTCTGGGGGTCGGGTCTGTAGATTGTATAATCAGCAAAATTCCCAAGGTCCTGGGGTAGGAGACAATGTACTATTGTGGTCTGGGAACTGGTTAAAAGATAGAAAGCAGAGAAAAGGGCTAAATGCTCAATTTTCTCAATGGAGAAAGGTGAATAGTGGAGTACCTCTGCTGCTTTTTAACATATTCATAAATGACCTGGAAATGGGAATAAGGAGTGAGGGGATCAAATTTGCAGATGACACAAAATTATTCAAAGTTGTTAAAACCATTGTGAAAAATTGCAAGAGGACCCTGAGAAATTGGGAGACTGGGCATCTCTCATGAATCTATGATGATATTTCTGTGTTGAACTTGCATTTTTCTCAATGTAAGTCTTGTACTGTATACTTTCACTGTGTATTATTGAATATGTTATTAAGAACATTAACATCTATACATTTCCATTAACCAACAATGAAAACTAACCTGGGTAGCTTCAGACACCTGCCCTGTCCGAGCACTCCCCACCTTTCTTGATCATTCCCCCCTTGCTAGTCCTCCACTCGTTCCCACCCAATAAATGACAACACATGTAATTGGTGAACAAACATGGTTGCAGCTTTATTAATACAATTTTATTTCAAAACCCGACCCGAGCCAACACTCATTGCAAAACATATTCCATCTCTATCTATTTACAGGATGATGCCCCCCCACCAGCCATATTATTAGAAAAGTGGTGCATCTCCCTCTCTTTCACCCCCCCTCCACCACCATCAACCTCACCAGATTATTAGCAAAGGCCGGCCCCTCTCCTCCCGTATCAGGATGAAGATCCCCCTAAGATATCTGCCACCCCCCACACTAGGAGCTGCGCTCCCTTAATTCCTCACACCGGCCGTTAGGCTCCTGATATCACAGCGCCCGATGGCTCGGGCCTCCACTCCCTCCAACTGCAACAATCCCATTGCCTGTTCAAACCCTTTATAGGGGAGGGAGGGTGGGAAGACCGTGTTCCCCACCTGTCCGCCTACCACCGAGCTGTGCGATGGACCCCCGCTAACCCTGCCCACCTCGTCTGTGCGCCTCCCTGCTGCCCAATGAAATCACCCCATGTTACAGCATAGGGTGATTTCAAACCCCGCCGTTGTCTGTCACCTGGGAACCCTTCCGCCATCCCCACCTGAATCCTACCCTGCTCTACCCAGGCCAAAGGTACCAGGGCACCCAGTTGCTGGTTGGCCCAGTAACCCTGGCCCTGCAGCCTGCTACATTAACCTGGGTAGCCCCAGACACCTGCCCTGTCTGAGTACTCCCAACCTTTCTTGACCATTCCCACCTTGCTACATCCCCACTCGTTCCCACCCAATAAATGACAACACACGTAATTGGTGAACAAACATGGTCACAGCTTTATTAATGCAACTTTGTTTACAAACCCGACCCGAGCCAACACTAACTCATTTAAAAACATATTCCATCTCTATCTGCTTACCAGACGATGCCCTCCCACCAGCCATATTATTAGCAAAGGGGAGCATCATCCTCTCTTTCACCCCTCCACCACCGCCAACCTCGCCATATTATTATCAAAGGCTGGCCCCTTTCCTCCTGTATCTGGGTGAAGATCCCCACTGAGATTTCTGTCTTCCCCCCACACTAGAAGCTGTGCTCCCTTAGTTCCTCACACCAGCCGTAAGGCCCCCGCTGTCACAACGCCTGTTGGCTCGGGACTCCACCACCAGCACAAGATAGTATTACTATCCTTGTGCTGCCCCCCCCAACCCAACAAAGTTAGCTGCAACCATCAGAGAGTGCTTGGGTTACTGCCTTCAAGGCCTCCTGACAAATAGCCAACATCCACCCAGGTGTTCTGTACTTGCAGCCTGCCCATCTGTTGCACCCACCCCCTGATCTGGCGGTTCACCTTCACAAGACTTCTGGACCACCTGCGCTATGCCTTGCAAGCTGGTCTTGGAATGATTTCAGACCATATGATAGTTATACCTGATAACAGTAAACAAATGGCAGCCAGGTCCCAATGTGACGCTCAAATGAGCTGTTTAGAAGTCCATTCTGCAAGTTCATTGCCGCCTAAAGATATACGTAATCTGGCGGGCCGTCACCTCTGCATGTTTGGTAATGAATCAAAGGCATTAACCTACATCACCACATGCCATGCTCTCCCATCCATTCCAACCATAGTCCTGCTGCATCAAGGACCACTGCCCGGCCCAGTACATAAAAGAATGGCCTAGCATCCACCATTCCTCAGGGCAAGGGTTGTCATCTTCAAGACAAAAAATCTTGCTGCGATCTGCAAAACAACACAATCATTAAAACACATCGCCCCCTTCCCCTGCCCAACATGCTACCTGTCTCCAGTGAACCACTAATCATACTATTTATTCTCCCTCCACTTGGGGGCACACATATCCTGCATATGCTCCAGACCGTCATAAGCTTATCCACTGAATGATTGCCTCCCCAAGTCCTGCAGCTGCAGCACTGGTGGCAGCCCCTATCCAGAAGAAATGTGACACAAACTGTCGCTCATCAAAGCCTAGGTGTCACAATACCATGCACATCACCACTGTGAACTGAAACTGCATCACCAAATTTGAATCCCTCAAGCTGAAATAAGAAACTCTCAGTCACTGGGTACTGGGCCATACAGGCCTGCAAATTCTGCATGAGACAGGTGGCCAGCCGCTCTGCCCTGAATAGCCAGACCCACCCACCCCACCCACTATGATCTGGTGTATAAGAATACGGATCTGCACCTGCCCAACTACTACAAACTTCCTATCTAGACCCCCTACGGCACCCACCCTGCTGGAGCGCAGCACCAACTTGCCTATTCTGAATGCCCTAAAAAAGGCGAGCGAAAAGGCTGCCCAGAACAGCAGTGCTTTGTACGCCGAGTTTGCGATCGCCGATAATACCTCCCATATGTATGTTAGCAAATCGTGAGACACCGGGTGCCGCCAGTCCCGTTGCACCATAGACCCCCTTTCCCAGCCTGCCAATAGACGGCAGACCAGTAATGTGGCCAGCAGATTACCCCAGACCACTGCCTTACAAAAAAAATGAGAAAAGGCCAAAGACGATCTCACTATCGCTCTGAAAGAGCCGTCTGCCTTGGCTCAAATGATAAATAATCTGAGGAACACATCAGGGACTGTATGCCCCGATCAACCAAACTCTGCCAACAACTCACCAACCTTCATATAACCCCGCCAGTAAGAAATGCAGATCACAGGTGCCAAGGAGGATTGCCACAATGGCATCACCTCGGGATTCCAGCTTTCCAGAGATGTGCGGACACCTATATGGCCACTGTATCTGCTCCCCAGCACCAGCTGTCGAAACTATGACCATTGAAAACAAGATAATGAATCAGCAATTCTGTTGAGCATACCCAGTATGTGGAGATCTCTGGCAGTCACATTAAGCCGCAAACAATACAGTACGAATACCCCCATCAAAACCACGTCATGCAGACACTTGGGAGATTGTCAGTTAATGATCTCAACCACAGTCGCATTGTCGCACCAGAAGATCACACTCCTGTTTTTGAGATGCTCGGACCATACTGCAAAAGCAACTACGATCAAGAACAACTCTAAAAGAGTGATGTTGTGAGTTAAACCCATAACGTGCCACTCCTTCGGCCAGACTTGTGTACACCACGCTCCCTGGCAATTCAGTCCAAACCCTTGACCACCTGCTGCATCTGAAAAGAATTATAAATCGGCATTGAAAACTTCAGCCAGCTGCAAGACTATGCATCTGTTGTAATAGGCCAAAAAAGCGATCTACACACGCAAGTCTTCCCAAATGCCTTACGAAATCCAAATGTAATGGTGAGGCCTACGTGCCCTGGTCATTGCCAAAGACAGACACTAGAAAAGGGGCAACCCAACAGTATAACACGACATGCAAAATTGAGATGACCAACCAATGACTCCATCACACGCAACGCCACTTTCTTAGCCAAGCCCACCTCTCCTACCTCTCAATCTTTCCACCTTCTCCCATGGCAAACGTGCCTCTAATGTGACTCACTCGATCTCTATTCCTAGGAAGGTGATGCACATCACCAGGTATAGTGTCTTTCCAACTGCCAACACCAAAATCAGCAGCCATCCCCGAAAAGGTCTCCAGTACATCGCACATATATCCGAGTGATTCGGGCCCACAAAGAGAAAGTCATCCAAATAATTCACTATGCTATTCAACCCCTTTTTCTGCACTATGATCCATTGCAAAAAGGCACTAAAGGTTTCAAAGTAGGCACATGATATGGCACATCCCATGGGCATGCACTTATCGAAATAATAGCCCTACTCGAACTGAAAACCCAATATCGGAAAAGCGGAGGGGTGCACAGGGAGGAGATGAAAAGCAGATTCTATATCCACTTTTGCTATCAACGCCCCTGCCCCACATTGCTGCAACAGAGAGACTGCACAGTCAAACGAGGCATACTGAACCATACACAGCTCCTGAAGGATATGATTGTTTATTGAATAACCAGCTGGGAATGATAGGTTGTGTATGAGTTTGAACTTACCAAATTCCTTTTTTGGGATAACCCCCCCCGGGGAGGGGGGAATGACAAAAGGTTTAAAAGGGGATTCCAGACAAGGCTTCACAATTCTGCCCAGCGCAGACTCAACTGCAACCTTCTCCCGCACTACCTCCGCCGCACCGACCGAGCATTCCTCGCTGACGTGTCCTGCACACATCCCTGAAAGGGAATACAAAACCCCTGCTTGAAGTCCTGCAACAATTGCCCCTTTATACCTAGCTCCTCATAAGCCAGAAGCCAGGGCCATAAGGACTCAACCTGCACCATAGTTGGGGCCAACTATAACAAACTCTGATCACTTGCTGGCAGGTGGGGCCCCTGTCACACCTTTCCAGCTGCATTTGGTTGCAGCGTGACTGCCCCCGCACAAGGAACATGCATGCTGGAACTTTCAATCCAGGAATGGAAAAGATGACTTGTTGAAGCGCAAACATATATTCACATTACCTATCCCTGCTTTGGGAGAACCGGTACCAACCGGCATGCTCCGAAAGGACCAATTCCCTCCCCCCCCAGTGCCCCTTGAGATCTGCCCTTAGCCAAGACCGCTCACCCTCCTGCTGGCAACCACTTGGCGGACATCTGCATAAGCCATAGGTTCACGTCCTTTGTCCTCCAAGATAAGTGAACATTCTCCTCCATCATATTGCGAAAATTCTCATCATAATTTAATCAGGCCCACCCTTTATGAGCCTGCGACTCAGCGAGTATAGCATCCTCTTAAGCCAATAATGCCCCATATAGTTTGGGGAAATAATGCCCCCACACACTGGCCAATCTAAAAAAGGCCCTTGTCCAATTCAGGGTATTCAGGGAGACCTTCCATACTCTGCCTGCTTTCTCATCTTCCTTCCATTTCTTACAGCTCTCACTGGAATGCTTCCATCCTTCTAACTACTAAAAAATATTGATATACCGCTTCTTCTTAATCTTGTGCTGTAATTTTCATGGAACTCCTTCACACAGCTCCAAATACACAACCAAATTGGACATGCCACTCCTATTCTCCATGCGCGCTGTCTCTGCAGGTGGTGGCATTGATGATGATGTGCCCGACGAGGTGGAGGTCGACGCGGAGGAGGAAACACACCAACATCTGTGTGAATCCTTACGCTTGTCTCTAGCCTTTCTTTCCTATCCCTGTCGCTAATGCAGCATCTGGTTAGAATCCAGAGATGTGCACATCCAGAACAGTATGCTCATCTGTCGATGGAGACGTCCTCTGAGCACCTGCAGGGTCCTGAGGGTTTGGAGCCACTGTCGCCGATGTCTGCTGCTGCACTCCCAATGCCTTTGGATCCATATGAGCCCACTCTGACTCTTCCCCTCTTATGGTCTGCTCTGAAGCAGCCTACAGAAAAGGTAAAGAAGAAGGCCCACCAGATACTGCACCAAAAGTGGGGCCCCAATTCCTGTAAGAGAGCCCCGTCCTCCCGCAGCCCATGAGACCCCCCATACCCTACAGTCCCATAGCCCTCCACACTCAGTATCCCCCATCCTACATTTCCACTGCCCCAATCACCAAGGCACCCCGGCGCCCAGGAGGAGGGGGAACCAACACCCTAGGCAAGTAGGGGGAGTCATCCCGCTTCACTACCATTGCATCCCACAACCTCTTGTAGCTCCCACAGAAGAAAGCCCCCATACCCCCTGCCTGTATCCCCCCATACCCCACTTCTCCCATCCTCTCCCAGCTGCATGCCTCCTATAGGACCCCTTAGTGACTCCTTAAGCATCTCCCCCCATTGGTAGCCACCCACAGTATCCCTCGCCTAGTACGTCTCCCCACCCGGAGCCTGGGTCATTCCCCCATCCCCCTACTCACCTCCTCCCTGCCTACATCGGCATCTACTGTAATTTGCCCTTTGCTCCCCCCCCCCCT
Organism: Ichthyophis bannanicus; assembly: GCA_033557465.1. NCBI lineage: Eukaryota > Metazoa > Chordata > Amphibia > Gymnophiona > Ichthyophiidae > Ichthyophis > Ichthyophis bannanicus. The sequence goes on from CM066032.1 coordinate 1,476,190,491, forward strand.
TGCAGGTCTAGCAACAATACCTCTCCTGTTACCCCTCTGTGCCCCTCTTCCCCTTGACATTCCATTGCCCCCTCACCCCACTACCTTCGAAGTCACCACTTTGTGTTCCTGTGTCCTGGAAACCTCCCACAACTGTAGGTCCCCTGCTTCTGCTCTGACTTCTCAGTGCAAAAGCTGATCTATCCCTGGCACCACGTGCAGCCCTCACCCTTTTGTGTGCTTGCTGTCCGATTCCATGCTGCTCTATGCTCCTGGTAGAACTCTCTGCTCTGCATCAAGGCCCTCGGACTGAGCCTCAATCTGCCTCCGAGCCCATCCTTGCATCCCTCTCAACCAGAGGCAAACCCCTGCCTTGGGACCTGTAGCACTGATCTCCCTTTCCTTGCTCCCACTCACGCCAGACTCCCGATGATGCTGGGGCACCCAAAGGCTGCGATCCTGCTGCACTAATATGTCCTGGCAACTGCTGCATTCCCCACCTGTCCGCCCACTGCCAAGCTGTGCAATGGGCCATCAGACACACGGGACTCTGCTAACCCTGCCCACCTTGTCTGCGTGCCTCCCTGCTGTCGAATGAAATCGCCCCATGCTAAAGTCTAGGACAATTTCAAACCTCGTCATCATCCATTGACTGGGAACCCTTCCGCTCCACCCCCCCTCCCCCTCCATCTGAACCCTACTCTGCTCAACCCGGGCTGCAGGTGCTGGGGCAGCTGGTTACTGGTCGGCCCCGGGACCCTGGCCCTGCAGCCTGCTACATTAAAAGAAGAAATCATTTACATAATTTGTGAATAGAACAGACATTTGTACAGCAGATTGGAAAAGCTGAAAGAGAAAACAGAATAATAAACGGACTCCACATCAGACCATATCATTAAATACAAATATTACAACCATCTCGTCTTTATTCTGAATGATAGGCAGTTTGGGGAAGGGAGCGGGAGCAATGAAATTTCCCCTGCTAGCTGACTTTTCATTTCAGGATGCTTTGCAAATGGGATTTCCATGTTTTCCAGGATTAGTAAAAATGTAACACCTGGTCCTAGGCAGATGTTAAATTTGTGGGCTTTACAGAGCACATGAAAAATAGTAGATGTGAATGCCATGCTTTTTCTCATGGGGCTGGTAGAGCCTCCTTTGCATATGATAGTCTCTCACTTATTTGCATATCAGTAAGCACCTATTTTAGCACTTATAAGTTAATGTGATATGAGACCATCATAATGTGCGTGTTAAGATCCTACCATATGTCACATTTTTGGCATGTACAAAAAACATTAAAATGCATTATGTTGGAAAAAAAATCCTTTGGTTTTATCCCAGGACTTTTTGTTTCTCCAAATAGGGCATTAACTGTTGATAAACCCTTGTTAATCAAGAAACATTGCTAAAACAAATCCTGGCTCGGTTGGTTCATTAATAGTGTGATATATTTTAAACTATCACTTACTGTAGAAGCAAAGAAACACAAACTGAAATAACACAAACTCAACAGCAGTCTACCAGCAGTATGGACCAATGCTGTTGCATCAGTGTGCATTTCTTTGTTGTGCTATACATGGAAATGAAAATGCAACAGATATTTATCAGAATATGCTGAAAAACAATTTCAGCTTAATGTGTTTGGTCTAAGTGGTAATATTCAGTCTGCGGCAGTGTTTTTTGTTTTTAATGCTGGCTCCTGCAGTAAAAAAAAAAAATCCAGATATTTAGCACCAGTATCTGGATACCAGATGACACTAAATATCTGCCTTTAGGGGCCAGCAATGGCACTATCTGGATAGTGTTGCTATCCAGTCACTATCTAAATAGGCAATTTGCAAATCATTTAGGACAGCTTTTTTGCTGTCTTGAGTTATGAGAATTGTGATGTAAATAGCGGCACTGAAAATTACCAGCATCCAGATAAGTGTTGGCTCTGCCTCAGTTCAACCCTTTGACCACTCGCATTATTCAATTAGTGCCAACATGATCAGAGGAAACATTTAGCACCACAATCCAGATAGTACCACTGAATATCCCTCTGACCCAGACTTATCCATTTAGAGGATCCTGCTAACTAGTTAAGTTCTTTTTAATAGTGTTTCCCTATTATATAATTCAAATCCTGTAGCATTCACCTTTTGAGGGTAATTTTATAACAGAGCATCTAGGTTAAGGCAGCAAAAATGCACATATTTAAAGCCTATTTTATAAAGACAAATGGATGATGAAATGCTCAAAGAAATCAGGGAAGCTAACAAAAGTTATAGTACAGTAATAATAATGGCTGATTTCAATTACCCCGGTATAGCTTGGCCCAGGATCACAGTAGGACATGCTAGGGAGATAAAGTTTCTAGATGAAAGAAATGATTACTTCTTGGAGCAGCTGGTTCATTAACCGACCAGAGGGGAAGCCATTTTGGACCTAGTCCTTAGTGGAACACAAGATCTGATGCAAGAGATAAGGGTATCGGGGCCACTTGGCAGTAGTGATCCTAGTATGATTGTGTTTCATTTTATAAATGGAGGAAGAATGGAAGGAAATCCATAGTACTACCTATTAACTTTGAAAAGGGACACTATGATAAAATGAGGAAAATAGTTAAGAAAAAAATAAAAGGAGCAGCTGCAAAGGTTAAAGATTTACATTAAGCATGGGTGTTGTTTAAAAATACTATCTTGGAAGCCCAGACCAGCTGTATCCCACGCTTTAAGAAAAGTAGAAGGAAGTAAAAAAAACTGCCAGCATGATTTAAAAGTGAGTTCAGAGAGGCTGTTGTTGCCAAAAAAGCATCTTTCAGTAAATGGAAAAAGGAGCCAAATGACAAAAAACAGAAAACAACATAAGCATTGGCAATTTTTTTAACACTGTATCACTGTATTTACACCAAAGTTACTTGTTTATAGTTCCAACTGTTTCATGTAAACGTTCCTTCTTGTTCAATGTAAACCATTTTACCTTACAGAAAAACGGTATATAAAACCAGTTAAATAAATAAATAAGTTAGATGCAAGGCATTGATAAGATAGGCAGAGAGAGAATTTGAGAAGTTGAAATAAAATTGCATAAAAAAGACTTTTTCAAGTACATTTGTAGCAAAAAACCCCATGAGAGTCAGTTGGACCATTAGATGATGGAGGGGTAAAAGGGACATTGACAGGCTCATTCCGAGACACGAATAGTAGGGATGGACGTGCCCCCCTCCAGCCGGCGTCCAGCTTCCCCGCTGTCAGTGGGCAGTCGCTGGCCCCGGACATACAAGGCTGATTCTAATGTCAGCACTGTATGTCCGGGGCCGGCGACTTGAATGGGGAAGTTTTTCCACCTCCGAAGTGGAATAACTTCCCTGGATGTTAGGGACTGGTGGGCCTGGGGCTGGGAATGGGCAGCAGGGGGCAGAGAGCATTCTCCGCAGCCTGACCCTGGCCCTGGGAGGCCAAATCAGGGGTTGGGCTGTGGGGAATAAATTGTTTGTTCCGGTGGCTGGGATCGTGGCTTTTAAATGGAGCCGCAGTGCCATGGCAACTGGACGCCATGGTGCCGTGGCTCCATTTAAAAGCCCTGACTGAGTTAGTTGGCCAGTGCTTCTACATGTAGGCCGGGCTAAACCGCAGTCCCAGCCTGCACGTAAAGGCCTGATCGTGATGCTGATCCCACGGGGCTAGACATGCCCCATGGGATCAGAATCGCGACACCTTCTATACGTCTGGCTCAGGAGAGGGTTCTACATCCAGAACAGAATTAAGCTGAAAGGGGGGACAAAGCCATAGCAGAGAGACTGAATGAAAATTATTTGTTTCTGTCTTTATTGAGGAAGATGTAGGGATGTTATCCATGACTGAAATGGTATTTAAAGGTGATGCGGCAGAAGAATTGAAAGAAATTCAATTTCAGGAGTAGTAGCCAGGAGTAGTCTCTTGTTAACCATTTATACTGTGTTTATCATTGTTTCATTGTATTCAGCTGAAATACACTGACTGTTATGTTCCCTGTAAACCGTCTTGAATTGTGCAAAGTCGGTATATAAAACTTGTTAAATAAATAAATAAATATTGATACATTGGGAAGATGTATTACAACTATTTGATAAACTGAAGAGTTACAAATAGAATGCTAGAAATCATAAGGAACAGAATGGAGAATAAAACAAAGGATATTATAATGCCTCTGTATCATTCCATGGTGTGACCGCACCATGAATATTGTGAGCAGTTCTGGTCGCTGTATCTTAAAAATGACATAGCGTTATTAGAAAAAGTAAAGAGAAGAGCCACCAAAATGGTAAAGGGGATGGAAGGATGCCCCTATGAGGAGAGGCTAAAAAGGTTAGGGCTCTTCCACCTGGAAAAGAGACGACTGAGGGGAGATATGATAGAGATCTATAAATTACTGAATGGAGTGGAACGGGTATGTGCAAATTGATTGTTTACACCATCAAAATTAGAAAGAATTGGGGACATGATATGCAATGAAGCTACAGTGTGACCTGTTTAAGACTAATAATAGAAAATATGTTTTCACTCAACACGTAATCAAGCTCTGGAATTCGTTACCGGAGGATGTAGTTAAAGCTATTAGTGTAGCTGGGTTTAAAAAGGTTTTAACAGGTTCCTGGAGGAAAGGTCCATAAGCCATTATTAAAGGGGATTTGGGAAATCTACTGCTTGCCACAATACAAGCATTTTGGAACCTGTGTCTTTTTGGGACACTGCTAGGTACTTGTGATCTAATGTTGGAAACGGGATACTGGGTTTGATGGACCTTGGTCTGACCCAGGATGGGCATATCTTATATTCTTATGACAGGTAGACACCTACTTGTCTTTATTTAATGCTAGTATAAGTGGCAGAGATCACTCCTCAAATTCTGGTGTAGACATTAATCCTCCTCTATAGTATAAGTAAATGTGCATGCCTAAAGTTTTTAAGTATGCATGTAGATTAAGGTATTTTATATTTAATACACATAATAGCAAACACTGAATGCCATTGTGCCACTGGATAGTCAAGTTCTTCAGAAGCTGTGGCAGAAGATATTACAGGCTAAATATATTGATATCTTTTCATGGCGCGTAAGGTTGATGGCAGTGGTCATACGAGGTCTGATGATAGTAAGGAGGAGAGGAAATGAAGGTCAGGAGGTATGATTTTGAGACTGGACCTCAACATTCACAGCTACCCCTTCCATAAGGCACTTATATGTGCCTAGGGGCAGCTGTAAAAGCCGATGTCTAGATTTAAGAATTTAAGAGCATAAGATATACCATATTGGGTCAGATCAAAGATCCATTAAGCACAGCATCCTGTTTCCAATGGTTCCCAAAAGGTAGACAGATTTCATTCTGCATATCCCATGGATTATGGACTTTTCCTCCAGGAACTAGTCCAAACCTCTTTTAAACCCAGCTACACTAACAGCTTTTGCTACTACTACTACTACTTATTGTATAGTGTTACAAGGCATACACAGCGCTGTACAGAGACATGTAAAAGACAGTCCCGGCTCATAAGAGCTTACAATCTATTCAAGGCAGACAACACAGCAGTCAAGACAGATAACACAACTGGGGTCTAGGATATAGCTATGGAAATGGTAAGGAAACATATAGGAGGCAAACAGGAGACAGGGGGGATCCAGATCCAAAGCAGTCTCAAAGAAGTGAGTTTTTAGCCTGGATTTGAACAGGGCTACAAATAGTTTGATCCAGGCATAAGGAGCAGCAAGGTAGAAAGATCAAAGTCTGGATTTGATGGTGGAAGAGAAAGACACAGATAGAAGGAATCTGCCAGAAGAGGGGAGTTCCCAAGGAGGGGTGTAGGGAGAGATAACAGAGAAAAGGTACTGAGGAATAGCCAAATGAAGGCACTTACTGTATACTGTAGGTCAGTAGTAGAAGTTTGAACTGGATGAGGATATGGATAGGGAGCCAATGAAGTGACAAGGAGAGTGGTGACGTGAGCATAGCGACACTGGTGGAAGGTTAGCTGTGCAGCTAAGTTTTGAACAGATTGAAGTGAAGATAGATGATTCAGAGGAAGACCATTGAAGAGGAGGTTGCAATAGTCTAGATAAGAGATGACTAGAGAATGGATAAGGGACTTTGTAGTATGTTCAGAAAGGAGGGCACAAATTTTGTCAATGTTATAGAGAAAGAAGGGATATATCAAAAGGATACCGTATCACCCTCCGTTATTTTTATCTATGTTTTTTGTTGGACATAGATCGTGAAGGGAAGGAAAAACAAGCCTCCCCCAAAACACAATACATGTCCCTTTTATTCAGTTAGTAACTCTAAAAAACAGATTGTAAAAATAGAGAAAGAAGGGGCAAGTTTTAGCTATCTGTTGGATATGTGTGGTAAAAAGAGGGAGGAGTCAAAGATGACCCCAAGTTTGTGAGCTGAGGAAACAGGGAGGAGTAGAGTGTTATTCACAGCAATAGAGAAAGGAGGAAGGGGGAGGGTAGGCTTAGGGGGGAAGATAAGGAGGTACGTTTTGGCCATGTTCAATTTCAAATGGTGGTGAGATATCCAGCACTAATGTCAGATAAGCAAGCAGAGATCCAGGACTGGATTCCCGGAGAGATTTCAGATGCAGAGTTGTAGATCTGAGAGTCATCAGTATAGAGATGGTACTGAAAACCATGGGATGAGATGAGTGCACCAATGGACTGAGTGTAGAGAGAGAAAAAGAGAAGTCCCAAGACAGAGCCCTGAGGTACACCAATTGAAAGGGGGATAGCAGAAGAGGAGGATCCACCAGAATATACACTAAGGGGTATGTTTACTAAATTGCAATAAAGTTGCCAGCAGTAAGAGCAGCATTAAGGTACCTGAAGACATATAAGGCAGTGGGCAGGTAGGGGGCGTTCCGGTGTAAAGGGAACAATGGGCCATTTAACGCACGTTAACAGGGCACCTTGGCCGTTTAACGCACGTTAACAGGACATTGCATGTTAAGGTGACAAGCCAGCACCTAAGGGCACGGTTAAGGCTGACAAAAATGCCTTAAGGCGCCCTAAGGGTTGTAAGGCGCCTTAACTTAAGGTGCCTTAGGTTAAGGCACCTTAAAGCCCTTAGGGTGCCTTAACCTAAGACGCCTTAAAACCCTTAGGACTCCTTATGTTAAGGTGCCCTAAGGGCTTTAAGGTGACTTAGGCTAAGGCACCTTAAGTTAAGGCACATTAAAGCCCTTAGGGCACCTTAACCTAAGATGCCTTAAGTTAAGGTGCCCTAGGGCTGTAAGGTGCCCTAACGTAAGATGCCCTAAGGGTTGTAAGGTACTTTAAGTTGACAAGCATGAGCTGTAAGGCATAAAAACAGCTGTAACCCTAATAGAGCATCAAGGAAAGGCTGTTCAGGAGTTTGAAACACCTGGGATAGAGCATCAAGGAAAGGCTGTTTCTTTGTTCTCTTTTTTTATGCCTGTCCTACTCAAATCATATTTATGCCTGTAACAGTCATCTCCGCAGATATGTGCTGTCAGCCCATAACCTAAGATGCCTTAAGTTAAGGTGCCCTAGGGCTGTAAGGTGCCCTAGCGTAAGATGCCCTAAGGGTTGTAAGGTACTTTAAGTTGACAAGCATGAACTGTAAGGCATAAAAACAGCTGTAACCCTAACACTGGATAGAGCAGGGGTCTCAAACTCCAGTCCTGGAGGGCCGCAAACCAGCCAGGTTTTCAGGGTATCCCTAATGAATATACACCAGTGATGGAAGGAAGGAGAGGTGGGAGCTGATGAATCTGCCATATCTGTGGGCATCCTATGTGGCAGCCAGTAAAGTGGACAAACATGTTGGAGGCAGCTGTACTGATGCACAGGGTGTTGTTGCTGCAATGACAGTGAGTGGCAGAGGATGGGAATACGTGTCCCCCAGGGGAGGCAGAGGTGGCAGAATATTTGAAGTGATAAGAGGACAGAGGAGTAGTGGTGCTGTGCAGATCAGGCACAGGAGAGGCAAACATGAAGAGCCGCGATGCAGAAAAGGGTACCAGTGCAGGACATGGGGTAACAGCCTGCACAAGAAGACAGGACTGTACACAGCTGACAGAGGCAGATAGATGGACTGAAGGATGGTTGGCAACTGAGGTGAGGGTGTTATGGGCTGACAGCACATATCTGCAGAGATGACTGTTACAGGCATAAACATGATTTGAGTAGGACAGGCATAAAAAAAGAGAACAAAGAAAAATTGAACCCACAACCCCTGCCTAGGGAGTCAATGTACTAACCAGTAGGACACACCTCCACGGTTCTCTGTACAGCAATGGCTGGATACAGAAATACTGCAGGTCACTGCACAAAATGTCTGCTGTGTGTGCCAGGATAAGGTAGCCCCACCAGTACCCATGATGCAATGCACATGAAGCACAGCAGTCTATAGCTGATCACCGAATGGAGAATGCACTTCTCCAGCACCTCAGCTTGGTAAGAAGAACTGACAATGTGTGATACTGGCACAGAGCAGCTACAGACCAGGCCACTGCACAGGTACTATGGTCACCCTGAGGGTGAGTATGGGCTCCCAGCACCAGGTCTGCAGTACCTGTAGTACTAGAGGTGGGTTTTGATACAGATGTTTGTCACTGCCAATGTGTGGCAATTGTTTTCTGCAGTATAATCTAATGTCACTGTGTTCATCTGTATGCCCCAGACCACATCTAGTCCTAGTTACCTGGAATCCACCCAGAAAAGTGTATACCCCATGTTACAATGTGTTTGCCAGACTAGGGCAGAGGGGTGTCTAGACTTGCATGAGGTTTATGTAGTAATGCCTATATTGTGCTCTCTTCGGGTCAAAGTGGTGTACAGTATATGCCACCTGTTCCCAAAGGTCCCGCAATCTATGTTTTGTAACTGAGGCAGTGGAGGGATATGTGGCATGGCTATTAAGAGTGACTGTGGGACCAGCAACCCCAGTCCTGCTGGCCTAAGGCTGCTCTCCAGGGGTGTTGAATCAGTAGGCCACATCTGCACCTGTTATTAGGGCACTGGCAGACCACCAGTAATGCTGAGAGTTGGCCTGGAAGGTCGCAGCTGCCAATCACCAAGGTCTCATAACCAAAAACAGGTCAATCCTGGAGTGAACAGTAAAATAGCAAAGCAAAAAATAAATCACTCCACCAATGTATCCAAAGTCACATCAGGTACTACTATTGTTTGAATACATGGAAGGAGAAAAGAGCCTCAGAATCCAATGAGGTGGATTAATATGAGCTACACCTTGCAAACATCAACGGCTCTAAAAAACTCCTTCCATCTTATTTCTTTTTTTCAAAATAGTAATCAAATTGATGTAATCTCTTTTTTTCTCAGATTTATGTAGAAAACAACTGCAATCTCTCAAAACAAAATGCCGCTTCATTGAACAAAAATACCTGGCTTGGTAGCAGTGCTATAATAACACATAAAACTAGCAAACTGCCTTTAAAAACACTTATCTTAAAGGTAATAACATCGTTGTTAACAAGGCACACTGCTGGGCAAGTGCACCACTACAGGGCAAGCACACCAACGCCACACACTGGCTGCCAATGCATTTCACTAAAGTCTTCTTCAAGGAATGCCCCACCTGGACTGTGCATGATATGCTGTGAGAGAAAATGAACATGTAAGCTTAAACTGCAAAAGTTCAGTACCATCAGTAAAAGCAACATTTTTAAAATCCTCATATACCCAATATACACAAAAGAACACCTACGGACTCAAAAAACTTTTAGTGAATCCAACTGTCATACCACCAGCACAGCCATAACTATTGCAAAAAACGCCAAGCATGTGCTTCGTTAAAAAGGAGTTTCCATGACGTCACCCAATGACGAACCAAGGATTCCCCTTGCCGGTCAGTCCTCCCACAGCCCACAAGAAATAATATACCAAAACAACATCAAACCTACAAAACCAAGATGCCAACCTCCCCACTTAAAAACAAAACACATGAAAGAACATCCCCAAACCCAAATCTCAAAAACAAAACCCGCATTCACAAACAAACATTCCAGTCCACCTGTGCATTTAATCCTCCTGGAGAGACAGTCTCTAGATGAAAAATCCACTTCTGTTCACATAGTAAAAGATACTCATCCTTACTGCAATTCCCTTGCCCTTTAAACACTTGGTCAATTCAAAAATTGGCAGGCTAACACTGGAAAGAGTGTCAGCAGTGTGGGCTCAGTAAGGTGTAGGCAGCCACAACACACTGGATAGACATACACACCCTCCCAAACCTATGCCAGCATTGTGCAAATATAGAGGTTTTTGGCAGCCCTGGCCACCACACCAGTCCTTGGCACAGTGTAGGCATGGCTATGGTACGCAGTACTGTTGGGGTCACTCCCCGGGTTGGTAAACACCATCAGAAACCAAAACTGAAACACACTCCACAGATATCAGAATGGTTGCTATGATGCAGCTCTGTCAACAAATTGTGTTTAACTTAGGATTTGTTATCTGACATTAATCATAGCAACCTTTTGATATATGTGTAACGTGTTTCCAAGTTTAGGGTGGCATTGCTAAGGTATGCAGGTGCTAGTATTGGGAGATGCTGCTCCATGCAGGGCCCAACAGCCTGACTCTACATGAGGCTTTGGATAGTGGAGCCTGTAGGTGTGGGTGTTTGTGCCCCTGTTGGCCTCTGCTCTAGGGCTGAGTTTCCCAACTCCGGTCCTGATGGGCCAAACACGGTTCAGGTTTTCATGCTGTCCCTAATGAATATTGATGAGATACATTTGCATACAATGGGGCAGTGCATACAAATGCAGCACAGGCATATTTATTAGGGACAGCATGAAACCTGAATGGTGTTTGGCCCTCCAGGACTGCAGTTGGGAAACTCTGCTCTAGGGATTGCACATGTTTATGGTGTCTGTGCCCTGTAGGGCAAAATAGGGGTGTTTATGGCGTGTTTATTTAATCTGCAATAAAGGTTCCATCTTTATTACCACAGTTTAATACTGGCTAAAATATAGGGACATGGTTTGTAGGAGCCACAGCTGGGACTTGAACCTGTGACTTTCTGCCCCTGAACACACTGGCTGTGTATAATGCACCAATCTGTTGCCACAGAGGCAGATCATTTCCTGGGGATACCATGACTGTCCGTCAGACAGACCTTGTCTGTTGTAGTGCACGGCACCCACCTAAATGGGGCTTGGCCGTGGTCTGCTGTGGCAGATTCCACTGCCCCCTCCACCACCAGCACCCCTCCGCCACCATGCTGACATGCCCTCGTGCTGGTGGTGCTGGTGGTGCGCAGTCCCAGGCCATCCAGTGTGCCGGTAGGCGGCTGTTTATGGTGCATGATATGGGGTAGGGGTGCCTGCCTAGACATTCATGCTTCACCCCGGCACCGCCTGCAAATGTTATATGCTCTTTGGGGTTCTTGCTGGGTACTGTCCCCTGGGACACTGTGGGACACACACTCATGGCCATGTTTGTTCTTGGTCACTTGCTGTCTTGCTGGTTTTCCGCTTCTACATTCCTATGTGTCACCTAGGCATCTGCTTAGCCCACCCTATGCCCCAACTCCCCCACTGCATGTCCCGCCTGCAGCCCTCTGTACCCCATTTGCAGCCTCACCGTAGTGCCCTCTCATACTTGGGCACTATGATGTTGCTGCACATGTATCACTACTATCACTTTTCATGGTTTCCTTGCCTTTGCTGTACATTGCTGACTGAAATGGTTTCTCTCTCTTGCAAATGTGCCTCTAGTGCGAGGTTTTCACTGGTGCTAATTTTCAGACCTTCATTTCACGGCGTTAGTGTGCATGGAGCCTCTCTCCGCCCACTCTTCGCCCATTGACCCCCCCTTTTCTCCGCCACTGGGGAACCTTACTCCACCCTCTGGGGGGCCTTCCTCCACTCCCTGCACACCTTAATGCCGCCAGAGACATTATCACATGATACGTGACGTTCTCACATGGTAATGTGCCATTATCGCGTGATAACATCACTTATCACACTATAACATCACAGCTGCACCATTAGCTCCATTTAGTAAACATACCCCTCAGTCTCCCAATTTCTCAAGGTCCTCTTGTAATTTTTCACCATCTGCTTGTGATTTAACAACTTTGAATAATTTGTAGCATCTGAAAATTTGATCAACTCATTCATTCTTATTTGTAGTTATTTATAAGTATGTCAAAAAACACCTTTGCTAGTTCATATCCATTGAGAAAGCTGATCAATTGCAGCAAACTGATATTAGGTTCTGCATTAAGAGGGCATTTTTTATGAGGTTCCTATTTTTACGAACAAACTTGTAAATGTCTGTCATGGATGTAAAAATGGTCACATATGCACATAAACAACCAAACAGCATAATGGTATACATATTATTTTCGTGGTGTATATGTTCACCAAGGGGGTCAACCCGAACCGTGAATAGCAGGAATGGATGTCCAGCATGAACATCCAACCCCCCGCTATTTGCTTGGAGCCAATTTCATCACTAGAGCTCCCCGCATGCACTGGGCCTTTGTGTGGAGAGCTCTGGACAGGGGTGGGCCAAAGGAGGATCATGGGCCCATGACCCTGGATGTACAGGGCCAATTCTGGTTGTGGCCCTGAATGTCTGGGGGTGCAAGGAAGGCTGGGGATCTTGTTCTACCTCAAGGTGGAATAAGTCTCACTGGTCAAGGTGAAAGGCACCTGCAAGCCCCACCAATCAGGTAAGCAGCAGCAGGGGGTTCTCCACAGTCCGATTCCAGCCTCGGCAAGCACCTCCAGGGGCCGGGCAGTGGGGAAATTTTATTTATTTTATTTATTTAAAAAGATTTCTATATCATTTTATCCTAAAATCAAAGCAGTTTACAGCATATCTTGTGGTTTTATATAGAACAAAGGGTGAAGGGAACATGCCGGAGATTGTTTCAGTCTATTTACAATATAAGCTATGTACAGAGTATGTGTTATGGCAATGTTGATCAAAATTAAATTGGGCTAAGTACAGCTGGAGATTAAATAAGCAGAGTGGTTGGGGTAGGGCTAGGTCAGAGGGGGGTTGGATTGGAGGGGCCAGAGCAGGGAAGAGGGGAATTTTATTATGCAGTTGGTCTGTATTCTGTAGGAAGTCTGTATTATGTAATGTCTCAGAAGTGTTCAATATAGAGGGTGGTTTTCAGCATCTTCTGAAAGTCCTTGGTATCTGAAGTGGCTCTTAGGTGGTCTGGGAGGGTGTTCCATAGGGCAGGAGCGGTAAAGGACACAGCTCTTCTGGATGTAAATTTATTAGCTTTGGTATAGGCGCTGGGGGTAGTGATCATGTCAGTGTTGAGACGCTTTCTAGATCTGGTGCTAGTGTCAGTGTTGATAAGGCTCTTCAAAATATTGGCAGAAATGTTTTGCTTGATTTTGAAGATGTTTCATAGAGTTTTGTACTTGATGTGGGAGGTAATGGGGAGGTAGTTCAGGAGGGGGGTGATATGGTTGTGTTTTGATGAGCCTATTATAATACAAGCTGCAGTGTTCTGTGCCATTTGTAGGGGGTGAAGCATTAGTTTAGGCAAACCAAGTATATAGGGTTGCAGTAGTACAAGATGGGAGTGATTATCGCCTGGCAAACAGTGCAAAAATGCTCTTGGCTGAGTAATGGTTTCAACAGTCTGATGACACACATCTTTAGATAGGCATTTTTGGAAGTTTTGTTGATATGGGACTGAAGGTTCAGATTGCGGTCCAGGGTGACTCCAAGGTATTTCACTCCAGGTTTAACTGATATGGTAATGTTGTTCAGGTTGATTGCATGGAGGGGGGGGGGGGCGGTAAATCCTGGATTTAGTGTGTCAAAGATGGCTTCTGTCTTGCTGTCAATAATGATTAGGTTATTTTGAGTTAGCCAGCACATCATTTCTTCCAGGCATCCTGTTATATTTGAGTTGCCTGGGTTTTCAAGATTGATCAGAGAGTAAATCATAGGGGTATGTTTACTAAACTGTGGTAACATAGCAGTGGCTACGTTAACGCACGTTAGGTAACATTAACGTGTGCTATGTAACATTAACGTGCGTTAACATAACCTAACGCGCGTTAGCGTTCCTGGCCGCGGCAAACACCGCAGAGGGTGTAGAGAGGGCGGAGAGAAGGGGTCAGTGGGCAAGGAGAGCCCCCCATGACACCAAAGTGGGGAACTGAAGGGAGTGAAAGCCTGGTGTTAGATGCACATTTGCAGGAGAGAGAAACCATTTAAGTGTCAGCAATGTACAGCCTAGGCAGGGAGCCCGACAGGTGATAGTAGTGCTCCATCTGCAGCAACAGTATAGTGGCCAAGTATGAAAGGCCACTATGGTGATGGTGCAAATGGAGCATAGGGGGACTGCAGGTGGGACATGCAGTGGGGGCAGCTGGGGCACAGGTTGAACTAGGCCGTCACCCAGGTGGCACATAGAACATAGAAACTGGAAATCAGCAGGACAGCAGCTGACCAGGGCCAAACATGCCTAGTAGTCCATGTTCCACAGTGTCCCATCCAGGGGACATTACCCAGCAAGTACCCCAAAAGTCACACAGGTATCACTATGCCTGTAATAGGGCAAGAAGTACACATCTATGGACCACACTAACAAGGGTCCATAGACCACACCCAGGATGGGTCCCAAACAGTTCGTAGACCCAGCTAACTGAACACACTTTACAGCAGCCCCTAGTAAGGCATTGCAGGGTGTACCCATACATTGTCAGAAACATATATACACCCAGTAGGCCAAACTGGATACACCGTACCTGAGGTGCATACCCTCACCTGTCTACAGTCGGCAATAACAACACACTCCATCTACTTCTACCCGGTCCACCCTAGCCAATAGTTGCTAGAGCACCAGCCTGACAACCCTCCAGCCATCACTTCCCCATGTGGAAGGGACATAACATTAGTAGGCAGTGATGGGGGGGATGTGTGGATGTGCAAGTATGCCTTGCCACCCCAGACCCCGTATCCTAGTCACCCACCTACCTGCACAGTGGATGGCCTGGGACCGCGCACGACCAGCACCGACAGCATATGGTCATGTCAGCATGGCCGGATGTGTGTGTTTGTGCTGGAGGGAGCAGTGCCACCCACCTGCAGTGGACCTAGGCCATGCCCTGTACCAGTACGTGGTGTGCAGTGCAACAGAAAAGGTCTGCCTGAGGAAAGTAAGAGTAGCCCCAGGGACAGCTACTCCTCTGTGGCAATAGTGTGGTGTAGTACCACACAGCAAGTGTGTCCTAGAAGCAGACGATCACAGGTTTAAGTCCCAGCTGTGGATCCTACAAAGCATCTCCCCACATCTTACCCTACAATGCAGATACAACATCAACATGTGCAAACCCCAAAGCAGCATCAAACAGGGGTCAAAACACCCACTCACATAGGCTCCACTATCCAAAGCTTAGTCACCCAGCTAAGCAATGATAAGCCACAGACAACTTATATAGATACTGTAGATAATTCCCCCAGTTTGAAATCCAAGTTGTATCATCCGTTCACTGTAAGTGCATAACAGACATCCTGTTCTGCATAAAAATGTTATCTGTAAACCTCACTGATTTTAAAGAGCGCGGTATATAAAAGCAATAAAATAAATTAATGGAGAGTCAGGCTGATGGCCCCAGCACAGAGCTGCAGTTATCAGCAGAGCACTACTACCCCCTGCACAGTTTAGCAATGTCGGCAGTGTGGTGAGCAGGATTGCCAACCACCCCTATCATTGCACAATGCTGCAATGGGGGTGTGTATGTCTATCAGTTGTTTTCTGGCTGCCTACACCACTCTGGGCCCACAATCTCTCACTGTTACCAGCGTTAGCCTGCAAAAGTGCATAATGAGGAGCAAGGTAGTGTGAGTATGGACCGGACAGGGCGGATTGGCAGGATGCATCTGCACAGGGTATAGGGCAATGGCTGGGACACTGTAGTGCCCGACCACCACCTACATGGACAGGGTGGCCACAGCATGGCATGCTGTGAGGTCACTCTCACCCTAACCGAGCAGTGACCATGGCATGTCCATGCTCCCACATAGTGCTCAACACTATTTGTTTTCAGTTATGCCTGTGTTTTCCCAGTCTGGGGTCCAATCACTGATCTTCCTGCTTGGTGTCTGTGCTGTACCTTGGTGCACAAGGTTCCCCTGTGAACATGCACTATGGACTGGTTAGTGGACTGTCTGCAGTTAGTCTGTGAATGGTTGGAACACCTTCTAGGGTGCTGCAGGTGCAGTCTGACTGTGCTGTCTGCGGGTGAAAGGCAGACAGTGGTGTGGGGCAGTTGGGGTTTCCCCAGCTTATCCCAAGCATTACTGCTGGTCTGTTACTGCCACAGTCATCGGTATGGCTCTGGCCCACCAGGCCTGGAGGGATGTCTTCTGCCTACAGGACTGCAGTTACTTGTCTTACAGCCAGGGCTCAGGCACCTACTCTACAAATGGGTGATTTTAGGTCCTTTGGGGTATACAGTGTATACCACTTTGACCCATAGAGACAGAGCAACATCCACCTCATGTGAGTCTAGACACCCCTCTGCCCTGATAACAGGTGCCCATGGCAGCCAGACCCTAACAATGGGTATGAACTAATCTGGGTGGTGTCTGACCCCAAAGGGCCACATCTGACTGCAGAACACAGGTGGACACAGAAGTACTTTCAGTTGCACTGCTAGGAACACCTGGCAAACTCTGGCAGTGCAGGGGATGTGCAGCAGGACCTATCTCTAGCACTACATGTACTGTGGAGCAAGTGCTGGGTGCCCATCCTATCCCTAAGGGTGAACACAGAACCTGCAGAATGGCATGGTCTGTTAGCTACTCTGTGCCAGTATCATGCAATGTCAGTCCGTCTTACCACTCTGCAGTACCGGAGAGGTGCAGACTCCATTTGGTGATCAGCTGTAGACCGCTGTTCTGCATGTGCATTGCATCATGGGTGCTGGTGGGGTTACCCTATCCTGGCACATAGAGCAGATGGTTTTTGTGGTAACCTGCAGTCCTTCTGTACCCAGCCATTGCTGTGCAACAAGCCATAGAGGTATAGCCTACTGGTTAGTACAATGACATTCTAAACAGTGTTCATGGGTTTGATTCCTCATTGTTCCCTCTTTTCATGCCTGTTCAACTCAGATATGTTGCATGCCTGTAACAGTCATATCTTTGCAGATCCGTGCTGCCAGCCCATATTACCCTCACCATTGTTGCCAACAATCCTTTGGTCCATCTTTCCGCGTCTGTCAGCTGTGTAGAGTCCTGCCTTCCTGTGCAGGCTCTTACCCCATTTCCTGTGCTGGTACCCTTTCATGCATCATGCCTTTTCATGCTTGCCTCGCCTGTGCCTGATCTGCATGGCACCACCACTCCTCTGACCCCCATCATTGTAACTATCCTGCCACCTCCGCCTCCACTGGGGACACATATTCCCATCATCTGCCAACAACTGTCTTTCCAGTACTTTACATTGCCAACACCCTGTGCTGTTGTACAGTTGCCCCCACCATGTTTGTCAACAGTACTGGCAGCCTCATGGGATGCCCGCAGATATGGCAGGTCCATCAGCTCCCAGCTCTCCCTCCTTCACTCACCTGTTCATTGCCTTTCCTCGGTGCTCTATCCAGTGTTAGCCTTACATATGTTTCTATGCCTCACAGGTCATGCATGTCAACCTGAGGTACCTTGCAGCCCTTAGGGCACACTAACCTAGGGCACCGTAACATTGTTAGGGCACCTTAACCTATGGTCCCATAACCCAGGGTGCCTTCTAAGGTTCCTTGTCCAGGGGTGCCTAATACGGCACTTATAAGGCACCTTACAAGGCACCTTACAAGGCAACTTATAGGGCACCTTATGAGGCACCTTATAAGGCACCTAACAAGGCACCTTATAGGGCACCTAACAAGGCACCTTACTAATAAGGAACCTTACAAGGTGCCTTTTAAGGCACCTTTCAAGGCACCTTGTAATGTGCCTTGTAAGGTGCCTTATAAGGCACCTTGTAACACGCGTTAATCTAAGGCACCATGTAACGCGCGCTAGCTGATATGGCTTGCTGTAACGATGCACAGCCCACGCCTTTATTTGGCATCTGTACCTTTACTGAGTAAACTAATGTGGGTGACATTACTACAGTTTAGTAAACATACCCCATAATGTCATCTGCATATAGGGTGTAGTGGATCTTATGACTTTTGATGATGGAACAAATGGGCTGTATGTATAAATTAAACAGAAATGCAGACAGGGAGGAATCTTATGAGAATGCTCTAGCGGTGTTGGTGCTGCATTTTACCTGAAGTTGTCTATTACTGAGTGAAGAGGTAAACCATTTGATAACGGTGTCATGCAGACCAATATCTTCTAGTCCGTCCAGAAGAATGCTGTGTGACACTGTGTCAAAAGCCTAGGTGATATCAATGAATATCAGGAGAAAACCCATCTTAATGTTGCCCATTCCTCTGATCAGGTTGTCGAATAGGAATATAAGAAGGGTGTTGATGCTATGGTTGGGTCAAAAACCATGTTGGTGAGGGTGTAATGGAGCATGTGAATCAATGTGGCCCTGGAGTTGACATTGTACAATTTTCTTGATGTTCTTAGTGAGGAAGGGGAGGCCAGAGATCGGATAGAAAGCAGCTGGGTCTCTTTTGCTTAAGGCAGAGTTCTTGGGTAATGGACGGATGGTTCCAATCTTTAGGGTGATTGGTATTGTCACCAGGTGCCCCTAGTGGTTGGTTGGTGTAAGGGCATCTGGCGCATTTAATTAATTTTTAAGGAGTGATTGACCTGAAGGGCCCAGAGGATAAGAACATAAGAACATAAGAACTTAAGATATGCCATACTGGGTCAGACCAAAGTCCATAAAGCCCTGTATTCTGTTTCCAACAGTGGCCAATGTACGTCATATGTACCTAGCAGTTTCCCCAAGGGACACAGGTTCCACAATGCTTGTATTGGTTCAAGCATTGATATCCTGGGTCCCTTCTTAATAATGGTTTATGGACCTTTCCTCCAGGAACTTGTCCAAACCTTTTTTAAACCCAGCTACATTAACAGCCTTTACTATATCCTCTGGTAACAAATTCCAGAGTTTGATTACACGTTGAGTGAAAAAATATTTTTCTATATTCTGATAAGGTAAACAATCGATCTACGTTTACCTGTTCCACTCCGTTCATTAATTTATAGACTTCTATCATATCTCCCCTCGGCCGTCTCTTTTCCAGGTTAAAGAGCCCTAACCTTTTTAGCCTTTCTTCATAGGAGTATCCTTCCATCCCCTTTACCATTTTGGTGGCTCTTCTCTGAACCTTTTCTAAAATCGCTATATCCTTTTTAAGATACGGCGACCAGAATTGCACACAGTATTCAAGGTGCGGTCTCACCATGGAACGATATAGAGGCATTATAATATCTTTTGTTTTATTTTCCATTCCTTTCCTTATCATACCTAGCATTCTATTTGCTCTCTTGGCCGCCGCTGCACACTGGGCCGAGGGTTTTAACATGGTATCCACAATGACGCCTAAATCTTTTTCCTGAGTGGTGGTTCCTAATGTGGAACCTTGCATCGTGTAACCATAGTTTGGGTTGTTCTTCCCTAGGTGCATAACCTTGCACTTGTCCACATTAAATTTCATCTACCATTTTGATGCCCAGTCTTCCAATTTATCAAGATCCTCTTGCAATTTTCCACAATCCTCTTGGGTTTTAACAACTTTAAATAGTTTTGTGTCATCTGCAAATTTGATAACCTCACTCGTTATTCCACTTTCCAGGTCATTTATGAATATGTCAAAAAGCAGCGGACCCAGCACAGATCCCTGGGGTACACCACTATTCACCTTTCTCCATTGGGAAAATTGGCTATTTAGCCCTACCCTCTGCTTTCTATCTTTTAACCAGTTCCTGATCCACAATAGTACACTGCCTCCTATCCCATGACTCTTTAGTTTTACCAAAAGTCTCTGATGAGGGACCTTGTCAAAGGCTTTATGAAAGTCCAGATACACAATATCAACTGACTCACCTTTGTCCACCTGATTATTCACTCCTTCAAAAAAACATAACAGATTAGTAAGACAAGATCTTCCTTGTCTAAAGCCATGTTGGCTGTCTCCCATTAGGTCATGACTATCTACATGCTGAGTAATTTTATTCTTTATGATGGTTTCTACCATTTTTCTCGGTACTGATGTCAGGCTCACCGGTCTGTAGTTTCCCGGATCACCCCTGGAACCTTTTTTAAAAATTGGTGTTACATTGGCGATCCTCCAATCTTCAGGTATTAGAAATGATTTTAATGATAGTTCACAGATTACTAATAGCAGGCCTGCAGTCTCGTATTTCAGTTCTTTCAACACCCTTGGATGTATACCATCCGGCCCAGGTGATTTGCTACTCTTCAGTTTATCTAATAGTTGTAATTCATCTTCCCGATGTATCGATATTTCCTTCAATTCTTCCGCACCTTTAAATACCACTTCAGTCATGAGTAACATCTCTACATCTTCCTCAGTAAAGACTGAAGCAAAGAATTCATTCAGTCTCTCCGCTATCGCCTTGTCGCCTCTTAGTGCTCCTTTAACACCTTTATCATCTAATGGACCAACTGACTCTCTCACAGATTTTTTACTACGAATGTACTTGAAAAGGTCTTTACTTCGCGTTTTTGCTTCCTCAGCAAGCTTCTTCTCAAATTCTCCCTTTGCCTGCCTTATCAATGCCTTGCATTTGACTTGCCAGTGCTTGTGCTGTTTCCAGGTTTCATCTTTTGGCTCTTTTTTCCATTTCCTGAAAGATGCTTTTTTGGCAACAACAGCCTCTCTGACCTCACCTTTAAACCATGCTGGCAGTTTTTTGGACTTCCTTCCACTTTTCTTAAAGCATAGAATACACCTGGTCTGGGCTTCCAAGATAGTATTTTTCAACAACAGCCAAGCCTGATGTATGTCTTTAACCTTTGCAACTGCTCCTTTTAGTTTTTTTTCTTAACTTTTTTCCTCATTTTATCATAGTCTCCCTTTCGAAAGTTAAAAGGTAGTACTGTGGATTTCCTTACTATCCCTCCTCCACTAATTAAATCAAAGGCGATCATGCTATGATCACTATTGCCAAGTGGCCCCAACAACCTTATCTTTTGCACTAGATCTGGTGTTCCACTAAGGATTAGGTCTAATATGGCTTCCCCTCTGGTCTGTTCATGAACCAGCTGCTCCAAGAAGCAGTCATTTATTTCATCTAGGAACTTCATCTCCCTAGCATGTCCTGCCGTGACACTGACTCAGTTGATACCGGGGTTGTTGAAATCACCCATTGTTATTACTGTGCTGTAACTTTTGTTAGCTTCCTTGATTTTTTTGAGCATTTCATCATCCATTTGGTCATTCTGGCCAGGCGCTCGATAGTACACCCCCACTGCCATTGCCTTCCCCCTTTTACATGGAATTTCAATCCATATAGATTCTACAGCAGATTTTGTTTCCTGCAAAACTTTAATCCTTTCTGACTCAATCCCCTCTCTAACATAGAGAGCAACCCCTCCACCTATTTGATCAGCTCTATCATTACGATATAGTTTGTACCCAGGTATCACAGTGTCCCACTGGTTGTCCTCCTTCCACCATGTCTCTGATATTCCAATCATATCTAACCTTTCATTTAGTGCTATATATGCTAACTCTCCCATCTTATTTTTTAGACTTCTAGCATTTGCATACAAGCATTTTAGAGAATGTATTTTATTCATATTAATTTGGCTATTGTTAGACATGGGTAATTTAGGATCTTTAAGCTCTGTCTGCTCCATACTTGAGGGCATTTGGGCTATTTTACTCTTTTGTGGAACCTCTCTGCTTTTGGTAGTATCCTTCAAAGATACATTCTTCCAAACCATCCGCTCTTGGGCGACTGTCGGCTTTCCCCTAATATCTAGTTTAAAAGCTGCTCTATCTCCTTTTTAAAGGTTAATGCCAGCAGCCTGGTTCCATCCCGGTTAAGGTGAAGCCCATCCCTTCGGAAGAGCCCCTCCTTTCCCCAGAATGTTCCCCAGTTCCTAACAAATCCAAAACCCTCATCTCTGCACCATTGTCTCATCCACGCATTGAGACTCCGGAGCTCTGCCTGCCTTTTGGGTCCTGCGCGTGGAACAGGAAGCATTTCAGAGAATGCTACCCTGGAAGTTCTGGATTTCAACTTCCTACCTAAAAGCCTAAATTTAGCCTCCAGAACCTCCCTACCCCATTTTCCTATGTCATTGGTACCGACATGTACCAAGACAGCAGACTCCTCCCCAGCACTATCTAAGACCTTATCTAGGTGGCGTGTGAGGTCCGCTACCTTCGCACCAGGCAGGCATGTTACCAGTTGATCCTCACGTCCACCAGCCACCCAGCTATCTACATGCCTAATGATCGAATCACCAACTATAACGGCTGTCCTAACCTTTCCCTCATGGGCACATGGCCCTGGAGAATCTTCCTCGGTGCGAGAGGGTTTTACATCACCTGGAGGACAGGTCCTAGTTACAGGATCACTTCCTGCCACACCGAGGTGATGCTGTCCTGTCACGTGACCTCTCTCCTCCATGGCAACAGGGATGCTGCCAGACTGGAGGTGGGACTTCAGGACTATATCCCTGTAGGTCTCGTCTGGTCCTTGTAGTGTAGAACTCCTTATGAAGAACGAATCAAGCCTGAGTGTAGAGTACCAAGGCTTTATTTCCCCGGTCAACGCTAAGGTCCAGTAAGACACAAAGAAAGTAAATACAGTCCTTCTCTTTAACAAAAAGGTTCCACCAAGATTTCAAACAATCAACTGTTGTAGGTTTCACAGTTAAGTGTAAGTCTGGGCTAAGGCTTCTTTTAAATCAAAACAAATTAATAAATCAGCAGAGAAATGGTTACAAGCTTCACCATTAGCAGAGTTCTTCTCTCTCTACAAATCTTGCAGGGAATTCATGCTAGTTGCTGAACAAAGATTACATTCCATCGGCTCCTCCTGAGGAATGGGAATACTGTTTTCATATTCAAAGTCCATTGACTCAGGGTCACTGCCCTCCTCAGATGAATGACAATTTTCACTCCCTGTTAACTCCTCACAGAGATTCTTTTGCTTCCCATAAAACTCTCTTACTAAGTTATGGGGAAGTGCTCTTAAAAGGTCAGTTTTACTTCTTCTCCCCCTATAAAACTTATCTCTTTGAACAGGGTTTTCATCAGTAAAACTTTCTCTTAGAATTAAGGATTTTGCATACCTTGGCTTCTCTAAGCTCCAGAGTTCTCCTTGTAACGTGCCTTCTCAGGCAGATGAGCTGTTCTATGCAGTGCTCTGCTTTCAGGGGTATCAGGCAAACCCGGTATGGATTTCCACCCTCTGTGGTTCTTAGCAAAGGTATCTTTGTGGTAGGAACTTCCCTTCCTTGTTCCTTGCTGGTTTGATACAATGAACTTACTTGGGCTAGGAGAGTTGCTTTTGTCAGGCAAACTGCTTCTTCTGTTTGCTTTGCTATGGACTCCATCCCAATATGTTTGGCCTCTCTGGACTCTATCCCTTTGAGTGAAACTCCTTTGGATTCTGTCTCCTTGAGTTGGCTGCATGTGGAAGCTGTCCTGTTCCAGGTTCCTTTTCCCACAGCTATCCAAACTGCTGCTCCAGGCTGTGCTCCGTCCTGAGCCTCTTGCTGAGCCTCTTGCAGTGTTACTTGCTGTGCTTCCGGCTATGTTCCTGGTTAGGCTGCTCTCGCTCTTACCGCTGCCCTGGCTATTACCGCTGCTCTCTCTCCTACTGCTGCTCTCTCTCCAGTTGCTGCTCTCTTCTACCATATGGTTTCCTTTATAAAGGGATTTTTGGTTTGAACACTTTGGGCTTGACTTCAGGTGAAACTGCTTGCTACTAATGCAATCAGTGTCAGAGCACGTTGCTTCTGGCTCTGAGGAATTGCTCATATGCCCTCTGGCTGTACTGCGCTGGAACTACGCTCTCTGTATCTTCTCAGTTCCATGTAAAACAGGGTTTTTTTTCTAAAGCTATTTCTTCCATAGCTTCCACGTTATGACAGTATGTTGCCTTGGGATAGGGGTTGGTGAACAATATTGTGGATGAATTAGCTAAATTCTTCTTTTGCTGATTTTATCCAGGCTACTGGACATGGATCTAATGGAGCAGTGCTGGTATTTAGTGCTGAGATAGTTTGGGTTATCTGATCGACAGATGGGATGCTGAACTTTCCCCAGGACCACTTGGTTTCTTTGGACTTGGGGTGCATTGTTGAGGAGACATGTATTTGGACTGGAGGAAGTTGGCAAATGTCTGCAGATGTATCAATTCTTTTCCTTGAGGTTGGGTTCTTTGGTGAGGGTCCAAACTATTTCAAATAGTTCTCTGGGTTTAGTGACAGATTTGAGTATAAGGTTAGTGTGGTATTCTTTTTTTTTGTTGGTGGATGAGGTTGTTATATTCTTTTTGCTTGTTTTGATAGAGCTGTAAGGTGATATTGGACTTATTCTGTTTCCAACATTTTTCTTTTCTTTGTAGGACTCTCTTTGCTTTCTGTATGTCTTCTGAGTACTAGGGTGCTGATCTGGACTTTTTATCCTGGGGTTTGGGGTTCCTGGTGTCTAGTGCTTTTGCTTCTGTAGATTTGGTCATGTTCCAATCCTCAATTAGGTTTTCTAGATCCTTGAAATCTTGTTTCAAGTTGGGGAGGATTTCTTGGAGAAATTGGTCCTTAACGAAGCTCTTAAATCTTCTTCCTGGGTGGAACTGGTCCACATGTAATTTTATGTTGAGGATCTGTATAGTGAGTCATATCATGTAGTGATCCGACCATGGAACCAGCGTTATTCTAGGGGTTTAAACCTTATTGTGGTCAAGTAGTTGGTTAGGTAAAAATATGAGGTCTGGGGTGGAACCATGTGTGTGTGTGGGCACAATAATAAGTTGGGTGTATTGGAGCGAATCCATGGCTGTTAGGAAGGTCTCTGCATCTATTATGGTGGTTGATTTGAGGTTAAAGTCACCAAGTACTAGTAAAGGTTTGTAGGAGGTGTTAGCTGAACATACTGATTCGAGAATAGTAGAGAGTTTGTCAGCGGTAGCATTTGGAGCCCTGTAAGTGAGGCATAGGGCAATGTGCAGGTTCTCTATGATGGTAGTGTTGCAGTGCGCTTTACTTGAAATTGCTAGGATTTTGAATCTGAGGTTACTTCTTGCTAGGATTAGAGCACCTCTACCCTATTTGTATGTACGTGATAGTTGAATGTTGTGTGAGTGGGTGATGTGAGCTGGCTGAGGATAACCTGGTCGGTGGGGAAAAGTCATATTCCTGTGATGCATAAGATATCAGTTTGATGAGCCTGAATGTGGTCTGACAGGGTATTGATTTTGTTTGTTAGTGATCTGGCATTAATTATCTCAATACTGATTGGGGTGTGTATGTAGATATGTTTGTGTGACTTGTGCGGGCATGAAAAGATGCTAGAACCTATAATGGTGAGGTTTCTCCTGCTGGAATGTTTGTATGCAATTTGCTAGATTGGGTTGTAGGGAGGTATAATGGGGTGGCAATGAGGTGGTATCAGGATTGTGTTTGTGGAGAGGGGGGGTGGATTGTGTGTGGTGTAGAAGAAGGTTTGTGAGCAGAATAGTGGCAAGGAGGTGGTCTGTAGTTGCCATTGTGTGTTATTATTGTGTGCAAACAAGATGAGTAGTTGGTGTAGCCGAGCAGAAAGTTTTGCCCGGCTGCATTGATAGGTGGCAATAGTGTATCTCTAGAGCGGAGGTGTTTACCTTGGCTCTGGATGGTGGTATCCTCTCTTTTTGTGTTGGTAACAAATTGTTTGCTGAGATGTCATCCTTGGAAGAATTTAGGAGAACAGTGCTGAAGGAACAAAGGAGGGTAAAGCCGGGAGGCTTCTGCTGAGTTATGCAACAGCAATTTCCATGTTTAGAGTTTGGTGATTTTTACTTGCTTGCAGAGTATCCTGCCTCAGTTCCCTGCCTAAGGGCCACACCAAAGGGCCCTCTAGCATGGCCCTCAGGCACGGGCCCACCAGGTGCGGGGAAGCCTGATGGTGGCAGAATTTAAATGATGTCCCTGGGCCCCAATTGGGCTGGAGCTCTAGAGCGGGGAGTTGGTTTATTTCCTGCTCTATTGCTCAACCCCAATCAGGGGAGCTCTTCATTGATCGGCAGTGAGTTCTCCTCTGTGTGCCCAATGGTGGCAGAATTTAAATGGTGTCCCTGGGCCCCAATTGTGCTGAAGTTCAAGAGCAGGGAGATGGAGTATTTCCCACTCTATTGCTCAACCCTGATCAGGGGAGTGCTTTGTTGGTCAGTGGCAAATTCTCCTCTGTGCGCCCAATGGCAGCTGAATTTAAATAGTGTCTGTGGGCCCCAATTTGACTGGAGCTCTAGAGCAGGAAGTTTGATGTGCAGCGGGGAATTGTGGCTCCTGCATGGCATCCTGGTGCCATGGCGATGGGACGCCATGGCACCGAGGCTTTATGCAGAAACATTGGGAGGGTTAGATGGGGCTGTGGCTGGACATGCAGAGCAGCTGAATCATGGCATGTCCAGCTCATCCAAGCCCTTTGTCCTGATTATGCTCCCAAGGGAACATCTAGTTCCCATGGGTGCAGAATCGGGTGCAACTCTAGCCCATCCAAATTTTGGACATCCAGATGGGATGGACTTGCCACGTTCATAATGGGTCTCCATGGGCATGCACATGGTCAGAATTTGGGCAGAGTGTAGGTGGTGCATGAAAGTGCATGTGTAGTGTGGCAGGGTCAGTATGATATTACACTACAAATCCCAGAACCCCTTGATATAGTGAAAGGAAGTTCCCAGGTGGCTCATAGAGAGGTGAAATGCAGGAGAGGGTGGAGCTTGGGAGAAGAGAATAAGGGTGAGGTCCTCCTACATATCCTATTTTCTCACATACTGAGAGGAAAGGCTTGATGTACTTGGCTAAGTAGGAACTGACTGCTCAGGAGCAGGACATTAAACTGTCAGGGAGCTGAGAGACTCAGGATTATACAGTATACACTGGGAATGGAGAGGATATGGAACTGGTGATAAATTAAGTACAGGTTCCTGAACTATGGGAAGAGCCTGAAGCAATGGTGTTGAGCTCCAGCAGAGATGGGATTTCCAAGCATACTTTCAGAGCTAAATGCAGGAGAAAGGGAGACAACATTTGGAGGGAGGCAGACAATTACCTATAAACCACATTTCATTTGCCAAAGGGAAGGTCTGTCCACCCACTTCTCAGGAAGAGTTATGAGAGTGTGGAGATATAATTGACTAAGATTTATAAGAGTATGGTGCTGTGCTTAACAGAAGTATGTGAAAGAAAGTGTATGAAACTGAACTGAGCTGCATAAGGTGGCTGCATTTGCAGCTGATGTTTCTAGAAGCAGAAAAAAACTGTGGAGGGTTAATTGGAGTGGAGGAGTGGCCTAGTGGTTGGGGCAAAGTACTTCAGGCTGGAAGGTCGGGGGTTCAAATCCCACTAGAGGACAGCAACCTTGGGCCGGAAGGACTGGGGTTTCTAGTCCCACAGGTGCTCCTTGTGGTCTTGGGCAAGCCACTTAATCCTCCACAGCCCATGTTCCCTGTAAAATAGTTATCTCCAAGTTATAATGCCCTGTTCAATGTAATTTCAGTTTGTTCAATGTAAACCGCACTGATGCAGAGTAGCACGGTATATAAGAGAATGTAAATAAAAATAAAATAAATAAATAAATTAGCCTGCAGCTGTGAGAGAGATTTACATTACTATGATAAAGCATGGTACTAGTGCTAGAGTGCAAATGAGACTCTTTAAGTGAAGCATTGAGTACTATGAGAAAAGAAATTGCCTGGACTTTGGTTATTATTGAGGCAAAGTCTGTCTGGAAGATAGGGCTTTGGAGGAAGGGAGTAAACATTGTGTGAATTGCTGCTTTTTTGAAGTTGGTCCTTGGAAAAGCTACTATGACTTTATTTGAGCCAGTCTGACATAAAAGTGAATTTGTGAGTGAGAGTGGCTGACATGATGCTGAATGCCTCCTGCAGAGCAACATTAGATTATAAAATGCATTAATTTATGAGCGCATTTGAAAAATATAAGCATAATGCTTTACACAACCAAGTCCTAGGCGAGTAGCATACAAAAACTTTATTGTGGAGATGCACGTAGGATACAGAAAATGTGACATGGCCATGTTTTGGCTTGGCCTTCGTCAGGGGTTATGTGAAAATTAGTACTCTGGGGCACCTATTCATCCTATTCTATGCTGAAAAGGCTTCCAAATTCCTGACAAGCATTTTGCATGGTAGTAATGTAAAACCACATTCAACATAACTCCTGATGAAGGCCAAGCCAAAACGTGTCCGTTTCGGGTTTTCTGTATTCCACGTGCATCTCCATAATAAAGCTTTTGTATGCTACTCGCCTAGGACCTGGTTGTGTTGCTTTCCTGTGAGTACTTTGTGCTTTTGTGTGTTGGACTAGCATGATGATTTATACCAACTCCAGGGCATATTCTTTGCCACTTACACTAGTATCTTATAAAGACAAGTGGGCAGCTACATGTCTTTATAAAATAGGCTTAATTTAGGAGTGTTACAAAGTTCTTTAATAAAGTGCCCCATTTTTTAAAGAAATCTGAAAAATTTTGTGGACAGGTTATTCAGATGTTCCCTGATGTTGCCAAAGCCACGCAAGTGTTGGCGTAAGGCCTTTCTAGAGGTCCGCCCGCGTGTATTGGCTCTTGGAGCTGTTTTACACCTTAAATTCCCTTTTAAATGCCTTATTACCTTTCAGGGTAAAAGATATGTTTTCTTTGAGGTAGATCATCTGTTAGGATTCTTAAAAGATAAGATGTAGTGCTATGACATTGTTTTCTTCTCTTGTTTTTCCTCTTAGGGGCATGTTTACTAAACACCGTTGCTGTGCGGGTTCCCATTAGTGTGCTGGTGCCATATAAGGAGTGGGCGGGCCAGGCAGAAAAAAGCAAAAAACCGGACCGTACGTGTGTGCGTCGCGCTAATGTGCGGGGCCCACATTAGCGCGTGGAAAGGCTAAGTGGTGCGCTGCTGCAAAACCAAACAATAGAGCTGTAGTACAACAGTGAAGACACCGACCAATGATGCAGGGGCCAGGGGTTCAAACCCCCATTGCACTCAACAAAATAGACCAGCTGAGGCATCAACATTTATGGGCAAAAGTGGTTTAGGAGGCATATTAATTTTGGGCGGCAGAAGGCGGCGCACTGTTTAGTGTGGGCGGCAGATGGTGGCGCATTGTTAAGTTTGGGCGGCAGAAGGCGGTGCGCTGATAAATGTGGGCAACAGAAGGTGGCGAGCCGGTGGGCAGAAGGCGGCACGCTGATGTGAGGGGGCAGTCCAATAGTGGGAGGGATAAGTGGTGCGCTGATGTGCAAATAACAGGAACGGAGCCAAAGCACAATGGTTAAGACACTGACCAAAGGTGCAGGGGCCAGGGGTTCAACCCCTCACAGTGCCCAGTGAACAAGGCTGGCTGGGGCAGTATGTATCATGGTGAGGAGTGCTGTAGGAGGCCTTCCATTTATATTTTATTTCCCACCACTAGTAAACCTGCTCTCACAGTGTGCTAACATACGGATGCCCGTAAGGCACATGTTACAGTGCACTGTCTGCCAAGGCACCCTAGAATGTCCCCTATAGGGCACCATGTATGTTGCGACACAGGATAATGTATAGTGCACCCTATATGGATGGCAACCATAAGGCGGCCTATAGGGCGCCCTATAAAGCACCCTCAGAGGCACCTAATGGGTATAGTAAGCTGTGTGTGGTTTTGCCGGCATAGACATATGTACAGTAAATAAAAATAAAGCTGTGGACAGCCCTATCAAAGGGCCCCACTGTGGGTTTAAACCCATGACCTCTGGCTGTATAGGAAATCACGTAACCATTGGGCTACAGCTCTATAGCTGAAAGCAAGCCCCTGGCTGGCTGCAGAGAGCCTGCACATCACCCCACAGACAGTCTGCTGTTGTAGACAGGATAGGGTTAGGCCACCCGTACCCATGATGCACTGCACATGCAAATCAGCTGTCCACAGATGCACACAAGATTGGGAATGCACCCCAACAGCTACCCGGCCTGGTAGGGGGAATTGTCCATGTGCACCCACACAGCACCTCGGCCTGGTAGGGGGTCCTGAGCGGGTGGACAACCAGCAAAGAGTAGCTACACACCGTCACATTGTGCGGGTACTGTGCTCACCCTGAGGGTGTGATGTGGTGCCCAGGACCAGGTCCACAACACAAGCCATGGCTGGATGAGGCCATGACAGAGCTCCACAACAGTACTAACCTGTGAGATAGGAAGGTGCTGCAGAAACATGTTGGATATCTCTGTCTGTTTCAGTTAGTGGAAACACCCATGGACCCCCTAGGTGGTCAAAGTACCCCCCCCCCCCGAGGGTGGCAAACCGGCCCCCCCCCCCTGCACCAATGGCAGTAGAGTGGACCATCAAACCCCAGTCCTGCTGGGGAACAGACACCCTACAGGGCAGTCCAAGCAGCTCCACACACAATATCAGACAGACTTTAGGCCTGGATATCCAAAGATGCACCACAGCACTATCTGATACTCACCTGCAGCAAGCCATCAGCTGCTGCACTCCATCAAGACACATACCAGCTGTGAACAGTCTGCTGGTTAGCCCTGATGGAAATGCATGCACCCAAAACTGGGGTGGCAGCATACACAAGAAGAGAGTTCTGTGAGGAGGCCCCAACAGGAAACCTATATATATCACAAGAGAGAAACACAATACAGCACTATGGGGGTGCCTAGCCATGCTGTCATCACTGCACACTCAGGGTGAGAGTGCTCCCCCAGCAGCACATACAGAGGTCACCCTGTCTGTGTAGGTGGTGGCCTGGCACTACAATGTCACAGCCAGTGCCCTATGCCCTGTGCAGATGCATCCTGGCCAGCCCACCATGTCTGACCTATACCCATGGTACCTTGCTGCTCATTATGCACATTGGCAGGCCAATACTGGCAGTAGTGCTGGCAGTGTGGGTTGGGGAAGGTGTTTGCAGCCAACACACACTGTATAGACAGACACACACCCACACCTATGCCAGCATTGTGCTACTATTGAGGGGGTGATTAGCCTTGGCCACCACACCGGTCCTGGGCACGGCACAGGCATGGATATGGTACGCAGTACTGCTGGGGGTCACTCCCCAGGGTGGTGAACATCGTCAGGGGCCAGGCCTGGAGCACGCACCGCAGACACCAAACAGATTGTTCGGATGGGGTCAACTAGCAGTATGTGCGTAACGTAGGGATATCTATCAGCCTGTACTCTTAGCAAACGTTTCAGAGCTGTGTACCTCAGGTGTAGGGTGACATTGCTAAGGTATGCAGGTGCTGGTATTGGGAGATGCACGCAGGGTCCAATGTTCTGCCTCTACAGGAGACATTGGCCAATGGGGCCTGTGGGTGTGGGTGTGGGTGTGTCTGCCCCTGTTGGCTGCTGCTTTACGGCAGCGCTTCCCCACTCCAGTCCAGTTTTGCATCACACTGTTCGGGTCTTCCTGCTGTCCCTCATGAATATGCATGAGCTACATCTACATGCCGTGGGGGTGGTGCATAGATATACAGCACAGGCATTTGTATGAGTGGCAGCATGGAACCTGACTGGTGTGTGGCCCACCAGGACTGCATTTGGGGGATTCTGCTGTAGGTTCTGCCCCTGTTCATGGTGTCTGTGCTCAGTGGGGTAAAAGATAGATGTATTACCATTGCATATGTCCTCGTCACCAAAGGTGTGTCCTTACTGTCACTGTTTATTTGTGGGGAAAATACGTGGGCAGGATTGCTGGTAGCCCCAGCTGGTCTTTGAACCTGTGACCTTCTGTTCTTGCATGCACTGTCTGTGTGCACTGCACCACCGTGTAGCCACAGATTAGCTGAATTCCCTGGATAGTCCATGACTGTGGATCCGGCAGGGCCTGTCTGTTGCTGTGGACTGTGCCAGCCTGCACATGGCTTGGCCTCTGTCTTCTGTCGCTAGCAGCCACTGCCCCCTGCACCACATGTACTCGTCCGCCAACATGCTGGCATGAGCTTCTCCCATAAAAAGCAGGTGACCTGATTGGAATGTGGCAGTATGGGACTGCATTTGGGGTACTTGGCTGTGGGTAATGCCCATTGTTGTGGTGTGTTTGCGTTGTTGGGTAGAATATGGGTGTTTTCCCCATGCTTATGTCCCCTGCAATACAGGGGTGTCTGCGCTATCTGTGTTTAGTGGTGGGTAAAATATAGGGACTGGGCTGGCAAGTGCCCCAGCTGGGCTTTGAACCTCTGACCCTAGAGGTACTGACTCTGTCCGCTGCACCACACTATGGCCACATAGATAGTGCAGCCCCTGGAGGTAGTAAGCCTGGCAGGATGGAGTCACAAACCCTGCTCTACGCAAATTTACTGTGGGCATATGCACCGTCTGGTGACAAACGTGCACATAAACCATGGAAATGACCACGGGAAATGGGGGACAAAATATCACCACGCTGGGCAACAGTGATATTAATGGGCAACCATAGCAAACACTCCCAGGAAAGCTCCACAAAAGGAAATGTTTTTTGGGAGAGTCTCCGCTCCGTAAACCCTTCCAAAATTCATTTCTTTTTTCTGGAGCTTTTCTGGGTGTGTTTTCTGTATTTGCCCATCACTATAACTGTTCCCCAGCTGAATTACTATTTTTAATAGTTCTGTTGTGGTCATTTTCTATTTTTATTTGCACTTTTGTGCTGTGCACATGTATCACACTGCTCACGTTTTGCTGGTTTCCCCGGTTTTCCTGTACATTGCTGACGTAAATGGTTTCTCTTTCCTTTAAATGCTTTCTACCGCGAGTGTTTCACTGGCGGTATTTTTTCCTTGTAAATTCGGGCACGCTCCTGTGCGGGGAGTCTCTCCCCTCCCACATTCCACCCATTGACCCCGTCTCTCCGCCCCTCGGGGGCCTTCTTCCGCCCTCATTTCGCCTTTCCACGCCTCTATCGCACATGAGCGCCCCGCAAACGTGCGAGTTTTTGGCGCACGCGTGCGGGACCCGTTAATGTGCCGTGCACGCGTACGGGGCGCTTAAGAGCACTTAAATGCATCATTTTAGGGCGCTCAGGTGTGCCCCGCACAAGTGCCCCGTTTAGTAAACATACCCCTTAGTCTTTTGACTTAGTTAAGTGAGCTAAGATGTATTTACCGGTAACCAATTGTTTTTTGGTTTTTTTTTCTAATTTTTAAACACTGGCATCTCCTTGATGTGGGCTAAGTTTTAGTTCTTCTGGGCTATATATGTTATATGACATACAATGTGTGTTATGTTTGCTTTTCCTGCATTGTATATTAAATATTCTATAAATTTAAAAAAAAAAATAAGAAAGATGGAGGATACCGATGATATGAAAAAGACACAGAGAAGGGCAACCAAATTAATAAAGAGGATGGAATGACTTTCAAATGGGGAAACGTTAAAGAGGTTAGAGATCTTCTGCTTGGATTAGTGATAGTTAAGGGGAGATATGATAGAAATCTATAAAATCACCAGTGAAGTGAAACAAGTAAATGCAAGTTGTTTATACTTTCAAAAAGCACAAAATCTAGGAAAAATGCCATAAAATTTCTAAGTAGCAAATTTAAAACAAATTGAAGTGTTTTTTTTTTGTTGTTGGGTTTTTTTTCATAAAACTTACACTGAAGTTCTGGAATTCATTGCTAGAGGATATGGTGAAAACAGTTAGTATATATGGGTTCACAAACAGGCAGAAGAGTGAAGGAGTAGCCTAGTGGTTAGAATAACTGTCTAGTATTTAGGACATTTAAGGGTTCAAATTCCATTAACACACCTTGGGCAAGTCACTTCACCCTCAATTTGCCTTGGTAGAAAAGACCTAGCAATCTACTTCTGGTGATACTTTGCCAAGAAAACCCAAAGACAGCTGGGTTGCCAGTAGTCAGCACTGACCTGATGGCACTTAAAAAAAGGGTTCGAGAAGTTCCTGGAGTATTATTACTAATAAGGTAGATCTGAATCACTGGGAGTAGATAGCATAGAATCTAGATATGTTTTGGGATCCTGCTAGGTATTTTAGCCTGGATTGGCTACTGTTGGAAACAGCATACAGGGTTTAAAGGAACTTTGCACCTAGGACCTGGTTTTCTTTCAGAGCTAGGCTAAGTTATCTGCTGCCATAATTTCAGTAGCTGGAAAAAAAAGCGGGCAGAAAGGAAGGATGTTGATCATAAATCCTAAAGAACATAAACTGCTTAGTAAATTCTTTGGTAACATAACCAGGTCCTTGTTTCTTTAACATTCCCCCTTGTTTTATCCCTGACTACACCTTCTGTGTTGTCTGTCTTGACTAGATTGTAAGCTCTGATGAGCAGGGACTGTCTCTTACATGTCTGTGCAGCACTGTGTATGTCTTGTAGTGCTATACACATGCTCAGTAGTAGTAAAGTACTAATAGTAGTAGGTTATTATGGGCAAAATTAGCCCAGGGAAGTAAGCCTAACCATTCATCACTCTCTCAATTATGTCTTTAGTTTGGGGGTGATATCCTATGGAGAAATTGGGTTTAAATTCTAACTACTTTAAAAATGGTCCTCTGAAACTTGGAACAATTTGAGGCCCCCAGTCTGCATCAAGGAGGTTGGGATTCCATGTAGGTTGATAGTTCCTCTGATAGAAATGATGGCAAGTTGTTGAGTCAATAGTTGCTTTGTTATGGGAGCAAAATGTGTCATGCATGAGAAATGTTCTATCACAGTTGGGATCACAGTAACCCCAGATGAATTAGGAAGATCAGTAATGAAGTTCATATAAATGGCTCAATGAAGAAAAGGAAATGAAAGTGGTCTTAACTTACTGGGAGGTTTTTCATGGGAATTCTGATGTCAAGATGGTCACCAGAATATTCTAGAGATCAATTCCCTGGTTTTCTTTAGCCAGAGGTGTCTCATAATCCTATGTAAATATCTTCATTTGAGAATGTCCTGCTGACAACCATATGGAACAAAAGTATTGTCGGTCATACACCCTGCAGAGTTTTCCTTAGGTCAGTGGTTCGCAAAGCTGTCTTGGGGGCTCCCCAACCAGTCAGATTGATCAAGATGTCCATTATGAATAATCATGAGAGAGATTTGCATACACTGCCTCCACAGTATGCAAATATATCTTCTGCATATTCATTGTGGATATCCTGAAAACCTGAGGAGGCTGAGGAGCTCCTAAGACAGGTTTGCGAACCACTGCCTTAGGTCATTCACATGGA
The DNA here is from genome assembly GCA_033557465.1 of Ichthyophis bannanicus. NCBI lineage: Eukaryota > Metazoa > Chordata > Amphibia > Gymnophiona > Ichthyophiidae > Ichthyophis > Ichthyophis bannanicus. Next base: position 1,476,225,767 of record CM066032.1, read on the forward strand.
GTCCAATTCCATAACACACACATCTGAGTGCAGGTAAATCCAAATCGAAGACAGGCCCAATTTAAACCCAATTTCTCAACTGTGGGTATAGACAAACACATTTTTGGAAACCGATGATGGTGCTTTTGGGCATATATTAGTGCTATTTGCAGTGTCGCATGCTCTCATTGTTATGGTCCCTTATTATTGACAGGGATATGTTTTGTGTTTCGCTATAGAGAACTTTTGCCAATATATTTTGTCCCATCATACTGGCACCTGGTGATGCTGTGGTCATCCCTACTGTCCAGGTACTAGCCAGGCATTCATGTTCCCCCAGAATTGTAGATGAACATACCAGATCCTCCCGTGCAACACTCAGACCACACATACACACACACTCTCACTTGCAGTCACAAAAAACATACTTTTGACAAAAAGATACCCTGTACCTATCAAGAACAGTTGGTCTGCATTTCTCACCCAAACAATAATCTTTTCCATGCTCACTCACATACTATCCCTACATCAACCGTTCCATTTTTCAGTACATAGGAATTGTTAAGGAACCCCAGATTAGCTCCTTTAGCACAAACAGCAAATGTCAGCATAGCCAGAACACAATTTCTCTTCTTAGTATTTCTGTAGGGGTGTTTATTAATGTTTTTTTTTACCTTACAACCTTCCCTCATCTCTGCTTTCTGTTCTTTAAAACTGCATTTTTTTCCAAATTTGCAGACACACCAGTTCAAAACAAACTTGTCATGACCATTCTTCAATATCGAATGCATTGAAGAATAGGGCAGAATTATTTCTAAGTCCTGTCCGTATTCCATGTTTCTGCAGGAATAACAGGGACGTCTACAGGAAACACTGAAAACGTACATGGTTTTTTCCTGAATACCCTTTATACGTCTCCATAGCTGACCACGCCCCCATTCTGCCCCTTCTGGGCATGTTCTGAGATCCCCATGCTAGCGCCATGGACGTGCACATCAGCCATGTTTCAGAGTACAGTCGGGGATGTTTTCAGCAGATAAACGTCTCTGTCGCATGTATAAAACTCTTATTCGTATTCTGGAATGACATCCTATGTGGATCAGGATGATTGGAGAAGCAAATAAATGAGTCTCTCATCCTGAGAAGCTGAGGCTTCCTTTGTAGTTTGCCTCCAGAATGCTAAGATATTATAAACTGGAATTAAGCAAAACACATGGTTCATCAGACATGTCATGGATTCTGGTGATAACTGCAGCTCTGTGCTGGGGCCAACAGCCTGACACTCCATGAGAATGTGGATAGTGGAGCCCGTGTGAGTGGGTGTTTGTATCCCTGTGCACCGCTGCGTTGGGGTTTGCACATGTTGTTGTTGTGGCTGCATTGTGGGATAAAACTATGGGGTGATGCTCTGCAGGATCCACAGATGAGACTTGAACCTTTTGCTCTTGGACATACTGGCTGAGTGTATTGCACCACACTGTTGCCACAGCAGCATAGTGGTCCCTGGGGCTACGCTTACGTTCCCCAGCCAGACCTCTTCTGTTGCACTGCACACCACATACTGGTACAGGGCATGGGCTAGGTCAACTGCAGGTGGATGCCACTACTCCCTCCAGCACAAACACCCCCCCCTGCCATGCCGCCATGACCATATGCTGTCAGTGCCAGTGGTGTGCATTCCTAGGCCATCCAGAGGGCAGGTAGGCGGCTGTCTAAGGTGTGGGTTCTGGGGTAGGGGTGCCTACGTAGCTGTCCACGCTTCCCCCGGCACTGCCTGTCAATGTTATGTGCCCCTTGTGGTTCCTGCTGGGTAATGTCCCATGGATGGGACACTGTGGGACACAGACTCATGGGTATGTTTGACCCTGGTCTGTTGCTGTCTTGCTGGTGTCCATTTTCCGCGTTCCTATGTGCCACCTAGGCAACCGCTTAGTCCACCCCATGCCCCAGTTGCCCCCAGTGCATGTCCTGCCTGCAGTCCCCCTATGCCCCATTTGCACCATCACCATAGTGGCCCTTCGTACATTGCCACTATGCTGTTGCTGCAGATGGAACACTAGTATCAACTTTCTCGGGCTCCCTGCCTATGCCCTACATTGCTGACACTGAAATGGTTTCTCTCTCCTGCAAATGTGCATCTAACGGCAGGTTTTCATTTGCATTAGGATTCAGCCCTTCAGTTCAGCACGTTAGTGTGCAGGGAGCCTCTCCACGCCCACTCCCCGCCCATTGACCCCAGCTCTCCGCCCTCTCTCCTCCCTCTGCGGTGTCTACCGCGCCGCAGAACGCTTCCGATGCGGGTTGTAACGTTACTGCGCATTAACGTTACATTACCATGCTTTAACGTTACATAATGTGCGTTAACGTTACCTACCGTGTGGTCTGTAACGTTACCGCAGTTTAGTAAACATACCCCTTAGTAACATAAAAGTAGGTTGTTATGATCCTTAAGGATCATAATTTGAAAGGTAACTCCTTCCAAGAAATTCCACTCTCATAAAGCACATTTTATACTTGTAAGCTCTGGGTGACAATGCCATTCCAGACCTAACTTCAGTGACATCAACTTCCAATATGAAGAGCTTAGCTGGTCAAGGTGGCACAGGACTAATTCAAATAGTTGATTAAGTTTGTCAAAAACTTACTGAGCCTAGGAATATAAAGCATTCTTCAGAGTCCCTTTACTGGTCAAGTCTGTGAATGGAACCACTATGCTTGACAAATTTAGGATAAAGTTTTGATAGTAGTCAGCGAATTCCAGTAAGAACTAAAAAGATTTAAGACCCACAAATCTAGGCCAGTTTATTTTAAATTAAAAATGATTTAGCAACTTAAGCCATATTTGAGGTTAGTGGAAATGTGAATAATAGTACAATCTTTACTGCTAGCTATTGAAACATTTTGTAGGTGAGTTTGAAAAATACAGTAAGTGAATGAGGAAACTGCAGGTGATGCAAAATGCAGCAGTGAGACTGCTATTGGGGGATAAGAAGAATGAAAGTGCACAGCCTTTACTGGAAAAACTGCATTGGCTCACTGTCAAGCAGAGGTGTTATTTTAAGCTTTTCGTGATTATTTTTAAATTAATACAAGTAAGGGGTATGTTTACTAAACAGCATTAAGAGAGCCAGTGTGCCATTGACACCTGTAATCAGCACCCTGGTGTCCTAAAAGCTGCAAAAAAAGCCACTTTAGCAGGCTTTAAAGGCTCCAGCAGTGTTACAGGCGCATTAGGCGGAGAGTGGGTGTTAACCAGGTGGAGAGTGGGTGGTAACAGCGTGTGCTTCCTTAACGCCTGTGGCGCAACATATCTAAAAGCCCTTTAACGCGGGGAACCCTAATGGCAAGTAAAACCTCACGGAAAGAGTGTATTTAGAGCCCATTTCAATGTCTTCAATGTGATGCATGGACAGGGGAGCCCAGGAGAGTAATAGTAGTGTTCCATTAGCAGTATCAGCATGGTAATCAAGTATGAAAGGGCACTATTTTGATGGTGCAAATGGGGCAAAAGAGATGGCACGTGGGTCATGAAGTGGGGTTTGCTGGTGCACAGGGAGGATCAGGCAGCTACCCAGGTGGCGCATAAGAACAGAGATCAGATGATATACCAGACTGTGTCAGAGCAAGGTCCATCATGCCCAGTATCCTGTGTCCAACTGTTGCCAATCTAGATCACAAGTACCTAGCAGTTTCTCCAAAAGACACACAGGTTCCACAATGCCTTTACTGGGGCAAGCAGTGGATTTCCCAGGTCCCCTTGAATAATGGGTTATGGACATTTCCTACAGGAACCTGTCCAAACCTTTTTGAAAACCAGCTACACAAACAGCTTTTACTTAAACTCTGGAAGTCATCTGGTAGTAATTTACAGAGTTTGATTACATGCTGACTGTCAAAATATTTGCTCTTATTAGTCCTAAATGGGTTACACAGTAGCATCATTGCATGTTCCTTGGTCTTTCTACATTTTGATGGCATAAACAATCAATCCACGTGTACCCGTTCCACTCTATTCATTACGTTATAGACCTCTATCATATCTCCCCTCAGCCGTCTCTTCCCCAGGTTGAAAAGCCCTAATCTTTTTAGCCTCTCCTCATAAGAGTATTTTTCCATCAGCTGTACCATCTGTGATTTCCAGCATGATGCCACAGTGACAGTTGTAGCACACAGACATGCTGCTGCTGTGGAAAGGAGATGTGCCACATGGGGCGGTCCAAGAGTCCAGGCACACTAGGCAGAGATCCTGGCTGCCCCCCCTCCCCACTGCTGTCGCTGAACCCAGTTGTGGAGGAAGAAGCATATGGCGCCAGCAGCTGTAGCCCTCCAGGTAGCTGCAAAATGCAGATGCCTGGGGAACTACCACTTCAGTGGCTGTCATCTTCCCCCTGAGATGAATCAGTGGCAGGCAGGATGAGATCCCTGCAAAGGCAGGTGGTTGGGGGGCTGCCTGGCCATCCATGTGTGCCTCTGCCCCCCCCCCCATCCAGACCTTGTGCCCTAGGCACCCACCATACCCACATGTTGGATGGGCTGGGACTGCGCACCACTAGCACTGACAGCACGCGGGCATGTCAGCATGGTGTGGGGGTGTTGGCGGATGGGGCAGCTTTACCTGCCTGCAGCAGATCAAAGCTATGTTCTGATCCTGTATGCCATGCACATTGCAACACGTGCCAGGGTCTGTCGGATGAGACCACATCAGCCCCATGACAGCACTGTGGTATAACACATACAGGCAGTATGTATATGAACATAGGGTCCCAGGTTCAAATCCATTCGGAGGAAAATGTCTTGCATGTCCCTATGGCTAAACTTTAGCCTACAGTGTAGGTACAGCACCAGCATTTGCCAACCCCCAATTAACCAGCCAGCAAGGGTACAAACACCAATCAGCCACAGCTGGATGGAGAGGCAAGCTGATAGCATGGGCAGCTAAATTGGGGTTAATGTCAGAGCACGCTACTAGCTCCTGCACAATGCACACATATTAGCAATGCTTGAGTTGATATGGAGACCAAAGTGGCAGGCAGGAATGCCAACCATCCCCATTTGATAGCATGATGATGTGAGCATGTGTCTGTCTCTCCATTGTTCTGTGGCTTTCTGCATTTCACTGTGCTTCGCATTGTCTAAGCTGTTCCAAGCATTAGCCTACAAATGTGTATGATGAGGAACAGAGGATTGTGGGTGTGGCCTAACACAGAGTGAATTGGCCAGGATGTGTCTGCCTTGGCATTGGGGTCAATGACTGAGACATCATAGTACCTGTCTGATATGTGCACTGGCTGGATGGCCACAGCATGTCATACTAAGAGGGCACTCTCACTCTGACTGAACAGTGACCATGGCACGGCTATGTAACCACATAGTGCTATATAACAGCTGACTCCAGTGATGTGCATGCAGTCTCTGTCTGGGTAGTTTACTACCTGAGTTAATGCTGGGTGTCTATGTAGTTCCTCTCAAACCAGGGTGCATAAAGTCTTTGGGATAGGTTTACTAAATTGCGGTAATGTTACAGACCGCATGTTAAGTAACGTTACTGCATGGTGCATAATGTTCCTGTGTGGTAATGTAACATTACCGCACAGTAATATTACAACCCATGTGAAAGCGTTCTGTGGTGCGGTACACACCACAGAGGGAGGAGAGAGGGTGGAGAGCAAGGGTTAATGGGCGGGGAGAGGCTCCCTGCACACTAACGCGCTGAACTGAAGGCCTGAATCCTACCGCAAATGAAAACCTGCCATTAGATGTACATTTGGAGGCGAGAGAAATCATTTAAGTGTCAGCAATGTACAGCCTAGGCAGGGAGCCTGAGAAAGGTGATAGTAGTGCTCCATCTGCAGCAACAGTATAGTGGCCAAGTATGGAAGGCCACTATGGTGATGGTGCAAATGGGGCATAGGGGGACTGCAGGCGGGACATGCAGTGGGGGCAGCTGGGGCACAGGGTGAACTAGGCTGTCGCCCAGGTGGCACATAGGAACATAGAAACTGGAAATCAGCAGGACAGCAGCTGACCAGGGCCAAACATGCCCAGTAGTCCATGTTCCACAGTGTCCCATCCAGGGGACATTACCCAGCAAGTACCCCAAAAGTCACACAGGTATCACTATGCCTGTAATAGGGCAAGAAGTACACATCTATGGACCACACTAACAAGGGTCCATAGACCACACCCAGGATGGGTCCCAAACAGTTCGTAGACCCAGCTAACTGAACATACTTTACGGCAGTCCCTAGTAAGGCATTGCAGAGTGTAGCCATACATTGTCAGAAACATATATACACCCAGTAGGCCAAACTGGGTACACTGTACCTGAGGTGCATACCCAAGCCTGTCCACAGTCGGCAGTAGCAACACACTCCACCTACATCTGCCTGGTCCACCCTAGCCCAATAGTTGCTAGAGCACTAGCCTGACATCCCCCCAGCCATCACTCCCCCATGTGGAAGGGACATAACATTGGTAGGTAGTGATGGGGGGGATGTGTGGATACCAATGTATACCTTGCCACCCCAGACCCCGCACCCTAGGCACCCACCTACCTGCACAGTGGATGGCTTGGGACTGTGCATGACCAGCACCGACAGCATATGGTCATGTCAGAATGGCAGGGGTGTGTGTTTGTGCTGGAGGGAGCAGTGCAACCTGCCTGCAGTGGACCTAGTCCATACCCTGTACCAGTACGTGGTGTGCAGTGCAACAGAAATGGTCTGCCTGAGGAAAGTAAGGGTAGCCCCAGGGACCACTACTTCTCTGTGGCACTAGTGTGTCCAGATGCAGAAAATCACAGGTTCAAGTCCCAGCTGTGGATCCTACAGAGCATCTCCCCACATTTTACCCTACAATGCAGATACAACATCAACATTTGCAAACCCCAAAGCCATGTCAAACAGGGGTCAAAACACCCACTCACACAGGCTCCACTATCCAAAGCTTCATGGAAAGTCAGGCTTTTGGCCCCAGCATGGAGCTGCAGCTATCAGCAGAGCACTTCTACTACCCTGCACAGATTAGCTATGTTGGCACTGTGATCAGGACCAGGGGTCAACAGGATTGCCAACCACCCCTATCAGTGCACAATGCTGCAATAGGGGTGTGTCTGTATGTCTATCAGTTGTTTTGTGGCTGCCTACACCACTCTGGGCCCACAATGTCCCACTGTTACCAGCGGTAGCCTGCAAATGTGCATAATGAGGAGCAAGGTATTGTGGGTATGACCTGAACAGGGTGGGTTGACAGGATGCGTCTGCACAGGTTGTAGGGCAATGGCTGGGGCACTGTAGTGCCCGACCATCACCTGCATGGACAGGGTGGCCACAGCATGGCATGCTGTGAGGTCACTCTCACCCTGACCGAGCAGTGACCATGGCATGTCTATGCTCCCACACAGTGTTCACCCCCCCCCCCCCCCCCCCGTTAAAGCTGTGTGTTCTTAGTTCTGGGGCTCAATCACTGAGACACCTGCTTGGTGTCTGTGCTGTACATCCCATCTCTGGGTGCACAGGGTTCCCCTGTGAGCATGCAGTATGGACTGGCTAGTGGACTGTCTGAAGTTAGTCTGTGCATGGTTGGAACACCTTGTAGGGTGCTGCAGGTGCAGTCTGACTGTGCTGTCTGCTGGTGATTGGCAGACTGTGGCGTAGGGCAGCTGAGGTTTCGCCGGCTTATCCCAAGCATTACTGCTGGTCTGCCACTGCCACAGTCATAGGCATGGCTCTGGCCCACCAGCCTGGAGGGCTGTCCTCTGCCAGCAGGACTGAGGTTGTTTGTCCTACAGCCAGGGCTCAGGCACCTGTCCCTCACCTACAAAATGGGTGATTGTGGATCCTTTGGGGTATATTGTGTACACCACTTTGACCCATAGAGACAGTGCTACATCCACCTTATGCGATTGTAGACACCCCTCTGCCCTGATAACAGGTGCCCAAGGTAATCAGACCCTAACACTGGGTATGTAAAAATCTGGGTGGTGTCTGGCCCCACAGGGCAACATGTGACTGCAGGACACAGTACTTTCAGGTTGCACTGCTAGAAACACCTGGCACATACTGGCAGTGCTGGGGATGTGCAGCAGGATCTATCTCTAGCCCCACATGTACTGCAAACCTAGTGCTGGGTGCCCATCCTATCCTTCAGGGTGAACACAGAACCTGCAGAATGGCATGGTCTGTAGCTATTCTGTGCCAGTATCATGCACTGTCAGTCCGTATTGCCACGCTGCAGTACCAAAGAGATGCAGACCACATCTGGTGATCAGCTGTAGACCGCTATTCTGCATGTGCATTGCATCATGGGTTCTGGTGGGGATACCCTATTCTGGCACACAGAGCAGACAGTTTGTGCGGTGACCTACAGTCCTTCTGTACCCAGCCATTGCTTTGCAACAAGCCATAGAGGTATAGCCTACTGGTTAGTACAATGACATTCTAAACAGTGGTCATGGGTTTGATTCTTCATTGTTCTCTCTTTTCATCCCTGTCCAACTCAGATATTTTGCATGCCTGTAACAGTCATATCTTTGAAGATCTGTGCTGCCAGCCCATATTACCCTCACCATTGTTGCCAACAATCCTTCAGTCCATCTTTCTGCGTCTGCCAGCTGTGTAGTGTCCTGTCTTCTTATGCAGGCTGCCACCCCATGTCCTGCGTTGGTATCCTTTCCTGCATCGTGCCTCTTCATGCTTGCCTTGCCTGTGCCTGATCTGCATGGCACCACCACTCCTCTGACCACCATCATTGTAACTATCCTGCCACCACTGCTTCCACTGGGGGACACGTATTCCCATCATCTAGTATAGTTGCCCCACCATGTTTGTCAACAGAACTTGCAGCCACATGGGATGCTCGCAAATATGGCAGATCCAGCAGCATCCAGCTCTTCCTCCTTCACTCACCTGTTCATTGCCTGTCCTCAGTGCTCTATCTAGTTTTAGGTCTACATTTGTAATGTGCCTTGTAGGGTGCCTTATAAGGCGCCTTGTAATGCGCATTAGTCTTGGCGCCTTGTAACGTGTGTTAGCTGATACGGCTTGCTGTAATGATGCACCGCCCACACCTTTATATGGGCATCTGTACGTTTCCCACAGAACCTAATGCAGGTGACATTACCACAGTTTAGTAAACATACCCCTTTGTGTGCAGTCCAGCTGTGGTTGGCATGTGCATGGCTGAAACAGCCCACTGGGGCGCAGCAGGTGCAGTGTGACTGAGCTTGCTGTCGTAGGCTGTTAATTTTAGATGGTTGGGGCAATAGTTGCTCCTGGACTACTCACTGTGGTCATAGCAGGACAGTGACAGTGTTCCATGGTGATCTAGAGGCCCCCCTGCATTTGGCATCCATAACAGCAGCTTTGTAGCAGTGGCAACTGACATGCACTGCTCTAGAATAGTCCCTATCCAGTAGGAGTTGCACACATGTCCCAATTATAACTGGCACCTCCAGCAGGCAGTAACTGTGCAGAAACAAGGTGACTACATAATATCCTGCAGGCAATACCTGCCACACGCTGGCAGTGATGTGGATCTACAGCACAGACTATCTTTAACAGTGCAAGTTCTGGATACCAAGTGCTGTATGCTCATCCTCACTCTTAGAGAGACTGATAAATCTTCTTAGTAGCACAGTTTGTATCTGTTAAGTGAATGAAGCACACGCTGTCAGTGCATTGTACTGAGCTGATGTAATGGATCAGTCCATTCTCCTTTTGGTGATCAGCTGCAGACTGCTGTTCTGAGAGTGCAGTGCATCATGGGTACTGGAGGGGCTAACTTATACCGGCACACACAGCAGACAATTTAGGCAGAAACCTGTGGGCTATTTGAATCTAGACATTGCAGCATGCTAATGTATGGTGATGTAGCACTCTGGTTTGTGTAATGTTCCATTAACAAGGGATTAGGGTTTGATTTCCACTTGTTCATTTTGCATCTGTTTGTTACTCAGGTCATATCCCTACCTGTAACAGTCCAGGCTCTGCTGTGACTTGCAGACACTCATCTTTCTACTTTGTTATGCGTTCTAGCCACACTTTGGGTCAGAAAATGTGTTATTCTCCATAATGCCCTTCTGAGAACATGGCTGTCTTGGCTCTGCTGCAGCCCATTGCAGGAGATCATATATGTTCACCCTGCAGATGTTAGGCCCTTGCTTGGAGGCATGGCATGATGGTCATGCCAATGGCTTGGTGGCTAAGATACCACAGTTTCAGGCCCATTACCACTTCTTAAGTGACATTTCAAAATGTGTTACTCTTGCATTGTATGTCTGTCATAACTTTTATGGACCGACAGCTCCTCCTTGTGACCTTGAGCAGATCGCTTAATCCACCAATGGCTCAGCTGACTGCAGGTCTGTACATTCCCTGTTTAATATCAGACATTACCAATTGACGGTAACATGTACACCAGTGTGACTGCATTGTTGCGGCAGTATACTAACAGGCAGTTAAATGCATACAGCTGTAACCTACTTGGGCAACAAGAGTCATGTCTGACTTCATGTCTGTTACTGTACAGCTTTGGCTCCCTTACATCTCTACAGTACATGCAGACACATCCTACCTCTCGGATATCCACCTGCAGGTCTCAACTCATGTCCATGCATACCCCATGTGCCTGGTATGGATAACACCTGTGCAGTTGTTATCAGCACATTTTTCTCTGAGGTGTTGTCTGGTGGCTGTGTGGCTAAGACAGGTGTGAGTCCAATATGTCTGGTATCAGGTCTTCCAAGTGGCATTGCCACACATTTTCATGCACAGTACAGATATATTTGGGATGGCACCTACAGCACATCAGTGCTACCAGCCCATATCACCCTCTCCTTTGCTGCCATAAATCCTTCAGCCCATCCATCCACCTCTGTTGGCTGGGTGCAGTCCTGTCTTCTCATGCAGGCTGCTATACCATGGCCTGCACTAGTACTCTTTCCTACAATTTGGGACCGCACACATACCTTTGTTTGTGCCTGATCTGCACATCACCACTCCTACTCTGTCCTTCTATCACTGTACATATCCTGCCACTTATGACTCCACTGGGGGACACGTGTTCAGTAACCTATGACACACACTCACATTATGCCATATTACATTGACACCCCCTGTGCATCCGAACACAAGCCTCCCGCATGCTCATCCACTTTACTTGCTGCCACATAGGGTGTCCACTGGTCTGGCAGATCCATCATCCCCCGCCTGTCCTTCTATTCATCTCCTTCCGATTGTCTTCCCTTGCTGCTCCTTTATCCAGTGTTAGGGTTACAGCCATTTTTGGATGTTAAGGTGCCTGCTTGACACCTCAATGCCCGATGTCCCATTAACGCACGTTAAATAGCCCATAGCGCCCTTAATGCCAGAATGCCTCCTACACGCCCAGAGCCTTTTTCACACGGAAACCTCTTTTTGCTGCCATTACCGCTCCCTTACCACTGTTGAGTAAATATACCCCTAAATAAACCACAGAATTTGCAAGATAACTTTTGGAGATACAGGCCAGATAGAAAAATCTATTGGAGATACCATGAGTATCTTGGAAGGCTAAGGCCTTTAATGTGATAGGGCTAGAACAATGAGCACCTTGCCTGGCCCCTTGAAAGAGGATCTAACTTAATAGCTTTTAGAAAAGGCTTGAAAACATTATTATTTCCCAAAGATGGTGTGGTATAGTGTGGTGTGTGGTGGCAAGGTCTTATAAAATACGCAGAGAGCAGTTCAGGACCAGACAAAATTACTTTTATTGTCCTTTAGCTATATAGCAATCACTCCCCAGTCTGTTGCCTTCAGGTCTGGTTCTCAGTGCCCCCCTCTCTAAAGTCTAGGCAGACACTTTGGCTTTGGTGTGTATGAATATGGTTCCCAGTTCATAAACTGCCTACCTTACAGCTGGACTCCTCTCTCAGCCCTGCTTAGAAAGTGCTTTCTGTCTCCTTGAATCTTTCCTCTTCCTAGTGCACACAGCTGGCTTCTTAATCTCTCTGTCTGAGTCACACCCTCCCAGCCCTGAGTTCTGAGGTGGACTGGTGATAATCTTTTTGGAGATGGATGACTAACTTCCTATATACCCCATCACAGATGTTTAATAGGGTAAGTTAAAAAGCTGGGCATTTGGTGGAGAACTAGTGGAAAAACAGGGTTCCCTATCTTGATGTTAAGAGATATCTATAATTCTGTAGGGTTCTATCCTTTACTGTTGTTGTTTCAATTATAAACCATTTTGAATAGCCTGTGCTAAAAAGATAGTATATAAAAACATTTAGAATAAAATAAATAAACTATAGCAGTCATCTTGCTTGGATCTATTTCAGGACCTTGGTCTGAAAATATATACCCCAAGAAGTAAATCCAAATTCATTCAAACATAAATTTCTAAACTTAGAGGCTTGTTTACAAAGCCGCAGTAGCGGTTTCCGATCGTTATCAGAGCCGCGGCGGTCTGAAGTTGTTTTATTAAAACACATACAATGGCAGTTTAAAAAATTAAGATATCCAGTGCCATATACGGATAGAAAATGGCATTAAAAACTTGGATAGAGCAGTGACTGCTGGTGTTAACTGGATAGTGCAGGAACAATCAATATGATTTTCAGCAGCATTATTCAGACAATGCCAATGGACAACAATACTTATCTGGGTAGCATTTGCTGCTATCCAGAAAAATGTTTTTAAATAGTGTGTCCATTGTTGACAAAGGCCTGAAAGACATGGCCACATATTCATAATGGCCATCTCTGGCATTGAAGGTAGGTTTCTACTTGTCATCTTGCCAAATCTGGTTGAGATTATAAACCTCCCCACCTTTGTAAATCCAGCTTGATAAAATCCTTGGCTCCTTGAAACCTATCAAATAGCTCTGAAATTAACTGCAAGGGATATCTATTCTTGACAGAGATCTAACTGAATAGCTGAATCAATGCATGATCTAAGGAATCTATCATTTTGCTGCTGCTGCTGTAGGGAATTTCAAGGGGTGAATAAACCCTTGAGTCAGTTTTCCCTGTGTGACTTGAACATGGCTTTGATCTCAGGACCTGGCTTTCACGCAAGTGGTACCTTGATTCCTGGGATTAACTCGGTGGTGCAATTATTCTTCTAGTGCTTGGAAGGTCTCCCTCAGTACCAGCTGCAATGCTTAGAATCACTACAAAATACTGCCACTCGTATTGTTCACCCTGTTGCTCTTCAGTTTGCTGATTTGACTGTCTCTCCTCTGTCCTATTATATGTTGTTCCTTTCTACTTTCTGACCTTGCAGCATTGCTATTATTATTGTAAACCCCCCTGATGCTATGACCTGGGTGGTATATCAAATATGTGAATAAATATAAAGATAAAAATGAGTCTGTTTGCTTCTTGCTAAAGACATCTACCGAGGCATGGTAGCATAATGGGAAGACTGAAAATGTCTCTACCACAGAAGCTGCAAAAGCAGAATCTATAGATCCTAAATCTGGAATACAAGAAGAAAAATGGAAAGTGGGTTATGAAGCAATCTTCCTTGATTGCTAATCAATGAGCTGATTGTGCTTCTGGAGCCATATAAGTCCAGAAGGACTATAGAAGAAGGAGATTTAATCCAAGATGAGATGGTCTCGGGACACTATGTACTCACTGTTAAATTCAAGTTGACATTAACTCATTGTTTCTCCCCTTGGCCTAACAGTCTATTATTGATGACTATGACAAAAAAAGCAGATATAGAATTTGGTCTATGGCATATTCTGTGTAAATAGATGAAGTCCTGGATAATGACATTTCTAGCTGTTCTAGATTCAATGATGCCATTGCTGAGCTACGTTATGAACTGAAAGGGTAGTCAACGGCACCTCTTCCTCAGGCATGCTATATGGGCATTGATAAAATCTAGTTTTGCAGAGGCAGTTCTTGGTCGGGTACCCCTGACTGGTACAATAAATGTACACACCCATCCTTCTCGGTTCATTACCTCTGGGATAACTGAACCCCAATATGGATTAGTTCCATTGGATTTTTAGGCCACATGACAGGATAAATTTGCAAGGAAGGGGGCACACTGGACCTTGAGGGGAAGGCCATACCTGTCAGTGGTTTTCACAAATATGGGTGCCAACATGCACACAGAGGGATGCCATAGAGTTCAGATCTGAAGGCAGCCCTAAGGCACCCGTTCATTTTTAATATGCCCCAATAGGCCATTTCATTAGGCTTCTAACACAGTCTTACTGATTTAACATGTCTCTACTGCTACTATATGAAATTCAGTGGCATACTGACTAACCCTATGTGCTCCCAGCTTAATCGTCAGGAGACAGGTAGAGGCTAATATGACACAGCCTGGATTATCAAAGATAAACTTGAAGGCTGAGAAAAAGGCAACTATTTCAGAAATCAGGGGATTATGTCTCTCCAAAGTGAAGCAGCCCATGCCAAAGCTTCACTAGTTAACAATGTTATGGTATAAGTAAAATGGGGGTATGTTTACTAAGCAGTCTTAACGTGCAGCCGGCGTTAGTGTGCAGGATGCCATATAAGGTAGTGGGCGTTCTGATCTTAAGGTAGTATTTAGGGTTATCATGCGATAAGGTGCGTTTTCGTGTGATAGAGGGAGCCGTGGCACATTAATGCGCGTTAGCCTTAATTAGGTGCACTGACCTACAAACACAACAACAGAGGTGTAGCACAATGGTTAATACATTAACTGATGAAACAGGGTTCATGAGTTCTATCCCCCAGTGTGCTTGATGAGTAAGTCTGTCTGAGGCATTGCCCTTTACTTTAAATCAGTGCTGTCTGAGGCATTTTCTTTTTTAATTTAAATTAATGCTGCCAGCATACACACCATCACAGTGCCGTAACCTAAGGTGCCGCATAAGGCGCCCTATAAGGCACTCCAGAGGGCACATTATAAAGTGCACTGTCCGCCAAGGCACCTTATAATGTTCCCTATAGGGTGCCTTATAAGACGCCTTATAGGGCGCTTTATAGGGCGCCTTATAGAGCGCTTTAGAGGGCGCCTTATGAGGCACCTTAAGGCTACAGCACTGTGAGGGTGATTTTGCTGGCAGCACTAATTTAAATTAAAAAAGAAAATGCCTCAGACAGCCCTATCAAATAACACCACTGTGGGATCAAACCCATGCCTTCTGGATCCATAGGTAGTAAAGTAACCAGTGGGCTACAGCTGCTAACAAGCCCCTAGCTGGCTACAGAAGGACTGCAGGTCACCACACAAATTGTCTGCAGTGGTTACCAGGATAGGGTTAACCCACCCATACCCATGATGCACTGCACATGCAAATCCGCAGTCTACAGATGATCACAATATGGGGTATGCACCCCCACAGCACTTCGGCCTTATAGGGGGGAACTGACCATGTGCACGCCCACAGCACCTCAGCCTGGTAGCGGGTACTGACCGTGTGTGTTACTGGCACAGAGTAGCTACAGACCGTCACATTGTGCGGGTAGTGCGCTCACCCTGAGGGTGAGGTGGGGCACCCAGCACCAGGTCCACAGCACCTTTCATGGCTGAAATACACCATGTTGTAGGTCCCCATCAGTGCTAGTGTGTGTGATAAGTAGTTCCTGCAAACACACCTAGGATACATCTGTGTCCATCTGTATTTCTCAGTCATGTCTAGCCCTTATGGGCTATGATGCACCCAGAATAGTGCATATCCTGTGTTAGTGCCATAGGCACATGATGTAGGTGAAAGGGGGGGGGGGTTGTTTGGACCCTCTGTGACTGAGGGTGGAAAACAGAATCTCCCACCAACAGATCCACATTCTACCTCCTTGCAATGATGGCAGTAGAGGAGGACCATCAACCCCCATCCTGCTGAGGAACAGACCTCCTACAGGGCAGTCAATGCTGATCTGTACACATCCATAAAGCAATAGCATACAGACAGTAGGCCTGGAAATGCTCAGCTGTCCCCCACCACTATCTGACATTCTCCAGCAGCAAGCCTCCAGCCACTGCATTCTGCAAGGTGTTCCAGCCAGACACATACTAGCTGCAGACAGTCTGCTAGCTAGTCCATAGTGCATGTTCCTGGAGGAAATGCATGTACCCAGAACTGGGATGTCAGCATACACAACAAGCAGATAAGTCAGTGATTGAGCCCCAAAAGAGAACCCAAAAATATCACATGAAAGAAATGCTATAGAGCAGTGTTTCCCAACCCAGTCCTACGGGGCACACCGGCCAGTCAGGTTTTCGGGATATCCCTAATGACTATGCATGAGATATATATGCATTAGAGATATCCTGCCAACCTGACTGGTTTGTGGCCCTCCAGGGCTGGATTTGGAGACCCCTGCCTTATACCTCTGTCATTTAAGATTGTGAGTGGGCAAGGTGCAGATGTCCTAGACATCGAAAGGGTATATAGAATGTGACACATTCCTCCTTGATTCTCACACCACCAAAAAGTTGTCTAATAGACAATATTTTTGGTGGTGGTGAGAATTGAGGAGGAATGTGTCACATTCTATATACCCTTTCGATGTCTAGGATATCTGCACCTTGCCCACTCACAATCTTAAATGACAGAGGTGTAAGGCAGGGGTCTCCAAATCCAGCCCTGGAGGGCCACAAACCAGTCAGGTTGGCAGGATATCTCTAATGCATATATATCTCATGCATAGTCATTAGGGATATCCCGAAAACCTGACTGGCCGGTGTGCCCCGTAGGACTGGGTTGGGAAACACTGCTATAGAGCACTATGGGGGAAACTAGCCATGCCGTGGTCACTGCTCAGTCAGGGTGAGAGTGACCTCCCATCAGGACATGCTGTGGCCACCCTGTCCTTGCAGGTGGTGGCTGGGCACTACAATGTCCGAGTCATTGCCCTATGCCCTGTGCAGATGCATCCTGGCCAGGCCACCCTGTCCGGGCTATATCCATGGTACCTTGCTCCTCATTATGCACATTGGCAGGCTGACACTGGCAACAGTGCAAGCGGTGTGGGCTGAGGAAGGTGTTGGCAGCCACCACACACTGGGTAGACAGACACACACTCACACACCTATGCCAGCATTGTGCAACTATAGAGGCTTTTGGCAGCCCTGGCCACTGCACCAGTCCTGGGCACAGTACAGGCATGGCTATGGTACGCAATACTGTTGGGGTCACTCCCCAGGGTGGTAAACACTGTCAGACACCAGACCTGCAACACACTGTGATAAGGAAGCTTATCATAGTTCATGAAGAAATAATACAAGAGGTGAATTGGCTCTGAATAAGCAACCTGTGCTGGCTGGTTAAAGCACTAAAACAGAATGTTTACCTAAAAGACTACCAGACCCAGAATGCACTGGTTTACAGAAAGCTTCTAGGAGAGCTGAAGTAGGGAAACATGTGCCTAATCAGAGTAGCAATGATGTAATCCCTGAAATTCTTCAGACTGAAAGCGAGGAGAGCAACACGAGGAGAAAGAGCAACAGCAAAGAGAACAGCAATGGTAGCAAAGACGGCAAGAGAAGGAGAGACGGAGCCTGACTAGAAGGAAGAACAGCAAGACATCCAGGAGGTCTAAGAAAGGAGCCCAAGGCAGTATGTATGCTGGGAGAGATTCCTGGGGCAAGCATTCTTCATTGGACTGGAAGAAACCAGAGGCTTGAAGGTATACAGCCAGGAACCCTCGGACAGCACCTGTAAAGGAGACGGCTGCATGTTATTGGACATTATTATGCTTGAACAATTCATGTCTGCTGTGCCAAAAGAATTGCAAACTTTCCTTATACAGCAAAATTGCCAGAACCTGGGAGAGGCAACCATGTTAGCAGAGCTTGCCATAGAATGGGTGGCCCTCTGAAGGTTGGTGCTGAGGCAAGCTGTGCTGTATCAGAAAAGAAAATGGTTAAAAATGTTGTTTATAAGAATAATAGTACTGTACCTACCCAGATTATAAAGTGGAGTAAGAAAAAATGTTACAAATGTGGAAAATGGGGACATTTGGAAAAGGGATGCCAGATTCACACTAGCTTGATATGTGTTGATTTAAAACAGCCTAAAGAAGGGTTCCTTTTGGTGGTTAATGTGCAGGGAATTACCACGAATGCTCTGTTAGACTCTGGGGCAGACCAGAGTATGCTGTCAAAGAGGCTTTGGAAGCGGATAGAGGCCCAAGAAGGATTTGAGCCTAGAACCCCTGAAAGCAAGGTTTACATTAGATGCATTCATGGTGCTGCAACATCATATCCCACGTACAGGCTAATGGTTAAGGGCTTGGGGGAACAGGAAGAAATTCCTTTAGCAGTGCTACCTAGGCTTCCATATGATTTGGTTCTAGGAAGAGACTGGCCAAAATTTAAGCAAGGGCTAGTGAAGAAACTAGGGAAGAAGAGGGGCCTTGTATCCTCCCGTTCACAGGCTAAGGTAGAGAGCCAGGAGGAGGGGGAGCAGGCAGAGTTATTAGGAGACTTACCCTCTCATGATGATTTAATAACTCCACCATCTGGGAAAGTAAGAAAACTGAAAGCACAAAAGCGTCGTGAGAGACTTTGTAGAGCACAGGGTAGGGCTGAGATGGAGGCTGGTCAAAGTTTACCCTGGGTGCCAGCTGAGTTAGTGGTAAAGTTTCCCAACTTTCCACAGGAACAGCGAGCTGATCAAGCTCTCACCCGAGCTTTTAAATATGCTTGGGAGTTCAGGGAGGATTTGCCCAGATTCATACAAGATAATGAAATATTATATAGAGAGAGTCAGGACCCCAGAAATGGGACCATACGTAAACAATTAGTGGTACCCACAACTTTTAAGGGACTAGTTCTTAGACTAGCACATGATCATCCAGTGGAGGTCATAAAGGGGTGCAAGGAACGCTGGATCAAATACTTGTACGTTTTTACTGGCCAGGTATTTTCAAAGAAACTGCCCAGTTTTGTGCTGCATGTCCAGCGTGCCAGCGTGTTACAGCGTCTCACCCACCGGTGGTGCCTTTGATTCCCACACCAATTATAACAGACCCAATAGGTCACATTGCTATGGATATTGTAGGCCCATTAGTCAAAACACCCCGAGGTTTCCAATACATCCTAGTTATGGTAGATCAGGCAACAAGATTTCCCTGGGCCATACCATTAAGGAATGTTTCTGCTAAAACGATAGCTTTAGAGCTAGTCAAATTGTTTTGTGAAGTAGGATTCCCAAGAGAGGTGTTGACTGATCGAGGGTCCAATTTTGTATCCAAATATTTGGCCCAGGTCTGGGATGCCTTTGGCATTCATCATGTAAAAACCTCGGCCTACCATCCTCAGTCAAACGGTTTGGTGGAGAGATTCAACCAAACTCTCAAACAAATGTTGAGAAGGGGGTTAGCAGGAGATGTAAAAGAATGGGATATGTTATTGCCCTTTGCCTTATATGCCTGCAGGGAACGAATTCAGGTTTCCCTAGGTGTAATTCCATATGAATTGATGTATGGTAGAGCCCCACGTGGTTTGTTAGATATTTTGAGGGAACAATGGATTGATCCTGAACCAGAGAATCAGGAGGTGCCACAGTTTTTACGTGACTTGAGAGCACGTTTACAAAGGACCTCGCAGGTTGCTGAGAAAAACCTGCAGGACAGTCAAGTACGCCAAAAAGGGTGGTATGATAGGAAGGCAAAAAACTGCCAATTAAACATTGGTGAAAAGGTTTTGGTTCAAGTAGCAGGTACAGCACCAAAATTTGAAGTACAGTGGAAAGGGCCATGGAAGGTTGTTAGACAGGTGAGCCCAGTATCTTATGTGGTGGAAAACACAAGAGGTCGTAGACAGACCTACCACATTAATGCACTTAAATCTTGGAGGGAGAGGCTGTAGATAATGATGTCCCTAAAACAAGCCAAGAAGTAGATGAGCGTCCAAAAGATAATACTCTCGTAGGTATTATGGACTGTAGGAAGAAGGTTTCACAATTGGCACCAGTCCGTAATAACTTAAGCAGGGGGGGTATATGATAAGGAAGCTTGTCATAGTTCAGGAAGAAATAATACCAGAGGTGAATTGGCTCTGAATAAGCAACCTGTGCTAGCTGGTAAAAGCACTAAAACAGAGTGTTTACCTAAAAGACTACCAGACCCAGAATGCACTGGTTTACAGAAAGCCTCTAGGAGAGCTGAAGTAGGGAAACATGTGCCTAATCAGAGTAGCAATGATGTAATCCCTAATCACCCATCTTCTAGGGCAGGGCTTGATTCAGAACACCTGGACTGTGCTAGGGTGGATTGTCCATCTAGGCACTATAAAGGTAGAAGAAATTCTTCAGACAGACAGCGAGGAGAGCAACACGAGGAGAAAGAGCAACAGCAAAGAGGACAGCAATGGTGGCAAAGACGGCAAGAGAAGGAGAGACGGAGCCTGAATAGAAGGAAGAACAGCAAGACGTCCAGGAGGTCTAAGAAAGGAGCCCAAGGCAGTACGTATGCTGGGAGAGATTCCTGGGGCAAGCATTCTTCATTGGACTGGAAGAAACCAGAGGCTTGGAGGTATACAGCCAGGAACCCTCGGACATCACCTGTAAAGGAGATGGCTGCATCTACAGAAAGAAGGAGCTCTAATACCTATTTAATGAGGTATGAGAAAAGAGACCTAAAGTCCAGAGATTCTGACTGGAGAGCTGGGCACAGAAGCTTTGCTACCTACTGGCCAAAATACCCAGAGAGGAAACCTAATGACAGCGTGATCTCAGGTATGAACTCTGATCTGTTCCCTAGCTTTGCACAAGGAAGACAGCAGGGAAACAGTTTCTATCCTGGTAGAGATCAGTTAGAGAATTCCTCTGAGCCAGTGAATGAAAGTGATCCTATGATATTTCAAGAGCAAGGGGAAATATCAAATGAGAAAGTGGAATGCATGGATTGCTCTCTAAGCTGCTGTTCTAAAGTAATCCTTAGTTAAGCATCTAACACCAAAAGGAACTGTACTGTTTTGTTAGCTTCCCAGAAAAGTTTCTTTGAGAGAAAGCTTTGGGGAAAGTTGGAGCCACATGGAGAGTGGATCAGCAATGGTTTGCAGCTGGTTAAGCCCCTGTGATTAGAGCAAGGCACAAGTTCACGTGGGACTTTGGAAAGAAAACTTCTTCACTGTGTGATAGGAAGAAAGTTGTTTTTTTTTTGATAAAGAGAATTTTCCTTTTGGGTTTATTTTTCATTCCAGCACTGCTAAGAAAGTTTATTAGCAGGGGCTAGAAGAAAGACCTTTTCTGTTCCATCAAGGTCTTTACTAAGTTGTTGCATAAGTAATTCAGTTGCCTTATTTGTTTTGTTTCCTCAATACAATTCCTGAAGAAATTATCCTGTTGATGTTACCAAGCATATCTGTGCGAGGGAATAACTCCCCATAAATAAAATCTGTTTTCTGCTTTACACTCGAGCAACTACAATTTATTCTTGTTGAATGGCTGGTGTTGTGTGATTGAACTACAACACCCACAATCCTTTGCAAGTCAAGTAAATTCCTGTCTTTGCCAAGATTGTGGAACTTTCACAACGAGCACCCCCGTTTACAACACTCAACAGACATCAGAGAGGTTGCTATGATACAGCTCAATGAGCAGATTGTGCTTAACCTAGGGATTTCTATCTGCCAGTAATCATAGCAACCTTTTGATATATGTGTACCGTATTCCCAGGTTTGGGGTGGCAGTGCTATGGTATGCAAGTGCTAGTATTGGGAGATGGTGCTGCACGCAGCGCCCAACATCCTGCCTCTCCAGGAGGCTTTGGATAATGGCGCCTGTGGGTGTGGGTGTTTCTGCCCCTGTTGGCCGCTGCTCTAGGGCAGAGGTTCCCAACTCCAGTCCTGGTGGGCCAAACACTGTTCGGGTTTTCATGCTGTCCCTAATGAATATGCATGGATACATCTGCATACCATGGGGGCGGCGCATAGAAATGCAGCACAGGCATCTTTATTAGGGACAGCATGAGGCCTGAATGGAGTTTGTCCCTCCAGGACTGCATTTGGGAAACTCTGCTCTAGGTATTGCACATGTCTATGGTGTCTGTGCTCTGTAGGGTAAAATATAGGCACTTCAGGCATGTTTATGTTATCTGCAATAAATGTTCCCTCTTTATTACCATGGTTTAGTACTGGATAAAATATGGGGACTGGGTTGGTGGGAGCCACAGCTGGGACTTGAACCTGTGACTTTCTGCTTTTGAACACACTGGCTGTGTGTACTGCACCACACTTTTGCCACAGGGACAGTTCATTCCCTGGGGATACCATGAATGTTTGTCAGACAGGGCTAGTTTGTTGCAGTGCATGGCACCCACCTAAACAAGGCTAGGCCACTGCCCCCTCCACCACCAGTACCCCTCTGTCACCATGCTGACATGCCCTTCTGCTGGTGGTGCGCAGTCTCAGGCTATCCAGTGTGCCAGTAGGTGGCTGCTGTGGGTTCTGGGGTAGGGGTGCCTGCATAGACATCCACGCTGCCCACCAGCACTGCCTGCCAATATTCTGTGCCCTTGGGGGTACCTGCTGGGTACTATCCCCTGTGACACTGTGGGAAACACACTCGTGCCCATGTTGGGCCCTCATCAGTTGCTGTCTGGTGGCTCTACTGTTTCAGCATTCCTATGGGCCAGCTAGGCATCACCCTAGTCCACACTGTGGCCCAGCTGCACCACAGCATGTGCCGCCTGCAGCCCTCTGTATCACCTTTTCCAGCATCAGTCCAGTTGCCCGTTCCGACATGCCCACCCTGATGTTGTGGGACATGTGCACTGCATAAGAAACCTGTCTAATAGAAAGGGAAAACCCTGATCAGTGCTATTTCACTGTGGGATCATTCACCTTGTATGGGGACAGAGCATAGCCCCTTCCAAAATTGATATCCTTTTTTTGGAGCTTTCCCGGTAGTGTTTTTTGATGTTTCCCATTAATATCACTATTTCCCAGCTTGGTTATGTTTTTTTTCCAGTTTGTTCAGGTCATTTTCAATGTTTATTTGCCCTTTTGTTCTGTGCACATGTATCACACTTGTCACTTTTTGTAGGTTTCCCTGGCTTTGCTGTACATTGCTTCCCTTTAAATCTGCTCTAACGCGAGGGTTTCACTCGCGTTAGTTTTCAGCCCAGGAATCCACAGCATTTGTGTGCAGGGAGCCTCTCCCCTCCCACTCTCCACCCATTGACCCTCTCTCTCCACCCCTGGAGAGCCTTCCTCAGCCCTCCGGGAGCCTTTCTCCGCCTTAAGCGCTCGTTTGCGCTGTTGCGCGCGTTAACGCACGATAAGTTGCCTTATCACCCGGTAAAGCGCCATTATCGCACGATAAGGTGCCTTATTGCACAATAACGTGACAGCAGCACAAATAGCACCCTTTAGTAAACATACCCCATAGTCTTGTTATCAAAAAAATAATAAGCTTGAAGGATAAAAAAGAACAACAAAGCACTGGTTCATAAATTCCCTCCAGACCTGTAAATTTCCATAATAATGTGAAGGAGTCTTTACTTGGGGCTTCTTGTGAAGCTACACAGTGGTTGTGAGAGCCACAGGAATTGGCGCAGACATGCAGAAATTCATGGGTGTTAGGCACACAGTCAGAAGGTCTAGGCATCCTTTCAGCTCACATAGGGATTTCCTATAGGCAGCCAAATATGTGTCTATCTTGATGGAATCCATGGGCAGAACTTGCTGCCATGGCATTCAGCCATTAGAAAGTGAACCCCTGCATTGAAAGCAGGATCAGACTGGAGAAGATGCAATCATCTTCTTGTGCAGAATGCTCTACCCCTAGGATGAGCCTAGTATATGCAAGGGTGCAACAAAACAAGCAGGGCATCCAAGGAGATCAGCAAACCAAAGTCTGAAGTCAAGCTTTGGCAATCAGCAGACTGGACAGGTGAGAAAAAAATATATATAAATATATCCCGAGTAAGAAGCAAGATGGCTGCCAGCAGGAAGTATGGGTCAAGTGCTTAAAATGACTAGCAGATAGCCCTGGTGGTACATAGTGGTCTCTGCTAGTGGGAGGCACATTCTGCCTATTAGAAATTTACACGAGGAGTGAGTTGGATGACAGCGAACTTGAACTGCAGATGTTATTCTCATAGCATAAACTATTTTATTTTATTTATTTTATTTTTAGTTTTTCTATACCGCACTATTCGGAATCAGCGCGGTTTACAATGAACAGGTTTGTACAATGTGGAACAATCAGACATTGAACTTACATATAACAGGGAGTTCCAACTTGGATAACAGGTGAACTTTATACACTATTTACATAAAGAGGGTTGCATCATAGATGGATTTGTAGTACCAGCCCTGCAAGGGGTGGTTCTATGTAATTGAAAGTTAGATTAGAGATTAGTTCGGCGGCTATGGGATGAGGGACTGTTGGGTCGTGTAATGCTGTCTAGGTAATGTTGTCAGAGTTACAGAAGTGCTGTTGAAATAGGTAGTGTTTGACGGCCTTTCTGAATTGGGTGAGGTTGTTTATGGTCCGGATTTCTGCTGGGAGAGAATTCCAGCTGGAGGGTGCAAACAAGGCAAAGGCCCTTCTACTTGTTGATTTGTTACATTTAGTGATAGCTTTTGGGAGCAGGATGGTATTGTAGGACTTGGTTCTTCTTAATCTGTTGTCTGGGGTGGGTTGTATCAGGTCTGACAAGGTGGTTGAGGTGATTCTATGAACTGCTTTAAATGTCATGGTTAAGATCTTGAATGTGATCCGGTGTTGTATGGGGAGCCAGTGCAGGCTCTTCAGAATAGGGGTAATGTGGTCTCTACGAGCTGCTCCGTATTGGGTTCTTGCTGCGGTGTTCATAGCTAGCTGTAAAGGATTCGTCAAGTTTTTTGGGAGGCCAAGTAGGATAGAATTGGCGTAATCGAAGTGGGGCATTATGATGACCTGGAAGACTGTTCGGAAGTCATTTGGTTCTAGGGTGTCCTTCAAGAGGCGTAGCGTTCGTATTTTATGGTAGATTATCCTGATGGTATTATCTATGTGGGCATGCATGTCAAGGCGCTGGTCCAAAGTTACTATGGTTTCTTTTGTCTGATTTATATTTAACTTTGTGCTTTTCTTGCCTCAGCAGACTCAATTCTTATGTATTTTTATTGGAATGTCTTGCTTTCACTGCACACTCATCCAAAGGTGCTATTTCAATGATTTCTTAGCCACTGTTGCAAGTCACAGCATCTTCTTTGCCTGCTGTTGCTGCCTCAGGAAATTGGCCGCACTACCTGGTACAGGTCTTACTTGCCAAGTGAAACATAGACATTACCAGCTGGGAAATATTACCTCCACTTTCAACTACCTCCCGAACCACCAGCTATTACAAAGACTGTCTGAAATTGGCATCCAGGACACTACAGTCAACTGGTTCCGCTCCTACCTGAATTCGCCCCAAAAAACAAGTAAGAGTTGGTAAGAAAATGTCAAATCCTTTCCTCTGGCAAATGAGAATACCTCAGTGATCAAGTCTCTCAGCTCTCCTTTTCAATAATTTCATCCAACTATTATGTCAGATATTCAGATCACAATAGATGCAATACCAGATCTCTGCCAACCTCACTAACTTACAAAAGTGCTTCACAGAAGTAAAAAGAAGGTTTAGTATAACAATCTATTTACCGATCAAGAGAAGACTGAGGCTCTATACATAACCACTAACTCAACCTTCACTCCACCATCAAAACTGAGATTTGACAACATGAGAATCAATGTCAAAACTGAAAGAAAATATTCGGGGATAAGAACAGACCAACAGCTGAACTTTCAAATTTGGATAAAAAGAATAACTGCCTCTGTCTACCATAAGCTAAGAACCCTGAAACATCTCCACCCCCTACTCTCTCCAGAACTATTCCAAACCATCTGCCAGGCAATGATTACACCTGTACTAGATTACTGTAATATCATCTATCAAGGCCTACCTACACAAACCCTCCACTCTCTACAGATGGCCCAGAACATTGCAGTTTGAATAATCTTTGGAGCACCTTGCCGATCTCACACTACTCCCATAATAATACAGCTACATTGGCTTCCCATCTCAGCCAGAATCAGATACAAAGTACTTACTACAATATTCAAAATCCTTCACAAGGAATCTGCCACCTGTCTCCAGACTCTTATCTCCAATACAAAGAATTAAAGGCACCATCAACTTACTCACAATCCCGACTCACAAGATAAAGAGCAAACAGTCCACCTGCAAACGAGCATTTACCTTATTTTCCCCTTCATTATGGAACTCCTTACCCCCAACATTAAGAGGACTCTCAGACCTGACTGAATTCAGGAAGAAATGAAAAACATATCTCTTCCAAGAAGAATATAATGCAACCTCAGACTTAGACTCAAGCACCCTAGAATGATACTGTTAACAAACCTCCAGTCCAATACACTGTATGAATCCACTGTGCAAACAGTCTCTCACCTACACCAGCACTGTAAATAGCTCAAGTTTCTATACACTTCATTGTGTTTTAGTAATACTGTTACATTGTTCTAGTTCCCTGTACAACAGTGTGCCCTTAAGACCCTGTTAGACTGTTGGTTAACTGTCAAACTGCTTTGAATAGTAGAAAGGCGTTATAAAAATAAGTTTAAGTAGATAAAATAATAAACATAAGTAGTATTAGCCGTCACTAAGGTATTTGGTTGCCTTGTTGAATACCTTTCCCCTCCATGAGTGACATAAATCTGTCAGAACTTGTGGCATAGTATGGGGAGCCAATGCAGTGAGCTTCCACATATGGGTATAAGGAATGAGCTAGAAACATATATGAACTACTCACTTCAGCCCAGCTCAAAAATGTGGTATGGGAATCATATGGATAGTACTAGAAATAAGAGATATGTCCTGAGGTTGGAAGTTTCAGAAGCCCAGAACCTAATGATGAGGGTCATTATTGATGCTGGGTTTCATTAAGGTATTGCATGCCAAAGTGTAGTTGAGCATAGAGTCTGATTTCCTAGTATAGAATTGTACCTTGGGGGAGATCATCTCTGGGCCTTTCCTGATATCTCTAGTGAGTTTGGCTAGACAAAAGGATTTGAGGCTTGCAAGGCCGATGTGATAGTACTAGCATTTGTTGCTGCCACTAATTCATCACTTCCTATTAACTCTTAACTTAATTCTTTTCCCCCTTGTGGCTGCTATTGGGGCCTCTATCCATCTAGTCTCCAGTTTCACTATGGGCCCGATTCTGCAAGGTGCCTAGTGGGGGGCAGGAGGGGTGGAGAGGGGGCAGAGTGGGGGTGGGCCGAGGTGGCAAGAAGTACAGAGCCAATTCATGTCACGGTCCTGTACATCCTGTGGGTGGTGGACTGGATGTGCCGCTTATTCCACCACAGATGTGGAATAAGTGGTGAAGAGAATGGCGATCAGGCCTGGGAATGGCACTCAGGGCCGGGACAGGAGTCAGGAAGGACCCTACCATCCAATCCGGGCCCTGGCTACCCATCCTGGGGTCAGGCAGCGGAGTAAAGGAGGGTTGGCGCTGCAGGGCTGGATGGGTATTCAGGGAGGACATTCCTGCATGTATGCAGAGGCACACTGGGCTATCTCAGGGCCTGATCCTGTACCCACAGGAACATCTGGCTCCCACAGTGCAGAATCGGGTCCTACAGGCCTGTCCTGCACAGGGGCCTCCAGACAACCCAGACATGCCCCAAGGGAATCGGGCTCTATATGTTTTGTCTTAATTAGATTGTAAGCTCTGATGAGCAGGGACTTACATCTTACATCTATAGTACAGCGCTGTATATGTCTTGTAGTGCTATAGAAATGATTAGTACTAGTAGTAATAGTAACATGGCCTATTTCCTTTAGCTTTTGCCACCTATCCAAGGCACTGACAGCTCATCTTTACTAGTTAGGAAGATTGAGTTGATGTGTTTTGCTTTCTTCTACTTTTCTTTAGAGGGCACTGGGGCTCCCCTGAGAAGGTTTTTTTTTTTAATCCTAATAGCTCAACAGAATAGAATACTTTGGCCTCCCCTTAGTAGTCAGTTCTATGTTTTCTTATGCTTTCCTGGCAAGGATGATGCTTTAAATGTTGACTGCAGGAGCTCTCTGCCATTGTGTGGTGGCAGAGCAACCTCACAATACCTGGAGGCCAGGGATTGTTTCCAAGTGCTGGTGGCACCATATAGATTAAATGGTTCATGAATTTCCATGGACAGGGTTTGTTGGTTTTTAAGGGTCCAGAATCAGAAAATCATTGGTGAATGCTCAGGCAGATGTCATTTGCATGGCTAGAGGTTCTGAGCAGAGTAATCCACAGTACTTTGGAATAACTGTTGATATTCTGCCAACTTAAATATGGTCACCAAAGGGGGAGAGGAGACTTGGAATGGCAGTTATATCAGGACAGTTGTGCAATGGAGATATGCTGTACTGCTGGAAGTCATCTGGTTGGATGGATCAAGTGTGCATTGTCATAGCCTGTAGTGTCCTGCAATCCCAAGAGGGCCATTGGGTTCAGTTGTGAGGCCAGATGTTTCTACTTGAAAGGTCTCAAATCTGACAATTCCAAGATGGCTAGCTACCTTTGATCTACCTTTCAGCCCATTATCAGTCACTAATGATGTTTGGAGGCTGTTGACATCAGGAAAATGAGATGCAGACAATTGGGAGAATGTGCAGTAAGATACTAGAAATACAAGACTAGGATATCCCAATTCCCCTCACCATGATCCCTCCTTTAATCTTACAATTGGCTTCATTCATTGAATAAGATCATCATGATACTACAGCAGAGAGAGGAGGGACCATTGATCCAGAAGCAAAAGGGTCCAGGTGAACTCGTTCACCAGTCATAATAGCTGGAGCACTAGCACTGCATTCCAAGTACAGTATATGTAGAATCTCAGTTTATGTATGTGATGTTGGAGCCCCCCACAGTAAATGAGAAAAGAAGGTATGGCAGCCTGGCACTGTCAAAACACACAAAAAGCCAATCAAACATCAGCAGAGATGGAGAGGACATAGAGGGAACCAAGAACAGAGCCTCAATGTGAGATGATCACTGGAGGGAAACGAAATGGCAACAGAGTTAGTTCCGATTATCCTATTAGGCCAGTTTCTTCTTCCCAGTGTGGGTCCAGAGCTACAACGGGAGAATCCTCCCCTTCAGTTAAGGGGGGAACAATATCTAGGTAGGACAGGATAAGAGAAAGGGCCAGGGGCACAAAGTATTTATTGGCTTCTGTGCATTCTGCCTGTCACCTCTTAAAACTACTCTGAAATAGAGATTAAACCTGACAAATCCAGTGCTTTGAATCTTTACACTTTCTTAGAGCTCTGGGCTATAAATATCTCCTGTGTCTCTGCATCCTTAAGACACAGTTGAAGAGTACAGAACTCTCAGAATATCATATCTTACAGAGAAAATATCAAACAAACTGCTAAGAAGTTGTTCAGACAAAACAAGATTCACTGACACTTTCTGCACTGCCCTGAGCATTTCAGATACATTTTTTGTTGGCCTTTCTCCAGTAATGCACAAGCACTCACACATGATGCAGAACAAATTGAATTAAGAACTATGCACTGTTTCAACCATAGCATTCTGCTATACCAAGGATTTAATTTCAGAAGACTGACAAATAACTCTAAAACTCTCAGCAGAAACCGAATAAACATCTGGATCCTATTTTTTTTTTCAAATATATCCTCTTCTCATTCTACTGACGTTGACAATGCCCCTGCAAATGGGTTGTAAGCAGTCGTCTAGGTTTAGATCATTCTGAGGCAAGATTTTAACAAGAAAGACTGTATGCCCTCATTAATTGTGAGACAAAAAATCTCTCACACAGAACATGCAACCTTTTATACTGTTTCCTAGGGATAATGGAAAGGAAAGATAAGGATAAAATGGAACCCTCAATTATTCCTTTACAAATCTGCAATGTAAAGCTTTGAACTCCCCGACAGCATCCAAATGACAGGGCAATGTTAATAGTTTATGAAATCATATTCAAATTTATAGTACATATACTGAAAATGATTGGTTCAACATCATTCCTTAAACCTGAGGAGGGATTTTATGTGCACATCACCAACATGATGATAACTGTGATGCTCCCCCCCCCCCCCGAGCTCGGACCCTCCCGGTGAATAAAAGGAATCATGGGCGAGTGAACAAGGAGATAGTTATGTTCTCTCCTGATGGAATGCTTAGATACTGTATGGCTTCTGGAAAAGTCAAATATAATTTAAATTTAAAATAAATAAATAAATAAAATGCAATAGAGAGAATTAGGTTGGAATAAAAGTGTTCTTTATTAAAATTCTATTTAGTTGATTTTAAAATACTGGATGGTAAAACTTCTCTTTCAAACATTGTTTAGTAAAGCTCAAGTATTCCTCTTCACGTTTGAATTTAATATAACACTTCTTTCTTTTCTTTGACTTTACAGCTTTCAAACATGAGAACTTTCAAACAATTTAAATGAAGGCATCAGATATGTATCAAACAGTATTATACTTTCCATAAAGTTACTTTGTAAAACTGGACACTTTGCATCTCAAAGCATTGATACTATGGAGCAAGTTTACTAAACCACAGTAATTGCTTTAGCAGCTACCGTGCAGCATATGTAATAATGTCATGCAGTAGCTGCAAAACCTGTGGTATCTGCAAGGGGAATGTCCAGCTCCATTTACTGAAGATAATGCAGAAGTTTTGCAATGACTGCAGTGACCCACCATCCCTGCATCGTCAGATAGCGCTGCAACTCCTGTAGTGCCTGCTGATGCAGGGATTGCAGGATCCATAGCAAGAGTAAGTGTCCTCCCCTAGGCAGCATCTGATCCCCCACAGCCCCCCTCCAGATTATACTCTTTAAAGAAAGGCTGACGATCTACCGATATGGGGCACCAGCACCCTCTAATGTCCTCCAATTTCAGCACTACTCCCTATCCCTATAGGGAACTGTCCATGTATTTATTTATTTTATTTTATTTATTTATTGTTTTTCTATACCGCACTATTCGGCATCAGCGTGGTTTACAAGGAACAGGTTTGTACAATGTAGAACGCTCAGACATTGAACTTACATATAACAGGGAATTTAAACTTGGATAACATGTTAACTTTATACACTATGTACAAAAAGGGTTTTTTGATACAAGCCCTATAAGGGATGAATAAACGGAGTGGAAAGTTATCATTGGAGATTGATTAGGCGGCATGGTTTGAGAGACTGTTGGTTCGTGTGATGATGCCTAGGTGATGTTATCGGTGTTATGGAAGTGTTGAAGAAATAGATGATGTTTGAGGGCTTTTCTGAACTGGGGGAGATTGTTTATGGACCGGATTTCTGCTGGGAGAGAGTTCCAGCAGGAGATACTCCAATATGTAGATTGGAGTATCTCCCTTCACAAATGCCACCCCTCCTCCCCATCCCACACCCATTCAATTAATACAACCCAGCTAGCCAGTTGGCAAAAGGTTGACCACCTTTAATCTTTATCTTTATCTTTATTTACTGCTTGATATACCACCCAAGCATGTGCGTCAGGGCGGTGTACAATATAATCAATCAACAAAAGCAGGAAAGGGAAAGGAACACCATTATTTAGACAGGACAGAAAGAAGCAAAAAAAGGCAAGAGCAGGAAAGAAATACGTTAAGGAAGGTATTGATGGAAAGACCGGTCTTAAGGGTCTGGGAGATCAAAGGCCTGCTGAAACAGATGGGTCTTGAGCAGGCACTTAAATCTGGTCCCCACCTCTCTATACCCCCAGCCCTTATTCCAAAATCCATGGTGGTTCAGTGAGCATGAGGGCAGGAGTAGTCCTCCTTGCTCCTGTCCCCATCCTCAGCACTAAGTAAAATAGTGCTAATCTGGAGGTGCTTCCCCCTAGCATCTTCTCTAGGGGGCAGCACCTTAAGATGGGCATCATTTGTATTAGTGCCAGATAAGGGGGCAGGAGCAGTCTTCTCTGCAAAATGCTAGACTCTATGTTTAACAGGTAAGAAGGGGAAAGCGATGGCAGTGGGGGTGTACTATTGACCGCCTAGTCAGAATGAACAAATGGATGATGAAATGCTCAAAGAAATCAAGGAAGCTAACAAAAGTTACAACACAGTAATAATAATGGGTGATTTCAATTATCCTGGTATCGACTGGGTCAGTGTCACGGCAGGACATGCTAGGGAGATAATGATCCTAGATGAAATAAATGACTGTTTCTTGGAGCAGCTTGTTCATGAACCATCCAGAGGGGAAGCCATATTAGACCTAGTCCTTAGTAGAACAACAGATCTGGTGCAAGAGATGCGGGCGTTGGGGCCACTTGGCAATAGTGATCATAGCATGATCATGTTTGATTTAATTAATGGAGGAGGAATGGTAAGGAAATCCACAGTACTACCTTTAAACTTTCGAAAGGGAGACTATGATAAAATGAGGAAAATAGTTAAGAAGAAACTAAAATGAGCAGTTGCAAAGGTTAAAAACTTACATCAAGCTTGGGTGTTGTTTAAAAATACTATCTTGGAAGCCCAGACCAGCTGTATTCCACGCATTAAGAAAAGTGGAAGGAAGTCCAAAATACTGCCAACATGGTTTAAAGGTGAGGTCAGAGAGGCTGTTGTTGCCAAAAAACATCTTTGAGGAAATGGAAAACAGAGCCAAATGATGAAAACTGGAAACAGCACAAACATTGGTAAGTTAAATGCAAGGCATTGATAAGGCAGGCAAAATGAGAATTTGAGAAGAAACTTGCTACAGAAGCAAAAACACTTAATAAAGACTTTTTCAAGTACATTTGTAGCAAAGAACCTGTGAGAGAGTCAATAGGACCGTTAGATGATAGAGGGGTAAAAGGGGTAGTAAGAGGGGAAAAGGCTATTGCGGAGAGACTGAATTAATTCGGTCTTTACTGAGAACGATTTTAGGGATGTTACCCATGACAGAAGTGGTATTTAAAGGTGATACTGCAGAGGAATCGAAAGAAATATCGCAATACCGGGAAGATGTATTACAACTATTTGTTAAACTGAAGAGTAGCAAATCACCTGGACCAGATGGTATATATCCAAGGGTGTTGAAAAAACTGAAATATGAGATTGCAGACCTGCTATTAGTAATCTGTGAACTTTCATTAAAATCATCTGTAATACCTGAAGAGTGGAGGATCGCCATTGTAACACCAATTTTTAAAAAGGGTTCCAGGGGTGATTCGGGAAACTACAGACCGGTGAGCCTGATATTAGTATTGGGAAAAATGGTAGAAACCATCATAAAGAACAAAAACTCAGCATGTAGATAGTCATGGCCTAATGGGAGACAGCCAACATGGCTTTAGACAAGGAAGATCTTGTCTTACTAATCTGTTATGTTTTTTTGAAGGTGTGAATAAACAAGTAGACAAAGGTGAGTCGGTTGACATAGTGTATCTGGACTCTCAGAAAGCCTTTGTCAAGGTCCCTCATCAGAGTCTTTTGTCAAAACTAAAATGTCATGGGATAGGAGGCAGTGTACTATTGTGGATCAGGAACTGGTTAAAAGATAGAAAGCAGAGGGTAGGGCTAAATGGCCAATTTTCCCAATGGAAAAAGGTGAATAGTGGAGTAGCCCAGGGATCTGTGCTGGGTGCGCTGCTTTTTGACATATTCATAAATGGCCTGGAAAAGAGAATAATGAGTGAGGTTATCAAATTTGCAGATGACACAAATCTATTTAAAGTTGTTAAAACCCAAGAGGATTGTGGAAGATTGCAAGAGGATCTTGATAAATTGGAAGACTGGGCATCCAAATGGCAGATGAAATTTAATGTGGACAAGTGCAAAGTTATGCACCTAGGAAAGAACAACCCAAACTATGGTTACACGATGCAAGGTTCCACATTAGGATCCACCACCCAGGAAAAAGATTTAGGCGTCATCGTGGATAACATGTTAAAACCCTCCACCCAGTGTGCAGCGGCAGCCAAGAGAGAAAATAGAATGCTAGGTATGATAAGGAAAGGAATGGAAAATAAAACAATGGATATTATAGTGCCTCTATATCGCTTTCCCCCCTCATTCAACCATCTCCTTTCTCTCTAAAGCAACCTCATCCTCGTTTCCGCCGTACTGTCTCCTCTCTAACCCATACTCTGTTACTCCTTCTCCTTCTCTCATCCGGAGATAACCCCAATCCTGGCCCCCCTAGACTTCTGTCTCACTCTGAGAAGAGATCTTCACGCAACATATCTAATCTTATCCATATCCCCCTACTTTTCCCTTCCAATCTCCCTCTCTCATGTGCCCTATGGAATGCACACTCTGTCTCATCTGGAGATATCAACCCCAATCCTGGCCCCCCTAGACTTCTGTTTCACTCTGAGAAAATATCTTCATGCAACATGTCTAATCTTATCCATATCCCTGTCTCATTCAGAGATATCAACCCCAATCCTGGCCCCCTAGACTTCTGTCTCACTCTGAGAAGAGATCTTCATGTAACATGACTAATCGTATCCATATCCCTCTCCTTTCCCCTTCCATTCTCCCTTTCTCATGTGCCTTATGGAACACACAATCTGTCTCTAATAAACTCACTTTTACTCATGATCTCTTTATCTTCAATGCTCTACATCTTCTTGCTCTAACTGAGACCTGGCTCCTCCCAGATGATACCGCATCTACTGCTGCCCTCTGCCACGGGGACTACCAGTTCTCCCACATGCCTCGTCTCACTGGCCGTGGTGGTGGTGTTAGGCTTCTACTTTCTCCCTCTTGCCAATTCCAACCACTCCTTCTGCCTCAGTCTCACTCCTTCTTCTCTTTTGAAGTCCACTCCATCCGCCTCTTCACTCCACTTTCTCTCCGGGTAGCTCTTATCTATCGACCTCCTGACAAGTCTGCTTCTACCTTTCTCATTGACTTTGATTTGTGGCTTTCCTTCGTTCTGGATTTCTCCTCCCACCACTCTTATTCTTGGGGATTTTAACATTCATATTGATAACCCCTCTGATCCTCATGCTTTAAAGCTCCTCTCCCTTATCTCTTCGTTTGACTTCCAACTTTGTTCCACTGCCCCCACTTACCAGCATGACCACTGCCTGGACCTGATATTTTCTCTAGTTCCTTAATCTCAAACTTCTGTAGCTCAGTTCTTCCCTTATCTGACCATCGCCTTTTAAGCTTTAATCTTCATCTCCTGCTGCCTTAGCCTCATCCTGTCTCCTCCAACCTATTTAGAAACCTTTATGCTATTGATCCCTTGGCTCTCTCTTCTACCATTTCTCCATCTCATCTTCCACTATGTCATCCAAGTCTGTTGACAATGCAGTAACTTCCTATAATGCTGCACTTTCCTCAGCTATGGATTCTCTTGCTCCACCCACCCCACATCCTGTGAGATGCTCTGCACCTCAGCCCTGGCTTTCATCCACCACTCGCAACCTACATTCCTGTGCCCATACTGCTGAGCATGCTTGGCTCAAATCCCCCTCCCCTGAATACTTTCTACACTTCAAATTCATGCTTGTCTCCTTCCAGTCAGCCATAGCTCTTGCAAAACAAGACTATTATGTCCATCTGACTAACTCTCTTGCATCTGATCCTCACCGACTCTTTGCTACTCCAATGCACAGCTAATCTTCTACCAGCCTCGTCATGCCCAGATTACATCTCTTCTCAATTCACTTCACTGGCTCCCTCTCCATTTCCGCATCCAGTTCAAGCTTCTCCTGCTGACCTATAAGTGCATTCACTCTGCGGCTACTCAGTACCTTTCTTCTCTCATCTCTCCTTACAACCCCCTTGGGAACTCTGCTCTTCTGGCCAACTGCTTCTGTCTATGCCCTTCTCTTCTACTGCTAACTCCAGACTTCGCTCCTTTCACCATGCTGCGCCTTATGCCTGGAAAAGGCTACCTGTGTCTGTGTGCCAGGCACCTTCTCTATCCTTCTTCAAATCCAGGTTGAAAGCTCACCTCTTCGCTGCTGATTTTGGATTCTGATTCACCTGATCTTTTTCTTTCCCTTGTTTTACCCCTGCTTACACCTTCTGTGTTTTGTCTTAACTAGATTGTAAGCTCTGACAAGCAGGGATTGTCTCTTACATGTCTGTGCAGTGCTGCGTATGACTGGTAGCACTATAAAAATGTTCAGTAGTAGTAGTAGTTGTAGTTTCATGGTGCGACCACACCTTGAATATTGTGTGCAATTCTGGTCGCTGTAGTTTAAAAAGGATATAGCGTTATTAGAAAAGGTACAGAGAAGAGCCACCAAAATGGTAAAGAGGATGGAAGACTACTCCTATGAGGAGAGGCTACAAAGGTTAGGGCTCTTCAACCTGGAAAAGAGACAGCTGAGGGGAGATATGATAGAAGTCTATAAATTAATGAATGGAGTGGAATGGGTAAACGTAGATCAATTGTTTACATTATCAGAATATAGAAAGACTAGGGGACATGCAATGAAGCTACAGGGTAAACTATTTAAGACAAATAAGAGAAAATATTTTTTCACTCAACGTGTAATCAAACTCTGGAATTTGTTACCGAAGGATGTAGTAAAGGCTGTTAGTGTAGCTGGATTTAAA
The DNA here is from genome assembly GCA_033557465.1 of Ichthyophis bannanicus. Lineage (NCBI taxonomy): Eukaryota > Metazoa > Chordata > Amphibia > Gymnophiona > Ichthyophiidae > Ichthyophis > Ichthyophis bannanicus. Next base: position 1,476,262,228 of record CM066032.1, read on the forward strand.
AAAAGGTTTGAACAAGTTCCTGGAGGAAAGGTCCATAAACCAATATTAAAAAGGGATCCAGGATATCAATGCTTGTCCCAATACAAACATTGTGGAATCTGTGTCTTTTGGGGAAACTGCTAGGTACGTATGACCTAGATTGGCCACTGTTGGAAACTGGATACTGGGCTTGATGGACCTTGGTCTGACCTAGTATGGCATATCTTATGTTCATATGTTGCACCCACATAAGCATGAATTAATTACCACATTAACAGCTAACACAGATTTGTAAACAATGCCTATATGAAGAATATTTATATCCTGTTTTGCTTGTTAAATTATTTCTCTACCTGTGTTTGAAAGCTAACACCTAAAAACTAAATATATGCAAAGGCAAAAAAAAAAAAAAGGTTGATTTTGGATTATTTCCAAAGTTCAGTTTAATTAATTGATTAGTACATTATAAATCAATTTAACATGCACTAAATTTTAAGATGCACTTAATAAACCAAATGTGCACTAATAGATGCATGTCCCTACTACAACCTATGGGCCTGACATTGTAAAGGCATTTACATGGTTTACAGACCAGTAAACTGTATGGGATATTCAGCGGCTCTAACATGATTGGTGCCTCTGAATATCCCTAACTAAAGCCTCTATACACCCTGATGCTAACCGCTTAGCATTGGGACATGTCTTGGGCGTTCCAGGGGTGGCGACAATTGATAACCAGGTAGCAGCGATATTGCACCACTACCCAGTTAGCGACCTGTGAGTAAAACTAGGCATAGCAGAGGCCGGCAAGTTTTACTCATAGGAGCTAATTGGGTAGCGGTGCAATATCACCACTACCCAGTTTGCTTCTGTGACGTTGGAGGCTGTGCGATGACCCCAGATATTCAATGCTGGGGTCACATATGACTCCAGCATTGAATATCCGGGATTAGAGAATGGCAGGAATGGCTATGCACCATAGCGGCACATACAGTAGCTGTTCCAATTGAATACCGGGCCCCATGGGTCTAATATTTTAAAAAAAGTCTTACACATTTACTGCCAGGATGCTATTCTCATATAATAAGAGGGTCACCGCTTCCTCACACTCATTTTAAGTCATTACAGGTTGCATCCTGATGATACAACTTGCTCTGATTGGTTCCCTGAAACTAAATCTGAGAACTCCCTTTCTGCCTTGTTCTTTGACAGGTCTCTCTTTAGAGTTCCTGGGTGTGCTACTACTTTTGTGATTTGTGTTACAAAATTTTGCGTGATCTTTGGCCTTGCCAGCCAGAGTCTGCCTGACCTTGTCTGTTCTTGGATATTAAGATGGATTGGGCCTCGTCAGTATTTGGATGGGGGATCACCTGGGTACGTCAGGTACCATAAGTTTCCCTACCATTTCTGAACCTGTTTTGCCAGCCTGATTAGTGCCTGATTATCAGTTATGATTTTGTCTGACGATTTTGCACTGTTCCTGTTTCACTGGTATTGTCCTAGCTTGTCTGAACATGTTTCTGTACTTCTGCAGCCTCTTATTATCTGGCAGACCAGTGAGCAATGATAAACTTTGCGTAGAACACCCTGGGACTTGTGCTTTAAGTCCTGACATCTTCTAGAAACCCAAAGGAAAAGGACGTTTTTTATAAGTGAACATGCACAATTTAGACCAAAGTTTGCATCATGTTCTCCGTTGAGTAGCGGGTCAGTCCTGACATTATCAAAGGGACTTCAAGAAGCCTGAAGATGTTCCTCTTACTACTGTTCTTGTCCATCTCCTGTTATGCTATTTCTGCAGTTGATCGTCAAATAATTACTATGATGGCACAAGAAATTGCAGATATAAAAAAAAAACATGTCTTATGTTTTATCCCTAATCAGACAAGAACAACCAGTTTCCATTCCTATACCAGCATAACCTGTCCAAGATGCCAAGGTTCCCTTCCCAGGCTATTTTTTCTTCTAGGAATAGGCATAATCTTTATACTTTGTAAACAGTTGTAGACTTCATTTTTCTATGAGGCCTACCTCATATCCTACAGACCAAAGGAAAGAAGGGTTTGTAGATTTCCTTTTGCAAAGTGATCCTCAGGCCTGGAGTGTTGATTTCCTTGAACAAGGGAGTCCAGAAGTCACTATTCTTGATTCCTTTTTTTTAAGCAATGGCTATAGTATATGAAGACCCTGCTGGGAGGGCCTCTGCTAAAGCTACTCTCTATCAGGGGGCACATACTGTGGATGAATACACAGCATAATTTAGGCAATGGAGCCCCCACAAAAAGTTAAGCTCACGATCTTTGATGAAAAAATATAAAGTTGACAGGAGCTATTGAGGAAGGGCTATCCCATGTGGTTAATCCACCTATTGTTTTAGACAGTCTGATTCAACTCATTATCCAGATAGGTCACAGACAATGTGAGTAGAATGTGAAAAAGACTATTTTACATAAGTCTACCAAGGTAACACCTACTATCCACCCCCCTGCTAAGGCTTCAGCTGTTACAACAACCACAGCTGAACAACCCATGCTAATATTTTCCTAAAAGAGAGACTTCAATGTCATGCATTAGGGCTTTTCAAAATTGCCCTTAAAAGTAGAAAACTTTGATGCATAGATAGAGTTATTGAGATCTGCCTAAGTGATGAAAAGCCTATTCTCTTTATTGTATATAGGGTCTCTCCTACTGTCACAGCTCAATGGCAAAGTCAGTTCACTGTTGTCTCGGCATTTCTGGACTCAGCTAACAACTTCATGAACATAGCTCTTACCAGATGATTAGGAATTTCCTCAGCAACCTTACCTGTATCCATCTGGGTGGTCATAATTGACAAAAGGCACTTAGCTAAAGGCTTAATTAAAGCAGTCACTCCTGAGGTTGATATTACAGCAGGCTGTTTTTATAAGGAATCTATGGTATTCTGCGTATTGCTATGCCATCTTCTTCCTTCATTCCAGGGTTAACTTGGTTACCTCATTATTCTCCAGTACCTTTTCTTATGGAGGTAGATGCTTCTGAAATAGGGGCACGAGCAATTCTCTCTCAGAGAGATGAAATCAATGCCATACTCCACTCCTGTGAATAGTTTTCTAGGAAATTCCCTCAAGCAGAAATCAATTATAACATAAGGAAGAAGGAACTGCTTGCTATTAAATGCACATTTGAGGAGCAGAGGTCTCTTCTGGAAGACACTCAATGTCTTGTGATGGTATACACTGAATATAAAAATCTAGGGTCCAATATTCAGCACCAGTGGCTAGCCGCAAGTACAGTGCCTAGCCATCGGCACTAAACCTTAAACCCGGATAGTCAATGCTGGGGTCATATGTGGCCCCAACATTGAATATCTGGGGTCACTGCACAGTCTCCGCTTCCACAGAAGCTAACCAGTTAGTGGCAATATTGCACCTCTACCCAGTTACCTCCTATGGGTAAAGTTAGGCCAGCTTTTGCAATATCGCTGTTACCCAGTTAGAGACTGTCACCACCCATGACACATCCCAGAATGCCCATGACATGCCCCGATACTAAGCGGTTAGCATTGGGGCATATAGTGGCATTAGTTGGGGATATTCAGCATTCAGCGGCATTTACACGGTTTACAGGTCTGTAAACCGTGTAAATGCTTTTCATTATCAGGCCCCTAAAATATATACAATCCATTCAGAGATGAAATCTCTGTCAAGAAAGATGGACTTTGTTCTTCACTAAATTCAACTCTGTGATAACATGCCATCCAGGATCAAAAAATGGTGACGTTGAGGTCCTCTTCAAGAGTTACTATCAACACACTGAAACTCAAGATAAAGGACTCATTATATCTGAAACTATCAACAAGGATGCATACTTTCCCCCTACCTGTTTAATTTACATGCATAACAAATCATCAGAGAAGCAGGACAGTATGAAGACAACCTCGGTGTGAAGATTGATGGAAGACTCATCAATAACCTTCACTATGCTTATAATATCATAATAGTGGCTGAAAGTGAAGACAATCTGAAACATTTGCTTCTCAAGATCAAGGGACATAGTTTTAAAGGATCTGCACCTTAACATAAAGAAGACAAAGATCCTGACAATTGGCAAAATCAATATGTTCATCGTTGATGGAGAAGAAATTGAAATAATTGACAAATTTAATAAACAAACGACAAGCAGTCAAGAAATCCAACAACACATTTCTCTTGGCAGAATGCCTATAAAGAACTTAGACAAGATACTCAAGAGCAGAGTTGTCTTTCTCCATACAAAAGTTCGACAGGCCTGATATTCAGCACCAACGGCTAGGCATGAGTTTAGCATCTAGTTGTCGGTGCTGAGCACTAAACCCGGATATTCAATGCCGGGGTCATATGCAGCCTGGACATTTTTTCCCCAGGGAGTTTGTCACCTCCCACATCTCTCCCCTTTCTCTCTCCTCACCACCCTGCTGCCTACTTCGTTCTCCCCTAATTTCATGTCATCTCTTCTACTCTATCTCAAACTAGGTCTTCATTTAATCCTGTTGTGTGTTCCCTCTCCAAGTTTATTTTCTGCTTAAGGAAAACCACCTGTCCACTCAACCCAATACCCTCCTCTTGGCTTGCCATTGACTCACTTGAACTACTTCCCATAGCTACATCTATTATCAATAGTTGTCTGGTATTGTCCCCATCCTCTAGTTTTTGAAAAAGCCTTCGCTTGACAGGATGGGTATGACAAATTATCGTCTTGTCTCTAACTTTTCATTCCTTTCAAAGATTTTCTCATGCATTACATCCTAGGCAGTTCAGTTTTTGTCTTGGGCACAGAATGGAAACCATCCTCACCTCATTACTTAGTGAAGTCCACAATATTTTTGATCAAGATAATGTCACTATTATGGCTTCTCTAGATTTCTCTGTTTTTGGTTTGGTAGACACACAATTCTCTGTGATCTGGGTGTTCAAGGAACTGTTCTTTCCTGTTTTTTTTCCTCTTTCTTAATAGAGTGTTCTTTTTAAGCTGCCTTTTGTTTCTTTAACTCTTATCCTCTTACCTGTGGTGTCCGTCAGGGTTCCATTCCTGCTCTGCTGTTCTTTATCATCTTCATTGCTCTGCTTACTATTAACACTAGAAGCCCCAAAAGGAATTTTACCTAGAAACCCCAAAGTGCGTCAATTGACGCATTATCACGACGACTGCGTTTAGCATGAATGCAGATGTGAATTAATGTGAAGTTACTTATTTGTTAAATATGTGCAGTATGTGACATCAATACATGACGTCATCATGTGTTTATTGTTTGTAATGTCGGAGTAAAACTGTAAACAGTGATTGAGATGCGCCATCTAGTGGGAACATGAATTTATAACTAGAAGCCCAAAATACGTCAATTGACGCATCCAAGACAATTGAGTGTGTCAATTGACGTACTTTGGGGCTTCAAGGTATAAATTCATTTTACCGCTAGTTGGTGCATCTGTCATTAATTTTCGATGCACATATTTGAACATCTTGATCTTGCTAACAAAGTCATGGAACATGACTAACGTGTAGCAGTGGCGCTGGTATACAACTTCAAAGATTCATTTGCGTCAATTGATACTCTTTGGGGCTTCTAGTGTTAAAATACATGACTCTGGAATCACAGCCTATGACTATGCAGATGGCATTGTTCTCATTCATCATACTCATCCCATGCACCCTGAATAATTGCTGTCCAAAGTAGTCTCTTGGTTAAAAAATAATTTACTCAAGCTCAGTATTTCAAAGACTTCTGTCACTTGACTCACCAGAAGCTCCATCATCCCGATTGTCACTCCCATCTTAGGCAACATTCCCCTTCCTCTTTCTTATTCCTTTAAAACCTGGGAATGATCCTTAATTCTGGCCTTAGATTTCATGATCAAATCAGCTTGTTCTATTCATTACATCAGTTCAGATCCCTTCATCCCTTCCTTAGACTCTCTGCATTAACTACATTAATCCTCAACTTTGTCATTTCCAAGCTGTACTACTGTAATGTCATTTATGCTGGTCTTCCTGAATATCAGTTGAAAAGACTCCAGAATGTTCAGAACACTGCCATAACACTGCTTACCCATGTTTCTAGGTTTTGATCATGTCACCCCTCTACTGATCCAATATCACTGGCTCCCAATCGCTTTTCACATTCAATATAACATTCTGATTTTAACACACAGGCCTGTCTGCACTGGTGCCCCTCTTACCTCTACTCACTTATCATTTCCCACTCTTCCATCTGTATTCTTTACTCCATCTATGCTAATCATATCTTTCTTCCCTCAGTTTCACACTCTCGATATGACTCAACTACACAATCCACATTTTACTTCCGTGCACCTGCCCTCTGGACTGCCCTCCTACCAAATCTTCACCAGGAACTATCATTCTGAAAATGTTAAACTTGACTTAAGACACAACTACTATCAGAATCTGCATGTACATGTGTCTTCCATACATACAGATATATATGTGCCTATTTTATTTTTAAGTGCCATCAAGTCAATTCTGACTTCTGGTGACTCAGCAGCCCCTGGGTTTTCTTGGCAAGGTATGACCCAGAGTAGATTACCAGGCCTTTTTTTTTTACAATGTAGTGGAGGATAAAGTGACTTGTCCAAGGTCACAAGGAGTGCTAGTGGGAATCAAACCCTGGCCTCTTGGATATGAGGCTGCTGCTATAGCCACTCATGTGCTTGTTATTTAATTTTATTGATGGAGTTCCCTTTCTGTTTCACTTAAACATTGTTTTTATTGTATAAACCATTCTGAAGTTTGAAGGGTGATTTATCAAGCTTTTAATAAACCATTATTGCTGCCAGCAGTGGTATTAATGCCACAAGCAGAGCTAAACTCAGAGGAATGACTATTTCAGCCCCCCTCCCCCTCCTGCATTTAGCACTGTGCCCCATGCTAGTAACATAGTCCAAATCTGTTTTACTAATTTGAGGCTTAGTAAATATGCCCCTAACATTTATCCTTATAAATTAAGGCCCACCGTTCTTTTGCCTTCCTAACTTTTTTTCCCATTCTAAATCAACCCTTGTTGCCACTCACTTTTTATGCTCCTAAATGTAGGGGTTCATTGAGATTCTGAGTATAAATTTAGGCACTTAGAGGCTGATTCTATTCTGGCCGTCCAGCTCATATGAGGCCCCTCAGAATTGGGGTGTACAGCAGTAGCACCAGATTCTGATCCCACGGGGGCTAGATGTACCCACAGCATCAGGATCAGGTCTACCGGCCTGGAAGTGCAGGCAGGGCCCTGATTCTGATGGGCTGCACATGTAGCAGATTCCCGACTAACTCAGCCAGGCTCCTGAATGGAGCTGCAGTGCAATAGCATCTCATCGCTATAGCACCGTGGCTCCATTCAGGAGCTGGGATCACCGAATGCAAGACCCAATGTCCTTTCCCCACAGCCCGACTCACGATCCAGTCTTCCATGGCCAGGGTTGGGCTGCAGGAATCCCCCTGCATCCCTTTACCTTGTTGCCCCTTCCAGCTCTGACATCCCCCAATGTCCAAGTGGACTTATTGCACCTCTGAGATGGAATAAGTCCCTTGTCATGTGGCCAACCCCAGACGTACAGGCCAATGTCAGAATTGGCCCTTTATTTCTGGGGTCACAGTCTGACCATGCCCCACCCTCACTCTGCCTCGAGACCACCCCCTCCTGCCCCATCTAAGACTCCCTGTACAAGAAAACCTGAAAACAGGTACCAGTGTAAATACAATGTAAATAGTTTCCCCCAGTTACTTCCAAGTTGATCTCCCTGTTTATTGTAAATACAACTCAGAGTGCCTGTGTTGTATAGTTGATGTTAAATGTAAACCGCTCTGATCTAAAATAGAGCGGTATAGAAGAACTGTTAAATAAATAAATATTTAAATAAGAGCACTGTTCATATGAGGGGCCTTTGCACTGGGAGCAGAAGGGGGATGAATAGCGGGGATGTACGTCCAGGCAGTTCATACATCCCCACTATTTGTGGTGCAGAATGACCTCCTTGTTGTTGTTAAGTGCCGTCGAGTCGGTGTCAACGCATAGTGACACTCTGGATAGTTGTCCTAAATTGTGTTTGATCTTCAGTCAGGTGGCTCATTGTTGACAGACTGGTACCCATAGCTGCTGTTATTGTATCAATCCATCTCATTGCTGGCCTTCCTCTTTTGCATCAACCTTCTACCTTGGCAAGCATGATGTCATTCTCTAATAATCTCTCTCTTCTCATGATGTATCCAAAGTATGAAAGTCAAAGTCTTGTCATCTGAGCTTCTAAAGAAAGCTTAGGTTTGATATCCTCTAGTACTGACTGATTTGTGCTTCGGGTAGTCCATGGTATACACAGTATTTGTCACCAGCATCATAATTCAAAGGCATCAATTTTTTCCTGTCTATCTTTTACACTGTCCAACTTTAGCATCCGCATGATGTTATTGAAAATATTATGACTAGAGCAAGTCAAATCTTTGTATGGAGAGAGACATCTCTGCTCTTGAGAATCTTGTCTAGGCCCTTCAGAGCCATTCTGCCAAGAACAATTCATTGTCTGATTTCTTGACTGCTTGTTGCTTCCTTATTGATAGTTGATCCAAGTAGGTTAAAGTTGTCAACTATTTCAATTTCTTCTCCATCAGTGATGAACTTATTGATTTTGCCAGTTGTCAGGATCTTTGTCTTCTTTACATCATGGTGCAGGCCCATTTTAAGACTATGAGATATGTTTACTAAACCGGGCTAACGGTTAACCCGGGCTATCTGCAACTAGATCCCATTGAATAATATGGGACCTAGTGGCAGATAGCTCGGGTTAACCATTAGCCTGGTTTAGTAAACATACCTCTATGTTTCTTGATCTTGATTGTCAGATTGTTTTCAATTTCAGACAGTAATGTGGTATCATCAGCATAGTGAAGGTTGTTGAAGAATCTCCCACCAATCTTCACACCTCTGTTGTCTTCATACAATCCTGTTTCTCTGATGATTTGTTCTGCATATAAATTAAAGGAACAAAAGAAGGAGGCCTTCCGCAGAAATAAAATTAAAGTACAGCAGAGGGCAGAAACCACGGCCAACCAAACGATGAATAATCAAACCAACTTTATTGAAGACCCAACTTTACAAGTTCCGGCCAGAGGCCTTCATCATGGGTCTAAAAAAACAGACATATAAATTAAACCTAATACATGTACAAGTACCACAAAACATAAAAAAAATATATATAAATAAATAATTAAATGAATAAATTGGTAAAAAATAAATTACCAGGAAAGTGCATAGGTTGTGTATAGAACACGTCTATGGGGTGGAAAAAACACTCTTCCCAATCTAAGATAAGTGAAAATATAATTACATTAAAATATCTGAAATTATTCGAGATACCATACAGTACAGAGAATGAATCTAAAAAACAAAAAATGATTCTAAAAACAAGAAAAAAATATCCACCAAAATTAAATACGTGTTTCCCATGAGCCGCGAGGGAGAAACTCTCCCTTCATGGCTCTGAAAGCCGGCGTGGAGAGGGACTGATGCAGGGAGAGAGGGCTCTGCCAGGCAGGCGGAGGAGGGGGGCCCTGCGGGGTACTTCATTCTGCTGCTACCACGGCGGCAGCGGCAGCAGCAGCAGCCAGGTTTTTTTTGTTTTTACCTGGAATCCAAAAATGAGTAAACCAAACGGAATCAACCTAAATATCCCCAAAACCAAAAGATTCCAATGCTCAATACCCCCAAATACACAATTCTTTTTGTCGGAGTACGCCAACACAGTGCCGGGAAACCACTCAAGGCACCACTGTGGAAACTCCTTTTATTAAGACGTTTTATGTGGATAAAAAATAGAAATCCAAAACTTAGCTTTTAAAGAGTGCCATCCAACGCAGCTGAAATATGCCAGTAGTTCAACAATGACGACGCGGCTCACGTTTTGGGTTCTTCATCAAAAATGTTATAAACCCCTGCTTCAGGTCCATACACAACTGGCAAGAAGGAAAGCATGAATGAGAAACCACGGGGGTGTAACCCACCAAATAGACATCGGCGTCTGACGTCAGCTTCCATTGAAAAATCGAAGCCACCAATCACAAAGCAGAGAAAACCCAGACAGAGGGAATCCCACTGCACAGAGAAACCCTCGATGGGAACCTCCAGAATGTCACTCAAATAATAGTATGCCAGTCCACTTGAAGATTAAGACCCTTAGGGGTAACAGAGTTCAGTGAATATATACAATGTTGCTCACGCCACTGTAATCGTTGTTCCCTGTCCCCACCCCTTGGATCATGGGGGATAAAGTCCAATACTCTCCATCGCAATGAAGAAAAATCATGCCCAACAGTTAAGCAATGGTCCACCATAGGAGCAGAGAGAGTTTTAGTACGTAGTCTGGAAGCATGCTCTGATAGACGAACCTTCACCGCACGTTTAGTGCGTCCCACATAGTAGAGGGAACAAGGGCAAACAATCAACTACACTACAAAGGAGGAAGTACAGTCAGTATGCCAAACCATTGTATAGGTCTGAGATGTATGTGGATCAATCCAATCAGAACCCTCCAATGTGAGTGAACAATAAGTACATTGCCCACATGCAAAATGCCCATTATCATTATGCCTTTTCACAGGGCGATCCTGCGGAGAAGTAGTGTGCATGATCAGATCTCTCAAGTTCGCTGTACGGGAATAAGCAATGCGCAGAGTAGTCTCCCGAAAACATTCATGCGACCCCAAAATGGGCCAAAAGCGATGCAGCTCCTTAGTAACTTGGGTCATACTATGAGTGTAAGGCAAAACCCCGGTAATCACTTGGTCAGAAGATGTAGATGTAGATTCCCGCGGAGAAAGAAGCCACTCCTGATGTAGATGTCAGGCTCTCTTGTACGCCCAATTGATAACATCAGGTGGGTATCCCCTGCAGGACAAACATGACTTAAGTTCCACCGCATGAAGATGAAATTCAGACAAGGTCAAACAATTTCGCCGCAGACGTAAAAACTGACCAAAGGGTAAACCCCGCCGAAGCGCTCGGGGATGAAAACTATCATATTGGAGCAAGGTATTCCTCTGAATAGGCTTACAATATAAAGTCGTTTCAAAACCTTGAGGGGTCAAAATCACCATAATATCCAAAAATTGTATGTGATGAGGATCCATTTGCGCTGTAAACTGAATACGTGCCACATGAGAATTAAGCCTCTGCAGAAACCGATCTAAATCCCCCCGCGTACCAGTCCAAAGAAAGAAAACATCATCTAGGAATCTCTTCCAGAAAGGGATAAATTGAAATGCCACATCAGAATAGACATATGATGTCTCAAAAACGGCCAAAAAAAGGGTTGCTATAGATGGGGCGACCGTGGCCCCCATTGCAATACCATGGAACTGTTTATAGAACTGCTGTTGGTGTAAAAAATAATTGTTACTCAAAACCATCTCCAGCAAATCCATCAAAAACTGTTTAGGAATTCAATCTGGAAGATCTAATGGATAGTCTTGTAGACAAGCAAGAGCCTCATGTTGATCAATGTTAGCGTACAGAGACTGTACATCAAGAGAGACCAAATATGTGTAAGCATTCGCATCCAAACAATCCCTCAGCTGGTTCAAAAAATCCCCAGTATCTCTAATATAAGAACGGACCTTGGACACTGCAGGTTGCAGAAAAATGTCACAGAATTTCGACAGGGGCTCTAGTAAAGAGTCCCTGCAGGACACGATAGGCCGTCCAGGGGGGTTCTGTAATGATTTGTGTACTTTAGGCACCAGATAAAAAACCGGCACTTTAGGATGCTTCTTTTCAAGAAAATCCAGTTCTTGTTTAGTGATCCAATTATGGAAAAAGGCAGCAGATACAACCGAATGAATACGGCAACGAATATCCTCAGTGGGGTCCCCGGGCAAAACAATATAATTAGCCCGGTTATTTAAATGGGCATTAATCTCCCTCTGATATTGGCGTACTCCGACAAAAAGAATTGTGTATTTGGGGGTATTGAGCATTTACTTTACCTGGGCCAATGGGGGAGGGGGGTTAGGACTGTTTAATGGCTATGGGCTGATGGTGGGGAGGGGGTTAGGACTGGTTAATGGCTATGGGCTGATGAGGGGTTAGGATTGGTAATGGGTTATGGGGGGCTAAGACTAAAAATGGGGTGATGGGGGTTAGGACTGGAAGTGGGCTGATGGGGGGGTTAGGACTGGTAATGGGCTATGGGGGGCTAAGATTAGAAATGGGCTGATGGAGGGTTAGGACTGGTAATGAGCTATGTGGGGGGCTAGGACTGGTAATGGGCTGGGGGTTTGCTAGGACTGGAAATGGGCTGAGTGGAAGGGGGGCTTGAACTGCAAATAGCTGATGGGGACGGGGACTTGGAATGGAAATGGGCTGAGTGGAAGGGGCATTTGAACTGTAAATAGCTGATGGGGAGGGAGAGGCTTGGAATGGAAATGGGCTGTGATGGGAGGGAGCTAGGACTGGAAATGGGCTGAGTTGGGGGGAGCTAGGACAGGAAATGGGCTGATGAAGGGGCTAGGATAGGACTGGAAATGGGCTGTTGGGGGATGCTAAGATTGGAAATGGGCTGTGGTGGGGGCTTGGATTGAAATGGACTCATGGATGGGCTAGAACTGGAAGTAGGCTCATGGGGGGCTTGGATTGGAAATGGGCTGAGTGGAGGGGAGCTAGGATTTGACATGACCTGATGGTGGGGCTAGGAAAGGATTAGAAATGGCTGATGGGGGGCTGGGATTGGAAATGAGCTGATGGAGGGACTCGGATAGGACTGGAAATGGATGGGGGAGCTAGGACTGGAAATGGGCTGATGGTGGGGCTAAGATAGGACAGGAAATGGGCTGATTCGGGGCTAGGACTGGAAATGGGCTGATGCAGGGACTAGAAGGGAGCGGATGCTGGTTGGGGCTGGAATTAGAAGGGAGCTGATGTTGGGGGAGGATTAGAATGGGATGGGGCTGGGAGAGTGAAATGGAGAGGGGAAAAATTTTGTGTGGGAGGGAAGAAAAATCTATAATTGGCCAGGTACTGGGAGAATAAGTGGGACTGAGGATGGAAGGGTAAAATTTGAGTGGATGAAATAGGAATGAGGAAAGAACAAAAGGAGAAAGATTAGTATGTTAAGGCAGATGTAGAGAGAGAATGGAAAAAAAAAAACAAGAATAGAGAAGAAAGGACAAATGGACAGCAGATGATGGAGAGTTAGCAGAAGACACGAAGAAACCAGAAGAAAGTGGCTGGAGCAATTGCAACTGAAAAAAAATGCACAAAAGGTAGAAAACTATCTCTTCATTTTGAATTTATTAACTGGAATATGTCAGCTCTGGGAAATGTGCATCATTAAAGTCTGTGCTTTGTTTAGTACAAGAGGAAATTAATTTATAGTTTTATTCCTACAGTGTTGTTGTACATTCCAAGTTTGGCTTTTGTGGTTCCCAGTTTAATTATTGTCTTCCTGTTTCTAAATTGTGATTCCTTGTTTGGTGATGGTCTATGTTCTGCATGTGTAACTTAGTTGAGGTATTCTGTTTATGTATTTCCTATTTGACATTGCCACTTGTTCTTTTTCCCCAATAGGCCATGTATTGCTATTCTCTGAAATGTATTGGTTTAATATTTTCAGTGTTGCCTTTTGATAGGTAGAGTATGGTGCTTTGTGAGTCCTGGTAGTGCTGTTACGATACGGCGGGTTTGCTATGGGTTCTAAGTGGGCAGTGCTTGTAGTAGTTCCTAATGTGCTTGGCGGTTGGCACTGGATTATAGTATTGTAGAAATCTTTTAGTCTTTCTTTATCCATATACTCATTAAGAGGCATGTTTACTAAAAGTTAGTGTATGGTAACATTATGCAAATATTTATGCAAATGAGGCCCCGCACTGAGTCTCCGCACATGGCCCCGCACCCCCCTTGTGCCGCCCCTGGTGGACTGCAAACTGTATTATGGTTACTACATGGTTCTTACCTCACACTTTTATTTTTTGCAGTTAAGATGGATGCACTTAATCTTTCCTATTTAATTGCAAGTGAACTTAGTATACATTAAGAAACCTTTCAGTATAGTAACTGTAGAGGACATGCAAGCCATGATCTCACAGCACAAGGCCTTTGCAGTTATGGTGCTTTAGCTTTTACTTCTAACACATAGTAAGTGCAAATGCTTACCACAGTTCAGTAAACATGATCCATAGGCACCTATGCATCTATAAAATAAGCTAAAAATAGGCACCTTCTCCAGCTCTAAACCAAAGCGCCCTTTTATGATGTACTGCACTTCTTTTCTTTTGTTCTTTCCTTTCTATCCTAACAACATATGTTTGTCATTTGTCTTTTCTTTTTCTTCTTATTCCTTACATTGTTTATTTTTAACCATTATTTGTAATGCACTTTGATGGCTATGTTAAAGGCAGCATCAAGTTGTCGAATAAACTATAAACCATTAAAGTTACCCTCAGCATGTCTATTTTATAAAATGAGATCAAATTAATTGTTTCTAGTTATGTTCTCTTATGGAAAAAAAAGTTATTAGAACTCTTTTCCCATAAAAAGTACATTGCTTTCATGCAAAAACATATTGTTAAATTGTTATAGAAATTAAGCCAATGATCAATGAAAACTTCTAAGATGTGAATTCAAATCCTTCTTTTCCAAGATGAGGAAGTCCTATTTTGCCTCCATAATTCAGTTTGCCTGCAAGATGAAAATAATAATTATAAGGAATTTTAATGATCATTTAATAATGTTTCTTCCTTCAAGCCATGAAAAATATGTTAAATGCTGAAAATATGTGTCTAGGTCATTCATCCCTAAGTTAACTGCATGAAGGATTCTACAGAGAATAAATGATCATGTTTAGGTAAAAGCTGCTGTTTAAGTTGAACAAAGTGTTCTGCTGCTGTATTAATCCACTTGAAGAGCAGAAATAAAAGATCAAAAACATGTTCTAGGAGACATGGAGTAACTCAGTACATCTACATAAATTGGTAATTTTTCCAGTGAAGCAAGAGGCAAACTTTTTATGGCTGAATAATAAGTTATATTGTTTCATTTTCTCGGGGCCTCTCTGTTCTCTCTTAAATGAACTAGTAAAGATTTCAGTTTTTACGTTTTTTTTCTGATTCCACTGGCAGTGTTTCAAAGTGATTACTCAGGTGTGGATGTACTAGGATGGGATTTCATCTCCCTAGTAATACTGTCGGGCAACAGCTCATTACTTGGAATAATCCATGCATTTAGTTATAGCTATGCAGTGATGAAAATATTATAGGGGTTATTTTAAAGGTGCTATTAGTGATATGGATGTCTGCAATGGGCATGCAGACATCCAAATCACTGAGACATCCCCGGAGCTATTTAAGAAGCCAGGTCTGTGGATATCCCAAGCGCAAGGATGTCCAAATCTGACATGGGAGTCCAAACAAAAAGCACACATGCCCACAGCAAACCAAGAAACAAACCAATGAGGTATCCGAAGCTGACAAAAACCAGTTTATTAAAAAAAACGTAACCAAAGAGGACGCGGCTTGTCTGTGTTTTGGCAATGCCTTCGTCAGGGGTCAGGCCTATAGGAGAGATAATGAAGATATTTGAATAAAAACAAATGTAATACAGCAGAAATCTTCACAAGATTAAAAAGATTAAAAGCACAATAAACTAAAATACAGATGTAATAAATGGTGGAAAACAAACATTCATACCAAAGCAGATGCAAATGAATGTGTGCATATAAATATTTATTTTGACAGTTTTGTATACCATCTTATCCTTCAATCAAAGCGGTCACAACACAATTGGGGGATACATTTAACACGTGGGGATATGAGACACATACACTAATACTTATAGGGAACATGGGCAATGGAGGGTTAAGTGGCTTGCCCAAGACCACAAGGAGCATCTATGGGACTAGAAACCCCAGTCCTTCCGGCCCAAGGTTGCTATCTTCTAGTGGGATTTGAACCCCTGACCTTCTGGCCTGAAGTACCTTGCCCCAACCACTAGGCTACTTCATATAAATGAACAGGCGTATATGTAAGTAAAAAACCTACACATTTATATAAAGAGCATAGTAAATACAATAAATCATGTATATATGTTCAAAATTAAAAATAACACATTGTGAAACAAAATGAATATATAAATACCAACATTAAGGAGAAATTGAATGTAAAATAAAATAAAGAAGGCACATGTGGCAACGATAATAAAATATGAAAGTTGGAGGTATGTTTACTAAATGGCGCTAACATCGCAGCTGCGATGCTGTCGTGCGATACATGACGTTATCGGGTGATAATGGTGCATTATCATGCTATAATGTCACGTATCACGCGATAACGTCTGCTGCGGTGGTAAGGTGCGCCATGGGTGGAGTAAGGCTCCCCAGAGGGTGGAGGAAGGCTCCCCAGGGACGGAGAGAAGGGGTCAATGGGTGGAGAGTGGGTGTGGAGTGGCTCCTTGCTCACTAACACCATGAAATGAAGCTCAGAAAATTAGTGCCAGTGAAAATCTCGCGCTAGGCACATTTTCAGGTCAGAGAAACCATTTCAGTCAGCAATGTACAGCACAGGCAGGGAAAACCAAAAACGTGATAGTAGTGATACATGTGCAGGAACCAAAAAGGCAAATAAACAGATAAAATGACCCGAACCACATTTGAAATCCCAATAACCAAGCTGGCCAATAGTGATATTAATGAGAAACATAAAGCAACTCTACTGACAATGCATAAAAAAGAAGATATCATGTTTGGAAGGGTCTATTATCTGTCCCCCTACAAAGTGAATGATCCCACATTGAAATAGCGGTGATCAGGGTTTTGTCTCATTTATATTGGGCAGGTTTGTTATGGTGTGCACATGTGCCGCAACAGCAGAGTGGGCACGTAGGAAAGGGCAACTGTACTGATGCTGGAAATGGGATATAGAGTGCTGCAGGCGGCACATGCTGTGGTGCAGCTGGGGCACAGTGCGGACTAGGCAGATGCCTAGGTGGCACATAGGAATGCCGAAACAGTGAAGCAGCAAGACAGCAACTGACGAGGGTCAAACATGGGCACGAGTGTGTTTCCCACAGTGTCCCAGGGGACATTACCCAGCAGGTATCCCCAAGGGCACATAACATTGGCAGGTGGTGCCGGGGGGAAGCACACATGTCCATGTAGGCACCCCCACCCGAGAACCCACCCCATAGGCAGCTGCCTACCGGCACACTGGCTGGCCTTGGACTGCGCACCACCAGCACCACCGGCATAAGGGCATGTCAGCATGGTGGCGGAGGGGTGCTGGTGGTGTAGGGGGCAGTGGCAGCTGCCCACAGCAGGCCATGGCCAAGCCCCATTTAGGTGTGTGCTGTGCAATGCAACAGACATAATCTGTCTGATGTACAGTCATGGTATTCCCAGGGAATGATCTGTCTCTGTGGCAACAGTGTGGTGCAGTACACACAGCCAGTGTGTTCAGGAGCAGAGGGTCACCAGTTCAAGTCCCAGCTGTGGCCTCTGCAAACCCTGTCCCTATATTTTACTCAGTACTAAACCGTGATAAGAAAGACAGAACCTTTATTGCAGATAAATGAAACATGCCATAAACGCCTATTGTGATACTGCAGGCCCTCTGACAGAAAGAAAAAAAGTTTTAAATCTTGAAAAAAACAAGATTTACCCGCAATTACATGAAGGTACACATAGAGGGAGCAGGAGAGCAAGCCTCGAAGCAGAGGAACCACGCCTCTATGGGCAGGACCCAGAAGCAGCTGGTCTCGATTTAAGCAGGGACAGAGCATTACAAGAGGAGAGGCAAGGAGCTTGGCAGAGAGCTTCACAGAGAGCATTACAGGAAGCAGTGCCAAGAGCAGCTCCAGAAGCCGGAGTCAGAGACCGGGGTGAAGTCACTGACAGACCCAGAATAACTCAAGGAGTGAAAGCTACTGGGAGAGCAGGCCGAGGTGAAGGCCCAAGAGCAGGCCTAGAGGAAGGCCATACACAACTGCAAGGGGCAGTATTACAGAGTGCAGCCAAGGAAGGAGGTGCTTACCCTTCCAGCTGGAGAGGAAGCCTTGTCCAAGGAGAAGGACGGGGATACAAGCAGAGGAAGATATATCCACTGGAAAGGAACCTTCAAGGAGGAAAAGGTACTTTTAAAAGTTTTTATAAAAGTGACCTGAAAGATGAAAGAAAGATTCAGAGGCATGGGGAAGAGGACATAGCTGAGAGGGCGCGGCCAGTAGCCAACTGCCACAGGGGTGGAGGTGGAAGACAGGCGCCTCAGCAGCAGCCCGGCCTCAAAAGAGTTATACCCTATTCTAAAGCAGGAAAGATATCCTGGGATCACTGGAAACTGCCTGAAGCGGAGGACATTCAGACTAGGCCTCAAGCCTTACACAAAAGGGATTGCAGGAAGTTTAAAAGGGAAACAGTTGGTGCCTGTAATTGTCTACCAAGGCCTAGACCAAGAGAGAAACCAAGGACTAACTTTTATCTGGATGATAAGGACAGTTTTAAACCAGAAATACCAGATAATCTTTATAGGAAAAAGGTTAGTGCTGCCAAAGACTGGAACAAGCAAACTTTTAATCCTGTAACAGAAAAAAATCCAGGGTGTTACAACATACCTAAAAGCCGACGCCCCAAACTATCAAGCCAACACTGGGATACGGTATGGCATGCTTTTAGAAAGCCAGATTTTAACATCCCTGAGACATCAGATTCGGACCCCTCAGAAATGGAATGGCTGCCAGGGGAATCTGAGGTTATGGAAGCCATCGAACCGATGGACTGTAATTATTGCATAATGAGACGTGTTTAAGTTAAGGGAAGCAAACCCAATGTATGAAAAGAATACAGGAGACCTTATGCTTTGAGTTTGTGAAGGTTAATAATGTTACTTTGAATGTTTTGCTGATTTACATTTTTGATACAAGGAAAGTTATCGCTCTGTTACTCATAACCGCCTATTTTGAACTTCTTTTTGCGCAAAGGTGAAATAAATGCCTTTTCTTTACCCTACACTTGGCTAAGAGTTGCTTTTTGGGAAGTTGACCATGAGGCTGACACAGAGGGCTGCTACCTCATTGACCCTCACAACAGGTCAACCCTAAAACCCCTATTTCTTATGAGCTCCCCAGCCCCGGTGGTACCACTACGCCGCCACCAGAGGGGGCTGAGGGGGACACTATATATTACCCTACAGAGAACAGACACCATGAACATGTGCAATCCCTAGAGCAGAGTGTCCCACCTGCAGGCCTGGAGGGCCAAACATAATTTAGATTGTTAGGATGTCCCTAATAAATATGCATGAGATGTAATTGCATGCCCCACCCCATTGTATGCAAATGTTACCATGCATATTCATTAGGGACAGCATGAAGACCAAAACCATGTTCGGCCCACTCGAACTGGAATTGGGAACCTCTGCCCTAGAGCAGCGGCACAAACACCCACACCCACAGGCTCCACTATCCAAAGCCTCATGGAGAGTCAGGCTGTTGGGCCCTGCGCGGAGCAGCATCTACCAATACTAGTACCTGCATACCTTAGCAATGCCATCCTAAACTTGGGAACACATTACGCATATATCATAAGGTTGCTCTGATTAATGTCAGATAACACATCCTATGTTAAACACAATTTGTTGACAGAGATTCATCATATAAACCTTTCTGATATCTGTGGATTGTGGTTCAGTGTTTGTTTCCGACAGTGTTTACCACCCCGGGGAGCGACCCCAACCATATTGAGTGCCATAGCAATGCCTGCACTGTGTCCAGGACTGGTGTGGTGGCCAGGACTGCCCACCATCTCTATCCATGAACAATGCTGAAATGGGTGTGGGAGTGGGTGTATGTTTACCCAGTGTGTTGTGGCTGCCTACAACTTACTGCTGTGGAGGTGGAGTGGAAGGGCGAGGAGGGTGAGGGGGAGGATGGCAGGGAGAGTGAGGTGTCCAGCCAGGGTGGGGAGGGTGGGTGGGCCATGGTGGGTGGGGACAGGGAGCCTGTGCCTGAGGGCCAACACAAGCCACCACAGGGCACTGGGGGCCCCTGGCACCTGCCCCATGTGCATGGCCATGGTGTCAGGCCGGGTGGGGGACCCCCACACATTTACATGCACAGGGCCCCCACAGATGCCACCACCCAGACCACAGCCACATGGGGTGGATGTGGTGGCAAATGTGTGGGTCTCATGTGTGTGGCGATGGGCACTGTTATGCAGATCCTGAGAGACCATGGCCATGCCATCAGGCAGCTGACAGCTGCTGTGCAGTGTATGGCTGAGGTGATGCACTGCCAGCATTACCATGGCATGTTCACAGCACATCCCCGACCATACCCCCACAGCGGGTCCCCGGCTGTGTGACCCACATATACAGCTGTGGCCATCTTCCAGTGGCAACCCTAATAGCAAAATGTATCCCCACTAACATGTTAGATGGATGTCCATGCTGTGCTAAGGCCAAATGTGAACCCGTTTTTAAAGTTGACCCGCCTGTGGGAGGCTGTTGTTGTTTTTAACGTTATAACATTTGTATGGCACCTACCAACACAAACATTTATGAAAACACTGTGTATGCAGCCAAATTATGCAATGGTCATGTGTCCTTTGTACATACATGCTGTAGTGGTGAGTGTGACACCTGTGTGCATGTCCTACTGTGTATTTGTGCAACATACATTGCCCCTGTGCCACAACAGGCTGTGTGGAGCACCATGTGCATTGACGGATGTATCCCCTGCTGACATCATGATGTAAACATGTGCTGCACCATCCAACAGATATGGACACATGCACATTGGCACAGATAGTCAGTCTGTAGCAGGGATGCAGCACATGATAGGATGGTGAGGAGGTACGGATGTTGTACCCATGATGCAGCATAAATGTGATGCATATGGGGATCCACGTGTCTGTCAGTGCGTTAGTCGGTGGGACTCACTAAGAGGGGGTTTGGTGGGGTGAAGGAGCAGCGGCACACTACAGGTGCTGGAGGAGGGTAAACAACTGAAGGCAGCTAGGTATATCTGTACGTTATGTCTGCCCGGCAAGTATGTGCATTTAGTATGCCACGGTGACCCTGGTATGTGTCTGACAGACGGGTCATCCATGTAGATAGCCTGATGTGGATGATATGTGGGGACAGAGGGGGGAT
Source organism: Ichthyophis bannanicus (assembly GCA_033557465.1). NCBI lineage: Eukaryota > Metazoa > Chordata > Amphibia > Gymnophiona > Ichthyophiidae > Ichthyophis > Ichthyophis bannanicus. The sequence goes on from CM066032.1 coordinate 1,476,283,354, forward strand.
ATACCCTACAATGTGGGCTGAACATGAAGACATATATAGCAGGTGGCAGGGGGAGGGGGGGTGTATCCCCAGGCATATGTATGGTCGTTAACACATGGCACAGTGCATGGAACATGGGGCATGTGTGGACTGCTCTGTCATAACTGCCTCTGGTGCACACACCCCACCAGCCTGTAACATGGTAGGGCACATGTGACCATGGTACCCCAATTGGGAATGCACACTCAGGGAACCCCCAACACCAAAGAAGGACACGTGTACATCGGTGAACAAAGTTAATGTGTCATTTAATGTGGTGGTCAGTCCAACTTACAGTCAAACACCTATGGCCTGCGTGACCACCCACACCCATGCCCCCTCCCATGACCCCCCACACCCTTTGCTGCCGCTGCTGCTGCTGCTGCTGCCACCACCTCTGGCGCCACTGTAGTCTGCAAGATATGTCCCGCCAAGGCCTCGAGGGCATCCGCCACCCAGCCTATGCCAACTGCGATATCCACGGCAGTCCCTCGCAGATGCTGTGTCTCCAGGCTGTGCTCCCTGACATCCCTGTGGAGCCCACACACCGCCCATGTGAGGGCCCACACCGCCTGGCATTGGGCACACTGGAGCTGCTGCTGGCCACGCATCTCCGCCCATATACCAATCAGCACTTTGTGAGTGCCTGTGGGAGGGAGTTAAGGTGATCTGTGAGACATCTGTTGCCCAGACTCCAACATGAATAACCTGCCCGTTCCCCACTGAGCCACACCAACCACCCCAGACATGGCCAGGGGGGGCATATGTATGTGTGGAGGGCCACTGTCATTGTGCATGTGTGTGGCCCCACTGCTGTGTCTGGGGGTTGGTGTGCCACACCAGCACATGCAACCATCCTGCCAGTTGCCTACCTGCAGCATCCCTGTGTGCCAATGCTGTATGTGCCTGCAGCTCCCGGAGGATGACAGGCACTGCACCCATTGTTGCAGTGGATAGCCCTGGCGGTGGCAATGCGGGGCTCACCCCCACATCCTCGGGCCCCTCCGCAGCCACTGAGGTGCCTGTGTACTCACTCTGCTGGGGCGACCCTTCGTCCTCCTGGGTGGCCACCTCCTCAGATAGCACTTCAGCCCATGGGGTGTCTGGGGCATCGCTGATGGCAACCTCTGCATGTGATGGCTCGTCGATCTCCGCTGGCTCAGGCTCACCGCTACTGTCCTCCTCAGCCGCCTCTATGGCATGGATGTTACCTGGGGGGAGGGACAAGGTACACAGTAGATAAGGGGTGTCACAGACACAGACATAGAGCACATTGTAACATAGACACATATTTGTTTATGTACACCTTGCTTTCCTCTGTCTCTCTTATTTGGTCAGCCCTAGGGACAGGAACCCCTCTGCCTGCTCCCTCTTCACCCCCATGTTCCTCCTCCACCACACATTGTATGCACAGAGCTAACCCATTTGATGGAATTGCCCCATTTCATAACCCAAATCTGGGGTGCGGACATCCACGTCTGACTGGGAGCATGGAGTATGCATGTGTGGGGTACTCACAGACCTTGGATGTCCTCACCACATCTGAGATATGTCCAGGACATCCTGACCTATATCCACGCCTACATCTGCCCAAGGCATGAATGGGTAATAGGAGAGAGCTCATATTGTCAGACAGATATGTGCAAGGTTTTGGGTAGGAGGTTTGATTCTATCCCCTATAGTTTCCACATGCAAACACTAATGGGGAGTGTGGACTCAGGTATATGTTTTCCTAGGTTGGACACACCTGCTCCCAGGACATGGGCCCGATACCCCCCGTGGCATGCCCAGCATGTGTGTAGTAGATAGCTGTATGTGTGCTGCATGTCTCAAACATACCTGCTAGTGGGTCAGCCGTGTCCAGCGCCGGTGAGAGGCCATGGATATAGATGGGACATAGATGCTCAGCTAGCTGCTGCTCAAGGGGCATGAGGCTTGGGATGAAAGGGGCCGCCCCCACCAGTGCCATTAGCATATCAGCGTTCTGCAGTCATGTGTGCACGGATCTCCCTCCTGATATCATTGAACCACTTACGGAGGCTGTCAAGGTCCCTTGGTGGCCCCCCAGCCTGTGCCATCGCCCCCTGAACCTCCACCCATACCTGGTTCTGTACACTAACAGTTGTGCGTGAGCTCTTGTGCCCATACTGCTCCTCATAGTATTCGAGGACCCTTGCCAGCAGGTTGTGGTTTTCCTGCTGGCTAAATCGTATAACTCTCTTCCTCTCCCCATCCGGCACAGGCGTCCGCCTATGAGTGCCTGTGGTATGCCCCTCAGGCTGCTCCTGGGTGGGGTCAGACATTGTCAATGGGCCGGCAACCTCAGACTCAGGGTGAACCAACCCTCCCATCTCTGGGGACTGCGGCCCTGCCGTTTTCCCGGACACCCCACCTATCATGTCCAGCCACAGCATGTCCCTGCTCTCCCTGTCCTCTCTCTGCATCCCGGACCTGCCTTATCTCATGTGGCCCTTGCCTCATCTCATGTGGCCCTTGCCTCCTCCCCGTCACCTTCACCAGCCCTCAGCACCTTAGCCACTCACCAGCCCTGCCTCCTGTCACCTCCACCACTCACCAAACCAGCCACCTACCTCCCCCACCAGTCACCAACCCTGCCACTCTCCACGGCTAACCTGCCTCTGATCTTCCTTTCATTTAAACACCAATAACGCACGCCATCAAACTCACTCGCCAGCACTAACCCCTCAGTTTGTACCAGGGGTGCGCGTTAATTTATGGACCTTTAGATGTCTGCACGTTGTGCATGCACACAGGCGATGTGCAGGGTGCATACATGGAACCATGCACCGCACAGGCGCAAGATATGTACATATCTGCGCATGTGTGGCGCACAGTTCTGCAGACATCCCACAGGTGCCAAGGCTAAGCGGAACCATGTGCCGCACATGCGCAAGACATGTACATGTTTGCACATGTGCGGCGCACGGTTCCGCGGCTGTCCCACAGGTACTAAGGGTTAGTGGAACTGTGTGCCGCACATGCGCACGATGTGTACATATCTGCGCATGTGCGGCGCCATGATATGTGCAGGCCGTAAAGAATGGCATGGTGTGAGCTGACACCTCATATGCGTATGCCTCCACAACGCAAATACGTAGTCTACATGTGCATGTGTGGTGGTTGGTTCCGTGTCCATCCCACAGGCGACAGACATCAGCGGAACCGTGTGCCACACATGCGCAGATACGTACATGTCTGGCGCACGTGCAGCACATGATTCCACATACGCACCCTGCGCATCAACTGTGCACATGCGCAACACATGCACACATGCACAGACATCCAAAGGTCCATAAATTAACACGCACACCTGGTACATGCTGAGGGGCTAGTGCAGGCGAGCGAGTTTGACGGCGTGCATTTTTGGTGGTGTAGCGAATGGAGGGTCAGAGGCAGGATAGGTGTATAGTGTGGCTGGGTTGGTGGGTGGTGGGAGAGATAGGTGACATAGGTGGTGTGTGGTGTGTGGCAAGGTTGGTGGGTGGTGGGTGTGGTGTGTGGCTGGGTTGGTGTGTGGTGAATGGCAGGATTACCATGAGGTGGGGAGGTGAGGGGGTTGGGTTAATAGTGTCCGCTGCGGCCTTTGTGGTTGATTCCTGTACACTGGGGAATGTGCAGGTCTTGCGGTTGCCTGACGAAGGATATGGTGTCCATGGGGACAGGGCACGGGGTTGGGGTGCAGGCCCGCTCCAACATCGACCTGCAGCTGTGGGGGCAGGCCAGGCAGGGCCTGTGATGGCACGGCGCAGGAGGCATGCCGAGTTGCAGGCTCACCAGCCTCGCCTCTACAGGACCAGGGGGCCCAGATCCAGGGCATGCGTGAGGACCAGGTCATGTCCCTCTACCGCCTGAGCACAGGGGCTATTAGGGAGCTCTATGAGGATCTAAGACCTGACCTCGAGCCCCTGACTAGTCAGTCACATGTCATACTGGGTTTGGCCAAGCTCCTTGGTGCCCTACATTTCTTTGCCTCTGGCTGTTTCCAGTCATCTATGGCCACAGTGGGTGGCATGAGCCACCCTACCTTCTCACGCTGTCTCCACCAAGTACTGCGTGCCATGATCAGCCGGGTTGGGAATTACATTGCATTTCCCAACACTAGGCAACAGTGGGGGACCCTGAACCAGGCCTTTGAGGCATTTGCCGGGTTACCACACGTGATGAGAGCTATTGATTGTACACATGTTGCCCTGGTCCCACCCAGAGACAGGGAGGCAGTGTTCCGCAACCGCAAACACTACCACTCCCTGAATGTTCAGGTTGTATGTGATGCAGGTATGCGTATTCTGATTGTGGTCCCGCGGTTTGCAGGGTCCACCCATGACTCTTAAATCCTGCGTCACTCGGCACTGTACAGACAATTTGAGGCCGGTCAATTTGAGGACTGTATACTGCTGGGTGGGTATTTGTCATCTCTGACATGCACATTGTATACCCCTGCTATCTGTCTGCACACATGTCTGTCTTTGATGTGTGTCCCGAGTTGTGTGTGTGTGTAATCTGTGTGTGTGGGAGCTGCCGGGGGGGGGGGGCATCCACAAGGCTACACCACCCACTGAAGAAGTCGAGGGAGGAGTAGCCTAGTGGTTGGGGCAAGGTACTTCAGGCCGGAAGGTTGGAGGTTCAAATCCCACTAGAGGACAGCAACCTTGGGCCGGAAGGACTGGGGTTTCTAGTCCCACAGATGTTCCTTGTGGTCTTGGGCAAGCCACTTATCCCTCCATTGCCCATGTTCCCTGTAAGTTTTAGTATATGTGTCTCATATCCCTGCGTGTTAAATGTATCCCCCAATTGTGTTGTGACCGCTTTGATTGAAGGATAAGGCAGTATACAAAACTGTCTAAATAAATAAATAATCTTCTGCGGCACCTTAGGTTTGTCCAACTCATGAGGTGCCTTATATGCTGCCTTGGAGGGTGCCAACCTTTCCTGCAGCCCTCTGGGCCACATTATGACCTGCCTTGGATGACGTGGTGCTTTATGATGTGCCTTATGGTGCACCCTAAAAGGTGCATTAGGTTACGGCACTGAGATGAGGCTTTTTTGGCTGGCAGTGCAGATTGTTGGGATGTGTCTGACTGTTACAAGCAGGAAAAGGGATTGCCTCAGAAAGCCTTTTAACTGAGCCCACCGAGGAACTGAACTCATGACCACTGTATCAGCAGTCAATCTATTAACCAGTGTGCTACACCTCTGTGGCTGTGACTGTAGGTCAGCGCGCCTAATTAAGGCTAACACGTGTTAACGTGCCACGGCTCCCTCTATCGCGCGATAACCTGAAATGCTACCTTAAGACTGGAACACCCACTACCTTATATGGCATTCGTCACAGTAAGACTGCAACTAACGCCGGTAACCTTAAGATGGTTTAGTAAACATACCCCTAAGAGTGAACAATGTGCCCAAACTCATATGATTATAAAGAAGTGAACTTTTAAGGTAAGTAGGTTAGAAGCAAAGGAGAGTAACATGGCACTCTAAATATATAAAGTTATACTGAAATTCCGCCATCTGAAACTGAACATGTCCAAAACATAACTTTTTATCTTTCCCCTAAACCCACCTCCCCACTACCTCCCCTCTCTATTTCTGTGGATAGCACTACACTCCTCCCTGTTTCCTCAGCTTGCAACTTCATTTCTACTCTCTCTCTGCACACAACCGACAGTTAAGTCCCGTCGCTTCTTTCTCTAAAACACTGGCAAAATGTGTCCCTTCCTTTCTACACACACTACTAAGACATTTATCCACTCTTTAGTCACCTCCCGTCTAGACTATTGCAACCTCCTCCTTGCTGGTCCCCCTCTGAATCATTTATCTTCCCTTCAATCTATTCAAAACTCAGCTGCACAGCTAATCTTCTGCCAGCCTCGATATGCTCATATACTGTAACCCTTCTTCTCAGTTCACTTTACTGGCTCCCTATTCGTTTCTGTATCCAGTTCAAACTTCTCCTTCTGACCTATAAGTGCACTCATTCTGCTGCTCCTCACTACCTTTCCTCTCTTGTTTCTCTTTATACCTCTCTTAAGGAACTCTGCTGTTCTGGCAGATCCCGATCTGTGCCCTTCTCTTTTACTGCCAACTCCAGACTTCTATCCTTCCACCTTGCTGATCCTTATGCCTGGAACAAATTACCTGAGTCTGTGCATCAGGCTTCTTTTCTGGCCCTTTTCAAATCCAGGTTGAAAACTCACCTCTTCGAGGCTGCTTTTGGATTCTGATCTGCTTAGTCTCCTATGTGTCTCCTTACCATTCCCCTAGATATATCCTTGCCCTCAGCTATTGTGTTGTCTGTCTTGACTAGATTGTAAGCTCTGGTGAGCAGGGACCATCTTTTACATGTGTCTCTTCAGCACAGTGCATACCTTATATTGCTATACAAATGATAAATAATAGTACTAGTAGTAGTAGTAGTGAAATGAATGGTACTCCGGATGTTAAAAAGTCCACCAAGAAAGCTCTGAAGAAGCTACAACTAAAGTAAGTAAAATAGTAGAGCATCATGCATGAATGGGACTTATATATCCCCTTTAAATTTCAGGAATGTTGGGGGCATCTGCAGGCATGTCCATGTTTATACCTGCTGCAGGCATGAATAGGCATAAGGAAAGTGCCTGCTTTGGCCTTAAAACATCCAGAGAGTGTAGAGAAGATGGAAAGTTAAGCCACTAAGATCACAAAGACCCGCATTGGGATTGAACCCTAGCAACCCTGCTCCCAACCCACGACTTTAAACATTATGCTATTAGATATTCATGCTTTAGATGTCATTCTGGAGATGTCTATGTAGATGTCTCTATAGACGTCCATATCGGGCACATCCACATTTCTGAAATCATGCTGGAACTTGCACATGCCTGCTTTTTTTTAGACGTTCTGGCTTTGATGTCCCAAATTGCATTTGGATGTCCCAACTTTGCAACTTCGTATGCTGCTGGACATCCCCTTTTGCTAGCTTGCCTGAGGTGGAGGTTCCCTAATGGGGATGTCTATGTGGCTGCTTGCCTGCATATCCATGTTAAAGACATCTATATTCCTGGAATTGTTCTGCCCTGAATGTCTCCGATTTAACTTGGATGTCCTTTCTAAAATGTCTCTCTATATAGCTAAAATGTGCATCTATATTTTCACATGAAGCTTCAGAAAGTTAAATTGCAATATTGCCTTATTTTATCAATGTTCTTTTGTTTTAATTTCCTTTCTACTGTATGCAATATACAAAAACACATTTACTTAATCAGTTTGCTTCATGTCACCTCTTCTGTGTGCTGTTGCCACAACTTCTTTTGAATGGCTTTTGGTGGGTAATTTTATAACAGGTTGCCTAGATTGAGAGGGCAAGAAGGCGCCTAGACTATTTTATAAAGACACGTGGAGGGGAATTTTAGAAGGGATGTCCAAGTGTAATCTGGGACGTCTAAGCCAGATCATCTGAAAAAAGCAGGCAAGTCCAGGTGCAGACGTGATTTCACAAATGTGGACATGCTCGATATGGATGCCTGTGGGGGAGTCTAAATAGACATCCCCAAAATAGTATTTCAGAATCCGGACATCTAGGAATAACCTAATGGTTAGAGTAATGGGCTAAGAATGGAGACGTCAGGGTTCAAATTCCACTTTTGCTATCACTGAAATTGTGCTGAATACTGGGTATGATGAAGTGCTCTCTTCTCTCCACCCTCTGTTTATTTTTCATCCAAAATGAGCACTGTTCATGGTGCCTGGAGCAGGTCTAAACTTAGGTATGACAATGGACATCCAGGACATTTCTGAGATCAGGCAGGAATCTCCAGGTTCCTAGGAATGCCCCAACCATGCTTCCACCATGCCCCCAGTCAGACTTAGAAGTCCACAGGGCCGGCTTCTAAAATGGATCTGGAGACAGCTCTATGCTTCAGACATCTCTATGCTCATTTTTGGACATCCAAAGCACAAACAGAGTTTCCAAAAGGATCCCCATAGACACCTATGCGTCCTAACAAAAAAAGCAAAACAAAACCCCTAGCACAAATCCTAGAATGCATCCACGTACAGTACATGTATACCTGTTCTGCAGCAGGGGTAAATGTGTGTGAATACAATATATGTGTAAGTGATATATTTTATAACCTACATGAGTACTGCCCAAATTCTACCCCAGAACATAACTACACACAGGTCATATATAATAAATTTAAAACACAGATAAATAAGTGCATATATTCTTATCACTATCCATATTTGTACGTGTTCATATGGGGTAATTTTATATGTATTTTACACAACTAAAAATGGGTTTTACTTTCAAGAAAAGTTTATATAGTTAACCCCAGAAG